>CM073496.1:37869807-38489423 GCA_037074585.1 Biancaea sappan
AACACTTTCCAACGATATAAAGTTTACCCAAAACGGAGTCCGGATGAAGAAGTTATGGCAGATTGAAAATAAGCTAAGGTTTTCTGGTACATCTGACGCCTGAGTGCCACACATGGCTCCTGGGCGCCACACATGGTGCCTGGGCGCCAAGCCCTTCTTCCTCCTCAAAACCTTCTGAACCTTGGCGCCTGGGCGCCACGATCGCGACCTTTCGCGATTCCTCTCGGATTTGGCTCAGATTTGGCCAAATCTCCACCGTTTTCCATGATTTCTTCCATGGGATCTCACCCTTAATGTCTAAGGAACATTTAGACACCAAAAGTACCAATTTTAATTGAGAAACGAAGCCGGAATCTCGATTTTTGCCCCAAACTTCCTTAAAACTAGAAAATAGGGAAAAGCCTGAGAAATAGAAATTTCTACCTCGATTCCTTGCTTTCCCTACGTTGCTTGGATTCTAGAGGCTCGCACCGTAGCCCGAGATGCACCCTCCAAAGTCCAGTTGTGGAGTTGAAGTGTAGAGAGAGAGGGTAGAGAGAAGAAAGAGAGGAGAGAAGGTGAAGAGAGAGAGAAGAAAGGAGAAAATGAGGAAAAATAGGTGAGGCCACCTATATACTCGCCCAGGGTAAAATTATCACTTGCTCTCTAGTTGACCCTCAGTCAAGACTAGTAAAAGCAAATTCATAAAATCTCACCTCGGGTGTTTCTAAATCCTAAGTGCCCCACAAATTTTCTTATTTCACTTTAGTCCTTCTCAAAGTCTCAAACTCCACTTTAACCTCGAATCCATCATCATTTTGGTACCGGACTCATAATTCATTCCCATAAGCTCTATTCTTCTTCTCGGGTTCTTACTAGGTCATTTCTTAAAAGTACTCCATATTTTCTTTTCTTTTCACTTTAGCCCTTGAAAATTTGTAAAAATTTCCCAAATTTCCTTCACTAATTCAAAAGAACATTTTTCATGTAATTAAATTTTTTTTTTCAATAAACTTCAAATAGATTTTAAATATTCATGTAAATTCTTGGGATATTACATTCACTCTCTATTTCCCCTTGTTTCTCCTTCAAGATCATCACTCTTCTATTAGGACATTCGGATGCTATATGGCCATGACCTAAGCACTTGAAGCACTTAATGTCTCGGCTTCTTTTAGAGGGTTGGTTGTCTTCTCTCTTATCCTTCCCCTTAGAACTTTCAGATTTGTTCGGCTCTTTCTTCCATATCTCCTTATTACTCCCTCTGGTAGTGTTTGAGGTTTGGGAAAGTGTTTGGAAAGGTTTACTCTCCAATGGTTTAGACACTCCATTGTTTCTTCCATAAACTCTCTTTTTCTGTCTCTCCACCTTAATTGCCAATTTAATTACATCTTCTAAGAAGACATAATTCTGCAACTCTACTAGGTCAGCAACTTCTCTGTTCAAACCACCAAGAAATCGAGCTATGGTTTGCTCTTGGGGTTCATTCAGCTCGCACCGAATCATCAAAGTTTCAAATTCTTTGACATAATCTTCAACACACATACCTCCTTGCCTCAAGCTTTGAAGCTTAAAATAAAGCTCTTGCTTGTAGTAATCAGGTACAAAACGCCTCTGCATGAGCCTTTTCATCAATCTCCAATTTCGAACTTCCTCCTCTCCATCTCTTCTTCGTTGATTCTTCAAATTTTTCCACCATAGATTCGCATAATCAGTGAATTCAAGTGCTGCAAGATGGCATTTGGTAGCTTCTGAATATTCTTGATATTCAAAAATCTTCTCTACTCGTTGCACCCACTGCAAGTATTCTTCAGGAGAACTTGTTCCCTTAAATGGGGGAATCTTCATTTTGATGTTGGCATCACGTTCCTTCTGCTGCCTTTTTTGCCTAGGTTGATCACCTTCTTCAGTTTCAGATTCTTCTCCATGGTGTTCAACATAAGCTCCCTTTCTTGGTTGTCATTGTTGTAACTCCATAAATCTAGCCATTTGAGTAGTTAGTTGAGCTATTTGTTCCATCATTTCTTCTTGACCTCTTTGTAGGCCAACAATTTGAGCTTGTTGTAGGCTAAGCCCAAGAGGAACTTCAGAACTATTTTCTCCTGTCATATTGATTTTGTAATTGCCGGTTTAAGTTTGGTGAAGGGTAGGTTCACTCTCTAAGTGTTTACACTCGGATTAACAATGAACAGTAACGATGAACAATGAATAGTAACGATAAATTTTTTTTTAAAATAAAAAAGCTGGAATAAAATAGAACAACACAAGAATAGAAATAAAAACAAAGATGAACAGACCAGAAAATTAGCCCTCCATGTAGGTGGCAGATTACAAAATAAGGAAAACTAAGCCTTCCATGTAGGTGGCAAAACAGAAAATAAAATGCAAAAAGATTAAGCCTTCCACGAAGGGGTAAAACACAAAACAAATAATAGAATCTGATTTGAAATGGCTCTGATACCAATATGATGTGATTTCCGGAGGGAAAACACTTAATCGATTTTCTAGATAGGTTGAAAGAAACAAATAAAGAAAACCAAATCACTCAATTGATAAGCCAAAGGGCGCCACAACTAAGAGAAATGGGTTGATCTCACCACACTCAAGAAAGAAGAACGTGAGTGATAAGAAATCTAGCTGTTCTCGCCACTAACCCAAGTTAGATAAGAGAAAGAACTCAAGAATCCTCTTGAAAGCAAAATGCCAATATCTCATATATGATTCAAGGATGGTTTACAACATATGGCAATGACCTTTTTTATAGAGGGTCTCCAAAATAAAAGACAAAAGACTCCAACTAATGCATTAAATGCATTAACTAAAAGTCAAGTAGTGTAGGCTAAATGTCAAAGACAATAAATGCATAGGTAGCTAAATGTCAAAGACAATAAATGCATAGGTAATAGACTACAACTATATTCAACAAATGCAACCATCCCACATGCAATCTTATTCACACTTCTTCCACTTTCAACAATGTGGTTAAGCCCAATCCAAGCCCTTTAGCCCTTGAACGAGTTAGAGGCCCAATTGAAGTGTTATCCCTTTCTTGGGCTGCAATTAGTCCAAGCTCTTTAACCCTTGAACGAGTTAGAGACCCAATTGAAGTGTTCTCCCTTTCTTGGGCTGCAATGGGGTTATCCTTGATTACATCACTTTCTCATCAACTTTTTTCTCTAATTTTTATAAGTAACCTGATTGGAATGTTTTTTCACACCGATATTGTAATACCCAAGAAAAAATAAAATATAAATATTTGTTTACAAACTACTATTACTATTTCAGTATACGGTACTATTCACCCGTATAATACTATTTACGTATACGATACTGTTCATTTATACAATCGAAATGTCAAGTATTAGATGTGGTTTGGTCATAAGAGAAAACTAGAAAGAAGTTCGTGGGAGAAAATGACGTTTTATGTGTAAAAATACGCTCAGGGACTAAATTGAAAGGACTGATTTGAAAAGAAACTTAAAGGTTTAAGAGAAAGGATAGTTTTCTCTTTAAGTTTCCAATAGTAATAAAAGAAAAATTTTTCAGCCGCGATTTGCACAGTAAAATACATTATTAGAAATGTCATTTCATGAATAGTAAATTGAATATTTTATTAGTGCATAGTGTCAAATAGTACCCTTGACTTTTGCTATAAATAGGCCCTTCCATTTCACTTCTAAACTCACACCTTCAACTTCTCTTCTTCTCTCCTTAAGTTTCTCTTACTCCAATGCTAGGCCTCTGAGATTTTGGGCTTTTCCTTTTCAGCTTAGGTAAGGATACTATGTCCTTTCTATGTCTTTCAAATTTTAGAAGTTATTTTCTTAAGTATGCTCTGTGGTTGCAGCTTTGGCTGATCTTCCACATCAGAAAAACTGTCCTTAGCTGTTTATATGTTATTTTGATTCTCTGATTACCGAAATAGAATGTAAACTGTGAAGAATACATGTCTAGGAAAGTTCTGGCTAAGGAAAGACCTGGTTTTTAAGTGTGTCCAGTGTGACCCTCCACTCTTTCTTGGGAACTTACCTGGTGTACTCTTTTACAGATTGTATTCTCTATTTCTGGTATGAATAGTACCCGTACGTATAAATAGTAATCGTATGAATAGTAACTGTACATATGAATAGTATCCATATGTAAAAATAGTATTCATACGTATGAATAGTAACCGTATGTATGAATATTATCCATATGTATAAATAGTATCCGTATGTATAAATAGTGACCGTATATATGAATAGTACTGTATATATGAACATTACTGTATGTATGAACAGTATCTGTATGAAAACAATCCTAACTTGTTTTCTCTAATCTTTCATGAAAATCTCTGTAGCGGAATACTGAAATTCATCTGTGTACTCTTGTCTGTAACGACTTAGAGAAGCGATATTTGTACGGAATCCAGGTGAGTAAAACGACCCCGTTTTAATAGAGTTTTAGCATTACTGGTGATAAAAAGTATGTCGTAGGACACTCCCAAGATTCATAGGGGGAAATTAGATTCAGAATGACGAATCTAAATGAGATAATTAATCCATAAGTATGGATAAAATGAAATAAGTATCTTATGATGATGTGAAGTTTGAATGTTTTCAAAAACAGATTAATTGTTATCTTGATATGTGGTTTATAAATCTATAATATAGTTATATACTATACCTGTTATATGAATGAATATTATATTGAGCTTCTGATTATGATATGAAATGCTATTGATTGTGATTGAGCGGGACAGTACCCCCTCTCACGGCAAGGTGGAAAACCCGGTTGACAGGGTGTCTTGACCAATGAGTGTGGAGACAACAATTCCCTCAGTAGGGATATAGCCCGGATTGGTGATAAATCCGTGAGGCGCCCTAGCTAAGAGGATGAGGTTGTGCGTCATGGCGGAAATATACATAATTGGTGAGCCGGCTTGTGTGCGCTCTCCGGGATATATTGCCATTGACGAGTACTAGTAACGTTTGTTGAATTGGATAAATTTTTATCTTCTGTCTATTGGTTGAGTATGAGCCTTTGGATATGCTTGCATGACTGGTAATGTATTTGAATTTTATTAACGCGAGGCCGATTCGTTCATTGAGTTTAAAAGCTCACATTGTTTGTACAACCTTTTTGTTCAAATCAGGTTGCCAGCGAAGGATATTTGTTAGAGGAGTAGATCACTTTGGACCTTCCCGTTGTCGGGTAGACCCCTCTATTGTTGTAGATTATGTTGCTCTGTAATCGTTTAGGACATCTAGGTCAGGGGTTTGGCATTTGGTTTGTATGTCAGCATAATAATGTATTTTATATTGAGAATCTATTATTATGTGCAAATCATCTCTATGAATTTCAAATAAGAAAATTTGATATATTTTCTTCAGGAATGGTTATTTTGATAATGACTAAACTCATGGGTAGAATTTATCGAAAGGCTTACAGTGATGGGATATTCATCATTGTGCCGGTCATGTGCCCAAAAAACGGGTCGTGACAAAGTAGCTCTCCAGCCTCCTTTAGTTCCACAAGTGCATCCACTAGCATTTCATCCTCCTCAGGTGTCCAACGGTGTGCCATGCTATCAGTCAGCAAATACTTACTAAACTGTGGAAATAATTATATATCAAACTATAAAAACTAAGAAGAGGTGGTAACACCAACCCAAAACAATAGCAACTATCAAAATATAAAAAAGGCTTTAATGTGCAGTCTTATAACACTTCAATACAATGCAATTAATGTCACACAAAAAATAAGAAGTTCATCTTCGCCTATGCCTAAATTCACGATACATTTCATCTGCTAGGCTATCTCTCCACTGACTCCACTCATTGGTAGGCTTAATTACAGTAAGATCATCTTCTTCTTCATCAGATAGTTCTACTAATTCTATTCCTTCTGGGTCTTCAAATGGATCCAATTGGTTATACCGCATTATGAGATTATGGAGCAGGCAACAGGCAATTATAATTCGATTATGTGTTCTAACAGGATAAAATGAGGGACTTCTAAGTATGGCCCATCGTCCTTTCAACAATCCAAAGCACATCTCGATGACGTTACGGGCAGCTGAGTGTTTCATGTTGAAAAACTCACGAGGATTTGTTGGTTGAGAACCACGTCTCCACTCATTAAAGTGATATCTCTGTCCTCTATAAGATGCTAGAAATCCCTTACAATTGGTAAATCTTGCATCCACTAGATAATAACACCCTTCAAAGACAACAATTGATATGTTAGTGCTCATATATGTCAGTGCTCATATATGACTATCAACTTATATTAAAATAATTTTTTATGCTTACCTGATGGAACTCTCAATCCATTTCTCCTCAAAACTGCATCACGTAGAACTCGTCCATCACCTGCAGATCCTTCCCACCCAGGCAAGACAAAGATGAATTGGCCATCTTGGGAGCAAACGCCTAGTACATTAGTTGTAATCTCACCTTTTCGATTTCTATACCGTGGTTGGTCCTCTATTGAGACTGTAAGTCTTATATGTGTTCCATCGATGGCACCAACACAATTCTATAGAAAAATTGGCCAATTTACAATTTATACACAACTTGATCACATAATCACATATAGTAAAATATGAAATAGAGATTATCTTGAACCATTTTCACTTGGGATCTACTGAATCAGTAGGCACCCGATCAGGTGATTAAAATGCCTACTCACACTCTCACCTGATCTCTTAAATTGTTGTTGGATAACCCTATTCTTCACATGATGAGACAAAATATGTGCAAATATTGATACTTGCTCATCTACAAGCATATTTTTGGTTGGTTTAAGTCCTTCTATAGAATCAAGCATCTCACAAAGTCTATTTAATGTTGACCTATTCATCCTTGTTAAGTCAAAACAGGCTTTATCACTACTATATATCAAGCTTCTAAAATGAGTTCTATGAGAGTGAAAATCAACTTTGTAAGGCACCCTAGTGATCTGATGCCTGCCAACCCCATTAATGGAGATATAGTATTTCCAAATAGCAATTACCATATGAACCCACCATGACACAATTGAACTAACTGCTTTTGCAATTATCTACTTTCTCAATTCATCCATAACTGTAACATGGTATCAACAATAAGATAAGTATTCACCAAAATGTTTCATACTTCAAAGATGTTAACATCTTATGTTTTGCTAATGTTAATTCTTCACAAAAAATGTAATGATAGCTTCATTTACTGATAAATTACTGACAGACTCTTGGACATGTACAAACAAGGAACTCTTTCTGTTGTTATTATTGGCATTAGTACAGATTAATTATAAGAGATTTTAGGCAGTGCTTATAATAATTATAATGACAGATGAAAAAAATATTTGCTCACAGTTGATTAATAACAAATGCGCAAAAAAAAAAACTAACACCGTAAAATGGAAGCTTACTGTGAGATGTGAGATGAGGATGTTCAGACGAAGTGTGTGAAGTCGCAGATGAAGGGCGAGTGCCAATGAAGTAGTGGAAGCTCTAACAGTGATTAGAGATTTTGACAATATCAGAAAGGAGGTCACAGCGGCAGCGAGAAGACCTTTATTAATATTTTTTAGGGCATCAAGACATTTTTAGTATTTGAATTGGCAGAGCGAGGGTAAATAAGACAATTTATCTTGTTTTCCATCTCAATGACCTGTTTTCCATCCGATATACGATGGAAGCCAAAATGCGGGTTTTGATGGAATACAGATTTCTCACTTCCCTTTCCAATATATACAGTTAAGCTACCAAACACCCCATTAAAAGCTACAGTAGTGGAAATCGCCGTTCTTTTCCAGCGTTTGTACTGCTACCAAACGCCCCCTAAGAGTTAACAACAGTTAAAAATGGAAGTGATTAGAAGAGCATACTAAAGTGTGGACCGAGGAAATAAGAGGAGAGAAAAAAAAAAGGTGACGGTTGAATTAAATAATAATCAAATGTTTCTTTTATTTTTATTTTTTATCTTTTTTTCATTATCATCAACTCAATCAAATATGAAAGTTTTATATAGTCTTTCAAAAAAAAAAGTTCTATATTTTCTTACATATTTTAGCATCTCAACTTAAACTATGCCTATTTAAAAAGCGATTATATTTGAAAATTTAATTATTTAATTATTATTTAGTTTTAATTTATTCTGTGAATATCAGTTGGTTACTTTGTTACAAATTATTTTTAAGTATATTTATTCTGTTGAAAAAAAAAACACTATAAACATTTGTTTGAACTTTGCAGAGCTATAAAAAAGTATAGGGCCAGAAGATACGGAGGAGCAAATATCAGTTCAGCATTATTTATCATCTACAGTTGTTCACTAATTTTTATCGTGTTTAAAATTGTATTTAATAATAATTAAAGAAACAAATATTCAGTTGATAAAAAATATATATTGGCAATTCGGCATTGGCGAGCGGGCGATGCACAACGTTGCTGATTGTTAATTACGTTTCGTCTCGATTTGCCCAACAGTTTCTTCCATTTGTTGTTTGGGATCTAACTAGGGTTTGTCTGAAAATAATCCCCTGTATTCGACTATTGTTTCCTTCGAGATCAATTGTTAGATTTTTAAGAATCGATGGCACAACCCAGCAACAACGTAAGTGCAATTTTCGACTCGATAATTTTGTTTTATGTTTTTAAAGAAGACACTTGTTTCATCCTTTCACCCTGTTCATAGGTCGCTGGGGTCGACAACACGTTCAGAAGAAAATTTGATCGAGAGGAGTATTTGGAACGAGCTCGAGAGCGTGAGCGGAAGGTGAGTTGTTCGAATTTATTTCCTATGCTGATTTCCGACTGTTTTTTGATGCTGATTTTCTAATAGTTTCGCTTTCTGATTGTGACATTCGTGAGCAGGAGGAAGAGGCACGATCTAGACCTAAAAGTAAGTCATTTGCTTTCTGTTTCTGTTTGCATTTGCTTCCAGCTAGTAGGTTTGCACTTGAATATTTACCTTTTAGTTGGTTTTCAAAGAATCCGATACGTTACAGAGCTGCAGCCATGTTTACAGCATTAAGTAACATTGTCGTATTTATGCAGCTAAAGGTCCTCCAGTGCAGAGGAAACCCTTGAAACATAGAGATTATGAAGTAGACCTTGAATCCCGCTTGGGCAAGACTCAGGCAAGCAACTCTAGACTGAATTTTAGTGCTAAATGATTGTGGTTTCAGGAAACTAGGATCTTCTGCGTTACCTTTGGGTCTAGTTTCACATATGCAATCAGCAGTTTTTTATTAGCTTCATGAGAGAGACTTTTGCCAATTTGTTAGTCATTGTAGACTTTTGCTTGGCTGTGTGGTCTGTATAGACATTAGCTTCGCAGTTTTGGTATGTGTATACCCAGAATACACATTTCTTTGCTTCATGACTATTTTCATTATCCCTGTTTTTCACTTTAGGAATGAGAATCATCCTAGTAACATTTATCGCACTAATGTCATTACCCTAATTAAGAAAATCAAGGATATCTTAAGTAACATTTTCCCCAACAATATTCCAATATTTTTGAAAGAAAAGGGCAGGAATTCCAATATTTTCTACCTCACTCTTTCTCTTCTAAATTTGGAAAAATCTGTGAGCATTCTATATTGTATACTTTTATGTAATGAGGGCGTGCCCTCTGTTACTGAACTTTTATAATAATTCAGTTTTACTGACAGTACGAATGTCAACCTTTTCCAGGTTGTTACTCCAGTTGCACCACTAAGCCAGCAGGTACTTGCATACCATGTTTATTACGAACAGTCATTGCTAAACATCTTAGCTGCTTTCACAATTGATACTTCTCTTAGTATTATTTTCTTTTATCTTAAACTTCTAAACTCTTGACATCTAAACTTCTGTTGGGATAGGGCTTGAAGTGTTTATTTTTCTCTCTAGTTCCATGTGGATTTAGTTGATCAGGAGTCATAGAGGTCGGAGACACTTATGTTCTGTTATTGAATTGCAGAGGTCTACGGATAAATTTGGAAACCATATAACCTTAAGGGTTAATAAGATGTTTGTCTCAAGTCTCGTGGGGCATCAAAACTTTAAGAGTAAAATACCTTCACCCTTGCATCTACAGATAAATTTGGAACCCATAGTGATAACCTCTAGTCCTCTACAGTTAATAAGATGTTTGTTTCAAGTCTAGTGGTGCGTTGACAATTTAAGAGAAGATTACTTTCATTACCCTTGCATTTTTTCTCCAGCAACACAAAGTTTCACTATTTTGAAATTCGATACAAATTATGCTCGAGACATGAAATGAGATACAAATAGTAGGGACAGGTTCAACTGAAGGAATATAGTTATATAATTTCTGAATCTGTATGCGTAATCTTATATGCAAATTGTAGGCACAGAGCATACATTCCTGGCTACCTTTTATTCGTGCAATGGCTGTTTTATGTTTCTTTTTTATATTTGCGCCAAGGTAGACAAATAATTGAACTTAATATATACTTCTCACAAATTTTGCTATATATATGTATTATCTTTTTTTTATTTGAAACTGAATTTTTTGTATAACTTATTTGGCACTGTTCATTGTAAATGTTCTGTGGATTATTCACCTTCATTGCAGGCTGGATACTACTGCTCAGTTTGTGAGTGTGTGGTAAAGGATTCAGCAAACTACTTGGATCATATTAATGGAAAGAAACGTATGTTGTCTAAGATGCTTGTTTTGATTTCTCGCATTCAAATTATTAATGTAATTTGCTTTCACAATTCTGATGATGATTATTACTTTGTCCGTTTAGATCAAAGAGCTCTGGGAATGTCTATGCGAGTAGAACGTGCTTCTCTTGAACAGGTACACCTTAAGTAGTTCCTTCTATTATTAATTATATTAATGTAAATTAAAAAATGGCTTTTGCATAGTATGTTGGCATGCATGGGTTCCTGTGTCACTAGTTTGTATAGTTGTATCTATGCCTGTTTTGGACAGTAGTACTAAATTTTCTTATGGAACACAGGTTCAGGGAAGATTTGAGATTCTTAAGAAACGTAAAGATGTTGGCAGCTTCACAGAGCAAGGTAAAGCTATGGTTAGGGGCTTGACAAAATTTTAAACTAATACTTACTAATAACTTTGTTTTATTCGTGGTCTGGATAATAAATATTTAGATGTTAATTATTATATAGATCTTGATGACCGGATCTTGAGACAACAACAAGAGGAGGAAGAAAGGAAGCGACAGCGTCGAGAAAGGAAAAAAGAAAAGAAGGTCAGTTTCTCCTTTAGATAGGTTGGAACTTGGATGAAACGGATTTGGGTTGCCTCCTTAGTTGTAGGGCTAAGGAAGTTCTTTGGCTTCTTACAGCTATTTGGATGGCTATAGGGCCCTTAAATTTTATGCCCGATATTCCCTGGCCAGTCCAAGGGGTTCCTGTGCATTTCATGTTATCTTAGTAAGTAATAATTGCAACTTTTTGCTTAATAACGTAGTTCATTTTGTTTTATCTTTGGTTTCAGAAGGAGAAAGAAGTTGAAGAAACACCTGAAACCGATCCTGATGTTGCAGCTATGATGGGGTTTGGTGGTTTCCGATCATCCAAGAAGTGATTCCAAACTACATTCCCTATGAACTCTGTTTAAGACAATAACAACGGTTTTGTAATGTTAGCTGAATTTGGATCTACCACCACAAGCATGATATGGTCAAAGGAAAATGAGGACGCAACAACAGCAAAAAAAGTTTGTTCATCTGTAGCTGGAGCTCGATAGAATCAATCGTTAAATTATGCGGTTCATTTGGTCCATGTACATTTTTTATGATAGATGAGCTGATGTATTTGTATTTGTATTTTTTGGCACCCTCGCCGATAGGGCTACCCCTAGGTGGCAGATCAGTTGATGTATATTATGGTGGTCCTTGTTTTTTTCTTGTTTTGTTATGCAATTTTTAGACATCCTTGCTTAATGGAAACTCGTCAACGACAAAAGATGCAAATATGTTAAGTGTGCTCTAGGTTTTTGGCGTTTTGGAACTCTTAATCTGGAAAGATGACCTGAGAGGCCGAACTGGGTCATCCGAAGTCCATAGCAAATACTACAGTTTGCTCGATTGTAAAACCGAGCTTACTGATCGCCATGGCTGTCGCCCGCAGGTTAAAGAACATTTGGTAATCCAATGCTTGATTGTACTCTGGCAAGTTAAGTTATATTCTCAAACCTTGTTAATTGCGATATGTTGGAGAATAAAGCAAATCGGCGGCTGTAGAGTGCAATCGAATTTCGGAAATTGCGAAGGAAGTGTTTGAATCGGTATTAATCCCTCTGAAGGCAGGCCTAGCTGTTGTTACTTCAAGTTTCTCCAACATTAGCCATTATTATTTTTAAGATGTCACCTGCTCAAATCTTCCAGCAGAATCGTAGTTGATCTGTGCCGAGAAAGAACGCTTGCAGCCTCAGACGTAAAACACCATAACCAGTGCTTGACTGCAGATTCTCTTACCTAACATTAAAGAAACTTTGGCTCAAATCAAATGGGAACTGTTTAATTAGAATTTAAACATTTAAAATTGAAGATAAAAATACTTTAATTTCAACTCTAAAATAAACAAAAATTAATAAATTACATTTAATAATTAAAAATTAATAATCTGCACGTTGCACGACTTCTAAGTTCTAACTTCTAAAATGCTCTTAGCCTACAAGTGTTTGGACGTTGCAAGTACCAATAATTAATTGGCCTATTCCCGCCAAGTCAGTGTTTTTCCAAATTTCTGTTTATTCTGAAACTCAACATTCAACAACTCAGGACCCAACCCAAATCCCATTACCCCCATTGCGATATCTTAGCAAACTGATCGGATAGAGGAAGACATGAGCAGAGGTTGCCTGGAGATCGAGCGAAAAATCCTTCGTCTCCTTCACGGTCGCAATACTCGTATCCAACTCACCCAAATCCACGTCCATTTCCTTCGCCATGGTCTCCATCGATCCAACCAGATCCTCGCCCACTTCGTCTCCATCTGCGCCACGCTTGATAGAATGCCTTACGCCTCTCGCATCTTTTCCCAAACCCAGAACCCCAATATTCTTCTCTTCAATTCCATGATCAAAGGCTATTCTTTATGTGCACCCTTCCAGCAATCCTTTCATTTTTTCTCTATTATGAAGAACCGCGGCATTCTGCCTGATGAGTACACTTTTGCGCCTTTGCTTAAGTCGAGTTCAAATCTCTGTCACTACAAACTCGGCCAGTGTGCTCATGCGCAGGTTATTGGAGCAGGATTTGCAAGGCATGGTTCCGTTCGGATTGGGTTAGTAGAGTTGTATACAACGTGCGAGAGAATGGAGGATGCCGAGAAGGTGTTCGATACAATGTGTGATAAAGATGTAATTGTTTGGAATATGATGATTCGAGGGTTTAGTAAGACGGGTCATCTGGAAACGGGTTTGAAGCTTTTCAGGCAGATGGGGGAACGTAGTATTGTTTCTTGGAATATCATGATTTCTTGTCTAGCACAAAGTAAGAAGGACGACAAAGCATTCGAACTTTTTCATGAAATGTTGGAACAGGGTTTTGAACCAGACGACGCAACCTTGGTCACAGTACTGCCTATCTGCGCTCGCTTAGCAGCTCTTGATGCTGGAAACTGGATCCACTCCTATGCGTGTTCCAGAGGATTTCTGCGAGATATCACTGCTGTGGGAAATTCACTTGTAGATTTCTATTGCAAGTCTGGAAATCTTGAAGTTGCGTGGAGCATTTTTAATGAAATGCCTCAGAAAAATGTTGTTTCTTGGAATGTAATGATCTCAGGTTTGGCATATAACGGGAAGGGTGAACTCGGGGTTGACTTGTTCCAAGAGATGATAAAGAAGGGCGTGAGCCCTTCTGACTCGACTTTTACTGGGCTGTTATCTTGTTGCGCCCATGCAGGTTTAGCGGATAGAGGTCTTGAACTGTTTGCTTCAGTGACTGCAAAATTTCAACTTCAGCCAAAACTGGAGCATTATGGCTGCGTTGTAGATCTTCTTGGACGTCGTGGACAGGTAAGGGAAGCTCACGACTTGATTAGAAGCATGCCCATGAAACCAACTGCTGCTTTATGGGGTTCATTGCTTAGTGCTTGTCGTACATATGGCGAAAGGGAACTCGCAGAAATGGCAGTTAAAGAGCTTATTAATCTTGAACCTTGGAATTCTGGAAATTATGTGTTATTGTCAAACATCTACGCAGAAGAAGGAAAGTGGGATGAAGTTGAAAGGGTCAGACTATTGATGCGAGAAAACAGCATCAAGAAGACTCCAGGGCAGAGTGCAACTGGATAATTGCAAGATTTTGATTTGACTGAAAATTGAGAAATGACTTTGTTTTTGCTCAACAGACTATAGGCAGGACCACTTTAATGCACAAAGGTAAGTTAAAAGACAGGTGGTTATGAAGGTTCGGAAATGCCACCAGTCTCATTTTCCAGTCTTGGCACCTCTGTCTATACCACCTGGCACTTGTGAAACAAACCAAAAAATGTACATTCAACTCCGAAAGTCGTCTGAAAAGTTTTAATGAGCTCAGGATGGAGAGAGAAGTGCTGTTTTAGAAGAGGTTGCAAGAGCAATGTCTTTCTTTGCTAAAAGAAGAAATTGTCAAGGATGTTAAAGAGACTGTCATATTCGACTGGGACTAGTTTCTGTGACTGGCTAGGAGGGTGTCGCAGTCAAGAAACCGGCAATGCCAACATTGAAGTTGGATGTGATAATTACAGTTAAAGAGGATTTTTTTTTAAGTGGCCCAACAGAGCTCTAGATGCTTATCATGCTTGGGATATAGCAGTTTATTAGTCTGTATCATTAATATCAGTTCTCCTTGGACAAAAGACAAACATTAATTCCGCGCATATCAGTCTGATTATTTGTTAATTATGAATCTTACCTCCTAGCAGTAATATATTTGATACGTTTATGCAATTTGATGTTGTTTTCTGGATGCCATTCTGTTATTAGTTTATGTAGTTTGTTGAGTAATCAAGAAATGTATGGACAGGTCGTAAAGACTTCATATAGAAGCTTTGTTTCATTCAGAACTAACCATATGAAGTACATTAACCCAACTGCAATCTACATTACAAGGAACCTATCAATCTGGCTGTAAAAGTTCAATGTTATATCTGTTTCTTAATGTTAGTCATTATGTCACATTAAGTTAAGCGCTGCTGCCACCAACAGGAGAACGAAGACATGGAATCTAATCGAAAGCGGCAACTTACTGGCACTGTTTATTTCTCCCCCAATATACTCTCCCAAATTGAAACTTCCTACAGAAACACATGATCTTCTAACTCAGAAATAAGAAGTTTATAGATAGCAGAAAGCAAGCTTATACAAGTCATCATAGAAAATTACTAGTATCACCTTTTTGTTTAGCATAGTTGCAACCAGCAATTAGGCCATATCGTATTTGCTCTACATTGGCTCTATTGTAGAATATGAAATTGGATATCGCGTTATCAATGCAATGAAGTACTAGTTGTGTTTCTGTAAGGCATGGTCCATTGCAGAAAGAATCTATGGCCTCCGCTGGTACGTTAATATTCCCAGATGGATTTAATCTATATGGTTGGGCACACCCGACATATATCTGCGAAAGATTCAAAGCCAAACCAGAAAGAACAAAGAAAAGAACATATCAAAAAAGCAACAAGATTGATGAACAAAAAGATGAACAAACAAAAGCCCTCACGAGATTATGTTGCAGATAGAAAGCTAGCAGAGGAATGACATAACTAGATTATATATACTTACAAGTTTATTGTCAAAGCAAGATAAGACATTTTCTAAGCTTTGCCCGTGAAGCTCATCCTCTGCAGCACCTGTTCATTGTCATAAGTCATGTTAGGTTACTGAAATGCAATTAATCAAGGAGAAGGATAGAGAATAACACACAAAGAAATTACGTGGTTCGGTCAATGCGACCTACGTCCACGGACAGATAGACAGAGAGAATATCTGTATTATTTTCTGAAGGAGGCTATACAGAGAGAAATTTCATCAACCACTCTTACAATGAATTCCCTCACACTCATATATATAGAGACAAATGGGTCATGGTGTCACGTCCCAAAATTTGAGCACGTGACCGGCACGGAAAGTGAATTTCATTTCACCTCCGTAAGCCTATCTTTCTCTTAAAAATCATACAATTCTTTTTCATGCAACCAAAACGAGTTCTCTATACATACTACAATTACTCACATTACATCACTGAATGAACCTACCCGATTACAGAGATTTCTAGATTTATACAACTTAGAATAAAACTTAACTATTATACCTTTGAACAAATGAAAAGGTAATTATAGACTAAGGATCCATAATTCCTTGTTCCGATATTTACCTTCAGCTGTCAACTCTGAAAAAAAAATATCAATAAGAGGGGTATGAGCAAACCACGTGTCCAGTGAGTAGATAACACAATACTATGACAAAATAAAAATCATGCATCATAATGATAACATGCAGCAATCATACGTAGATCGATCATCATATGATATAATATTATTCATAATACTTCACAACAATATCCAAGTGAATCAAATGCATTTCAACAAAATTCAAAATTCACAACAGCAATCGATGAAATCAATTTCACACACAATTCCCGTACCAACCGGGTCGTCCAGAATACCTCTGGATCGTTGCCCGCGGCCCCCGCCGCATCCACCCTTATCGCTCCATTTATATTCTCCACCCTTATAGCTTCACATAGATTTCTCTATGGGGTGCACCACCATGCCTTTCCTTTCCAGTCAAACACAATCACAATCACATATAAAAACATCCTCAATCATAATCTTGAGCCACATACACAACTCAGTCATTTACAATTCAAGCCACAACATAATCAATGTGGTTCCAGCAACATAGCATGTATATAACATAACCCATAATATAGAACAATTATTCAACAATAACATACTTAACTATCCGCATATGATTGAACTCAACAATCAGAGTATGATACATTTCAACTCAGTTCACATGCCATTCACAATCCATCATATAACCTCAATTCATGAGAAAATAAGAAAATATAATTATATACATCACCTGGCACGTTCCACAATTGTTTATGTCTCATCATCCCACATCATTCTCTTCAAATTTGGATATTCAACATATTTTCACTATGATGCAAAAAGTCAATAACAAAGATATTTAATCATAGCAAGTATTAACCCACTCACCTGGATTTCATGCTCTCAGCACTCCCACCTTGCACTTGACCATTCCTATTGTAACCAGATAAAAACCATCAGGGTTACGAAATAGAGAAATTTCCTACCACTACTCTCGACCTTCATCCACTTCTCAAATCATAACTCCTAACTGGTAATGAATATCCAGATGAAACTTATACCATTGGAAACTAGACTCAAAGAGCTTTTCAACGATATTAAAAAAAAAACTGATGCTACAGTAACGGTCAACGGTCAACGCAGCTACAGTAACGTTGACCGAGTCAACGCTACAGTAACGTTGACCGAGTCAACGCTACAGTAACGAGAAAATCTGGAAAAATTTTCTCGGTGAACAGTAATTCTGGGGAAAATTTTCGATGTTCTTCGTGTTCTTCATCCAAAAATCCAAAAATCATATCTAAAACAACATTTCTTTTGATTTCTTCCATGGGTTTTCATCCTTAATGTCTAAGGAGTGTTTTAACACCAAAACCCCCAATTTCTACCAACAATCCAAGCTCAAATCTCAAATTTTCATCAAGAACACTAACTTTTTCAAATATCCAAATTCTACGAATTTCTCCTAGTTTTCTCCAAATTTCTTGTTCTAATAACATCATAAACCACCTAGGAATGTTTTAGATTAACATCCACACTTAAATTCATCCATTAAAATATTCTACAAAAATTTTGCAAAAATAATAACCAAGGATTTGATCTTGTAATAAGAGGAAGAAGAAGAAGAACATCAACTTACCAATCATCCTAACTTTCATAGCTTCCTTCCCAAAGCAAAAATTGCATGAATGATTGATGAAGAAATTCCTTTGCAAGCATAATCGAGAGAGAGAGAAAGTGAAGCTACGGGAGGGAGAATGAGAAAAAGAAAAGAATAAGGAGAAGTGTATACGCGTGGGCCCCACCAATTTCTTTTTCGATAAAATCGCTCATAGCCACCTTAGCTTATAAGATTTGTTCACTTTAATCCCTCTTGATGTCTCAAACTCCACTTTATCCTCGAATCCATCATTTTTTGGGTACCGGACTCATAATTCATTCCCATAAGCTCTATTTTTCTTCTCGGGTTCCTACTTGGTCATTTCTCAAAAGTCCTCTATACTTTCTTTTCTTTTCACTTTAGTCCTTGAGAATTTGTAAAAATTTCCTAAATTAAAAATAAAAATTTCTATTCCCACATTTTCTTCACTAATTCAAAAAGAAAATTTTTCACGTAATTAAATTTTTCACTAAACTTCAAAATAGGCTTTAAATATTCATATAAATTCTTGGGATATTACACATGGGTCATGGGTCGTGGGTCGGGTTACAAACCGGGTTACCCATAAAATTCAAGTCAAACCCAACAATTTCCCTCCTTGACTTGAATTCTCTCAAATCACCAGAACTAAGTACAAATTCATTTCTGTCATTCAAGCCCTGTAGGGCTTCATGGAATGCGAACATTCACCAAGTCCAAGCTATGCTTGAACTTCTCTGAAGGTAGAGCCTTTGTCAACATATCTGCTGGATTATCTGCTGTGGATATCTTCTCGATGGATAATTTCTTGTCTTCTATCACATCTCGAATAAAATTCAATCTAATATCAATATGCTTCGACCTTTCATGGTAGACTGGATTCTTGGCTAAACTTAATGCACTCTGACTATCACAATAAATGATAGGTCTCTGAATATTTAACCCCAGACTATCAATCAAACCATGTAACCACATACCTTCCTTAACTCCTTCTGCCAATGACATGTATTCTGCTTCAGTGGTAGACAAGGCAACTGTAGATTGAAGTGTTGCCTTCCAACTGACAGCACATCCATTCAGAGTCAAGACATAGCATGTTAAGGATCTCCTCCTCAAAAGATCTCCAGCATAATCTGAATCTGTATAGCCAACCAAGCCACTATCAGATTTATCAGCACCATAAACCAAGCAAATATTACTCGTACCTTTCAGATACCGCATAATCCATTTAACTGCACTCCAGTGAGCTCTCCCAGGATTACTCATAAACCTACTTACCACACTGACTGCATGAGCCAGATCAGGCCTAGTACACACCATTGCATACATCAAGCTTCCAACAGCATTACAGTAGGGCACTGAACTCATGTACCCTTTTTCCTCAGCTGTAATAGGTATTGTACTAGCATCAAGTTTAAAATGTGCCGCCAACGGAGTACTAACTGGCTTAGAATTATTCATTTGGAAAGACTGCAACAATTTTTCTATGTATTTCTGTTGAGATACATACAGTAAACCTGCACTTCTATCTCTCCAA
Source organism: Biancaea sappan (assembly GCA_037074585.1). Classification (NCBI taxonomy): domain Eukaryota; kingdom Viridiplantae; phylum Streptophyta; class Magnoliopsida; order Fabales; family Fabaceae; genus Biancaea; species Biancaea sappan. Next base: position 37,889,242 of record CM073496.1, read on the forward strand.
ATCTCCATGCCCAGTATCTTCTTGGCTGCACCTAAATCCTTCATCTCAAACTCACTGCTCAACAAGGCTTTCAAACTATCAATTTCAACCTTGTTCTTTGCAGCAATTAACATATCATCAACATATAGCAACAAATAAATATAAGAATTATCTGCAAGTTTCTTAGAGTAGACACAGTTATCAAACTGATTACGCAGAAAACCATGGGAAGTCATGAATGCATCAAATTTCTTGTACCACTGTCTAGGAGACTGCTTCAAACCATACAAGGACTTTTTCAGCAAACATACATGATCTTTCTTTTCAGAATCAAGAAATCCTTCTGGCTGTGACATATAGATCTGCTCCTCTAAATTTCCATGTAAGAAAGTAGTTTTCACATCCAATTGTTCCAACTCCAAGTCAAAAACACTTACCATGGACAAAAGGACACGAATGGTTTTATGCTTCACAACCGGGGAGAAAACTTCATGATAATCAATTCCCTCCTTTTGTGAAAAACCCTTTGCCACAAGTCGTGCTTTGAACCTTGCTGGTTCAACTCCAGGAATACCTTCTTTCTTCTTGAAGACCCATTTGCATCCTACCGGTTTCACTCCCTTTGGTAACCGTACAAGATCCCATGTTTCATTCTTCTCAAGAGATTGCATCTCTTCATTCATTGCAACCAGCCATTCTGATGCTTCTCTACTCTCAACTGCTTCTTTATATGATCTCGGGTCATCAGAATCAATACTTTCACCTACTGCCAAGGCATAAGCAACTGAATTAACATCAACTATATCAACACAATCTGCATACCTCATAGGTTTTCTGATTTCCCTTCTTTCCCTCCTTGTTGCTATAGGTTGTGATTCTTCTTCTTCCCTGGGCTGCTGTACAGGGTCTGTTATAACCCTTTTTGAAGTTTGAACTTCAATTTCCACCTTCTGGTTGGCACCTTGATCATTATTACCTGCATGACTACCAAGCTCCTCCTTCTGACCAAACATAGCAGACTCATCAAAAGTTACATCTCTGCTAATAATAAATTTTGGAGTTCTATCCTTTTCAGTACACCACAGTCTGTACCCTTTAACTCCATGTGCATACCCTAGAAATATGCATTTCATTGCCCTAGGCTCTAGTTTACCATCATTCACATGAGCATAAGCAGGACAACCAAATATACGCAGGCCAGAATAATCAGAAGGTTTACCGGACCATACCTCTTGAGGAGTCTTAAAATCAATTGCAGTAGATGGCGATCTATTCACCAGATAACAAGCAGTGTTAACTGCTTCAGCCCAGAATTGTTTTGGAAAGCCAGCGTTTAATCGCATGCATCTCGCACGCTGCAACAGTGTTTGATTCATACGTTCTGCAACTCCATTTTGCTGTGGTGTATGACGTACAATGCGATGCCTCACTATACCTTCTTTCTTGCAAAATTCATCAAATGGAGTGTTACAGAACTCCAACCCATTATCAGTTCTGAGTGTTTTGACCTGTTTTCCAGTCCATTTCTCAACCATGGTCTTCCACTCCTTGAACTTCCCAAACACTTCATCTTTGGATTTCAGAAAATATACCCAAACCCTTCTAGAGTAGTCATCAATGAAAGTAACAAAGTACTTGCATTTGCCCTGAGATTCAACTGGAGAAGGACCCCACAAGTCTGAGTGAACATATTGCAGAACATCCGTAGAAGTATGCTTCCCAGAACTGAACTTAACTCTGCGTTGTTTACCCATAACACAAACTTCACAGAATTTCAGTTTCCCAGTTTCTGCTCCTTCTAACAATCCTTGTTTACTTAGAATTGACAGCCCTTTCTCACTCATGTGTCCCAATCGACAATGCCACAACTCTGTATAATCATCATTCTTCCCTAAAGATTTAGATACAGCCACTGTCCCCATCACAGAACTACCAATCAGAAAGTAAATGCCATGCTGCAATTTACCCTTCATTATAACCAGAGCACCTTTGAAAATTCTCAACTGTCCATTCTCTCCAGAGTACTTGTACCCTTGTTTGTCTAGAGTACCAAGAGAAATCAAGTTCTTCCGTAGACCAGGAACATACCAAGCATCAAGCGTCCTGACTATTCCATCATACATCTGAATCTGCACAGAACCACTGCCCTTAACACTGAGCTGCTCATCATCACCCAACCTCACAACACCATTCCACTCCTTGAAAGAAGTAAACAGTTCACGTGAGAAAGTCATATGATAAGATGCACCTGTGTCCAAGACCCAAGTATTTGCAGAACCAGAGGTGCTGAATGTGAGAACATCAATGTCTTCTTCTTCGTCAGAACTATCTTGCACCACCGAAGCACTACCACTGGTATTCGGTTCCTTCTCGTCATTTTCCTTCTTCCTCTGTAGACAATTCTTCCTGATGTGCCCCTTCTGTTTACAGTGATAACATCGAGGTCCTCCTTTGTTCCTCGACTTAGACCGTGACTTGCTTCTTTTTCCATCATCCCTTTTAGTGTCTCTGCCTCTGCCAACATACAAACCTGCTTCTGCACCATCCTCATTAGAACTAGAGACTCTTCTCTTCAGCTCTTTAGACTGCAAAGCATCTTTGACATCATTAACAGAGATACTATCTCTACCATACAACATAGTGTCAACAAAGTTCTCATATGAATTTGGTAGAGAACACAAAAGAATGATAGCCTGATCTTCATCATCTATCTTAACCCCAACACCCTATAAATCCAGGATAATCCGATTAAAATTATCAAGATGATCTTTTACCTGCATATTTTCTGTCATCCGCAGGGTATACAAACGCTGCTTCTGATATAACCGGTTTGTGAGAGACTTTTTCTGGTATTTATCATCCAATTTCTTCCACAAACCTGCAGCAGTTGATTCATCAACTACTTCTCTCAACACCTCATCTGTCAGACTCAATAGTAATGCACTATGAGCCTTTGCCAAAATTTCCTTCTTCTCCTCTTCTTTCAACGTGTTAGGTAGACTACTTTCTCCTTCTAATGCCACTGCACATCCCTGCTGAACCAGAAGTGCCCTCATTTTTACCTTCCACAAAGTGAAATCATTCGATCCATTGAACTTCTCAATATCGAATTTATGAGTCGACATCTTCTCAAATAACAGCAGATAAATTACTAGCAAATTTCGCAATCAGAAATTGAATTTCACAAAACTGTTCAGAACCTTGCAAACTGACCAGAACTTCACTAACAGAAATTCAACACAGCAGTCCAACAAAATTCACAGCAGTAAACCAGAAATTCAATCCAGCACAATCCAGTAAATTCACACAGAAATTCAGAATTCTTTTCTGAATTAAACATAAACTTACCGGAACTGTGTCGAGGAAACAATAACGATCGCAACAGAAAACTTGGTCCAAACAACAACAATGACCAAACAGCAGCTTTGACCAAACAGCAATTTTTGACCAAACAGCAGCTTTAACCAAACAGCAGCTTTGACCAAACAACAGCTTTGACCAAACAGCAACTTTGACCAAACAGTAACTTTGACCAAATAGTACCGTTGACCGTTGATCGTGCTACAGTGCCTCGCCGTAGAAGACGATGATGAAGATTCCGGCAATGAACAGTACTTCCGATGAAGATTCCGGCGATGAACAGTACTCGCAACCGTAAAAACTCACCGAAACAACTGAAAAACGATCTCCAATGCACTAGAAATGCAATAAACGGTCTCTTTTTCCCAAAAAACAAGCGAATCAAGCTAGATCTGAGATTTAAAACTAGATCTGAAAATTTTCTTACCACCAAAAATTGGTCTCCGACGTTCTTTAACGCACCAAAGATGCAGAGAATGGTCTCCTATGCTCCAAATCAACCAAATCGGGGCAAGATCTGAAATTTTGGAGCCGGATCTGAAAATTTTCGGACGTGCTACAGTAACCGACGAACCAAAAATGAACCAAAGCTCTGATACCACTTGTTAGGTTACTGAAATGCAATTAATCAAGGAGAAGGATAGAGAATAACACACAAAGAAATTACGTGGTTCGGTCAATGCGACCTACGTCCACGGACAGAGAGAATATCTGTATTATTTTCTGAAGGAGGCTATACAGAGAGAAATTTCATCAACCACTCTTACAATGAATTCCCTCACACTCATATATATAGAGACAAATGGGTCATGGGTCATGGGTCGTGGGTCGGGTTACAAACCGGGTTACCCATAAAATTCAAGTCAAACCCAACAAGTCACAAATATCCCATAAAAATGTTGGCTCAATAAGCATAGCGTAAAAAGAAGAGTATATACACCAATTGTTAGATTGCAAAATTTTCCTTGTTAAAATTTATTTCAACAAAAATAAGGAACAAATTGAAACAAATATAATTTTTTAAAGTCTAAATTGAAATATTTAATTTTTTAACAACTAAGTTGAGATATTTATAATCTTTTGGGACCAAATTAAGAATAACAGGTGAGTAAAACATAGTTAATGATAACCTGAATAGCAGCATAACATTGCTATGGAAGCTAAAATAAGGATGAGCAAGTTATTGTTTGGGAAGATTGAGAATGCCGTGACAATAATGGGTGTGGGAAAAGAACAGAATTGAGAGGGGCAATACGAAACACTGCAACATATATGGAGGCATCAGATGCTGAAGAGTTTGTCTTGTTTGATGAAGACGAGAGGAGGTGCGTAGTGGGAAATGGAGCTGATAAAGTAGGCCAACTCTCACGAAGGAGAATGAGAGGTCAATGGAAATCACCAGTTTATACTTTATATCAATAACTGTTGGAGACAAATTGACTAATTGGAAATTAAAGAACAGTGTTGGTCACCAACTCGTACTTCCTGTTATCCTTTTTTTTTAATTTTTTTTTATTTGAAAGGCCAAAACAGTCCATCAAGCTTTAGATAGAAAAACACTAAGGTCCACATCAGCAAGACGCAACACAGAAGAGGGAAAGAATACACGAGAACCCTAACGCTGAACATGGTGAGCTACGGCATTACAAGACCTGCGAATGAAACTGAGAGAAGAAAGAGCAAGATTCAGCTAGTAATTTCAAATCCTGGGTGACGGATTCCATCAGAGACACATCCCGTTCATTGTGAAACGCCTTCACCGCCAATTCAGAGTCAGGTTCGACCTCCATTGCCGGAAAACCACTGTGGATCGGGAGCTCCACCGCCCACCGCAATGCAAGAAATTCAGCCACATCAGCCTTGAAAAAACCGGAGCTCTCCCTCCTATTCTTACTCGTTGCTAATGATTGACCTCAGCAAAAGCGGTTTGAGAAAAATATCATGAAGGAAAAACAATTGGAGATGCGGGGTATCGATCCCCGTACCTCTCGCATGCTAAGCGAGCGCTCTACCATCTGAGCTACATCCCCAAGCCCGATTGTGTGATTTCTATTTATAATTAATTTTAAGTTTGGTTGAATAATTAAAACTTTACAAAATCCAAACTTGCTTGGAACACTAATTAATTTGTTTTGAAATTGTTTGATCTGAACATGCCCAATGAATAAGTTGGGCCTGCTGAAGTGGGGATTGAGATGCTAAGCACTCAGACGATGGGAAGTATTATCTTAATTTTGTAGATTAGTTTAGTGTAAAGCAATAATTCACAAGACAACTGGTTCACTTGGTTTAAAGTACACAAGGTTATGGTGCAACTTGAACCTTGCTGTCTGTAATGTTAGATTGGATTCAAGTTTATCCTAACTCAAGTCTTAACTGTTTATCTTTAGTTCACTTTTATTGTTGTCTTCTTTCATTATTTTATATGAATTTAGAAGTGCCAGTTTGTCATTGGCCTTTTAAATTCAAACATGTGCTATACAGTTTAATGAATGTAATAATATTGTGGATAGCGCATAGGATTTGGATATACCAAATGAGAGGCCTTTTGTTTATAATTTCTCTTTAAAATTCAAGAATGTCACTAAGCAACTTCGAATTCGAAATAAGACCAGCTTTGGTATGTTTAAGGTAACATAGAGAAATTATAAAATTATTAGAGCCAAATTCAACAAATTGTTTGGGATTATACTGACTTTGAACAAGAACATCAAATAAGGCGTGAATAAGAAAATACGATTAATTGTAAGGAAATATGATTAATTGTAAGGAAATTTGGTTGACACAATTTTGTTAGTATTGATTGATTCGTGATGATTGAAATACTAGATGTTTTTATACAATAATCTAAAAACATCGCATTCATAACCAAATTACAAAAATTCAAAGAATGCTTTGAGAATGAATAACTGATTATATTGGAGTTGAACATTTTGCACACCATTTTTTTTTAATCTCTATAAGCATAATAATAACTTATTTACGGGCTAGACTTTTATAGGGGCTTAATAAGAAACTTAGTGTAGAAGTCAGTAGCATCATTGAGAAGACATGAGCCGTAGGGTTTGTCTGCAATCTGCAGATATCCAAATGTTGGATTTTCATAACCTCTAATTCATGGCTCAGAATTCAGATGATTAAGACAGATGATTAATTCAGATGGTTTGTCTGCAATCTGACCTCAATGTATTCACTTTTGGGCAAAATGTACGAATGGATTCGGAATTACATTGAGAATTTGAAACCAAATGAGAAAGTGTTAATGGACTCTCATAGCTATTCTCTGTTTATAATTGAGGTCAGCTTGATAAACTAATAGCTATCTGATATTTTAGCTTAAATGTGGGAAATGATGATTAAGTAGTGATTATCTAAAACTTTTTAACATCATTTTTAGTTCCCTTTTAAATGAAAATTTTACTTCAGAGGTCAAATTTAAAACTAATTAAAAGAAATTATAAAAAATAAAAAATTTCAAAACTCAAATCCCTTATCGTTAGATAATTTTGAAATTCATAATAATTATAGAAAAGCTTTACATAAATTGTACGGTCACCCGCATGATCTTACTTAATGTTATCTTTTTCTTTTGTTCCTCTCAGAACTTTAAACAAGTCACTTAATCAACAATTCCCTTACACAAGGGAGCAGTGTTTTCAGTTTCTGATTTCCTTGTTTCTATGCAACACCTGTACGACGCATGGATCACATACTAGTTAATCAGAATTTAATTTGACCAACAAAAAACTCTGTTTGAGGCAGCTCAATTGACCAAATCATAACAATATGAATTCCCTGTCAGCTCAAATAGTCAATAAAGGTTTGAAGCAAAAGCATTGCAGTCTAGCTAGTAGCCTTCCTAAATGAAAACTTCTACCACTTAAAAAGAAATTACAAAAAAAGGGGGAAATTATAAAAGCAGTTGATGCCGCTCACTCTATAGAGTCACTTTGATAATTCCTTAGAGGCTTAGAGCTCATCCTGCAAACACAACGCAAAAGAGAACATTAATGAAAAGATTGTTGCTGGACTTGATTTAAGGGACGTGGGTGAAGATTCTTACATGTAAATCCTCTTTCTTGGTTTCATCGCTGTCCTCTGATTCAGCATCGAGGTCTTCCCCAGCGTCATCAGTATCTTCAGCATCCTCCTCGGCCTGAAATGCAAGTTAACTTCATCAGAACCAGTATAATAGTTAATGCTGGATCATAATTCCAGAAAATGGCGCTTCAACTTACATCAGAATCAACTGGATCATCCTTTGATTCCTGGAAAAGGTTCAAAACATAAGAAGACGTATAAATACGTTGTTTATTTTATTCCACATTACTAATGATATGGCCTTAGCACTTAATGATAAAATTCAGATATGGGATATCAGCTATCGGAAGAGTTATTGCTAAATACATGAAAACGAAGAAATGAAAAATGAAACAGGTCACGGGCAAGACGATACCTCCTCCTCTCTCTTTTTCTCAGCCTCATCAAATGCTGCCTTCTCAGCCTACATTTGAATTAAACAAGTTAATGAACAGTGATTCTCTATAGACTAAAAGATTAATTGAATAAAAACGTTATTAAAAAGTGAATGAAACAACTTACATCCTTCTGCTTGCCCCATGTTTCTTCGGCTAGCTGCTTAGCATATTCGGGGTCATCAGTAATCACAGCATTGTCGAACAAGGTACCAGATTTCACCTGATATATAAAGCAGATTGCTTGTCAGAGTTAGGCTTCAAAATATAAGACTAAAATTGCAGTTAAGTAAAACCTAAATTAATCTAAGGCCCCAAAAAAAAATATATATATATATATATATAATTACCTGCCACAATTCAATGCCAACATACTTCAAGTTGGGGAAAACATAGAGATCAGGGTCATCCTTGAAATCTGATAAACAATGAGATTCAAATTCAATGTCACGTGACATTCAGAGAGTTTTACAAATGAAATAAAATAGGAGCTACAATGTATGTTATGAAATATTTGTTATAATTACTGAAAGTGTAATTGGAGACAAAACTAAACCTGGGTTGTCAATCATTGGTGCCTTCCACTTTCCTTTGTAGTTGGGGTTCTTGATTTTCTGCAGAGATAGTTGACGGTCAGCAAACAAAAATCCGTTTCAAAATACATGCTACACAGATTAAAATTTGCACAAACCTTTGGCTTCCATGGGCCCTTGTACTCAGGGTTGGCAATGGTTGGTACCGTCCACTCACCATCTTCCTCATCATCCCAGTCTTCAGGCTACAGAAAGAATTAGTCTTCTCAATACCAAGATTAAAATGCAAGAGACAAAACAGCGGAAGAAAATAAAGACACCTACCTTCTTGGCATCAGGATCTGGGATCTCCTTGGGGATGTCATCATACCCCTACACATACAGGAAGTCAGTATAGAGTACAGTTGCAAACTTCCTACAACATAACAGCTTTAGGAAAAGGTATTATTACCTCTGGCTTCTTATCCTCAGGATCAGGAATATACTCTTTGTCATCCCAATCTTCGGGCTGTCAGTTAATTATGATTAGAAGTTATCAGTAACCGCAACAGTTCATATTTAAGAGTGAAATAGTAAATTAGAAAAAGTATTTACTTTTTTGGCTTCGGGATCCTTGATTTTCTTTGGAGGGAGAAGATCCCAATCATTGTAGAGACTACCAGATTGCTTCTCCACATTGTCAATAAGAATAGAGTAAGTAGCATCTGGGCGGAGGATAAATGTGTATACATGTGTTAGTTGGTCAGTCTCACAAGGAACGTCCTTCTTTATCAAGTTGTTTGTCCCATTGTAGGTCAGAATAGCATGCACTTTCTTGGTGCTGTAACCACAGATATCTGGGCCAAACATGATACTGCAACAGAGCAACAATTGTCCACCAAATCAGCCATGTTAGCCAGCTAGGCACAGACAGTAAAAGCAGAGATGCCATGATACGAAAGAGGAACAATCAATCACCTGTAAGGAGTTTCCCCACCGAATTTCTTCTGATCAACTTCCCCGCTAAGTAACTTCATGTAACCACCACCACAGTCAAGCTTCTGTTCATGCTTGACAGAAAATTGGAAGAGTAGTGTCTGATCCTTATTGCTGAATTCAGGGAACTCAGCAGAAATGGCATAGAATCTGTGGTCTTCACTTGTTTGTATACCTGAGAAAGCATAATGATTTTAGCCAAGCTACTAGTCATGATTTTCAAATTAAATATCAATCTAGCAGCAAGAGTTAAATACTAGCTGCCCGGATCAATTTACCTTTGTCACTGGGGTCTCCATTCCATTTACCAGAGGTGTGGTTCCACTCCCCAGCCAAGTTGTCATCTTTCTTCCAATCAGACTTAATCCACCGGTTCTCCCAACCATCTTTATCATTTACCAGAGTGTACATGCAAACACAATAAAAAGAGAAATATGCTTATCTAGCAGAAAAACAAACACAGGCGAACCGACTAAAAAACAAAAAAAAGCAGTACCTTGGAAATGCAGTACCAAATTAATGATTTGAAAGGAAAATGTGAAGTCTTCACACTAATCTATAGAAAATGTACCACTGAATGAAAATAATTGGAGAATGTAACTAATACGGATGCCAAAATTAAAGTAAGGTTCCAATGCCCACCCGAGTCATTAGGTTTAGGTAATGGATATTCGAGCTAATGCCATCATAAGAACTTATTTCAGCCGCATCAGCACAGCTATTACCCAAACTCACAGTAGCGCTTATATAAAAGAATTAAACTTCAAATTATACTCATGCAAGAATAATAACATAATAGATATATGACAAAACGGTCGACGTGTTCACAGATCTACACTAAAATCGTCCCGTTACACCATGGAATTTAGCATCCACTTGAGTACATACCAAAGCCACCAGATCGAACAAACACACACAAGAGTATTATACCAAATTCAACACCCATCAATTGCACAAAAGAAAGGTCAAAATCCTTAATCTCACGGAAATGCAAGAAAGATCAAATTCCGCATCGCGATCTATGGGCGAAATGAAATAGAAATGGGAAAATCCGAGTAAGTAAGACCGATCAATACCGTCGAAACGTTCCTCGAAGAACACCTTGGCAGAGGCGACCGCCAATAGAGAGAGCAGGACGAGAGAGTGAAGATTAGGGCGTCGCACCCCGAACGCCATAGCTGAATAGCTGCGCGAACACACAGAAAGAGACACCTCGTTGGAGTGAGCACTGTGCAGAGTCCCGGAACTATTTGTAGCTGGTAATGATGCAAAAGGGCAAATTTGGAAATTGGCACGAGGAGTCTGAGGTGGATGCAAGCTGGCAGACTTAGCTAATAAAAATACGCCGCGTGGCAAATCTTGTCATTGTAGTGATGTGGCGCACTGTTATTGGCAGTTATAAGGAGAGTAGTAGTTACTAGTTTGAATTGGATGAAACGTATTTCGTGTTGGTTTGGATAGTTTGGGCTTGGTCACTCGAGCATCAGGCGTTTGTCTATAAAAATAAGTATTTTATTTGTCTTTATAAAAACAATCAGATTTTGAATTTAATAGTTTAAATTTTAATTTTTTTAAAAGAAAAAATTATCAAAAAATTTATTTAAAATTTAAACTATTAAATTTAAAATTTAACGATTTTTATTATTTTAAAAGACAAGCGCCGAATTTAGGACAATAGTTGAAATTTAGTTCTTTTATATAAGCGCTACTGTAAGTTTGGGAAGGATGACGGTAGATGCATATTATTTAGGACTTAACAGACAGACTTTTAAGGTCTTTCAGCTCTTTGGGTTCTGTAGTTGTGTTGCAAAGGTTACTAAAAAATTGAAGATAAATTAGATACATTTAAATTACACAATTTTTCTAAAAAATAAAATGTAAATAAATTACTCTAAAAATAATACTATTTTTATTAAAAATGTATTTTTTAAACTTTTATTTTATTTTATGCCAAAAACTATACAGTTAAGTTATTACAAATTTGAAGAAGATATTATTTTTATATTGGTTAAATATATATTTATTCTGTAAATAATAGATTTAACAGTATCTCTATCAAAATAAGTGCAATTGTAACATATCTTTTATTGCAGAGAAGATCAGTTTGGCATTTATTTTGATTTTAAAGAAAGGGAAATAGAGGAATTGGTCATATAAATTAGATATTTCTCAAAGACAAAGAATGTACTTAAAAATATATAGCTTGAGACAATTAATGATAAATACATAAAAATGTCTTATACAATTTTGTTGTATAATTCTTCTCTAACTCTATCATACAATATAATAGTGGCTTTAATGCATGTAAATTTTTCTTTAATTTATTTTAAAAATATTTTCAATATAAAAATAAATTATAGTATTTTTTATTAATTTTCATTCATATATATAGATATATTTCAATTTCTCTTTCTTATATTATATTATATTTATTTATTTAATTATTTTTTGGTAAAGCTTTATTTTATTTATTTGACAACATATAACTGCAAAGATTAGTGTCCATAAGGTTCTAAAATTATATACAATGATGTGATATATTCAAATGAATATGTACAGGAAGATTAGCATAATAATTGAAGATAATGTAAAAGATTGCAATAGCATTTTTATTCTTTTTGTGGCAAATTAAGATCTGTTTAATTTGTAAAAATATTTTTTATTTTTATTTTTATTTTTTAAAATATATTTTTTAAAACATTGAAAATATCTTTTTAATATTTTTAAATTTAAACTTATTTTAATAAATGTTTTGAAAAAAAAATTTCATTAAATTCGACTAAATATGTTTACAAGTCTATATTTTATTTTCAATAAAAATAAAAATAAAAAAATACTCAAGCTAAACATACCTATCAATGAACCATCGTACTAAATTACTAATCTAGTGGTAGAGATTTCAAATGAAAATTCTTGGTTTGGTTTTTTCATCACTCGATGTGGCTCACACGCTCAGTAAATTGATCTTTATTTTTTTTTTTAACAATAAGAAAGTTTGAACATCAGAAAAATCGGGTACCGTTTGGCTCTAATTATGAAATTATCGGTGTCTACTGTTATCGTCGAACGGTTAGCAATAAAAATTTTTTATTAAATCACTTACTACTAACTGTCTCATCAATTTTTTTTAAAGATAGTTAGCATCAGGCACTGGTCCAGAAAAATTTTGCCACGGTTTATCTTTGGATCTATATTCTAATGTGCCAATTAGCATTTAAATTTTTGGATAAGGGAACAAGCGGGACAATATAATTTTGAGTTGGTGGTGGGGCCACCTTTTTCAGCCTCAATAGCAAATTAGTGGATCAATAGAAGTTAAATTTAGTGAAAAAGATTAATTTTTTTATAAAATAGTAGATTAAAGTTTAAATTTTTATTAAAAAAATATTCATATATTAATATGTTAGAGTATTTCAAATAAAATTGTCTTAAATAAAAAATATTTTTTAAAAAAATGAATGTAAAGAAGAAAATAAAATAACAGATAAAGCAAACAAGGAATGGGCTCTTACGTGAAGTTGCATAAGATTCCACGGAGTAAAGCAACCTAAGTGATGCCGGCCTTTATTTGATTGGTGTTTGCTTTATTGTTTTGGATGCTTACGTTCGAAGCGTCGTACGATATGATTCGGAATTATTTGACATTGTGGAGTTTTTCGGATTGCAAGTATAAATATAAATATCGGGTCAGTTAGTATTTTTGAAAATAGTCTTGTTTTAAAGAACCAAAAAAAAAATTTTGAAAAAGGTGTTTCGCATGCTTGTTTTTAAAAACAGAAAAACATTAAGGTGTTTTAAAAATAATAAAACTAGAGTAACTTTTATCTATTTGATTTGTGGAAATATTTTTTATTTTTATTTTTATTTTTTATTTTTATTTTTTAAAATATATTTCTTAAAACATTGAAAATATTTATTTAATATTTTTAATTTTTTATCTATTTTAAGAAATATTTTCAATAAAACACTTTTATTAAACTCAACCAAATATATTTTCAAACTCAATAAGAATAAAAAAATGTTTAAACTTAAACTAATATTTTTTATTAATAACAATTTTGTAATTATGTGTTTGTTCTTTAGTCTCTCTCTCCTCTCTCTTTCACCTTCTTCTCTCTCCTATCTCTCCCTCTTTCCCTTCTCTCTCTTTTCTCTTCCCTCTCTAACATATTTTTTTTATTTTTGACTATTTTAAAAGGAAAATTTTCTATTTTTTTAAACATATTTCTAAAAAATATTTATTCAAACAATTTTTTTACTCTCAAAAGGTGTTTTGCAAACAAGTAGAAGAAAAGGGAAAAATACACTTTACTAACCTAAACTTTTCTCTATGTGCAAAAAATTCTCCCAAATTTTCAAACTCAACAAAAAATCCCCTCCAACTTTCATCTTGTGCCAAAAACTCCTTAGGGTTAGTTGATCGTTAGTTGACTGTTACTGAAATGTCACATCATCAGTAGATTGTACTCCTTAAATGCCACGTTAGCCATTTTTACAGCTCACCTGCCACATAGGCGCTACCACATCAGGCATTTTTTTTTTCAGCTCACCTACCACATAGACACTGTCACGTCAGTATTTTAATACAGCAAAATAAAAAAATTACTAAATTGAAAAGGAAAGACAAATATATGTTCCACAAGGAAAGGGAAAGGCTCGGAAAGATGGGTGACCAGAAGGCAATTCAAGAGGTGGCATTGGAGGGCTTAAAGGGAATGGAGAATCTCATCCGTCTTCTCTCCCATCAACCCAATCTCTCATACTGCACTGACCTCACCGGTGTTGCCGTTTCTAAGTTCAAAAAACTCATCACTCTTCTTAACCGCACTAGACACACCGATTCAAGCGAGCACTGATTCCCTCCTCTTTGAAAGAAATGGTTGGATCCCAAGGGGGGTGAATTGGGTTTTATAAAAATTTTCACAAAACTTAATTGGAAGTTAAAATGATTTTCTGAAATTGGATAATGTTAAAGATAATAATTTAAATCAGAAAATCAAAATGTTTATCAAGATGAATAATTTTATAGTGCAAGGAATTAAGGAGCAAATATAAATCTACACAAATTAATTAATACTTGAGGTAGAAATTAAATATAAACGCAAAGCATTAATTAATTAACTTCAAATGTAAATAGAGTAGGGATAGAGAAAGCAAACTCGGAGATTTATACTGGTTCGGCTAATCCCAAGCCTACATCCAGTTCTCAAGAGACCACTTGAGTATTTCCACTATAATTGCAAGTTTAATCCGGGTACTTGCAAACCACTACAACATACTTTTCTCCCTCAAGGGTGTCTCTCTCTCTTACAACGTGTTTTCTCTCAAACACTAACTCAAGGAACCAATCCTTGAGAAACTAAATTTAAAGGCTTAAGGAAAATAATGGTAAACACTCTCAAAGTGTAGATATCGCAGAAATTAAGCTCAGAATATTTCTCTAGCAATTTAGAGAGAATGAACTCAAGAAAATATGAGAAATGAACAATTGAAGCTTGATGCAAATGGTGTTGTGAAGTCCCCTTTATATAGTGAAACCTTGTTGCTACAGTGACTGCTTTAGTCAAAATTGCTACAGTAAGCTTCATCATCATTTTTCAACCTTTCTACAACAACCAAAAAACTTTATCAATCTTTTTCAACAATCAATATTCTTTTTCAAATTTGTTACAGTAAAAAGTATTCTTTTTCAAAGTTTATTACAACAACCAATAAACTTTATCATATTTTTTCAACAATCAAATTTCTTTTTCAAAAGTGCTACAGTAAAAGATATTCTTTTTCAAATTATATTACAACACCCAATAAATTTTATCATACTTTTTCAACAATCAAATTTCTTTTTCAAAAGTGCTACAGTAAAAAGCATTCTTTTTCAAATTATATTAAAACACTCAATAAAATTTATCAAAAATCAATTTATACTACTATATTTTAATATATAAAGCATTAAATATATTTGAGCCAAGAAAGATTGAATCATGCATTTGGGCTAAGAAAGATTGAATCATGCATTTGGGCCAATAAGATTAAATTATTCATTTGGGTCAAGAAGATTAAATCATACTATTTGGGCTAAGAAAGATTAAATTATACATTGGGCCAAGAAGATTAAATCATTCCCACATATTTGTCATCATCAAAACTTATAGCATAATACATTAGGGCTAACACTCTTCCTCCTTTTCTCCTTCAACTTCTACATCGCCGCCGCCGCCGCCATCATTTGTCGCGGCCTCCTCCTTCAATATTTCCCAATCGCAAATTCCTAGTCTACCTCCAGCACAGTTCACATGTCCCGCGCCGATTTCAAATTCGGTCACCGTGCGTCACGCTCTGATCAACAATACCACTTCCT
Source organism: Biancaea sappan (assembly GCA_037074585.1). Classification (NCBI taxonomy): domain Eukaryota; kingdom Viridiplantae; phylum Streptophyta; class Magnoliopsida; order Fabales; family Fabaceae; genus Biancaea; species Biancaea sappan. The sequence goes on from CM073496.1 coordinate 37,904,922, forward strand.
CCTCCCTCTGGGTTCGTTCTGGTCCAATCACAATCTCTAACTCTCGATTTCACAAAGCCTAACATCTTGAGTACCAAAACAAAGTCCCTAGAGCTAGAGTTCTCGAAGGAGACCTTCAGCGTGTCCTCGAATTCATCGTTCATGTCGTTGGCCATCACCGGCGATGACATCATCTCCAATGGCAAACAAGGATCATCGATCTTCTTGAATTCGGTGGCACCGACAGTCTCCGGCATCAGGAAGCCACCACTCTCAATGTAAATGGTTACATGGACCTGAGAAACATGGTGCTATATTAAAATGCTGATGTGGCAGTGCCTACATGGTAGGTGATCTATAAAAATGGCTGACGTGGCATTTCAGTAATGGTCAACTGACGATCAACTAACTCTAGGAAATTTTTAGCACAAGATGAAAGTTAGAGTTTGAAAGTTTAGGGAGATTTTTTGTATATAAAAAAAAGTTTATGGGGATAAAATATATTTTTCCCAAAAGAAAACTATTCTAAAAACATAAAAACAAAAAATTGAATCATACACACTCATAATTCCTATATGCTAACTTCGGTTTCATCTCACTCTCATAGTCCATTGATACTTGTTATTGTCATCATTATTAACGCCGCCCCATTCTCAAAAATAGGAATTGAGAAAAGATTATGAAAGATGAATAAAAGATGAGAAACGCTTATGCCCAACCTTTTCCAGCATGTTCTCTACACTTATGGGGCCAAGTCTCTCTTTCAAATTTGATTTTAGTAGATTAATGATGTAGGATTTTGTAAAATAACAATTCTACACTTTTTTTTTAATTTCTAACGCGATGATACAACATCTCATTTGGATGCCCTGGTATTCACTTGCTAGTTTTCTATATCAGACTTTCTAGGCTTTTTTTCATCTTTTCTTTTCATTTAAGTCCCTGAAAGCAAAAATAATCAATCAAAATAAATTATAATAATCTAAAAATCACTCTAACAAATCATAATCCTAAATTAAATCGTAAGAAAAACTAACCAAAAGAAATCCTAAAATAAGTTAAATTATAAATTCTATACTAAACTAAACAAAATAACCACAATAAATTATAAATCCTAATATGAGTAAAATTCTAAGACAAATCCTAAAGAAAAACTAACCCCCTACAAAATTAAACTTAACAATTAAAAAAACTAAATAAATTCAAAAAAACTTGAAACTATTGATTTTCCTCAATTTATTAATAAAAAATATAAGTTAAATAACTCTATAAAATAGAGTTATCAATTATCGTTACAAAAACTCATTGGTTTCTCAATATTTCAAAGTAATATTATTGGAGTATTAATTTTCAACTTTAGTTCATAGTTTAGAACACTAGACAATTTGATGCTATTCATAAATTATCGTAGATAAAATCATCCATTGTATCAATATTTGTGTAATATCCGTTAATTTCGAAATATAATTCGCCTAAGATTATTTTAGAATTTTACAACGTTACTTTAGTTATTTATTTTGGTCATTTTTAATTTTCATATTTAATTGTTCTCTTTGAATATTATTTATGAAAATTGAGTTAAATGACTGAACTGAATATTTGCACCATGTAGGATATATTCTAAGAATGGTGAAATTCATGGAAAAGTGGTTTAAGAATGGTCAATTAGTCCATTTATTGTAAATTGACTGGATGGGTTTGGATGTTGGGTTATGGATACCCATGGGTTATTCAATAACCCATTAGAAATATTTAAAATAAAACTTCAATAGTACCCTCTCATTATTCACGCAGAAGCAAAGGCTGAAAATTGAACAGTGGAAGTTTCTCTCATTTCTTCATCCTCTTCTCAAATCCTTTCCTTGATCTTCAGAATTTTGATTATTTGTTCGGTTCAAAAGCTTTGTAAGGATCAAAGGTAAGCTTTAATCTCATTATTTTCCTTAAATCTAAGTTTATATGGAAGATTAGAGGAGGTTTTGTTCTTGAAGATTTTGATGATAATTCATGAATCTTAGTTGTTTTAGAGGTTATATTTGAGTTAGGATTGAGTTATAGTCGGTTAAAAGAGTTGAGATTCTGGTTTTGAATCAAGAAAGGAAAGGATGAAATTTTCTGGAAAAGTTTCTGCAAACTCGAATTTACTGTAGCAACCAGAAAATTTGGAAAAATTTTTCGAGTTACTATAGCAGTTACTGTAGTGTCGGCAGTCAACGGTACTGTAGCAGTCAACGTTACTATAGCGAAACGTCACTGTAGCGAACCGTTACTGTAACAATCAGAAAATTTTGCATATTTTCGTGATTTTGTTTCCTTTCTTATGTTTTCTTGTAATATATTTTACTAGGAAATTTTCCTACACAAATTCTAGTATGGAACAAGGTAAACTTGGACAAACATTAAGGTAAGTGAATAACCTTACTAAGCTAATTTGATATTACTAGTCAAAGTATAATATAAGTCCCATTTACAATATTATTTTGATATTAAGCAATCAATTTTTCATATGAGAGTATATGATGATCGGTATATTTTTTTTACAGAAATTCAAAGGAATAAGAGTATGTAGAAAATTATTTTATTTCATGGCAATTGTACTATGTGATAAATTCTCACTATCTTATTAATGAGTAAAGATCTACGGGATCTAATACATGAGTTTGAAAGGGTTAAAGTCTCATACTACTCAGTGCATAACGATAAAAAACTATACACGAGTTTGAAAGGGTTAGAGTCTCATAATACTCGGTGTAAATAGGTGAAATCATAAATACGAGTTTGAAAGGGTTAGAGTCTCATACTACTTGATGTATATTTATGAAATCTTATTCACGAGTTTGAAAGGGTTAGAGTCTCATACTACTCGATGTATATTTATGAAATCTTATTCACGAGTTTGAAAGGGTTAGAGTCCCATACTACTCGATGTATATCTATGAAATTCTATTCACGAGTTTTAAAGGGTTAGAGTCCCATACTACTCGATGTATAAGACAATTAATTATATGAGTAAATGTGGTATTTGTACTTTTGATATTTTATATAGTACAGTTATTTACTTATTGAGTTTTTAAATAAACTCACACTCCCTATGATTATCTTTTTAGATACAGAAAATAAGGAAGAAGAGTATCCGTTTGAAGATTAGAAGCCCCTTGGGATTATTCTCTATTTCTATCTGGTGGGATACCAGTACTTATTAATGTGGATACTAGAAACACTCTTTACTTTCTATAGGTCTCATAGGCTTGCGATGAGATAAAAACATCAGATTATGTATGCCTATATTTGCTTATCAGATGAATATAATTCTGTCGTGTGGAATGAATGATTAAGGTTGAATGTAAAACCTTATAGAATATATGTAAATAACTTATGTTTAAGAATTTTATCAAATGAGTAGTATCTTTTCACATGTTCAATTTTTGGGATGTGACAATTTGGTATCAGAGGAAGGTTCTATAGGTCCCCGATAGAGTACAGAGCAAAGTGATCTTTATGGGCCCTTCCCTATTGTCATGAGCCGCGGCATGACCATAGGATTAGGTTCTATAAAAGACCTTGTAGAGTATAACGTCATTTTATAGATAACTTTTCAGTGGGGCTAGTAAGTGATATTTTGTTTATGTCTGAAAATTATTTGTTATGTGTGTAGATCTTTGACAGTTCAATGTCAGAAGGATCTTCTAATAATAATGAGCATATGGGTCCAAGGAGGGCCATAATTCCACCAGTACATGTGCAAGATGATCCTAACCGTAGTGATAGTTTTCATGCTCAAAGTACTGAGGGCGCAACTAGTGATCAAGCAAGGAGAGTCAAACCTAACGCTCACATTGATAATGCAACTATTGCACATGTGATTAATTTAATGAATGAACGATTTGACCGATTTGAGGCTGAAATGAGAGGTCGAGCTGCACAAGCTAACCTGCCAGTGGATCCTCCTATTGTTGAAGCCAAAATTGTACCACCAGCTCAGTTAGCTGGAGGAGGTAATTTAATGGAGGTAAAAATGTCTGAATTCCAGAAAATGAGGCCTCCTACTTTTTCAGGGGAAGATCCCAAAGAGGGCCCACAATGTTTCCTTGAAGATTGTGAAGCAATCTGTGATGCTATAGGGTGTTCTCCTACTCAAAAGGTAGAATTCATTTCCTTTCAGTTAAAGGGTAGGGCTGGTAAATGGTGGAGGAACTGGAAGAAAGCTAAAATTCAAGGCGCACCGCCAGTTATGTGGACGGAGTTTTACAGATTGGTTATGGATGAATTTCTTCCGGCAAGTGAACGATCATCTAGGGCCAGGGATTTTCTGTATCTACGGCAGGGAACCATGACTGTTGATGAATATTCAGCTCAGTTTGTTAAATTATCTGAATATGCCCCTGAAATCATTCCTTCTGAAAGGAAGAAAATAGAAAAGTTTGTGGAAGGACTTCGTGATGCCTTATATGATCAAGTGGGTTCCAATATGAACGATTACTCTTCATACTCAGAAGCTGTTGATGTGGCCCGAAGAATGGAAAAGAGGTCAAAGAATAAAAAAGAATATCGACAAAAGAATAAAGCTAGATATAGGAGATCTTTTGATCAAGGGGAAGACTCAGGGACTTTGAAACCCTTTACTGCATCACAACATGCTCCAGCCACTCCTACAAAGTCATCTTATTCTACAGCCAGTGTGGCTAAGCCTCGTTCAAAGAGCAGGGGTGGTTTTAGCTCTTCTAGTAGAGGAGGTACTCAAGCTAGAAGGGAAAAACCTCAATGTCCTGAATGTAGAAAGTTTCACTTTGGAGAATGCAGGTTAAACACTGTTGGTACAGGTTGTTTTAACTGTGGATAAAAAGGACATTTTATAAGGGAGTGCCCTCAGCTCATGACAAGACCAGGTCAAGGGTCTACTTTGCCACCTCGACCACAATCTATTTCTGCTTCTATTACTCGAACACCAACCCCTTCAATAGGGGGTAGTATGGGAAAAGGTTCTGGAAGAGGCCAAGGTGACCGTGGAAAACAAGCTGCTGGCAGAGGAAATGCAAGAGTATATGCTCTAACCCAACAGGATGCTCAAACATCCAATGCTGTAGTTACAGGTATATTATCTGTTAATATTTTTGCTGCACGTATTTCTTTGATCCCGGTTCTACTCACTCATATGTGTCACCCCTATTTGCCAAGAGATTTGCATTTGATTTGATTACTCTTAAAGAATCATTCTTGGTTTCCACACCGATGAGAGAGACTTTGATGGTTAAAACATATTATCGTTCTTGTAAAATAATTGTTAGAGGCATGGAAACTGAGATAGATCTTATGATTCTCAATATGTTAGATTTTGATGTGATTTTAGGGATGGACTGGCTATCTTCTTGTCATGTTACTATAAATTGTCGTGACAAAGTTATTTCCTTTAATATGCCGGGGAGGAGTAATTTTGTATTTCAAGGAGATCGAAGTGATGTACCTTGCAACATGATATCTATGTTAAGTGCCCGGCATATGTTGCGAAAGGGATGTCAGGGATTTCTAGCTTTTATCAAAGATTTAGAAAAGAAAGAACATAAGTTAGAAGACATACATGTGGTTAATGAATTCCCAGATGTGTTCCCAGAAGATTTACCTGGATTACCGCCAGAAAGAGATATTGAGTTCAGTATTGATTTGGTCCTAAACACACGACCAATTTCTATTCCACCTTATCGTATGGCTCCTGTTGAGCTAAAAGAACTTAAAGAACAATTGGAAGATTTGTTGAACAAAGGGTTCATTCGCCCAAGTTTTTCACCTTAGGGTGCTCCTGTTCTTTTTGTGAAAAAGAAAGATGGTTCTATGAGATTATGTATAGATTATCGTCAGCTGAATAAAGTCACAGTGAAGAATAAGTATCCTTTACCAAGAATAGATAATTTGTTTGATCAGCTTCAAGGAGCAAAATACTTCTCAAAGATTGATCTAAGGTCTGGATATCATTAGTTACGAATTAAGAACGATGATATACCTAAGACAGCTTTTCGTACACGGTATGGAAATTATGAGTTTCTTGTGATGTCTTTTGGGTTGACAAATGCACCAGCAACATTTATGGATTTAATGAACAGAGTGTTTAAATCATTCCTTGATAAGTTTGTAATTGTATTTATTGATGATATTTTGGTATATTCAAAGAGTCATGAAGAACATACTGAACATTTGAGAATAGTGCTTCATACCTTGAGAGAGCATCAGTTGTACGCAAAGCTCTCAAAATGTGAATTCTGGATGAGTCATGTAACGTTTTTGGGACATGTTATTTCCCAAGAAGTTATTCATGTAGATCCAAGTAAAATTAACAATGGCCTAAACCAACAACTATGTCTAAAGTACGTAGTTTTCTTGGCTTAGCAGGGTATTACCGTCGCTTTGTCAAAGATTTCTCTAAGACAGCTCTCCCATTAAATAAGTTAACTCGAAAGAATGTTAAATACATTTGGGATGATTCATGTGAGCAAAGTTTCACCCAATTGAAAGAGTGTTTAACTTCTGCACCAGTCTTAATCCTACCATCAGGACCAGAGGGTTACTCTATATTCTGTGATGCCTCAAAGATAGGCTTAGGGTGTGTGTTGATGCAACATGGTAAAGTCATAGCTTATGGCTCACGTCAGCTTAAAAAGCATGAATTGAATTACCCCACTCATGATTTGGAAATGGCAGCTGTAGTGTTTGCCCTAAAGATTTAGAGACATTACTTGTATGGGGAGACTTGTAAAATTTTTACAGATCACAAAAGCCTTACGTACATTTTTGAGCAGAGAGATCTCAATCTAAGGCAATGAAGGTGGATGGAACTTCTGAAAGATTATGATTGTACCATCCTTTACCATCCAGGTAAAGCAAATGTAGTGGTTGATGCTCTGAGTCGAAAGTCTATGGGAAGTTTAGCTCACATTGCCACTATAAGGAGGTCTCTAATACATGAACTACAAGAATTGGAAGCTGATGGAGTATTCTTTGAGATCACTGAGTCAGGTACATTTCTGGCTCATTTAACAGTTAGATCATCCCTTGTTGAAAAAGTAAAAGCAACTTTAGAAAATGACATCGATATGATCAAAATCAGAGATAAGGCAAGGCAAGGTCTAGCACCAAGTTTCTTGGTAGATGAAGAAGGAGTCTTATGGTTTAATGGGAGACTCTGTGTCCCCAACATTGAATCTTTGAAACATGAAATCTTAATGGAAGCTCATGGTTCGCCATACGTTGTACACCCTGGTGCTGTGAAAATGTATCAGGACTTGAAACAAGTTTACTGGTGGGAGGGCATGAAGCGAGATGTGACTGACTTTGTAGCTCGATGTTTGAGTTGTCAGCAAGTTAAAGCTGAACATCGACGACCACCTGGTTTGATTCAAAAACTAGATATTCCCGAATGGAAATGGGAAAGAATCACTATGGATTTTGTAGTAGGTTTACCCCGATCAACAAAAGGAAATGACTCAATATGGGTCATAGTGGATCGACTTACTAAGTCAGCACATTTTCTTCCTGTTCATACCACTTTCAGTGTAGCAAAACTTGCTCGACTTTATGTTAAAGAAATAGTGAAACTTTATGGTGTACCAATATCCATTATATCAGACCGAGGACCTCAGTTTACTTCTCGGTTCTGGAAAGTCTTTCAAGAGGCTTTGGGTACCAAAGTGAATCTTAGCACAGCATTCCATCCTCAGACTGATGGACAGTCCGAAAGGACAATTCAGACTTTAGAGGATATACTAAGAGCTTGTGTGATGGATTTCAGTAGAAGTTGGGAAGATCATTTGTCTCTTATTGAATTTGCTTATAATAACAGTTACCAAGCCAGTATCCAGATGACACCTTTTGAGGCTCTATATGGGAGACGATGTCGATCTCCTATAAGTTGGTTTGAACTTGGTGAAACCAAAATTGTAATACCCATGAAAAATAAAATATAAATACGTGTTTTCAAACTACTGTTACTATTTACGTATATGGTACTGTTCATTTATACAATCAAAATGTCAAATACTAGATGTAGTTTGGTTATAAGAGAAAACTAGAAAGAAGTTTGTAGGAGAAAATGACGTTTTATGTGTAAAAATACCCTCAGGGACTAAATTGAAAGGACTGAATTGAAAAGAAACTTAAAGGTTTAAGGTGAAAGGATAGTTTTCCCTTTAAAGTTTCTAATAGTAAATAAACGAAAATTTTCCATCGTACGCGTAAGGTGCACAATAACTGCATTATTAGAAATGTCATTTTCATGAATAGTAAATTGAATATTTTATTACCGCATAGTGTCAAATAGTACCCTTGACTTTTGCTATAAATAGGCCCTTCCATTTCACTTCTAAACTCACACCTTCAACTTCTCTTCTTCCTTCCTTAAGTTTCTCTTGCTCCGACGCTAGGCTTCTGAGATTTTGGGCCTTTCCGTTTTTGCTTAGGTAAGGATACTATGTTCTTTCTATGTCTTTCAAATTTTAGAAGTTATTTTCTTAAGTATGCTCTGTGGTTGCGGCTTTGACCGATCTTCCACATCAGAAAAACTGTCGTTAGCTGTTATTTTGATTCTCTGATTACCGAAATAGAATATAATCTGTGGAGAATACATGTCTAGGAAAGTTCTGGCTAAGGAAAGACCTGGTTTTTAAGTGTGTCCAGTGTGACCCTCCACTCTTTCCTGAGAACTTACCTGGTGTACTCTTTTACAGATTGTATTCTGTATTTCCGGTATGAATAATACCCGTACGTATGAATAGTGACCGTATGAATAGTACCGTACGTATGAATAGTAACTGTATGAATAGTACCCGTACGTATGAACAGTATCTGTACGAAAATGATCTTAACGTACTTTCTGTAATCTTTCATGAAAATCTCTGTAGCGGAACACTGAAATTCACCTGCGTACTCTTGTCCGTAACGATTTAGAGAAGTGATACTCGTACGGAATCCAGGTGAGTGAAACGACCCTGTTTTAATAGAGTTTTAGCATTACTGGTGATAAAAAGTATGTCGTAGGACACTCCCAAGATTCATAGGGAGAAATTGGATTCAGAATGACGAATATAATGAGATAATTAATCCAGAAGTATGGATAAGACAAAGCAAGTATCTCATGATGATATGAAATTTGAATCATATAGTTATATACTATACCTGTTATATGGATGAGTATTATATTGTGCTTCTGATTATGATATGAACTGTTGTACTATTGATTGTGATTGAGCGGTACAGTACCCCCTCTCACGGCAAGGCGAAAAACCCGGGTTAAAGGGTGTCTTGACCAATGAGTGTGGAGACAACGATTCCCTCAGTAGGGATATAGCCCGGATTGGTGATAAATCCGTGAGGCGCCCTAGCTAAGAGGATGAGGTTGTGCGTCATGGCGGAAAAATACAAAATTGGTGAGCCGGCCTGTGTGCGCTCTCCGGGATATATTGCCATTGACGAGTACTAGTATCGTTTGTTGAATTGGATGAATTTTTCTTGTATGTAATTTCTAACTATGTCTATTGGTTGAGCTTGAGCCTTCGGATATGCTTGCATGACTGGTGATGTATTTGAATTCTATTAACGCAAGGCCGATTTGCTCACTGAGTTTAAAAGCTCACACTGTTTGTACAAACTTTTTGTTCAGATCAGGTTGCCGCCGAAGTACATCCGCTAGAGGAGTAGATCACGTTGGACCTTCCCGCTGTCGGGTAGGCCCTTCTTTTGTTATACAGTATGTTGCTCTGTAACCGTCTAGGACATCTAGATCAGGGGTTTGGTATTTGGCTTGTATTTCAGTATGATAATGTATTTCGTACTGAGGATCTATTATTTTTAATTAAGAAAATCTGATGTATTTTCTTTGTATTTATTAAGGAATGGTATTTTGAGAATATAGAGATAATGACTAACGATTTTACTTGTGGGAAGAATTTATCGAAAGGCTTACAGTGATGGGATATTCATCATTGTGCCGGTCATGTGCCTAGAAAATGGGTCGTGACAAAGTTGGTATCAGAGCATAGGTTGTTAGGTCTCCTAGTGATTACAGAGCAAGGTGTCTTTAGTGGGCCTTCCCCTATTGTCGTGACTGCAGCACGACCATAGGATGAAGATCCACCAAAAGCCCTGTAGAGATTAAAATCCATTTCTTTCGTGTCTTTACTTGAAGCATAATAGTGACGATATATATTATTCTTAATTGTAGAATAAGTTTAGATGGCACCAAGAAAATCAAACGCTTCTAGAATCCGCACAAGATCTGGCAGGGCCTTGGTCCCTCCAGCTGCTCAGTCAGCAAATGTAAGACTGGAGATGCCTAATCGTGCAGAAGATAACCATGCACAAAACAGAGAAATATCCACTGAAAACCCTGGAAGAAATGCTGGAGAACCATCACAAATTGACGCGACTGTAGTGATGGAAGCATTAACTGCAATGCAGAACGAGGTGAATGGGCTAAAGGAACTTTTGATGGGACAATCATCTGAAGATGGCTCACAGGCATCAGTACATGCTACAAAAGTACAAGAGACAGACCAGATGCCACCTCCACCCCCTCCTCAGGATTGGGTAGGTACAGAGGTCAAAATCTCGAAATTTATGAAGCTGAATCCGCCAACCTTTGCAGGAGATGTTAATGAAGACCCACAACGTTTTCTAGATGACTGTGAGAAAATCCTTGACACGTTAGAATGCCCTGAACCTCGAAAAGTAACCCTTGTTACCTTTCAGTTAAGAGGTAAGGCCGACCGCTGGTGGCGAACATGGAAGAAGGGCATGGCCAGAAATGCCCCACCCATTAAATGGAATGACTTTAAAAGAATTTTTCGAGAACAATTTATTCCGGAGAGTATACGAGAAGCAAAGATGAATGAGTTTGAGGCACTCCGGCAAGGATCACGAACCGTCGATGAATACGACAATCTGTTTATAGAGTTGTCTGAATATGCTACTCACATGGTCCTAACTGAGAAAGAAAAGATCCGACGATTTATTAAAGGCCTTCGAGAGTCTTTATTTGACAGGGTGGGATCGAAAATACGAGATTTTTCATTTTACACAGAAGCCGTCGACATCGCCCGTATGATGGAAGAAAGAGATATGCAAAAAGAAAAATGGAATAACAAAAGAAAGAGGAAGCAAGATGAGAAATCACGCTACCACGGAGAGAGTTCTGGACGTGCAGCCTCTACTGCTAGTGCACCACAACGTCAACAAAGTGGTACAGGGGGTCAACAAAGGCCCTGGTGCTCTAAATGTAAAAGAAATCACTTCGGAGCTTGTTTTGTCAACAACAACACTAGGGTCTGTTACCAATGTGGTCAACAGGGCCACATCAAAAGAGATTGCCCCCAACTCTACACGAGATCTGGCCAAGGGTCAGTACGCCCTAATCAATCAGAGGCTACTGTTGCCAACAGATCCCCTGTAACTGTAGGAGGCAATGGAATCGGAAGAGGTGCTGGCAGAGGACAAGGTGGTCGAGGGCAGGCTTCAGCAGGCCGAGGGAACGCTCGAGTATTCGCTTTAACCCGTCAAGATGCTCAAGCGTCTAATACGGTGGTAGCAGGTACTCTTCTGATTGAATCAAATTTTGCACATGTTTTGTTTGACTCTGGCTCTACGCATTCCTATGTGTCACCATTCTTTGCTAAGAACTTTAAGCAAAAAGTTGTTAGATTAGAATGTCCGTTTTTAGTAACTACGCCTACTGGAGGCACCTTACTAATAGAACGAGGCTATCGAGCTTGCAAGGTAAGAGTCGGAGAAATAAATACAACAGTAGACCTAATGCTGTTAGATATGACAGACTTTGATGTCATCTTGGGCATGGATTGGCTGGCATCTTGTCATGCCACCCTGGATTGCTATAATAAGAAAGTTAAGTTCAATATTCCGGGGGAGCCTTCTTTCGTATTTCATGGTGAACGGAGTGAAATTTCTGGGAATCTTATATCTTTAATGTGTGCCCAACGTTTATTGAGAAAGGGTTGTAAAGGATACTTGGCATTCGTTAAAGATATTAAGAAAGAAGAACTAAAAGTAGAAGACGTTCCAGTAGTCCAGGAGTTTGTAGATGTCTTCCCAGATGATCTACCAGGTATACCCCCAGATCGAGAGATTGAGTTCCAGATAGAGTTAGCACCAGATACTCGCCCAATCTCCATACCCCCTTATAGAATGGCACCAACAGAATTAAAAGAGTTAAAAACTCAGTTACAGGACTTGCTAGACAAAGGCTTTATAAGGCCAAGTTATTCACCTTGGGGAGCTCCTGTTCTGTTCGTGAAAAAGAAGGACGGATCGATGAGACTATGCATAGATTACAGGCAACTGAATAAGGTAACTATCAAAAATAAATACCCGTTGCCTCGGATCGACGACCTTTTCGATCAACTTCAAGGAGCCAAGTGTTTTTCAAAGATTGACTTGAGGTCTGGTTATCATCAACTCAAGATCAAGGAGGAGGATGTGTCTAAAACAGCCTTCCGTACCAGATATGGGCACTACGAGTTCTTGGTGATGTCATTTGGATTAACGAATGCACCAGCTGCTTTCATGGATTTAATGAATAGGATTTTTAAATCCTTTTTAGACAAATTTGTCATTGTCTTCATAGACGACATTCTGGTGTACTCAAAGACTTCAGAAGAGCACGAACAACACCTTCGTGTTGTGTTGCAGACATTGAGGGATCATCAATTGTACGCCAAATTCTCTAAATGCGAGTTTTGGATTGATCGTGTAACTTTCTTGGGACATGTGATCTCCAAAGATGGCATCCAAGCAGACCCAAGCAAAGTAGAAGCGGTCAAAATGTGGCCTAGACCTACCTCCGTCACGGAAATTCGCAGCTTCTTGGGATTGGTAGGATATTATCGTCGTTTCATCCAAAATTTTTCCCAGTTAGCCGCCCCTCTCACACGACTGACTAGGAAAGGGGTAAAGTACCAATGGGATGACGCTTGTGAAGAAAGCTTCCAAGAACTCAAGAAAAGGTTAATCTCCGCACCTGTATTAGTCTTACCCTCAGGACCAGGAGATTTTACAGTATACTGCGATGCATCAAGAGTAGGGTTGGGATGTGTTCTCATGCAGCATGGCCAGGTAGTGGCATATACATCGAGACAACTTAAGAAACATGAACAAAACTACCCCACCCACGATCTGGAAATGGCAGCAGTAGTTTTCGCTTTAAAGATATGGCGACATTATCTATACGGAGAAACTTGCGAAATCTACACTGACCATAAAAGTCTAAAATATATTTTCGACCAAAAGGACTTAAACTTGAGGCAGAGGAGATGGGTAGAATTACTAAAAGATTATGATTGCAATATTCTTTACCACCCAGGCAAAGCAAACGTGGTAGCAGATGCCTTGAGTCGAAAATCTATGGGTAGTCTGGCCCATATAGCAGTAACAAAAAGACCCTTGATCCAAGAACTACAAGAGATGAGAGCAAAAGGTGCTACTCTTGAGGTTACAAGGACAGGATCATTCTTAGCCCATATCAGGGCTAGATCTTCCCTTGTTGACCAGATACGGATATCTCAAATGGAGGATCCTGAGCTTGTCCAAATTATGGAAAAGGTGAAGATTGGTGAAGTGAATAGTTTCACACTCGATGATACAGGAGTCTTACATTTTGAACAACGGTTGTGTGTACCACATGTTGGAACTCTTAGACGAGACATCATGGAAGAAGGTCATCGTGCTGCATATGCTGTACATCCAGGAGCCACCAATATGTATCAGGATCTGAAACAGATCTACTGGTGGAAAGGAATGAAACAAGACATAGTAAAATTTGTGTCTCGTTGTTTAACCTGTCAACAGGTTAAGGCTGAGCATCTAAAGCCAGGAGGCTCGTTACAACGATTAGAGATTCCTGAATGGAAATGGGAACGAGTGACGATGGACTTTGTTGTTGGTCTACCTCGTTCCACAGGAGGTTATGACTCAGTTTGGGTCATTGTTGACCGACTAACCAAATCAGCACACTTCATTCCAGTCAAAACCACTTATGGTGTAGTAACGTTGGCACAATTGTATATTAAAGAAATAGTAAAGTTGCATGGAGTACCTATATCTATCATTTCTGATAGAGGTCCTCAATTTACCTCTCGTTTCTGGAGAAGTTTTCAGGAGGCATTAGGTACTCGAGTGGACCTTAGTACCGCTTTTCACCCACAGACAGACGGACAGTCAGAGCGGACGATTCAGACGCTAGAGGATATGTTACGAGCTTGTATTCTAGATTTCAGTGGTAGCTGGGAAAAGCATTTGTATCTTGTAGAGTTCGCATATAACAACAGCTACCAGGCCACTATTGGGATGGCACCCTTTGAGGCCTTGTATGGGAGACGTTGCAGATCTCCGATCGGTTGGTTCGAGGTAGGTGAAGCGAAAGCATTAGGACCTGACTTGGCCCAGGATGCCCTAACCAAGGTTAAGACAATACAAGATAGGATGCGAGCAGCTCAAAGTAGACAAAAGGCATACGCTGACCACAGATGACGTGATTTGGAGTTCTCAGTCGGCGATATGGTATTCCTTAAGGTCTCTCCAATGAAAGGTGTGTTGAGATTTGGAAGGAAAGGAAAGTTAAGTCCTAGATACATCGGGCCTTATGAGATTCTAGAACGAGTGGGAAAAGTGGCTTATCGGCTTGCCCTACCTATGGATCTGGAAGGGATTCACCCTGTTTTTCACGTATCCATGTTAAGGAAGTACCTTCATGACCCTTCTCACATACTTCACCCTTCTCAGAATGATTCTATCCTAGTAGATGAAAACTTGTCATACGAGGAGATACCGGTAGCTATCCTCGATAGTCAAGTAAAGAAACTCCGATCTAAGGAGATTCCATCCGTCAAGGTTTTGTGAAGGAATCAAACTCACGAAGAAGCCACATGGGAAGCCGAGGTCGACATGCGTTCTAGATATCCCCATCTTTTTACGACTTGAGGTAATTTAAATTTGGAGGACCGAATTTCTTAAATGGGGTGATAATGTAATACCCATGAAAAATAAAATATAAATGCGTGTTTTCAAACTACTGTTACTATTTACGTATATGGTACTGTTCATTTATACAATCAAAATGTCAAATACTAGATGTGGTTTGGTTATAAGAGAAAACTAGAAAGAAGTTTGTAGGAGAAAATGACGTTTTATGTGTAAAAATACCCTCAAGGACTAAATTGAAAGGACTGAATTGAAAAGAAACTTAAAGGTTTAAGGTGAAAGGATAGTTTTCCCTTTAAAGTTTCTAATAGTAAATAAACGAAAATTTTCCATCGTACGCGTAAGGTGCACAATAACTGCTAGAAATGTCATTTTCATGAATAGTAAATTGAATATTTTATTAGCGCATAGTGTCAAATAGTACTCTTGACTTTTGCTATAAATAGGCCCTTCCATTTCACTTCTAAACTCACACCTTCAACTTCTCTTCTTCCCTCCTTAAGTTTCTCTTGCTCCGACGCTAGGCTTCTGAGATTTTGGGCCTTTCCGTTTTTGCTTAGGTAAGGATACTATGCCCTTTCTATGTCTTTCAAATTTTAGAAGTTATTTTCTTAAGTATGCTCTGTGGTTGCGGCTTTGGCCGATCTTCCACATCAGAAAAACTGTCGTTAGCTGTTATTTTGATTCTCTGATTACCGAAATAGAATATAATCTGTGGAGAATACATGTCTAGGAAAGTTCTGGCTAAGGAAAGACCTGGTTTTTAAGTGTGTCCAGTGTGACCCTCCACTCTTTCCTGGGAACTTACCTGGTGTACTCTTTTACAGATTGTATTCTGTATTTCACGTATGAATAGTACCCGTACGTATGAATAGTGACCGTATGAATAGTATCGTACGTATGAATAGTGACCGTATGAATAATACCCGTACGTATGAACAGTATCTGTACGAAAATGATCTTAACGTACTTTCTGTAATCTTTCATGAAAATCTCTGTAGCGGAACACTGAAATTCACCTGCGTACTCTTGTCCGTAACGATTTAGAGAAGTGATACTCGTACGGAATCCAGGTGAGTGAAACGACCCTGTTTTAATAGAGTTTTAGCATTACTGGTGATAAAAAGTATGTCGTAGGACACTCCCAAGATTCATAGGGAGAAATTAGATTCAGAATGACGAATATAATGAGATAATTAATCCAGAAGTATGGATAAGACAAAGCAAGTATCTCATGATGATATGAAATTTGAATCATATAGTTATATACTATACCTGTTATATGGATGAGTATTATATTGTGCTTCTGATTATGATATGAACTGTTGTACTATTGATTGTGATTGAGCGGTACAGTACCCCCTCTCACGGCAAGGCGAAAAACCCGGGTTAAAGGGTGTCTTGACCAATGAGTGTGGAGACAACGATTCCCTCAGTAGGGATATAGCCCGGATTGGTGATAAATCCGTGAGGCGCCCTAGCTAAGAGGATGAGGTTGTGCGTCATGGCGGAAAAATACAAAATTGGTGAGCCGGCCTGTGTGCGCTCTCCGGGATATATTGCCATTGACGAGTACTAGTATCGTTTGTTGAATTGGATGAATTTTTCTTGTATGTAATTTCTAACTATGTCTATTGGTTGAGCTTGAGCCTTCGGATATGCTTGCATGACTGGTGATGTATTTGAATTCTATTAACGCAAGGCCGATTTGCTCACTGAGTTTAAAAGCTTACACTGTTTGTACAAACTTTTTGTTCAGATCAGGTTACCGCCGAAGTACATCCGCTAGAGGAGTAGATCACGTTGGACCTTCCCGCTGTCGGGTAGGCCCTTCTTTTGTTATACAGTATGTTGCTCTGTAACCGTCTAGGACATCTAGGTCAGGGGTTTGGTATTTGGCTTGTATTTCAATATGATAATGTATTTCGTACTGAGGATCTATTATTTTTAATTAAGAAAATCTGATGTATTTTCTTTGTATTTATTAAGGAATAGTATTTTGAGAATATAGAGATAATGACTAACGATTTTACTTGTGGGAAGAATTTATCGAAAGGCTTACAGTGATGGGATATTCATCATTGTGCCGGTCATGTGCCTAGAAAATGGGTCGTGACAAAAATACTTGGACCTGAGATGATACAAGACGATATAAATAAAGTTAAACTTATCAGAGAGAAGTTGTTAACTGCTCACAGTAGACAGAAATCTTATGCAGACAACCGACGACGTGACCTTGAATTTGCAATTGGTGACATGGTTTTCCTACGGATCTCATCTGTGAAGGGAGTAATGAGATTCGAAAAAAAAAGAGAAGCTTTGTCCGAGGTATGTTGGCCCATATGAGGTTATAGACAGAGTGGGTAATGTGGCATATCGCCTAGACCTACCTTCAGACCTAGAAGGAGTTCATCCAATATTTCATGTGTCCATGCTACGGAAGTATCTTCCTGATCCTTCTCATGTCATTCAACCCCAAGAAGTTCATTTTGATGAAATTCTCACCTACGAAGAGGTACCAGTAGCTATTCTTGATAGAAAAGTCAAGAAATTGCGCACTAAAGAAATTCCTACTGTCAAGGTTCTTTGGAGAAATCATTCTCACGAGAAAGCTACGTGGGAGGCAGAAGATGAAATGTGGATAAAATATCCATATTTGTTTGAAACCTGAGGTAAGATTTTAATTCGGAGGACCGAATTCTTTTAAGGGGGGTAGAATGTAATATCTGTTAATTTCGAAATATAATTCGCCTAAGAGTATTTTAGAATTTTACAACGTTACTTTAGTTATTTATTTTGGTCATTTTTAATTTTCATATTTAATTGTTCTCTTTGAATATTATTTATGAAAATTGAGTTAAATGACTGGACTGAATATTTGCACCATGTAGGATATATTCTAAGAATGGTGAAATTCATGGAAAAGTGGTTTAAGAATGGTCAATTAGTCCATTTATTGTAAATTGACTGGATGGGTTTGGATGTTGGGTTATGGATACCCATGGGTTATTCAATAACCCATTAGAAATATTTAAAATAAAACTTCAATAGTACCCTCTCATTATTCACGCAGAAGCAAAGGCTGAAAATTGAACAGTGGAAGTTTCTCTCATTTCTTCATCCTCTTCTCAAATCCTTTCCTTGATCTTCAGAATTTTGATTATTTGTTCGGTTCAAAAGCTTTGTAAGGATCAAAGGTAAGCTTTAATCTCATTATTTTCCTTAAATCTAAGTTTATATGGAAGATTAGAGGAGGTTTTGTTCTTGAAGATTTTGATGATAATTCATGAATCTTAGTTGTTTTAGAGGTTATATTTGAGTTAGGATTGAGTTATAGTCGGTTAAAAGAGTTGAGATTCTGGTTTTGAATCAAGAAAGGAAAGGATGAAATTTTCTGGAAAAGTTTCTGCAAACTCGAATTTACTGTAGCAACCAGAAAATTTGGAAAAATTTTTCGAGTTACTATAGCAGTTACTGTAGTGTCGGCAGTCAACGGTACTGTAGCAGTCAACGTTACTATAGCGAAACGTCACTGTAACGAACCGTTACTGTAACAATCAGAAAATTTTGCATATTTTCGTGATTTTGTTTCCTTTCTTATGTTTTCTTGTAATATATTTTACTAGGAAATTTTCCTACACAAATTCTAGTATGGAACAAGGTAAACTTGGACAAACATTAAGGTAAGTGAATAACCTTACTAAGCTAATTTGATATTACTAGTCAAAGTATAATATAAGTCCCATTTACAATATTATTTTGATATTAAGCAATCAATTTTTCATATGAGAGTATATGATGATCGGTATATTTTTTTTACAGAAATTCAAAGGAATAAGAGTATGTAGAAAATTATTTTATTTCATGGCAATTGTACTATGTGATAAATTCTCACTATCTTATTAATGAGTAAAGATCTACGGGATCTAATACATGAGTTTGAAAGGGTTAAAGTCTCATACTACTCAGTGCATAACAATGAAAAACTATAAACGAGTTTGAAAGGGTTAGAGTCCCATACTACTCGGTGTAAATAGGTGAAATCATAAATACGAGTTTGAAAGGGTTAGAGTCCCATACTACTCGATGTATATTTATGAAATCTTATTCACGAGTTTGAAAGGGTTAGAGTCCCATACTACTCGATGTATATTTATGAAATCTTATTCACGAGTTTGAAAGGGTTAGAGTCCCATACTACTCGATGTATATCTATGAAATTTTATTCACGAGTTTTAAAGGGTTAGAGTCCCATACTACTCGATGTATAAGACAATTAATTATATGAGTAAATGTGGTATTTGTACTTTTGATATTTTATATAGTACAGTTATTTACTTACTGAGTTTTTAAATAAACTCACACTCCCTATGATTATCTTTTTAGATACAGAAAACAAGAAAAAAGAGTATCCGTTTGAAGATTAGAAGCCCCTTGGGATTATTCTCTATTTCTGTCTGGTGGGATACCAGTACTTATTAATGTGGATACTAGGAACGCTCTGTACTTTCTATAGATCTCCTAGGCTTACGATGAGATAAAAACATCAGATTATGTATACTTATATTTGCTTATCAGATGAATATAATTCTGTCATGTGGAATGAATGATTAAGGTTGAATGTAAAACCTTACAGAATATATGTAAATAACTTATGTTTGAGAATTTTATCAAATGAGTAGTATCTTTTCACATGTTCAATTTTTGGGATGTGACAATTTGCATCGACTTTGTAAACGCTATCAGAACTTAAATATTCTTATTGTTCTCTCAAAAGTAAAGATAATATGTATTTATTTATGGTCTCAACATCTTTTAACCTTAGAGCAAGAATTGCTCTTTCTTTGAAATAACTCAAACAATTGAAATTGTTCCAAAGATCATGATATGTACTTTTCATGATCGAAAATACAAGATCATCAACAATATTGATTAGTAAGTCATCAAAAATTTTAATAGTTGACTCACTAATATTTTCATAATTCATAGTTTATTCACCAACACTAATGGTCTAGTTAGAAAATGACTTGACTTGTTCAGCATCGATTATTGATTTAGATGTCTGGAATCACATGTTTTAAGTCCAATGCATAACTTTGCAATAATTACAAATGTAAGAGAAATTAATTGTGGAGAACATAATCTCTTGTCTACTTGCTCTTAGTATGACTGACAATATTTGTCTAAAGTCTTCACTAACCAAAATGACTTTGCCACCAAAAGGTTGAGTAGAACTCTGATTATTAGAAAATCTCTTTAAATCCCTTAGAATTTTGTCAAGAACTTCAAAACATATTTTATTCATCATGTGTATATCATCTCATATAATTAATTTTTTCTTACCTCTTTGTTTAATATTATAGCTTGAGTCTTTAGTAATTTGTAAGTGAATGCAGAATTGAGAATAAACAGTTCTTCTACCTAGAAGTAAGAAAGATGCTATCCCACTTGATGCAATATTTAAGACAATAATCTCTTTTAATCTAAGTGTGGCTGATGGTGTTTTTCATTTTCCAGTACCTCCATGTCCACATAGAAAGAAGATGCCTCCATTGTCTGCATTAACAGTAGCAGTAACTTCTGTATATTCATATAACTTATCTCTATTTAACCTTTCAATTGAATTAATATGCTTATTCTCTAAAAGAGATCGATCAAATAACATCTCATCATATATAAGTTTATTTTCATATTCATGACTACCGACTATATCTAGAAATAACATAGATTCAAATTCACTAAGAGATATTTCATTACTCTAGAGTATTTTTCAATCTTAATTAATGCATAGTTCCTCAACTGATCATCAGTAAGTTACAAATCTGTTTCAATTGATCTATTTAATTGGAATTTGATATATTGATTTCAAATTGGTAAGTAATTATAAGTCATTACTATTTATTTTAATTAATTGATTGACAAATTTTTGATGATCTCCAATATTTTGCATTAAATATGAAATTCATAATAAAGTCAAGTATATTAATTACACGATTGATAAATTTGTGAAGATTTTCAATATTTTACATTAAATATAAATTAATTACATTCAATTACATTTAATATAACATAAATATTTAATTAGAAATTTGGAATATTAATGTCAATTTAGTAGGCACTTATAAACCATTACTATTTACATTAATTATATGATTAGTAAATCTACGAAGATTTCCTATATTATGCATTAAATATGAAATTAGTATTAATATTAATATGAAAAAAGACATTTAAGAGACATTTAATTACTATAAGAGACATTTCTTATTACAAGGTTAACATTTAATATGCATTTAATTATCGTAAGAAACATTTCTAGGTTGACAAATCTGTGAAGATTTCTTATATTTTGTGGTAATTAAATTTATTATCTTCAAAGGAAGTAAAAAAATTATATAATAGAGAAAATTTGTTAATATCTCATATTGTGGGAAACTATCGAGATGAAATTTGACAAGAGGTGACGATTCGTGTACTTAGAAGTTTAACTTTTTTCCCATTTGGTACAAAATCTTTATTCCAGATTGATCAGTCATGTAATTAGGAGCTGATCATTCATGTAATAATCATCTAAAACATGTAATCTTAAGTATTTATATGCATCTCACAAAGGTTATAAATATTGTTTGGATGTTTAGTACAAGATATGGAAAATGTTATATGTTAAACCCTATTGCTTTGAATTGAAAAAATACATACTATGTTTTGATGGTTAACAAACAAATTAATATATATATATATATATATATATATATATATATATATATATATATATACACCTGTGCTTCAATATTTATCTTTCAGAAATATGAAGATACATGGATCAAGCTAAGGCACCAAGACAAAGAGCAAGAAAAGAGTAAATAGCTTTTAGTGGCTTAGGTATTAGATTTCATATAAAGTATTTGATGGCAAGAAAATAAGGTTTAAGAGATTATTGAAAATGTTTTTAGAATCTTATTTTAGTTGGAAATTTTTTTTTTTGCAAAAGCTGGTACAAACTTATTGAGTCTTAGAATTATTTTTTATAGTCCAGTAGCTACCAGTCGATTGATGTGTGATCACCAGTCGACCGATAGCTTTATTGTAATACCCACTATATTTTAAAGTTATAAGTATTCAAGAATTACGATAAATTTATTTTGGAGAAAATAAATTTCCCTATCTGTTTAATTTTTATATGCTTGTTTGTGCACATTATTGAAAATACAGATTTTCATTTATAGATTGCATAAATTGTGGAGAATAATGGATGTTATGATATGAAATTTATCCTTTGGATAAAATATGGCGTGAGCATAAAAGGAATCTAAAAGAAACTGGAAGAAAAATAATATTTTATATGAGAAAATCTCCTTAGGGACTAAATTGAAAAGGACAAAAGTGAAAAAGAAATTTAAAGGTTTAGGAGAAAGGATAATTTTTCCTTTAGTTCTCAATAGTAATCAATAATTTTCCACCGTCAAAAAAATCATATGCGTATAGTAAACCAAATTATTAAAGTATATAGTAAACTAAATTATTAAAGTGCATAGTAAACTAAATTATTAAAGCCTATAGTAAAATGAATATCTTATTAGAGCATAGTACCCAGACTTCTCCTATAAATATGTCATTCTATTTCACTTCTAAACTCACACCTTTAGTTTCTCTTCTCTCCTTTCCTCAAAACTTCTTTTGCTCCGACGTTAGGGCTTCAAAATTCTAGGTCTTTCCTCCTTAGCCTAGATCTAAGGTGAGGATACTATGCCCTTTTTATGTCTTTCAAATTTTAGAAGTTATATTCTTAAGTATGCTCTATGATTGTGACTTTAGCTGATCTTCTACATTAGAAAAATTGTCCTTAGCTGCCTATATGTTATTTTGATTCTCTGATTACCAAAATAGAATATAAACTGTGAAGAATACATGTCTAGAAAATTTCTAGCTAAGGAAAGACCTGGTATTTAAGTGTGTTCATTGCAACCTTTCATTTTTTTTTCTTGGGAACTTTCCTAGTGTACTCTTTTACGGCTTACATTTGCTATTCCTGATATGAACAATATCTGTACGTATAAATAGTAACTATATGTATGAATAGTATCAGTAAGTATAAATAATAACTGTATGTATAAATAATATTCGTATATATAAATAGTAACTATATGTACGAATATTATCTGTAGACATAAATAATATTCATATGTATGAATAGTATTTTGTACAAAAGTAACCATAACTTTCTATATCTGATCTTCGTAAAAATCTTCGTAGCGGAACCTGAAATCTAGCTATGTGCTCTTCCCTGTAGCAACTCAGAAAAGTGACTTAGATACGGAATTTATGTGAGTGTATAACCTTGCTAACCGACTTTATTTACTTTTTTTCCAAGTATAATATAAATCTCACCTCATATCGCAATTAGATTCCTTATTTAATGATGGTAGTTAGAAAATAAAAATTATTGTTTGATTTAAGATTATATTGATGAGAATTATAATTGAATATATAATACATATGGAATGGTTGATAGCTTGATCCCCCAAGATACGAATGCATATAATGATTGTGAACATAAATACAAAGGGAACTAAATCCTTGAACATAAACTAAATACAGAGGTATAGAAACTATGAATATGAATATAACTATTCTTATTGTGATAATGATTATGGTATTTGTACTTGTGACACATTTATTATTGCACAGTTATTTAGTCACTGAGTTTTGATAAACTTACACTCTCTATGAATTTTTTTTAGATACAGTGGATGTGAATGAAGAAAATCCGCAGGACGATTAGTATTCCTTGATGATACTTTCCATGTTGTCTGGAAGACTTATGAATCCACAAGCTTAGAAAATGCTCTGTAATTTCTATAGGTCACCTAGGCTTGGAAAATTATATTATACTATATGATATTTGGCTTGTGTTTACTGTTTCACTATGTTGAACTTTTTATATGTATATATGCAAAATCTCTTTCTTGAAAAATTATGTTATGCATTAGTACTGATCAGAGATTTTATGGGATATCATAGAGGTATACCGTCGGGTTTATAGAGTTACTCACATGTCCTAAATTGGGATGTGACACTTATGGTTCAATTTTAGAACAAAGATTCAAAACTTGCCAGTTGACCGCTGGTCCTCCAATAGTCAACTAGTACATATCTGTCTGGAATTCAATTTAATTCCAGTAACTACCAGTCAACTAAAGTATATGTGCCAGTTGATTGATAGGTTATAGAACTATTTAATTCGAGGCAATAAAGGGTTACTAGTTTACCACTATACCTAGATCGATCAACCAATTACTCATTAAAGAGCTACCAGTCAACTGTCATGGAAGAGCAGTCAACTGCTAGTAGCCTGACATCAGCAATAACGACTAGTTCTTATAAAAATCAGCTGATATCTCTTGTAAAATATCTTTAACGGCTATGTTTCAACTTGGGCTATAAATATAACATATATCAAGTTTGAAACTAATAAGGAGAGGTTAAAAATTCATACTATTACTCTGTTAAATTATCTTGCCAATTATTTTACTCTTAAGTGAGCTTTATTTGTAATATCTACTCTTTGAAGATAATGTATCTTGGTATTCTTCATTTATTATTCTTTTGAGTTGTATTCCTAAGGTGGTTAAAATTTTTTAAAAGACTGAATAAGTGTATCACTAGTTTGGATAGTTAAGAAGTTCGGTTTCATAAATTCTTTATAGTGGTTTCAATAAGTATCTAGTTAGAACTTGTTGTGGTTAACAAGCATAACCATTTACAAATTTGTCAGTGAAATACTCAAGTGGTTTGTTTGAAGACTGGATGTAAGCTTGGGATTAGCCTAACCAGTATAAATCTTTTGTGTCAATTATCTTATCCCTTGCCCTCTTACTTGCTGCATTTATCTACTCTTTAATTACTTGCACTATCTAAATATTCATCTTGATAGCACATTGATTTTCTGTATTGGTTTACTGTCTTTAGCATTGCATAATTTCATAAAATCTTTTTAACTTCCAATAAAGTTCTATGAATTTTTTTTATAAAACTCAATTCACCCTCACTTAGGATCCAACCATTTTTATCATTATAAATATTATTTGTATCTCCCAGTTCTATATTAAAAAATCTCTAAAAATCTGATTATGATGAATATTAGGATAACAATTTAGATTTAATTATATAATTAATATAGCAATATTAATTCACGTATTAATTAAGAATTCAATCAAATTAGAAGGTTACAAAATTTGAATTTAAAATTTTTAATTCACGTACTAATCATGCAATCATCATGAAATCAAATCCTAAATTATAGAATTTTAATTGTATGACATGATACTATGTCATTAGGTGGTGTAATAAATTTGGAAAGAATTAATATATTACAAAATTAAATTTTGTATTAAGAATGAGTTCGAATGAAAAATTACCTAGCATTCAAAATTATATAATTATAGAATTTCCACATTAAAAAAATTAACTAACTTTGATTCTTTGACCTAATACTATGTCATTAAGTAGTGTATTAAATTTGAAAAGATTTACTCACAGAATTGACAAATTATAGAATTAATTCTTCTATCAAGTATGTGATATCAAAATAAAAATTATACAATTAACAATTTTAATCTTTTTATATGATAATTTTTAATTTGAAAAAAAAATCAAAGTAACACAAATTCATTATTAATTCACGCAAAATTTAATAATCTCTTTAAATTCGATTATAATGAATATAAGGATAACATTCCATATTTCATTACACAATTAAAAGATCAATATTAATTCAATATTAATTCATATATTAATTAAGCATGCAATCAAATTAGAAGGTTACAAAATTTGAATTTAAAATTTTTAATTCACATACTAATCATGCAACCATCATGCAATCAAATTCTAAATTAGAAATTTTTAATTGTATGATGTCATGCTATGTCATTAGATGGTGCAATAAATTTGGAAAGAATTAATTAGAAAATTCACATGTTGCTTAATTAAATTTTGTATTAATCATGAGTTCAAATTAAAAATTATATAATTACAATACTCCCATATTAAAGAATCAACTAATTTTGATTCTTTGATATAATACTATGTCATTAGGAAGTACATTAAATTTGAAAAGATTTACTTACAAAATTGACAAATTACAAAATTAATTCTTCTATCAAGCATGTAATCAAAATAAAAGTTACATAATTAACAATTTTAATCTTTCTATATGAAAATTTAAATTCGGAAAGAAATCAAAGTCACACAAATCTTTGTAATAGACTAAAACAATTCCACTCTAAAGCATTAATTGTTGGTAGGTTATTAAATTATTATAATAGAATAAATTTGATAAATTAATCACATCACATTAAATGAATTTGAAAAAATTAGGGTATAATATAATTGGTTTATAATTGATATAATTGTTATAAAATTGGTATGTAATTGCTATAATTGCTATCTAATTGATAAATTAGGTAAACTTTTCAATTGATATATAATATGTTGTTATTTGATAAATTACATTTATTATATACAAATAATCAAATAATTAATTGTTATATAAAAACTAACATACAAGTGTTCATATGATTTATTTCTCTTCTTAAATAATTATAATAAAATTTAAAATTATCTTCATCAAATCAAACTATAATAATGAATAATCACTCATTTTTCTTTTTTCTATACAAGCATGTTAGACTTCTTTACTGCACCATCATCAATGACCAATCTCATATCTTCATGTAGAGGTTTTTACTGTAACATCTCAAATTCTTATATTTATTAAATATAGGTAAATTAGTATTTGAAGGACTATTATGAAAAAGAATATTTCTAAAATATATATATATATGTAAAAAAAATGAAAATAAATTTGATATGCAATAGATGAAATTGAAAGAAAACATAGGGAAATGTTGGAAATGATTTTGGGTATCAAATTAAAAATTTTCCTTGAGGACCAAGGACACACTTGAAAGGATAGAAAAATGTGAAGGGCCTCTCTAGAATTTTGGCTAAGCCATTTGAGATGGCATTTCATTATTAAGCTACGTAGGCATACACATATTACTTCATTACTCTTTTCACTATAGACTTGCACCAATAGGAGAAAACCACACATCACCATCCACCTTAGCTATCTCCCATCCATGTTGCACCACTAAAGCTATCCATTGTGCAATATTTTGATGCTCTTGGCCCTACACTCCATCATGGCAACATACCATGTTGTCCACGTTAAGGACAAGAAGGAGAGAAGGCTGAAAAGTTGGTGTGGAAAAATGCATGTAATGGACTCTGACTACATAGCTCTCGGCAAAGAGTAGAAAATATTGCTGCACTTGAACCCATGAGAATTTGGATGATCTGTCTTCAAGCTAGGCAGCCACGGACTTCCGAAAAGGGGCTCATCTCTTCGTTCCCCTGCTGCCATGCGTGGAAAACTAAGAGTGAGAGACATCTTGCAGCAAACCGTGAAGACACCGCATTTAAGGTGTAGAATGAAAAAAAAAAAGAAAATTTAGCAATTGATCTATATCTCTACTGGGCAGCCACGTGAAGCATATCCATGTTTTATATAGCCTTTAGCTTCCTTCTTGGCTGCACAAAGAGAGAACCCGAGGAGAACAAGAGAAAGTTGTGAGTTTGGGTAGAAACCGAGAGCTAAACACGTGAGTTCTTCTCCAATCTTTCTAATCCAAAACTGTAGGCTTCTTTGAAGCTTTTAGGTGCAGTTAAAGGGACAACTCAAAGTGACATTCTTGGGTATTTAGACACCCTTTACAGCAGCAAGGAAGTGGCAAGAAAGTGCAGAAAAATTTAGAGAGAAAGTAAGCTCGGAAATCTTGGGTAAGCTCTAAATCCTTTTTTTTAGGCTCACTTTTGTTTAAGAAATGATTAAACATGTCTTAGAGAGTCCCTAGATGAGTTTGGGAGAGCCATGCAGCAAGAAGAATGGAAAAACTTGGAGTTTAGAGGTATGCATCCATGACAGGGACTAAAATGAATAAAATCAAAAGTTTTTAGGAATAGATATAATTTCAAAAAAAAATATATTTGTGACCTATGGATTTAGATGAAACTAAGTATGGTCTTAGATCATGAAAAAGATAAGGGAAAAATAATTATTGAGGACCTAAGTGAATGAAATGAAAAGTTGGAAGGAAAGAGTAAAAATTCTGAAAATGTCCAGATTTAGTATATATGGGATTTTAGTTAAAATTTGATGGATTTTACCAAATTTTGAAGGTTATTTATATGGTTAAAGTTCACATTAAGGACTAAAGTGAATTAATTCAAAGTTTCTGAAGAAAAAAGAAATAGGGTGGAATTTGAGAAATAAATTAGAAGAAATTTTAGGTGATTATAATTTTTGAATTTGGGACTATAAATGAGATTTTAGACATTACGCAATTAATTTTTGAGGTACAAGATTTAATTAATTATGAAATAGTAATTTTAATCTATTCCTTATTAGGATATTTTTTTAGCTAATTATATTTATTTAAATTTGGGATTAGAAATAAGATTGCGAATAATACATAATTAATATTTAGTGCATAAAAATTTCATTTAAAAATGGAATAGTATTTTAAGTATTCCATATTAGGATTTTAATAGCTAATTTATTTTATCAGCACCTTGGAATAATTTCGAGTGGAATCAGTACGAGACGGTAAATTCAGGTAGCCAGTTACATTTCATAAAAGCGTTGTTCATATATTTTGAAATTGTTTTATATTGAAAATGATTTAATTATGAATTATGCGATGAAAATGATTTATTGATAAATTATGTGATATTCAACTCTATGCATTGTTATGTATGTATATGTATTATTATGATACTCATGTGCTAAGGCAGTGTACGCCAAGCGTCTGGGGTACGACGGTACGCGCCAGTATAAGACTTGTCATGGTTAGGGCGGAAGCAGCTATGCATGACGATACTAGTGTCAGTCTTGCTGACCTTTGGGCCACAGGGTATAATCAGACCCTGGTGGTAGGCACTGAGAATAGTGATGACCCTTGGCACCACTTTAGGTGAAACAGACTCTTGTGGTATTAAGACCTAGGGATAATCTCTGCATGACAGTGGCATAGATGAGTTGAACTGAATTATGAATGGTGTTATGAACTTGCTTTTATGACTGGAAATGGTTCTTGTTTTCAAGATTAATTACTGGCTACTGAGATTTCTATGTCTCATGATTTCGTACTGTATTAACCATTTCCATGTGCAAATCAAAATGGGAATAGCGGGGTTGCAGCAGAGAGTCAGTAGTTGTAGCCTAGGTTTTATAGTTTTTGTAAAATAATTAAGACTTAATCTCCAGTGATATGTATATATGTCCAAATGATGGTGATGTAAGGCATGGGATGATGTTAATGGCTCTTAGTTGTCTTTAATTATGGACTTGAGATCTTTGAAATTTAAGATTTGAGAATTGCCATAATTATTCACTAAGGAACCTTATCTTAAAAATCTTTTATCCTGGAGATAGTTTTATGAAAATTTTGAGGTGTTACATTTAAAAAGTGACCATCACTATTGGCCAATTTGAAAGCTTTTTCGTTTTTTAAAATTAAAATTTTAAAATGCAAAATCAATATAGATATTTACATATTTCTTTCGAATATCTCATCCATATTTGCAGATCTCTTTCTCTCACATAATTTCTCTTCTTTTTTTTCTTTGATTTTGTGTCTTCTTCCCTTACATGGATGAAGGACAACAATAGCAATTTATCATCAAAACTTTAAAGTGATATTTCTTTCAGATCAGTTTGTATCATAGCTCAGTTTTCTTTTTATTTATTTTTTCTGGTCTATATAGTTCACGTATTGTTCACATTCGCGATTACTGTTCATTCAATTGTGATTTTTGATTTTCTGTTTTTGTTTCATTCTTTGCTTTTTTTTTTCTACTTTCTTCATTTCTGTATTCATTCTCTATTGTTGTTTTCTGTATTTATGGTTCGTCTATGTTTTTTTTTGGTCTTCTGATTTTTTCCTGTTTGTTGTATTTCATTTTTGCATTGTTCTGATTTTCTAATTCCAGTTTTGCTTTGCTATTTATCATTATGTTTTCTTGAGGAAAGCAGGTCATGAGAAAGATCAAAGTCTAAAAGAAAAAAATGATGTCATTAAGGTAGTTACTTGGATTTGAATAATATAATTTGATTATTTTTAAATTAATTTTTTCCTAATTTTCTCATCTAATATGATTAATAAATAATCCTTTTTAGCCTTACTGTGAGTAAAGGATAGAGCCCTCCCTATGAAGAGAAACTTCAGGCAATACTGAGATTACATGTGTGTTGATTGATTGAATGCTAATTTATGATTTAAAGTATTAAATTTTAAAATTGGAATGTGATGTATATTTCCCTTGATTATCTTTTTTTTTTGTTTTAAGATTTTGTGAATATGTAAGTTATGTTTTAAATTTCAATAAACCTATAGTTGTTATCATTGTTGCTAATCTAAATGTATATTTGTAGAAATAGAAGAATAAACAATCAAATGAAGACAAACATTTTAATCCTAACAGACCTATTAAGTTAGTAGCTTTTATTTTAACTTATTTTTTATCATTAATTAATATATTTATCTAAATTAATTCATGTAATATTTTTTTTTTCATTTGACGTTATTCACATTCAATATTCAAGGCAGTTGTATCTAATGAATCATCTTATATATGTCTTAATAAGGCATAAATGTCTTATTATTTTTGTACATGTATTCTTTTATATATTTTGTAATTATTTTTATTTATTTGATAAATAAAAATTGTGACATTTGTATTAATCCGTGCATTGCAGGGTCACAACACTAGTTTATTCTTAATTCACGTAGAATTTAATAATCTCTTTAAATTCGATTATAATGAATATTATTATAGCATTCCATATTTAATTACATAATTAAATAATCAATATAATTCAATATTAATTCACATATTAATTAAACATGCAATCAGATTAGAAGGTCACAAAATTTGAATTTAAATATTTTAATTCACATACTAATCATGCAACCATTATGCAATCAAATCTTAAATTAGAGAATTTTAATTTGTATGATGTCATAATATGTCATTAGGTTATGCAATAAATTTGAAAAAAAATAATTAAAAAATTCACATATTACAGAATTAAATTTTGTATTAATCATGAGTTCAAATTAAAAATTAAATAATTCCCAAATTACATAATTATGGTACTCCTACATTAAAGAATTAACTAATTTTGATTTTTTGACCTAATACTTTGTTATTAAGTAGTGCATTAAATTTGGAAAGATATACTTACAGAATTAACAAATTACATAATTAACTCTTCTATCAAACATGTGATTAAAATGACAATTACACAATTAACAATTTTGAATATTTCTATATGATAATTTTTAATTTGGAAAGAAATCAAAGTCACACAAATTTATTCTTAATTCATATAGTATTTAATAATTTCTAATGGTTAAAAGATGAAATAGTCTATTCATGTTCTTCATGTAGAATTTAATAATTAAGTATAATATTGCTATGTCTAAGTAAATTTTTGTTGCTCTTTATTATAAACTTTTGTTCTATGTGACTATGTTGTTTAAGGTATATTTAGTATGTAAGTTTTCTATAAATACTTTTAATCTCTCTATTAGATTTTAGTACTTTTCTCATTATGAAAAATGTTATTATAAAAAAGGCATTAAGCACTCACACAATAGCTTCTTGGGAATTAATGTTAATTATAAGAATATTTTAAAGCATGTTATAGATAATTTTTCATAAATACATATTTGATATATTTTTTATAATGGATTTAATTACTTTTTTTTATAAATTGAGTATATATAAAAAAATTTTAATTATAAATCATTTATGTACCTTTGTAGGTTGAGTTGTTGTTATTGTTCCTTTTTGCAATGACACCAATCTACCTAGTTATTATTATTAAATTGGAGATACATATATTTGTAAATAACTTAATATTTTTTATTAAACAAATTTGGATTAAAGTTGACTCAAATATTTTAGTTGAACATTTATTTATTATTTACATAGAGGTAGAGTTGAATAAAAACAAATACAAATTAATATAAACTAAATAAATAATATAAATTATGGAATGAAATTTGCCACGTTGTTCATATGAAAAATACATCCACCAAACAGACTTGTACCAAGTTTAAATTATTAAAAACATAAATATAAAAAACTTAATACTTATAAAAGTGATTTGTGTCAACAAAATAGTAAGAGACATAAACGAATAACAAAACAAGTAGAGAATTAAAATCCGTTTAGTTTGCAATGGAAACTTCATTCCATCTTGAACTATGAATTTAACACAGTGATTGTAAAATGAAGCTCTTTGTACGACAAGCTAGTTATGATCGTCAACTCAACAGTCAAAGCCAGGTGGTGTGTTGAAAAAGTGGCTTCTTGAGATAATGAAACTGCTTGAGATAATGACATAATCATTCTCATCAATCTCGAGGCAGATAGTGTATTGCCAAAGTAACTTCCATCTACGTGAAATGATACTAGTTCTCACTGTTTCATCTATGAGAGACTTGAAGATGATGATGGACATATTTCATCAGGGAGGAATGTGGTTAGATCTGGGATCTCTGAAACTAAAACAATGACTTTTGATCTTGTCACAACTATCTACAATATTAGAATGTGATTGTAAAATCTTGTTCAATTTATGGTTTTGCATATAGAGAGATTGTGTGAGAGGTCTAAAAGGGATGTGTTAATATTTTGATTGAATTTACTTAAATAAAAAATTATAACATAAAATCATGACTATTGATTGACAATAATCAAGTCGATATTAATTCACATATTAAAGTCAATATTAATTAAGTATGTAATCAAATTAGAAGGTTACAAAAGTTGAATTTTAATTTATTAAACTACTTCATATAATCATGTAATCAAATTCAAAAATTAGAGAATTAACAAATTATATGAATAACAAATTTTGTAATTGCATAATGTAATATTATATCATTAGAAACAGAAATTAAATCTGAGCATTAAATTTGTCTATTATTATACACCGAGCATTTAATGGTGAACAAGTTGTTGATACATCATATTAACTAGGAGTAAAAATGTTATGTACAAGGAACAAACTTTGAAAGCGAATACATGAGTAGTAATTTCAGAATGAAAGCAGTGCTGCACTAGAGCGAAGTGAGTTTGAAGAGCAAGCCTCCATGGGCAGCGAAGAAAGGAGCAAAAACCAATGATTCAACGGCCATCAACTTGATCAAGATGTTGAGGGACGGACCCGAAGTGTCCTTCAGAGGGTCCCCCACGGTGTCGCCGATCACTGCTGCCTTGTGAGCGTCTGATCCCTTTGGTCCCAGCGACACCGCGTGCTCCGATGCACCCGCCTCTATGTATTTCTTCGCGTTATCCCACGCGCCGCCGGTGTTGGAAGCGGAGATGGCAACCTGGACTCCTGAAACAAGAGAGCCAGCCAGAACTCCGGCGAGAGTTTCCACTCCAAACAAGGTCCCAGCGACGAGGGGTGTGAGCAGAACCAGAGCACCAGGTGGTATCATCTCTCTCAGCGATGCATCGGTGGAAATCTTAACACAATTTGCATAATCTGGCTTCGCTCTTCCTTCCATGAGGCCGGGGATGGAATTGAACTGGCGACGAACTTCTTCCACCATCTTCAGAGCCGCACTCCCCACACTCTTCATGGTCATGGCGGAAAACCAGTAAGGAAGCATCGCTCCCACTATCAGACCGATGAATACTTTTGGGGTCAATGCGTTCACTGTTGTGATCCCTGCTCTGCTCACATACGCTCCGAACAGAGCAAGAGACACCAGTGCTGCTGATCCTATCGCAAATCCCTGTCACAAGACGCTTCAAATTTCTCACTAACTAGCTGAATTGCAACTTGGAATCACGAATAAAACTAATTGAAAATATATGAGAAAATTTACACAAAATAAAATACTGGTATGAAATTGAAAGTTAAGTTAAAGATTGGCGATGAAAATTGTAGTTGTGGCTAATATATTTCACCTTGCCTATGGCGGCGGTGGTGTTTCCTGCAGCGTCCAGAGCATCCGTTCTTTTGCGAATCTCGTGGTTCATTCCGGCCATTTCTGCAATACCTCCGGCGTTGTCACTGATGGGGCCATAAGCATCAATGGCCAGACCAGTGGCTATGGTACTCAGCATTCCAAGTGCTGCAACAGCAATCCCATACATGGCTGCAAAACTGAAGCTTACATAAATAGCAACAGCAATGGCTAATATGGGTATGATCACTGATTTATATCCCAGAGCCAACCCGAATATCACGTTCGTCGCAGCCCCAGTCCTACACGAATCTGCCACATCCTGCACTGGACTGTAATATGAATAGACTCAGTAATTTCTGTAAACAGAGTGTACTTCACTATTTAAGCAATCTACGAGTTTCTTTTTTTCACCTGTAAGCGTTGCTAGTGTAGTACTCAGTGATGTAGCCAATCACAAGCCCAGCCCACAATCCAATGGCCACACAGAAGAAAAGGTGCCTGCGTGATCATGTAGTTCATATAAAGATTCTAACTTCAATATATATGGGGTAGTTAGTTTGAATTAGGCGTACCAGTTCTTGACGACCTTTTTAGTCCCGAAGTTATAGAGAGTGAATTCTGAAGGGAGAGCAAGGAAACTGACGATGGCGATACCAGCAGTCATGAGAACAGTTGAGATAAGAAGCTGTTGTTTCAGGGAGGGCTCTATTTCGCTGACGTTCTTGATTTCAAAGAGATCGGTTGCTAAAAGAGTGGTGATCAAGCAAACCACAATCCCCATCGAGCTTATGATCAGAGGATATGACATGGCAGTGTAGTCATGACTCACCCCAAACGATGATATTGACGCAACAAACAGAGCCGCACAGGACGACTCTGCATAAGACCCAAATAAATCAGAACCCATCCCCGCAATATCTCCGACGTTATCACCTACATTATCTGCAATCACCTGAAAATATTCAGGGAGTGAGCAACATGCGTTTTGGTGTGTCTGAGGGATTAGACACAAAAGAAGAGGTATTGATGAGAATATATTATACAGCTGGGTTTCGAGGATCATCTTCTGGGATATTGCGCTCAACTTTACCGACAAGGTCAGCGCCAACATCAGCTGCTTTAGTATAAATGCCTCCTCCGACTCTGCCAAAGAGAGCCATGGAGGAACCTCCAAGGCCATAGCCAGTGATAGACTCGTAGAGTCCTTCCCAGTCTTCGCCGTAATAGAGTTTGAACAGATTGATGGAGACGTATAGGACCAAGAGGCCATTTGCGGCAAGGAGGAAGCCCATGACAGCACCAGAGCGAAAAGCTGCAATGAAAGCCTTGCCTACTCCTCTTCTTGCTTCGAGAGTGGTTCTACCATTGGCAAAGGTTGCAATCTTCATCCCCAGAAAGCCAGAGAGGACTGAAGTAAGAGCCCCAAGCAAGAAGGCCACGGCGGTGAAGACTGCGTTAGCAAGTGCTGGTTTACAGATATTCCCAGTGTTGTAAGTGCAAGGTTCGCTTTTGGTGCTGAAGCCCTTCACAGAGCCAAGGAAGAGGAAGATGATTGTGCCAAATACTCCCATGAAGATCGTTAGGTACTTGTACTCGGTGAACAGAAACGAAGAAGCTCCTGCGAAGGGAACATATCGAAATGAGAAAATCAAAAAGTTTTCAAGTTTTGTTAATTTAGTTGAATTATGAAGTTAACTGTAATACAGAGCTCACCAACGGAAATGGCGTTCTGGATTTCGGCACACTTAATGGTAACCTCAAGACCATGAACTCCATTTTCCAACTCTGCATCTGCAAGTAAGCTGCTTTTGTAGCTTTGATCTGCATCAGAGTGGTGAGAAGCTGAGATCTTTACCCTTGAGACAAGAAGCCATTGAAACAAAGCAAAGCCGATTCCGATTAATGCAGCCACAGGTATCAGAACCTGTGTAAGGCCCTCGCTTAACACACCCATTTCCAAATTTCCAGAGTCTGAGACTTGAGAATGAGAACTACTTGGTGAACGGAATTCTGGAGCTAATTAATGGATCAGAATTGAAGACACAGAGTTCTATAAATACAGCCTCAGACTCAGAACTATCCAGAATGTGTGCGTGCTGTTCAGAAACTACATATGTGGGGGCTTTAGAATTATAAAACTGGTTGTTTTGAACGACGGGTTTGGACTCCTCAGATATTTTCCCTAATTTGAGTTAGTATACTGGCGGTTTTGATTAACAGGTAATTAGGTAGGAGATATAATATTTTTGTTTTCAATGTACTTCTTAGCTGCATTTAAATCACCCCCACGATTGTTAAATATTGATCACATACGTACATTTACTCCAATTTATACAAGTGTCAAATCAGACTGTAGCTTTCAAGGAGTGTCAATTCGAAAACCAGAATTTTTTTTTTGACATCAATTTTCTTTTAAGATAGTAACTAGTAGACCTTTTTTTATTGTTCCGTCTCGCTCTTTAACTTATATTCCGGCGATATTTAGTTTTTTTTTTAATTTTTAGATTTAGGTCATTTTTGTTGTGGATACTGGATACACGATGGACTGCAAGCTATAAAATTACTATATCATATGTAATAAAATTATAAAATTATTTAATAAATATATCTAAAATTAACCTCTTTTCTGTAAATGAATAACAAAATAAAAATTCACATTCATCATATTTCTATACTAATTAACATAAAATAAAAAATTATAATATTAAATTATAATATAATTAACAACAAATAATTATCATTAAAAAAATTATAATAACTACAAAAAAAATATATTACGTATAATATAAAAGATAATTAATATTTAATTAACTTATAAAAACAAAAATATATTAAACTGAGAAAATAACTAAATCATAATAACAAATTAAAACTACTTAATGCTTGTAAAAGTAAAATTATAACAAATATAAATTACAAAATAAAATTACGACACAATAAAAAAACTTACCTTGAAAAACTATAGACAAAGATGAAGATGAATAATAAGAAGGAGATGGACAAGTGAGAAAGTTGAAGGAGAAATGAGAAAAAATGAGAGTGAGACTGAGTGGTGGACGGGAGGGGGATTCGCGGGAGGGCCAGTTGGGCTAGGACTACATGGCGGGCCTAGACCTAGGGATGACATGTTTGTAATTTTTGTCGTCCCTATCAGGGGGTGACACCGTTCTGTGCTGATTAAAGTCGTGTCGTCTTGGACAACAATAACAAGCTTGCAGTCCACAATGCATATTCGAAAATTAAAAAAAAAGTTGGATATCATTGGAATATAAATTAAAAAGGGAGACAGAATAGTAAACAAGTTGTAACTAGTAAGTATAATGCACTGTATTATAACAAAAAATTAAGGGAAAAATATATTTTATGTATGTAATATTTATATTAAGTTTTAATTTTATCCTTGATATTTTTTGTGTCATTTATATCTTGTATATTTTATTTTTTTAAATATATATTTTTTACTAATGCCGTCAATTTTACTAAAAAAAAATGCTAACTAAGTGATTTACGTGGCACATATTAGGCTACATGTTACTTGCCACATAAACACAATCTTGAAATTCTAAAAATATCCTTAATCTCTCACTCTCAATCTTTATCATCTCTTTGATCTCTCGAGATCTGGATCAGCGTCTGGCTCTTTCAGTTGCATTATTTTACTAATTTAAACCTACCTAAGTCTATAATAATGTCCCCTTAAAAATGAGCACCTATATATTTAGTAGGTAAATATTTATCATACTTTTATGTTTTTAAATTTTAATATTAGTTTCATTCATTTTTGATAAGTAAGTAATTTTTGTTTGAATTTAAAAATAAAACTTAATCATAATTTAAATTAAATTATGAACTAAAATAATTGGTAATGTTAATTAAATATTAAAATTATATGAATATTGAAAATGAAGTGGTATAAAAGGTGAGTGGATCTGTTGCTGGAACAAGCATGGTGCTTGCTCCAACAGTGGCTAAAAAATGTTTTTTGAAACATTTTTAATATTCAAACCGTTATTAAAACTTTTAGTTACAGTTAAAATCATGGCTAAAGGATAAGTACCATGCTTGTGCATAAGGACAAGCATAAGATCTGCTCGTGTATAAAAAAAACAACTCGTTGTACGTACGTAGGGGGCTTCGACTAATTTAAGATTCTTAATAGACCAATTGCACGAATAATATATATAAGGGGACATTATTATAGACTTGGGTATTGGATTAGTAAAATAATGCAACTGGAAGACTTGAAGGCTCCTACACCTGAGTCGGATCCTCTCTCTTGTGTTCATCCTCCCTTTCTCCTGTTTCTATGTCTTTTTTCTTCTCTAGTTCTCTCATTCTTTTTTTCTTAAGTCTCAAGTCTCTCTCCTATCTCTATATCTCTCTCCTCTCGTCTCTCTTCCAATCTATGTTCATCCCTCTCTCTTTTCGTCGTTACTCCCTCCGTTTAGAACACCCCCCACATAGATTGAAAGACTAAAGCGAAGAGTCGAGAGAAACAGAGAGATTCAACAAAGAAGAGAGAAAGAAACACAAAGACAGAAATGAGAGAAACAGAAAGATTGAAGTGAGGCAACAACACAAAATTATGAATGTGATGTTGAGAACACTGTGGAATAAGTAATTGTTATTGCATATATTATTAATAAAAAAATAGTAAAAATTCAGGATCTGCTGCTTGAATTGTACCCCACATGAGGATAATGCACTGATTCTTGATATATCAATTGAACAAATGCACGCCTGACAAAGAAGCTTATGGGCTAAAAACCGTTGGTTGAAATCAACGAGACAATTCAAAATTGAATAACTTCTCTTAACTTATTATTATTATTATTATTATTATTATTATTATTACTACTACTGTAAGATGATTGTTAAAAAGTAAAAATAGTAGAGAAAGTAATTGGGGTAGAGCCTGTAGGTGAAATAATTTTTTGAGTCTATATCCTTGTTCTGCATGCAGGAAAGGCAAAGGGGGAAGCTTCAGTTTGGATGTCTCACACATCTTGAACTACAGTCCCCTTGTGATTCTGTGAAAAAATAACTGATTAAGTCATTTTGAGAACTTTTCGTTGTTCATTTTAAAGTTATATATTACTATTTAAATATAATAAAATAAATTATAATATTAAAAATTAAAAAGTTCGTCTAAGAGAATACAATGTTAAATAATTTTATTATAAATATTATTTAAAAACAAAATGAAAGAGATCAAAATTGATATACACTTTAAAATACATACCTAATCTATTAATATTCAGAAGATGTCGACAATTTAAAATGGATACAATTGATATACGCTTTGCCTTTAGCAGTACAATGTTGGCATTGTAAGAAATAATTCTAATCCTTCATAATAAATGAATCTAAATTAAACCCATCAAAAAAGTCATCCATGTCCCATTCAAATAGAGAAGTAGGGTCGCCTTCTTCTAATGTCAAAACCTCAAATATATCATCTGGATCTCTGTGGCCCTCCATTATCACACAATCCTTATTGCCTTCTTTACTCTTGGTAGTCTTTGCTGAATCATTATCTACTATTTGGTTATTCACTGCTTCACTTCCCGAATACAAAATGCCTAACCATAAACATAATTAATATATAACAAGTTACGTGTAAATACATAACATAATAATAGGCTAAATTATTCTTTTAATCTTTACAATTTTATTTAATTTTTAATTAGATTCATAAAATTTAAGTATTTATATTTAGATTTTTAATTTAGTTTCTATTGATAAACTTTTGTTAATATTATATTTAATTATCTATTGTCTTGTCATTCAAAATATATATAATTTGAGCTAATTTGTCCAAATTCCTTAACATAAATTACCTCAATATTATATATGTAAGTTATAAATTCACTCATCTATTTACTTTTTTCTCTTTTTTTGTTGACATAAGTTAAACATATTCGAAGTATTAATATATACATGATAGCCATGCCATTAAAATTTACTGAAACGATGAAAGTTTAGTTTAAAAACTAAATTTGTAAAACTATAGATAAGCATTCAATTATAAAATTGAAAAAAACTATAAAGACTATATATATATAAAGACAGAGAGAGAGAGAGAGAGAGAGAGAGAGAGAGAGAGGAATCAGAAAAATGATCACCTGAACCTAATGAATTTGGATCATCTTCAATACCCAAAAAACCAACTTGTTCAAAGAAATGATCGCCTGAATCTAATGAATTTGGCTCATCTTCGATACCCAAACGTGCTGGTATATGAAAACGAACTTGTGGAGGTTGGGGTCTTTGTTCGTCGATTATCTTATCTA
Organism: Biancaea sappan; assembly: GCA_037074585.1. NCBI lineage: Eukaryota > Viridiplantae > Streptophyta > Magnoliopsida > Fabales > Fabaceae > Biancaea > Biancaea sappan. Next base: position 37,945,216 of record CM073496.1, read on the forward strand.
AATAAGACCAAATAAATCCAATAAGTCAACCAGAGCATACATTAAAAAGTAAAAACCAAAGAATGTCTAGAGTGTAAGTGAAATATTACATAATATAATATGACCAAGCATGAATATGATCTTACCTGAGACTGATGAAATTGGATTAATAATATTAATGCCCTGATGCATTGGTACTGCATTATCATATTGCTGAAGCATGTGGTTGCTCAAACCTTGGTTTGGAGTATAGGGAATGACAGTGACTGCATTGTGACCAAGTTGTTGTTGAACTGGCTGAGGCAAAACCAAATTGTAAATTCCCTCATTCAGAGAAGAGGGGAAGCTCATTACTGAACAACAACAACAGCAACAACAACAACAAAAGTGTGAAATGCATAAATATATATAAAGGAAAGAAAACAGAATCAATATTGACAGAGTCGTCGATGATCACCTGGAGTTGATGAAACTGGACCATTTATGCCCTCACAAGTCATTGATGCAGTGGGAAATTGCTCAAGTTGTTGAGGTGAAAATGAACCCAAAGGAGTTACAGTTGAAGCATAATTAGAGGCAAGAGACGACATTGGAATTGCATTACAAAATTGGTGAGATTGTAAAGATGGCGAATTAGGCAGATCAGGTGGAATAGGAGTACTGTTTGAGGGAAAGGATGTACGTGTAGATGGGTAGGTACAGGAGTGTGTAGTTGCTTGATATGAATAGAAATCAAAATAGGGAGATTTTGAAGTTGGAAATGGTCCTCGCATCATCTTCAAAAATTCAACACTGCTCCTTACTAGCTTATAGCAGTATTTGTTGAGGACTCCAGCGGGAAATTGAACCACGTGAATCCTGATCACAACAAAAAATAATGCGATATTTTTTTTAATAAATATTTATCTTTGTATGAAAAATAATGTGTGTGTGTGTGTGTGTGTGTTTTATAATTGATGATGAATCAAAATGGTGAAATATAAGTTTAAAATAAAAAATTACGAAGAAATTAAAATACCGATTCTTTGTTGCGTGGCCTCCAGTGAAGTCTGATGATGGCTTCCAAATAGTGTGTTTTCTTGGCCGTGGATCATCCTCGCCAAAGAACTTGGGAGGCTCGCTAAGCTGCACATATGCATATAATATTTCACCTCATCAAATTATTAATTTCTTTTACTATAATAATTAGAAAAAAGAAAAAGAAAAAAGAACAAGAATTAGAACAAGAAGAAACCTCAAATTCCAAGATTCCTGGAAAGTTTGGGGGCACAGAAACTCGCATTCCACAAATGCAAGGCCATGATATTTCCATCTTGTTCTTCAAAGCTCCATCAAGAATTTCCCATGCCAGTTTTTTCTTCCCATAGAAACACTTTCCCACCAAGTGTGCTTCGTGTATCCCCCTAACCTGCGTACATTTATATATACACACATGTTATCACTATCAAATTCAATCAGTATATATATATATATATATTAATTAAAAACAGTTAATATGTATATTACCATGTAATCTCCTATCTGGATAGAAGACATGGGAAAATGCTCAGCCTTCCAGGGTTTAGGCTTGTGATCTAACGGTTCAGAACTAGGATTAGCTTTATTTTCCAATCCAAGGGATATTGAACATTCGTAATATTTTGCAAGATTTGCATTTTCACCTGCATTTGCATTGTTCACTGGATATTGAAGGATCTCGTCGTCACGAAGAACACCAATAACATTATTAGATGAAGGGAAATTCCTCCCATTAGAATGATACCCCACAGTGTTCATCATCCTAATTATCTAACCTTAAACTCTATCTGTATGTATGTGTTGTGCTTGTATATTCTTTTTGAACCCTAAACCCTAAAGTCTAATGATCAATGCTTTATATATACACACACACTATTTTCAGTTCTAGTAGTTCACTTTAAAAACAACTCCAACTGCTATTCCTTGTCCTAATGTTACTTCACTTCAAAAATAGTTTTTTAATGTATTCATTGAATTCACTTTCCTAGTAAGATTCTATTTTGTTATTGAATATATATTTTTTAATCATTAAATTACAATAAAATTAAATGGATTTAATGTGTGTGTGTCTATAACTAACATTTTATTTGACTTTTGTGTACGACTGGGATTGTGTATCCATTATCCGTATAGTGCTTTATATTATCTTAAACTGACCAATTTTTAAATTATTTCCAGTTTAAAATAATATATAAAAAGGGCATATATATATATATATATAATAGTTATTTGATCCCTGTTTCAAATTTATGTGATTGGTAATCGAAAACAAATTATGTTAGACAAGATAAGTATCATGTTTTAGACACGTAAATTATGACGTTTGTATTTAATATAATTATAAAGATACTTTTAAATAAATATTTTTTATAAATAAATAAATTCAATAATAAATCTATAAAAAATAAAAAATTAGGTTGAATCAGCTTATTGCTAGCAATTATAATATTAATGTCGTTAAAACTATGATATTGTAAATTTGTAATTTTATTTTTACCGCTTTTAATTTACTCGTACTTTTTCTTTGAACTGTCAAAAAAAATTTTAAAGCAGTCTTTTTTTCTTTTTTAATATATGAAACGTTTTATTTATTTATGCAAGTGCGCGGGCGCGGGCCAGCGGGTGTTTATATAGTTCCACACATATAGGGAATTCAAATTAATGAAATAGAAATAAATAACTTTTTTGACATTAATAATATTTTCAAGTCAGTTTGCACATATTCTTATTTCAATCAAGGCCAAGTCAGTTTGATCATAAATAAAAAATTATTGTCTTAGTCCAGGTTTTAAATAAATTTTTTTCCTAAATTTCTTAAATTATTAAGTAATTTAATCTTTGACTGCAAAAAAAAAATGATTTTATGTCAATCTTGAAGAGTAAGTGGCGTATGCAAAATGTTATAGTAATTTGACTTAATTTTTTTTAGAAAAAATTGTTCAAGCATTTGCCATAAATATAATTTTATCATAATGCATTGTTTTTTTTTTAAATTGTCAATAAAATAACACCTTATTCAAATTTTAAATGATTTATTCTGTAAATTCAAGATCACTCTCTGACTAGCAAAATATGATTTTCGCTCGTTTATATTTGGACGGGCCTAAACATCTAATTAGGTCGTTTAGCCCGTGAGCCAAACAGGTTAGCTGCTTGTGATAATCTAGCAGCAAGCCCTCCTCCAACTGCTTTTTCGACCTTAGAGGCATCTCTTTGTTCACCATTTGCCTCCTCACTAGATTCCGGTTATACCTCGCCGCATTCTCCACAGTTGTGCCGGGCTTGTCAGAATGATCCTTCGATGGCCACCTGGTCTCTAATACTTTCACTTCGATCCCATCAAATCCCATTTTCTGAATCTAGAACACAACCACGTCCACCATAGCGTACAACATGTCGTAGTGTAGATTGGTGGTGGGATCTACCATTCTTTGATTGAGATTGAATAGAACGTAGTCTGATGGGATTGAGGACGGATCGTCCTTGTAGGCAAAGAATGGGTACACCTTGATCCAGAATGGGGATTTCATGCTTGATAGGAAGCTCAAGAAGTAGGACATATGTTGGAGATTTCGCTCTTGAAGCTGCCGTTTGAAGGAGGGTACAATTCCTCCAAAATTGCCAATGAACATGGGGTTGTAACCATGATGTTTGTCTTAATGCCTAGCCGAGAAATGTGAATCTATATTATGTGACATTGAATTTGTGTTCTTTGCCTTTTCCTTTTTCCATTTCATCAGTTTAATTTTTTTTTTTTTAAAAACTTAGCTCACGGGCTAGTCCGAAGGTTCGAAACGAGTGAATTTTGACTTTGAAATCTAGACTTATTCTGTTTTGCCAATGTTACTGAGACTCTTTGACAACAAGTGTGCATCACATGCATGTGGAAGATTGGATGTTACCAACAATCTTTTTTTTTTTTTTGAATTTTGTATGTCTTTAAAAAATCACAAAAACTCAAAAACATTTCTTACCCGAAAAAAAAAAGAACTTGGAATTTTTTTTACCACACCAACAAATAAAAGGTACTTTTTTAATTCAAAAACAAAAAAGAAGATACTTTATCCTGAGAATAAAAATTAAATAAAAAAATAAAATTATAATATCAAAAATTAAAAATACGTAATAAAAAGTTAGCTTTTTTTTATTATATTTGAAGTAAAAAAATAGTAAAAAGTTTAATTTTATAACAAAAAAAAATTATTTAAAAACATATTAAAAGAGAATTCATATACACTTCAAAATACGCAACAAATCAATTAATATTAAAGCATGTCCATAATTTATATTTTGGTGAAGAATTAATGAGAACATAAAAAAGTAATATATAAGTGATGATCTAAACCAAATAATAGGAATAAATTTATAATAGAACATATATAAACTTTAATTTATATTAAAAAAATCAATTTTATGCATATTAAGTACCAAAACAAGGACTTGGATCATCTGCAGTATTTTTTATCAATTCAGCAACAGTTTAAACTGTTGCTGAAAGTTTTAGAATAGAAAAAACCATTGTCGAAAGTTTTAACAACAGAAAAAATTATTATTAAAAGTATTACACCTCTACAATATTACAAAAGATCTAGATCCCCATAACAGTTGTGGCTTTTGAAAGGTACCGCTACAAGGGTTCCCTTATACGATTAGAACTTAGAACCCTACAAGCTAATAAATAATAAAACTTTATTTTTTTTTATGACGGTAAGTTGTTGTAGACCTATAACTATTGCTTTTCTTTTAATGAATTTTTCTTTCAACCAAAAATAAATAAATACATAAACAATAAAGTAACAGTACAATGGATGTGATATTATTGTCCCTAATTTGCTGTAGCATATGGGTTTAGAAGCCATTAAATTGGTCCATATTCCAGGAGTCAATTAAAGAGCCCATTTTGATTTTGTAAGAAGGGTTACCTTCTTCTAGTTTTAGCTTCTTCTTTTTTTCATCTCTATCATTTGTACATATGTCATCTACCTACCCATTAATAATAGTTAAATTGAAATTAATGGTTTAGATTGATACAAAATTTAATTATATAAAAATTAAGAAAAAATTGTTGATTAGTTTTATAGATGTTGTATTAATCTAAACTATTAATTTGTGATCCTAAGAGTGATTATTTTCTCTCCCTATTTCTTACATTGGATATTTTCCCTACACACACGCGCACACACACACGAAGAATGTTAAATTTAACAATAATAATAAATTTTTAAAAAATTTGTCAAAATAAATAAATAAATAAATAAAAGTTTCTATTACAATGTCTATATTAGTAATATTATTGTTCCTAATCGTCCATAGTAAATATGCCTAAGTTGAACTCATCAAACTCATCCATATCTTATGATTCAAATAGAGAAACTATTTTGGTTTTGTAAGCAAGGTCACCTTTTTTTGATGTAAGACCCTCAAATATATCATGATCGGGATCTTCTATTCTGCAAAGTAGAGGATCCCGTTCCATATATAATATGAAAATTTTATGATTAGTCATAACACAATTCTATTTCTTTAACTCATATTATAGCACACACTTATGTGCCATGATTTGACTATAGCTTGGCCCCTCACCCAAGTTTTCATTATGGAACAATTACTACTATCCATTGGCTAACAAAAACAATGTGATATTTCTTTCATATTTATTTTATGTTTCGTGTGTTTAATTTTTGGCTTAAATACATAAAATTCTCTGAACTTATAGGTCTATATACTTTACCACCATCAACTTTTGAACTCTTCAAAATACTTCATTCAACTTTCAAAGTTGTGCAAAAAAAAAGCTTTTCCGTTAAGATTTCTGATAGTCAACTTTCATGTTCTTAGCGAAATATCCAATCAAATAAAATCTATCTGTGTATGCTAAGGTGGTAAGGTTATTTTGGAAATTTTAACAAAAGAAAAATAGGAGTCTTCTAAATTAACAAAAGCAAAAATATCATAAAATTATTTTAAAAAACTAAAAATTGAAAAGGAAAAGAAAAAAAAAAAGCTTCAGGAGAACTCAGAGAAAGAGAAACAATACAGTGCTAGTCCTCTTCCTCCCTTCCACTTTCTTAAGTCGAAGGATGAAGAAGATAATCAAAAGTGATGAAGTGAGAAGGTTGTATCAATTGGAATTCCTTTTTTACTCATTGGATTTATGGGTTAAAAAAAGTGATAAAATTTTTTTTTATAAGACTACTTTTAGTCTCTATTGAAGTACTGGAGGGAGATTTTCCTTTAAAATCAAATTGAGACAAAAAATTATTTTAAAGACTAAATTAAAAAAATTAAATCTTAACGTTAATTTACTTGACTATTTAAAGTAGATCTATGTTTCACGTCAAAATTCAAATTCTCATTTTCATTTCTTGAAAAAATAAAAAATAAAACGGCAACCATAATCTATCAATTCTGATGCATGTCAGAGTTTTCACTTATTAATTTTTACACATAGGATTCCATCATTAAATAAATCATTATCAACGATAGAATTTGAACGTTAAGTAGAGACGACATTAATAAAAATATCCTCTACCCATTAACTTTCGTTGTTACATGAACCATCCATACAGTTTTTGGCCCTCGTCAAATTATTGATTAGATGATACAACGTAGGCACCTAAGCTTTCTTTAATTAATAATTATAAATATTAGTTTAATTTTTTATCTTTATTTTAAATTTTATTTGGTCATCTATATTTTAAATGTTTTATATTAATCATTTAAACTCACATTTTCAGTTATTTTTCGTCAAAATTATTAGTAACAACATTTTATATAATTATATTTTGTGTACACTCAACATTTTAAGTAAATATGTCATGTTAATATTAGAATAATAAGATGTCAATTTTGTTAAAGTGATTAATAATTTTAATAAAAAGTGATTGAAATAGTACAAATTTACAAAATATATAGAGTTAAAACAAATATTTAAAATATAAAAAATTCAAATAAAACTTAAAATAAAAATCAAGGACGGAATTATTATTTTTTCCTTATCAGCATATAACTAAAAGAAAGAAAGAAAAGAAGAAGAAGAAGAAGAAGAAACATCAAATTTCAAGACTCTCGAAATTTTTGAGGCAGAGTAACTAAATTGTTGATTCCCTCGTTCAGAGATGAGCAAAAGCCTATAGATATCTCAAATTAATGATAAATGTGCATTCTTTCGCTTCAAAATACTTTTATGATAGATTTTTTTTTTAAAGATCTAAAATGATAACTAATAGGAAAAGAGATGATTAACTTTTTTGACGTTAATAATATTTCTAACTAAGTTAGAACATTTTCTTATTTCAATTAGCGCCAAGTCAGCTGATATAGAAAATTAATATCTAAGGTCAGGTTAATAGTCTTTTCCCCCCCTAAATTTCTTAATTTACTAAGTAATCTAATCTTTGATCACATAACAATTAATTATTTGATTTTATGTCAATCTTGAAGAGCAAGTGGCAAATACAAAATGTTATCGTACTTGATGTAAAAATATTTTTTATTGTTTGATTTTTTCTTGTTCAAAATAATAACACCTTATTCAAATTTCAAATGATCTATTTTAATTCTAACAAGATTTTAATTTCTTTCGCAACAAGCGTGCATCACATGCTTTACTAATGTTACCAAGAATTTTTTTAAAAAAATTTTGATGTCTTTAAAAACCACAAAAATTCCAAAACATTCCTCACACCAGGACAAAAAAAAAAAGTAGAATCTCTTCACACCACACCAACAAATGGAAGGTTTTTTTTATCGTGAGTGTTCCCCAAAATCCCTTCAACTAATAAGAAGAATCAATACAAGTCCCGAAAAATACAATTTTTAATGCCAAGGATTTTAAGCAGATATTGTTTGTATAAATTTTAAGGAAGTATTAATTAGGTTTGATTTTATAAATTAATTACTAATTTAATAAAAAGTCGATATTAGTAATAATGAGCATTAATTGAGTCTGTCTTCTTTTTTTTTTTTTGAAGACACAATCACCTTTTAGCCTTCTTTTTTATTCATATGAATTTTGTAGTCATTCATTATTATCATTTTTTCCCACAAACTCGTGCATATAATGTAATACCCATGAAAAATAAAATATAAATGCGTGTTTTCAAACTACTGTTACTATTTACGTATATGGTACTGTTCATTTATACAATCAAAATGTCAAATACTAGATGTGGTTTGGTCATAAGAGAAAACTAGAAAGAAGTTTGTAGGAGAAAATGATGTTTTATGTGTAAAAATACCCTCAGGGACTAAATTGAAAGGACTAAATTGAAAAGAAACTTAAAGGTTTAAGGTGAAAGGATAGTTTTCCTTTAAAGTTTTCCATCGTGCACAGTAACTGTATTATTAGAAATGTCATTTTCATGAATAGTAAATTGAATATTTTATTAGTGCATAGTGTCAAATAGTACCCTTGACTTTTGCTATAAATAGGCCCTTCCATTTCACTTCTAAACTCACACCTTCAACTTCTCTTCTTCCCTCCTTAAGTTTCTCTTGCTCCGACGCTAGGCTTCTGAGATTTTGGGCCTTTCCGTTTTTGCTTAGGTAAGGATACTATGCCCTTTCTATGTCTTTCAAATTTTAGAAGTTATTTTCTTAAGTATGCTCTATGGTTGCGGCTTTGGCCGATCTTCCACATCAGAAAAACTGTCGTTAGCTGTTATTTTGATTCTCTGATTACCGAAATAGAATATAATCTGTGGAGAATACATGTCTAGGAAAGTTCTGGCTAAGGAAAGACCTGGTTTTTAAGTGTGTCCAGTGTGACCCTCCACTCTTTCCTGGGAACTTACCTGGTGTACTCTTTTACAGATTGTATTCTGTATTTTCCGGTATAAATAGTACCCGTACATATAAATAGTGACCGTATGAATAGTACTGTACGTATGAATAGTGACCGTATGAATAGTACCCATACGTATGAACAGTATCTGTACGAAAATGATCTTAACGTACTTTCTGTAATCTTTCATGAAAATCTCTGTAGCGGAACACTGAAATTCACCTGCGTACTCTTGTCCGTAACGATTTAGAGAAGTGATACTCGTACGGAATCCAGGTGAGTGAAACGACCCTGTTTTAATAGAGTTTTAGCATTACTGGTGATAAAAAGTATGTCGTAGGACACTCCCAAGATTCATAGGGGGAAATTGGATTCAGAATGACGAATATAATGAGATAATTAATCCAGAAGTATGGATAAGACAAAGCAAGTATCTCATGATGATATGAAATTTGAATCATATAGTTATATACTATACCTGTTATATGGATGAGTATTATATTGTGCTTCTGATTATGATATGAACTGTTGTACTATTGATTGTGATTGAGCGGTACAGTACCCCCTCTCACGGCAAGGCGGAAAACCCGGGTTAAAGGGTGTCTTGACCAATGAGTGTGGAGACAATGATTCCCTCAGTAGGGATATAGCCCGGATTGGTGATAAATCCGTGAGGCGCCCTAGCTAAGAGGATGAGGTTGTGCGTCATGGCGGAAAAATACAAAATTGGTGAGCCGGCCTGTGTGCGCTCTCCGGGATATATTGCCATTGACGAGTACTAGTATCGTTTGTTGAATTGGATGAATTTTTCTTGTATGTAATTTCTAACTATGTTTATTGGTTGAGCTTGAGCCTTCGGATATGCTTGCATGACTGGTGATGTATTTGAATTTTATTAACGCGAGGCCGATTTGCTCACTGAGTTTAAAAGCTCACACTGTTTGTACAAACTTTTTGTTCAGATCAGGTTGCCGCCGAAGTACATCCGCTAGAGGAGTAGATCACGTTGGACCTTCTCGCTGTCGGGTAGGCCCTTCTTTTGTTATACAGTATGTTGCTCTGTAACCGTCTAGGACATCTAGGTCAGGGGTTTGGTATTTGGCTTGTATTTTAGTATGATAATGTATTTTGTACTGAGGATCTATTATTTTTAATTAAGAAAATCTGTATTTTCTTTGTATTTATTAAGGAATGGTATTTTGAGAATATAGAGATAATGACTAACAATTTTACTTGTGGGAAGAATTTATCGAAAGGCTTACAGTGATGGGATATTCATCATTGTGCCGGTCATGTGCCTAGAAAATGGGTCGTGACATATAAACTCAATTGCAAATTATTTTGTAATTGTGAGTATCATTTACAAGATTGAGTTCCCGTGTTGTTAATTGTATTTTCTTGAATTATAATTAAAAAAGAAAAAGAAAGAGTTCTCTGGATAAAAATAAAGACTTGTGGAAGAAAAAAGAGTCATTATGCATAAAACAATAAAAAAATAGCCCTTGTGAATAAAATAATAAAAATTAAAGACTAAATTATGCGAAGATGCATTTTCTCGACTTTACCGACGATTAAGACCGTTGGTAATGAACCCAGTAGTGGTTGAAAAATCACTATTAAATGAGCTAGCAATGATTTGAGGCTAATACTGAAAGGAAGTAGTGGCTGTTTCATAAACGGCCTTAAAGGACTTAACTGCGGATGCAAATCAATGAAGAACTGGCGGTGGTTCAAATTTTGGACTTGTTACTTTGTAAACCAACAGTTTTTGGCTCAATGAAAGTAGAGTGACTTTTAAGCGAATTTTATTCGTGAGTGAGTTTTAAGCGAATTCTATTTGTAAGGTCAAGGGTTTGAATTATGAAATTATCGCTTTAGGAATAACTTTATCTTACTAATCTCAACCTAGAATTGTGACAGCAATTGTTACCATAATTTTAAACTCACGATTATTAAAGAACACAGCAGCGGTTGAGTACGCCACCATAGGGCCTAGCAAGTAGCAGCTATCGATAAAACCGTCGCTAAAAGATATAGCGGCGGCGGGCTTAGCAAGGTTGTCAAACACCACTAAATGCTGTTTAATCTTTTTTCATAGATTCAGTGTGTGTTTGGGAGTTTGGTGGATTAAACATAGGTGAGGTAAATTAGGTTTAATTGAACATGGTTAGAGAAAATTAAGTTTGAATGAACATGATTTATGTTTGGGAGACATTTAGACAAATGTAGTTTGAGGCAATAAAACTTGGTTTGGAGTAGAACATGATGTTTGGATGTTGAATTACAAACGTGGTTTCAGAATATATAATTACTAAAAGGGCATGAATTTTTTATTTAATTTTTTAATCTATTATTATTAATTATTATTATTTATTTAAAGGAAACTTAATTCTTTTGTTTATTTGTCTAATATTATAAATTAATCACTAATAACTCATTTTTAATTAATAAATTTATTTTTTTATTTTGTAATTACTAATTAAAAATTTAATTAATCAGTAATTTCTCACAATAAATTAAAGATCTCTAATTAAATTTCAAAACATTTTTTTCTCTATTAAATTAATTTTACCTCTAACTAAATTTTAATACAATTTTTTTCTTCTCTATTAAATTCATTTTATGTTAATTAAAATTTAAAGATTCATTATCATAATAAAAGGAATTGTGCTCTTAATTGTATAATGATATAATTAAATTAATTCTTTAATTAGTTAACTAAAATAATTAGGATGTTTAATTGTGTAAATTAAGTTTTTAAAGTAATTATATAAATTATGATATAATTAGGTTTAATTGTATAAATTAGGTTTATTCTCATAATAAAAGAAATTATGTCATCACTAATAACCTTCAAATTTTGGTAAATTCCATCAAATCCTAATTAAAATTCCATTTATATTTAATCTGGACATTTTTAGAAATTTTACTCTCTCCCTCCAACTTCTCATATTATTCACTTAGATCCTTGGTAATAATTTTTCCTTTATCTTTTTCATGTTCTAAGACCACATTTGGTTTCATCCAAGTTCATAGGTCACAAATATATTTTGTTCTAAAATTATAGCTATTCTTACAAACTTTTGATTTTATTCACTTAGGTCCTTAATAATAATTTTTCCTTTATCTTTTTCATATTGTAAGACCACATTTAGTTTCATCTAGGTCCATAGGTCACAAATATATTTTTTTCTAAAATTATAGCTACTCCTACAAACTTTTGATTTTATTCACTTAGGTCCTTGGTAATAATTTTTCCTTTATCTTTTTCATGTTCTAAGACCACATTTAGTTTCATTTAGGTCCATAGGTCACAAATATATTTTTTTATGAAATTATAGCTAACTCTAAAAACTTTTAATTTTATTCACTTTGGTCCCTGCCATGGCTGCACTGAGCACTGGGAAAACGGGCCGCCCGGCCCGGACCGGCCCGGCCCGTAACGGGCTAGGCCAAAAAACGGGCCGGGCCGGGCCGCCCGTTTTTGGACGGGCTTGGATTCTTATATCCAAGCCCGCCCATATTAGCCCGCGGGCCAAACGGGCCGGCCTGCGGGCTAAGCTTTTTTTTTTAAAAAAAAAATTTTAATAATATAATATAAAATTAATTTAGTTAATGTTTTTGGGTAAAAATAAAAAATATATTAAGTAGAAAACAAAAAAAATAAGTTAATATATTCCAAAATTATATGTTTTCTAGAATTTTAGAATTTCTCCATTCCAAAATTGTATGTTAACTCATTCAAATCAATTATTTAGGATAAATTCCAAAATGAATTGATGAGTTAAACAATTTAAACAAAAAAAATAAGTTAAGAATGGATGGATAAATTCTAAAATTGTAGGATAAATAAAAAATTTTAGGATAAATTCCAAAATTGTATAATATGAATTTATGAATTTATTGTAAATTTTTTTTATATAATACGGGCCGGCCCGTGGGGCCCGCGGGCCCCACCCGTTTGGCCCGCGGGCTAAACGGGCCAATTTTTCAATCTCCAAGCCCGCCCATATGCGGACGGGCCGGTCTTGGCCCGTGGGCCAAAGCCCGTTTTACCAGTGCTAGCTGCACACTTCCAATTCATTTTATTTTCCTTCCAAACCAGCCCAGAATTTAATCTTGAATGTTTGTAGGACATTTAAGGGCATCCCCGACCAATTTTCGGATCTCTCCCTCTTCAGTTTTCCTCCATCAATGATTATGCTACTTCTCTTCCACCTCCCCTGTTTTTTTGCTCTTAAACAGGGGAGAAATGCAAAGAAATGAACAACAGACAGAGGGCAAAATTGAAGCAGAGCAAATGTGAATATATTAAGGGGCACCAAAGACACGGGGGGCAAAACTGAATATATATAGAGGGGAATATAAAAATGAACCCCAACCACGTTGGTTTGTTCGGAAAAGCAAGAAATTGGCGTGGCTGTGCTACTGTGGTTTGCAGAGGCTTCACGTGGTTTGGAGCTGAACGTGGTTGCATGATTTTCTTCCCAAACATTCAGGATTCGAGCAAACGTGGGTTGGAATCATGGTAAACTTGGTTACGACAAGCTGAACGTGAATCCAAACAAGTCCTCAGTATAGAGTTTTCTTCAAAAAAATTATTAATTAGTTATAAGGTGTTTAAATATAATAAATACAAACCATTATAATATTTGTTTCATATTTATTTTGCATTTCTCATCTCAATTTTTTTCATGGAATCATTTATTGTTGGTTTTTTCCCTCTTCAACCTTTTTCCTAAAACCAATTTGAGCCAGTGGACATGAATTCATCTCTTTATGTCAAAGACCGTAATTGATTAAAGTAAGCTGTTGGGCAAGAATTATAAAATTATTATAGGTACTTGAACTTAACTTTTCCCCCGTTCACCACTTTACCAGTCAGTTTCAGTTGATAAATAATTTATTATGCTCATTATGATGTATGAGTATCCATGCAATATCGTAGGGATCCAGAGCAGAAAGTTCAGATGGTTTTTTTTTTTTTTTGCGTATTATTTTTCTTGTATATAGTGTTTAGTTGTGGAATATCATCCTTATTAATTATTTATTTACACAATAATAATAATAATAATAATAATAATAATAATAATAATAATAATAATAATAATAATAATAATAATAATAATAATGTTGATGCTGACGATGCATTAAATAACCACTTATATTTTATACCTGAAATGCTCTTTCGTTTAACTCTGATGCTGTTTTAAGCCATTTTGTTGTTTGCACCAAATATCCAACGTACCAACGCGATTCAGGCAGCAGAGATAAACGCAATGTCGTATCGGAATATTCTCCTTCGAATATGAAAACGGGGGAAAAAATTCTAGATATGGATACATCAGTAAAAGAATTCTGTCCTGTGCTCAAAAGAGATTTTTCTTTTTTTAAATCGCTTTGAAGAATAAAAACAAGATGGCAAAACTAGGCTGGGTTTCCAGCTGAACAAAAAATGAGGTTTCGTCCAGATAACCTACATGTATGACCGCAGGGGGGGGGAGTTACTTCTCCATGTTGTGAGTCTGATCATCACCAAAGGCTAAACTAAATATATGCATATAGTCATCCACAAAATGAACATCAAGCCCTTCTTTCACATTAGGCGCCAGCTCATCAAAATCCCTCCTGTTAGCCGATGGAAATACAATGGTTTTTACTTCACCCCTCCTTGCTGCTATAGTTTTCTCCTTAACCTGCATTTTTCACAGCATTACATGTAGGTTCAGATGCAGAGACGTGCCAATAATAATAATAATAATAATAATAATAATAATAATAATAATAATAATAATAATAATAAATAAAAAATAAAAAAGATATCATGTCAATTTCTTTTTTGGAAAAAATAAAGGGACTACTTTTCCTCCCTCACCAGAATAAAGATAAAAACCCATCTAAAACCGAAGACAGTTGAAAGATGCACGGTAAGTTTTAGAAACTAAACATTAAGGACAAAAATATTGCAAAAGATAATTGTTCCTCAACATACCCCACCAATTGGAAGAATCTTCTTGGTAAGCGTCACTTCCCCAGTCATTGCTAAATCCTTCCTCACAGGCTTCTTCATGGCAAGGGACAATAGTGAAGTGATCATTGTACAACCAGCACTAGGTCCATCTTTTGGTGTAGCCCCTGCAGGAACATGGAGATGTACCTTTGTATTCGCAAAAAAAGGATTTTTTGGTTCCTTCTCCAGTAATATTGCTCTAGCAACTGTGTGAGCAATCTGAGCACTCTCTTTCATGACATCTCCTAATTGACCAGTAAGATGCAGTGCACCTTTTCCCTCCCCTTCCTCAATGAGCTTGGTCTCCACATAGAGTGTTGAACCACCTAGTGCGGTCCAGGCTAGACCCATTACAACCCCAATAGGTGTCTGATCATATATGCGCTCAGCATGGAAGACAGGCTTGCCAACATAATCAGTTAAGTTTGATTTATCAACCACAATTTTCTGAGTTGCCCTTATTGTATCACTGTCCTTATCTATTTCACTTTCTTTTGCATCCTCACCCTGCCAAAATTAAGATCCATGGATTTAGGTCACAGAACAAATTGCCCAAAGTTTGGGATCAAAGTCTTTCACAGGGAAAACAACACGAAATAACGCACAATTATTGCACAACAGCATACTTGTAGCAGCAAGAACAAATTTAGCAGCTTTTCACCAAGACATGGCAAGTCTATTTCTTGCTCATTGAACCAGCTTCTGATTAGACACATATTTTGCGAAAGAATAATTATTATTTTGCCCCCAGAGACTACAAATTCATAACTCCTACAATACCTCCTTATCCATAGATTGATTAGCAGGGGATTGAGAGTGATCAGCAAGTAGATCCGGTTTTCCATTGTCAAGTTCTTTAGAGGTTTCACTCATTAGTTCGTGACTGCTATCCTTTAGTAACTCGGAATTCTTTTTTCCAGCTGTACTTTGACTTGATTCTCCGAAATCTATTTCAGCTTCTTTAGTTTCAATAGCCTGAACGCTGGAAACAGCAAGTTCAACTGTTTCGGCTTGCCTCACAAGTTGTAGAGCAATCTGCCATGCCATAAAACCACATTTTAGGCTGCAGGTAACAATGGCTACAAGTTTGACAACCGCTTGTTCTGCAGTAACTAAACTTTCAAGAATATTGACCTAATACTTAAACAAACCTTTCGATAAATTTTCTCTATTTGCTTTTGGAGATTCCTGACCCCCGCTTCTCGGCAGTAATTTTCTATTAAGGCTAGTAGAGCTGCTTTAGTCACTTCAACCTGAGGCACATCAGGTTTCATAGTTAATATTATCAATTAATTAGAAGTAAAAAAAAAAAAAACTAGAATTATTATGCTTGAAAGGACTCTAATTTAAAACATAGATGAGCTCTTTCTTTCCATGGAAAGGGACCACAGAACGGGCAGAAAAAATGTATACTTGTTCAGGTTTTATTCCACATGCTTCACGTGTATTCTTCTCCAGATAATCTCTTGCAATATGCACTTTTTCATCTGTAATATACCCAGCAATAGCAACAACCTCCATTCTATCCAAAAGAGGATTGGGTATCATTTCCACAACATTTGCAGTGCAAACAAAGAGAACCTGCAGTATCATTTCCAATGTGTGAATCACTGAGGGGGAAAAATCCAAATATACCTGCTTTGCCTTCCTCGGGCGACAAACAAAAATATACATTTTAATAAGTCAAGATGAGACCTAATATCCAGGGAATTAGTTGTAAACACTAAATGTGTCTTCAAGAGTAAAACATTTGAAAAATACCCACATTTCCTTCTTTAGGTCAGTGAAAAAATTATATATTCACATTCACATTCAAGTCCCAATATCAGAAAAATCAGTTATAGACACGTGAGTGTGCAATATTAGGTTTCTTCCTCAAAAAGACGCAACTTATAGAGAGCATTATCCAAGTCCCTTTAACATGGCCATGAAATAAAACCATGTCAAATGTTAACTCTTCTATAACCTCACTCTGCAGGCTCCAAATTGTCAAATACTAACCTTTGACAGATCAATTGGAACATCTAGGTAGTGATCTAGAAAATTAGCATTCTGCTCTGGATCCAGAAGCTCCAACAGCGCGCTCGCTGGATCACCAGCATGTCCCTTGCCCAACTACCAATTGAATAAGGCAAGTATGATTACTGAAATCATCTGTCGATGGTTAGAACCACACAGACATAGATATATCATCTTAAAAGAGTTGTGGACTAAATATCAATGAAATTAAAATTGGAAGAATGAAATTACTCAGCTGGAAATAAATCAAGCCCAGCTAGCAAACCATTACTTTGTCAATCTCATCAATCAAAACAAGTGGGTTGGTCGTCCCCACATTTTTTAGGCACTGCACTATCTTCCCCGGCATAGCACCAATATAGGTACGACGATGACCCTGTAAGATAAATTAATGACATGAAACACCGCCATATATGTTACTATAACACTGTATTAACTTAATCTTAGCACGGGAAACAAATTTACCTTGATTTCAGCCACATCTGCTAACCCTCCTACAGAGAATCGGAAAAATTTACGATTTAAGGCGCGTGCAATTGAACGGCCAATACTAGTTTTGCCCACGCCTGGTGGACCAGAAAGACATATAATTTTCCCTGCATACATCAAAAAGATCAGAAACCATATCATTTTTTTGAAATGCAAAAATGACCACCAGTTTAGCTTTCTTTTTTTTTTTTTTGGGAAAAATAGCCACAACATGAAAGCTACACAGCAAACATCTTAAAACATCAGCAACGTAAGATAGCAAAGCTGGCATAAAATAAAGCATGTCAGATACCTTGTTAAGTTTCAAAAATAGACCATCATACAGCAAAAAGCTCATTGAAATTAGGTAGTTAATATTCAATTATATTTTTTTCAGCACAGAGAAATTATCTTATCAGCAATAAATTTCATAGAATACTCCACTGCAGGTAGATCAGGAAGGCATGCCATAAATTGGTTGATGTGTCAAAATTCAGAAGTACCATGCATACAGTAATTTAACTCCACTTGTTGAAAGCATGCCATCATGTTTCAAGAAATGAGAGGTTGAAAGGAAACTACAACCACTCATGACATGTGCCCAATTTCCATATACATTAGAAGAACAAATTGGTTTACCTTGTGAAGTCCCTCTTAGTTTCCCCACAGCTATAAATTCCAATATCCTTTCCTTCACATCAGTTAATCCATAATGGTCTTCATCAAGAATCTTTTCTGCCCGAATAACATCGAAGTTTTCATCACTGGATTTGAAAATTAACATATTGAAACCCACAAGGTTAACAGTAGTTTGTAGTTAAGACATAACGACACATAACCTTTCAACTAATTGGATATTAACATAATCCATTATAAGAAAGGATATATACGATGAATATGTATCAGCAATAAAAGAAACCATATGAATTATGATAGGATTTGACTTCCAGATGCATTTGAGATTATACAAAACTTATTAAAAACAAAAAACTAAGATGATTTCCTTCCATTAAGATGATTTCCTTCCATTCTTACAGTAAGATCCAAATTGACCTTCCCCCCCCCCCCCCCTTCTTTTTTTGATAAAACAAGACTAATTTAAGAGAGAGTAAAAGCAGGAGCATCATGAGCCTCCTGAAGGTCTAGTTACATAAGCTCCACCAGGATCTTAATAGTATTGATTTTAACACCCTCAACAGTAATGGGAATCAAGCTCAGTGTACAAAAACCTGTATTCTCCCCATGGCAGAGCAGTCAACCAATCCAAGTAGTTACGAGTAACGCTGAATTCACTTGAACTAGCCTCTAACATTTGAAGTTTTGTGAGTTCTTCATCAATAACTAGTAAAATATGAGGCGGGCATTTGTCTCTCTTTGGTTCAATCCTTTCCCTGAACTTTCCTGCAATGAACTAAGTACAAGCTAATACAAAAGTAGCAACAAAATTAACGAGAAAGTACACCCATGCCAATATTTCTTGAACAGACGATCAGAAGCTATATTGCAAGTATACAACTCAAATTACTTACGGTGATTAGGCACCAAACATAATGGAACGACTGAAAGTGCACAATATAGTCAGAATATTCAGAACATCCCCCTATTCCCAATTTTTTAGATTGTTTTAGTTATTTTGAATTACCCCTAACAGAGTATCAGACCTGGCTCTGCACAAATAGAATCCATAGATAACGCATCAAGGGCGATAAAAAATGTAGATATAGTCAAATGGTAAAATTCCTCTTTGGTCCAATTCCTGCTATCTGCCCCTCCTTTTTTTTTTTTTTAGTGTATTTAATAGCATAGAGGATTAAGTAGAGTTGACCCTGATATTATACTTCTCCCCGAAAGCCCAAAAAATTAAGCGAAAGGAAAATAAGGTAACTCATTTTACTGTCACATGTTTAAAAGATAGTATAAATCAGAACCAACCAGTAAGAGCTGTTTTGTCATCTGTCTCCAGTCCGAGTTCCTGCAAAAGAGCAGAGCAGATAAATATAGAAGCACCACGGAAGGGCAGAGCTTTCAGTAAAACATCTCATACATAAACCATATAATTGCATTAGGGTCGTTAACAGCAATATCAGAGGCTTTCAGTTGACACCTAAATCTTCTAGACCCCATATTACAATAAAGACTAACAAAAATATAACCGTCAGAACTGCCTCTTCTAATGGGACCTCATAATTATCTCAGATCTGAGACTTCTTGAGAGTGAAACAACAGAAACTGATATGGTTCAACACTTCAAGCAGCAATTCTTCAGCTTTTACTATATTGATTGAGTTGCTAATGAAAACAAATTGGCCACAAAAGACAGACTGCTGAATTTGGAAAACAGTCAACAAACATATTGCGTGGATTTTAGAAATAATTTCATGCGTTTTAGTTCTTTACATAAAACTCAGAGCAATCCAGTATATAGAGGTATGGTGCCTAGATCATAGCAAAGTGAACTACTTAAATGTTAGCCAAAAGTATATCTTTCACTTAAAATCAAGCTCAATTTCTAAGCTTTTAGCATGTATAAAAAGAAACAATTCAAGGAAAAAATAATGTAGCTTCTAAGAGAAATACTTGTGTCTTGTGTGTCTAGGATCTGATGGTGACAAAATCATGTTGCTCAGTTCTGTGAGCAGCAATCAAAGCAAGCTCTAAACTTTAATGTTTTGAGAAAAAATATATTTAATTATTTAAGCACAGGGAAGGGTGGGACTTTCATACCTTTTTTATGGCCTTAAGCTGCTCATTTAACAAGTAACGGCGCTGCTCACCACTTATCTTTTCTTCAATTGCTTTTGCAATTGATTCCTGATATTAACACATAAGCTTCAATATATGATGATAAATCAACAGTGCTAAACAAAAAAACAAAAGGCATTATTACCTGAATCTTGCTAATTTCCATCTCTTTCTTTACTAACTCCAGAGTAAGTTGCAATCGATTATACACCTACTCAAGGATACAAAATTTGCAAACCCAACTGTTAATATATAAATGTGTTATAATGTGCATGATTTTCTTTAGATGTTAAAAAGTAAAAGAACATCAAATATCCTAAAAATCTAGCCCAAGAAATTTAATATGATCACATCTTTGAAATCATGGTAAATGTACTTTGCACAGCATTAATTCAGAGTTTCTAAACATCAGTTATGCAGATTCACTCACATCTAGCTCTTCAAGCACTTGCTGGCATTGCAATTTGTTTGCCCCAGATATTGCAGTTCCAAAATCAGCCAGCCTTGGTAATGTAAAATCACCTATATGCTGCAGAGTTCAAGAAAGAGTCAACAGAATATAATAAGATAGAAGTAAAATGAATTAGCTTGCTTCTACTCAATTGTGGCCCAATATGCCAACATGTAAATACCATCAACTAAGGCAGTTTAAGATGAAGTATCCAACGTGTTATGTGTTTAAAGCACTAAAAACAAAGATAGAGCAATGCTTATATTTTATGCTCTAAGTTATAAATAAATGTCATACATGTGTGTTAAAAAGAAGTACAGTTTCACCATCTTACTTTTCGGCAAAAAAGAAAAATTACTACATCAACATTAGTGAGTAAACAAACAGTACTTCATTAATCAACATTCTATATCTGAGCAATCATTGAACCTTAAAACAGGAATAATTCATGATTCAGTGGTCCTACCAGTATTGAACTGAATTGAACCATGGTCAAACTCAAATTTTTTACATCATATAATAAAAGAATGAAAATGAAAATTATGTTTTTTAAAACTAAATACATTTCATTGATACATTATTTTTAAAGGCAAAAATACTCTTCATGTTCCTTTATCCCAAGTTTCAATTTCGTCCATAACATTTTTTTTTTGGTGCCAATTATATCCCACGTGGTTCAATTATGTCCTTAAGGCCTAACACCGTTAACACAGTAATTGGAAAATGCTGACGTGGCTGGACACGTCATTGCCACATCATATATATGTAAAAAAGACAATGTTGCCCTTTAAGTTTTTATCTGTTTCCCTTCGTCCCCCTCTCTCTCTCACAGAACAAAGAGACAACAAGACGACGAGGCAAAGAGTGAGATGAGAGGAGCGAGACAAGGGCTGAGAGCAAAACAAAGCTGAGAAGCGAGAGCATAGCAGGCAAGAATGAGAGAGACAGAAGCAGAGAGCTGACCCGAGAGACTGAGACAGAATGAGAACAGAGAGAGCAGAAACAGAGAGAGGGACAATAGAGAAGAAGCTGTCCGCCACACCCCCTTGCTCTCTCACCTTTGTTTTCTAGCTCTCTCTTCCTTCGTCCACCACGCCCCCTCGCTGTATTTCAAATCGAAAAATAGAGCAAGACACGCTGGAGAGCTCGAGGAAGGGGGCATATCTTGCTTTGTTTTTCCATTATGAAACAGAGCAAAGGAGCGTGGTGGATGGAAGAAGAGAGCGAGAAAACAAAGGTGAGAGAGCAAGGGAGCGTGGCGGACAACTTCTCTGTCGTCTCTCTCTGTTTTTGCTCTCTCACTGTTTTCATCTTTGTCTCAATCTCTCAGTCAACTCTCTATTCTTGTCTCTCTCATTCTTGCCTGCTCTTTTCTAGCCTCTCAGCTCTGTTTCGTTCTCAACCCTTGTCTCTCACCTCTCGACTCTGTTTCACTCGTAGCCCTTATCTCGCTCCTGTCGTCCCACTGTCTCTCACTTTGTTTTGAGATATATATATATATATATATATAAACTTTAAGGGCAAAATTGTCTTTTTCACATATATGATGTGGATGCCACTTGTATGACACATGGCAATGACGTGTCAGGTCACGTCAGCATTTTCTATTACTGTGTTAATAGTGTTAAGCACTAAGGACATAATTAAAATATGTGGGATACAATTGGCACAAAAAAAAAACATTAGAGACGAAATTGAAACTCGAGGTAAACGTTAGAGAAATAAAAAATACTTTTGCCTATATTTAAAATATATTTTTAGATTAAACATTTTTTACAAAATTATAGATTTTTCTATTAATACAAAAAAAACACATAAAAATGTATAAGACATAATAATTACATCTTAAAATAATACATAAAAAATATTTAATTCATGTTATTCAATAATTTATAGATGTATAAGTTTAAGGAACAAAAAACAATTTTGAAAGTAAATAACTATTAAAATAAATAAAGAAACTATTAAAATATTCATTAAACGTTGTTTATGTTTTAAGTGATCATTTTAATAGTATATCCAATTCTTTTAAATTTTATTCTAGTTAACTTATGTCACTTTCACTAAGAATTTATAAACAAGTAATTAAAATAATATAGAATTAACTTCTATCATTTATAAAGATATTTTTCATATAACTAAAAATAACTCTATCAGTTTGTTAATCCAAACAACAAGAACTAGTGTAGCCTACTGGTCAAACCATTCCAATCCCCATCCCCAGACACACTCAGAGAGGTTCAAACCTGTGTGTAACTTTGAACATGATCTCTCCAAAGGGAACTTGTTTTAAGAACATCTCTCAATGTTGATATAACCTCAAATGACGTAGCTTTTATAATATCATCATCTTTGTTATAAGCCTTATCCTGCAGAAACAAGTAACAAGCCAATAACTATAAATGAAAAAAGAAAAAGCTATTTTAAATAATAAGTGAAGAATAAATCCTTTATTTAAAATACAAAAACTGAGGAAACAGTATATTTAGATATCATGCCTTGAGATGGTCAACTTTTACAGTAAGTGGATCATCGCTAACCTGCAAAAAAGGCACAAGTTTTTCAGTTATTGTCAGAGTACTTTAGCCGAGAAAATGATATAATTGAAGACGACACTTTCTGTAGATCTTCAAGTGTTAAACACTCACCATCTCCGTTATACGTAGACGTCTATGACCAATGAGTGTTACCTGATCCCCTGCAATACTTGAAATCTGGTATTGAATAAGGAATTAACAACAGAAAATGAGGTACTTTCTAGTGCAACAAGATTTATTCATTGAAAACAAATAGTTGGCAGAAATATTAACATACCTGAGCAAGAGTACCAACTTCATGAAGATGATCAAACAACTCTTTTCCTTTCAAGTCATATACATTTTTTCCTGTTTCAGAGCCAGATGCCACACGGGTATCAGACTCAGGCTCATCCTTCAGGAGGAAAGCACCAGCATAAGGGGCTTGTCGTTTGCGACTTTCCTGTAAAGCCGCCAATAATTTGGGATCCTGGAGAGATAGTCAAATACTCATTAGACAAATTCCATTCCAAGTTACAATGTCAACTAACTAGTATTACCATTCGTGCACTATTCAGAGTTAAAACTTAAACTTCTGATTAGATTAAGCCAACAGTATGAAATAAGCAAAGGAAGATATTAACTTCATCATTTTTTAATACTATCAATAATTAACCATACCTTAACAAAAATTGGCATGTAAAACCCTGGAAAAAGTGGTTTATGTGGCAGTGGTAATGCCAAAACCTGTCCCAAAGGAAAGAGCACAATCTTTCAGAATATTTACGACATAGGCGGCCCAGGTATATGCTAATAAAGAAATGCAAAAAATGCTAAACATTCATATGCTCTACTTATAATATTTCAGAAGATAAAATTAAAAAAAAGAAAAAAAGGAACAACCAGCATAGGATAAACAGTATGATTTAATTGCCCATGCAGTTCTAGGAAGTAGAAGCAGTGTAATATCTTTTTTTTGTATGACAGAAAGATGCAGCATAATATATTTTTTCGTTTGATAGAAAGAAGCAGCATAATATCACACAAAGATACCAAGAACTGCCTCAACAGAGACTGCACATGAAGTAGAAACACAAGCTCAGGAGACACTTCCTGGAATCCACAAATAAACATCGCATCCCTTCCAAACCCTGTCTCGAGTTAACAGTTCAATTAAAATTTTGAAGGCATTTCCAGAAAAATAGCATTTACAACTTAGCTAAATTACCTTTGGATATAGCTCTCACAGTTTAGACTCGAACAGTTAACGGCTACATTCACTTTGATCTTTAGTTTTGTTTGTGAAGGATGAAAAGACTTATGGTGCAATGCTAAAAGTAACAACTTTTTTTGTCCCTAGATAGGTTAGCATTTTGCATTATTGCGGGCATTTAACTCACAACAAACCCCCTACTCGCAGAAGCTTAAAACAACCACTAGGTTCAAATGTTGATGAATTTTCAATTTTTGCTACATTTCACAAACTATAAAACCAACAAGGGATAATCTCTATATATATCCGAAATACCAAATTTTCACTAGCTGCCTAGTAAAGGGTGAGAGAGAATACAACAGCGACCGACTCTGCATTTCTAATTGCATCATGATAACTAATTTTCACGATAAATTTATAATTCTCCGAGCCCATTTTCCAATCAAACAAAACAGATTTTAAATTGAAGTCGCAGAAACTCACAATTTTGGGTTGTTGAAGACTTTCATAGACAAACCAGCGATTAAAATAAAAACACAATAGATAAGAAATCCCCCAAAGCTAACCGTCTGATAGTCATCCGGTCTTGGATTGGTAGACACGATTGCAGAAGCCATGGAGTTGGCCTCGTCGGCGCCAGACTCAGCTGCCTTGTCTTCGGCCTCAACGCACTGATCGGACTCGGAACCAGACCCATCACTCGAACCCGTACAGAAAAACGCCCTTCCTCCCGAATTGGGACCCCTCCGTCTTAACCCGCGGAGAGAATTCAATACTTTAAGCAAATGCGAGGCGGCCTCGGTTCCCGGCCGGAAAGCCGGTACCATACTCGGAGTTAGGCGATAGATATGACTTTGCAGACATGAGGATGAAATGAGTTTCAACATTTCGCGAAAAAATGGATGGATGAGTGTATAGTATAATGATAATTGTCAAACTGAAGCTGGTTCATGCCCTAGGCTTCGGAATTGGCGCTTAACCTGCCGAAAACGGCCATGTAAGATGAAGGTCTAAACTAAATTCCTTTGCTAAAGCCCCAGCAAAACCCTTGGTGTGGTCAGCTTGAAGAAACTACCTTTTGTCTTGGTAGAAGCTTGGCTCAGACACTCTTTTCTTCTTTCCCAAGATATCTAAATTAGATAGTTTTTCTTCCGAAAATATATGCAAATCGCCTTACAATATAAATACGATTAAAATATTTTAAATAATGATATTAATTTTTAATTAATATGTGATTACTTTTATATTAATCAAATTTATATTTAATATTTATTATATTATATAAATCATTGATATAAAAATATTTTTATCAAAATAAATGTAATTGTAGTTTATTTTAAAACTTAGTGTAATATATATTCTAATTACTAAGAAAAATATATATTTTAAAAATAAATAAAATAATTGTATAATTTTAACATCTTACATGTATGTATATATTGCCATTGTGAGTTAACCATAAAGAAGTGTGGAAATTTAAAAGGAGTTTGAAACTATAACTAAAATTTGTTTATTATAATACAATTTAAAATAATATAAATTTTTGTATTTTATTTATTTTTTTATTTCATACGTCTAGAGGCGAAGCAAGCCCAGCTCGTTGTCCATCCCAAAATCGACTTTTGGTTTGGGCCAGAATTGTTGGGCTTACTGAGTAGTTCATTGTGATTCGTCTTGGCCTGGTCCACTCGCACCGGTAAATTTCTCCCCTTTGGTAATACCGGCGAATCTTACTTTGGTCTTCGATCTTGACTTCAGACACGTTTACGATTCTTCCTCCTTCCCGACGCATGCTAACTGGCAGCGATTCTTTGGTCCATAAAGGACGATAGCAGCAAGACAGTTCTTTAATTTACTGTCTTAGGGCTTATTCGTGCAGCCATGGATTTCCGGAAGAAGAGGGTCCAATTACTCCTGTTCGTCACTGGCATCATTGTTCTTAGCATCACAGGTACTTATACATCACTGTCTATTTCTATATCTATGCTTCAGAGTGTTGCAATTGTTGGTCATAATTACACTCCCTTTTTTTGAGTATCATCTAATTATCAACATAAATGACAATTACAAATTGTTATCGAATTGAGAAGCTTGGGTAATTGGATACCTACCTCTTGTGCTACTATATGTACCGTAGGATGAATTCATATTGTAACGAGTCTTTTGCTTCCATCAGGCTTTGATTAAACAGTGAATATCTATTTCCTTCTCATCGTATTTTATTTTCTTGAACT
Source organism: Biancaea sappan (assembly GCA_037074585.1). NCBI lineage: Eukaryota > Viridiplantae > Streptophyta > Magnoliopsida > Fabales > Fabaceae > Biancaea > Biancaea sappan. The sequence continues at coordinate 37,971,651 of CM073496.1, forward strand.
TTTTGTGGTTGATTGGGTGAGATTAGGTTCCTCTTAATTTTAAAATCTCCATTGCAATGCGTTCCCATGTTAGATTGGTGCAATCATGGCCAGCGATATATTCTATAATTTTTTTTTTAATATCTGTGAAGTAAGAAATCAATCATCTGCCCAAATGGTATGGTTATAATTCTTCGTTCCTGTACGACTGTTCTGTTCGCAACTTAGCACCATCGTATGTCTTAAATTCTTCTCCCTGTAAGTTTTGTCTGTGTATGTGTTTTGGTTTTCAGAAAAACTAAGTTAAAAGAAATGCTCCTCTTTCATCTGTTATGGCACCGCCTAAACGGGTTCTCCTTTTATTAAATTTTTTAAGGAAAAGACGCTGGCTGACATGCGGTTGAGCCTGAATTCCGTATCCATGTTAAGAAGCACAAGTCATGTGTTGTTTTCTCCATTTACTTGCATCTAATTATTCAGTTGACAAATGTTCAAATTAGATATGTGGATTGGTGTGTTTGCGAGGGTGTAAGATCAAACAGTTTAGCATTTGAACTTCATATGCATGAACATTACAATTTACAGTCAAATTATATTGACTCTTAAGAAGGAAAAGAAGCTAGCAAGATTTTACAGTATTAAACATTGGTAAGGAAAGTGTCATACTATCATGTTTTACACTACAAGCCGCCACAACAAATTTGGCTCATGGATTAGATAGGACAATTGCAATTCACTTTCAACTAGTATTTTTGCACTCCTCAACTTTGTCGTACATTGCATTTTGAAACTCTTCAGAGAAAATCTCTGTGTTCACCGCAGAACGCTATATTGGAGATTTAGGTTAAATTCCCACTGGGGTTGAACCAGTGAAGGATAGGACATACAGTTGGGAGAGCAGCTATGCCTGATTTTGTGTGGCCCAAGAAATAATACGATGATTTGAATAAATATGTTTATTTTCTGGCATGATTTTGAGTATTGCATCAAAGTCTGCGATGACTCATGATGTTTTTCTTCATAATATGATCATCAGCCAAACAACTTCTGGTTCTTCTGAAAAACTTCAGTGCATCTGTTTTCCTACTATTGTAGTTTTTTTTTTTTCCCTTTGAATGCTGAAGTCTCCATTTACCCTGTCTGGTAAGATCAGTATTTGTTTATGCTCATAAATAGTTGCTCCTTTCAGCGGAAAAATGCAGGCAACTGGTTGGGGAGGAGGCATCGTCGCAAAGTGGGAAGTTTACATTCTTAAACTGCTTTGATATGGGCTCAGGAACTTTAGCATGCCTTGCCAAGGAAGGCGTGAAGCTTTATTTTTACAACATTAGAGCTGCTCATGTTGAAAGAGCAAGGCATCGTTCAATTGAGTCTGCTCTTGTTGATGCTATGACACAGGGGATGTCAGCACAAGATTCAGCTAAATACGCTCAGAAAGAAGGTGCAAAGGCTGCAAAATTGGCTTCACGCCAAGCCAAGCGAATTATAGGTCCCATTATCTCTTCCGGATGGGACTTTTTTGAAGCTATTTACTACGGTGGAACTATGACGGAGGGGTTCCTCAGGGGCACTGGTACATTGTTTGGTACCTATGCTGGAGGCTTTCTGGGTGAGGAAAGGCTTGGAAGATTTGGTTATCTTGTCGGAAGTCACATGGGCAGTTGGGTGGGAGGTAGAATAGGACTTATGTTATATGATGTTGTTTATGGAGTGCATTTCTTGTTGAACTTCGTTCAAACGGATGAGGCCTATGAAAGTTCTGAAGCATCCAAGGGTTCTTTTTTTTACGAAGCTCCTGTTTACGACAGCTCCGGAAGTTCTCAAGGCTCCAGTGTTTTTGAGTCCTCTGCCACCGAAGAATCCAATGCTGATGAATCTCCTGCCTATCAGAGCTTTGAAACATATGAAGATTCTGAACTGTAGTGAAAATTTATAGTTCATGCCATTATAGGATGTATATTGTTTATGTATGTTTCTTCAATGTCTTTACTTCATTTTTTTTTAAACTCACAGTCCGTTCAGTGTTTTTACTTCAATTTTTGTTTAAGTTCGGTGTTTTATTTTTTGTAGATATTGAGAAGTTGAAAACTCTTCATTTGTCCTCCTTGAATTATACGTGTACAATAACAGATTTTAAGAAAAATAAAAGATAATATTATCCTATTTTATATATCATTTTTTTCCTCTAGATATTGTATTACTATTACCTGTTATCTTCTCCTTTTATCCGCTTTAGTAGGTGGAAGGGGTTAGCTCATCTTCCCATTGGAAAGTACGTCTGTAAAAAATTAATGGCCATTTTACTGAATAAAAAAGTGTTATGCTTTTGGTAGTAGAAATCAAATTGAATTTATGCGACGGTTCAAAGTGATGGATGAAGCAAATTATGTGAAGGATTGTATTAATTATGAAATAGTACCATGGGCAAAAAGATGATTGAACTATGATTTATACATAACTTTTTTATTATATTTTTGTCATAAGATGTTTTACTAAAGTTATAGTATGCATAATTTTTTTTTTAAGAGTTAATCATACAATGTTAAGTTGTAAAAACTATACAATTGTTTTTGCATATTATATGTTTGTTAAGTTCTTATTAAAAAGTATGATAATAAAGATGTAGGAAATTAATTTTAAAAAATTTCTTTATCAATAATGAGATCAATAAATCAAAATTTAGGAAGTATAATATTTTTCACATATCTAAAAAAGTGACGTAAAAACATATATTTTATAAACATTATTTCTAAAAATAGCAATTAAAAATGTATTCCTCACCTTCTGGCAATTAGCAATTAACAACATACAACTTGGGTAGTGTAAGTTGAAAGGCAAAAAGAAGGGGGAAAAAAAAGCACAATCAAATTGGCCAATTTTAAAAGTGAGACAAAAAATTAGTTAGATGTCATGTTCAGATGTCATACATAACCAGCATAAGTTATTTTTAATAATAACATATATTTTTTAAAATGTTTACGAGTTAAATACAATTTTGGTCCCCTGAAAGATTGATTTATTATCAATTTAGTACCTAAAAGATTAGTTTATTATCATACTTTAAGGTTCACAACACATCATATGATCTGAAGGTGAAATTATCGCAATTATGTATGGAAAGCAATACCATACACTATTTTATGTTACTATAGGAGATTGAAGAACACCTTACTTGGGAGAAATTCAAAAATGGTCTATTGTTTCAATTCAAACATGGTCTATTGTTTTGTTACAAAGAAACTATTTACAATAGTCCCTTTGAAGAGCTTTCGATTTTGCATCAAGCAAGAATAGTGGACGAATACATAGAGTCCTTCAAGCTTGTTTCAGCCTAAGTCGCCCATTTGTTAAAGATTCAGTGCCTTGGGTACTTCATGGGTGGTTTATGTCCTGATATACTATAGAGGGTGCAATCACTTCACCCTAAAACTTGATGGTGGGCGATGCAAGTAGCTCATGATATGGAAAGCAAGTTAGAAGGCATCATCGTCAACTATGATATGGCGGCTTATAGGCAAGAATGGGCCAAGCAGTGACAGCTTGGAGTTTCGGGTCAAGTTCAACCCAAAGGACTTATGAATTGTCTGTTTCATTGAGCCTAGTTAAGCCCAACTCCATTCTGAAGCTGCTTCGCTTCATTCTTCACTGTTGAAGGCTTCTGTGGCTTTGAACGCCATCATCGCGCCTCGAAAGTAAGAGAATAATCGACCGATAGTGGTTGAGAATATGAGAGGGACGAGACATCTCTCTTATTAGGATTTAATAGACCATAAGAACAAGGGCCTCTATTTTTGTTGTGGAGAGAAATTACATCCTCTACACCAGTGTTTTGAGAAGTCCTTACAACCGATTATTATAAGAGATGAGATGATGAAGGTCAAGCAAAGGTTTTGACACTCAAAGTTGAGCAGGGATCAGAAGGGGATGGATTAGAACATAAATTAATGGGGTTGCTGGGAGTTGTTGGATCGAAAATGACAACTTTAAAAAGTAAAAACAACGAAATTAGAAGGAAAATTGAAGGGAGTACCAATCTTAGTGTTAGTGGATAGTGGGGCAAGCCACAATTTCGTGGCACCTCAGGTGGTAGCAGCTTTAAATATTGCAATGGACTTTTCCAAGCGTTTTGGAGTAAGGTTGGGAGATGGTCACAAAATGTTTACAAAAGGAAAATGTATGGGACTACCTCTTCAATTGAGTGAAAACAATATAGTGGTGGATGCTTATATTTTAGACTTGGGTGGAATAGATATGATTTTGGGTGTAGCCTAGTTAGAAACTTTAGGAAAGCTAGAAATGGATTGGAAGGCTATGTCCATGTCCTTCAAGTTAAGGAATGAAACAGTGAACCTCCAAGGAGTTAAGGTCTCTAACTCAAAGGGGGACAATAGGAGCAGACTTGAGATCAGTGTCGATTCTCTTCTAAGAATTATGGACACATCTACCATGTTGGTTGAGGGAGCTTTGTGGAATTTAGAAGGCGACCTGAATTTGAAGGAACCTAAGGAGTGTACCAGCTAGCAAAATCAAGACTTGGAAGAATTATTAAAGAGCTTCCCTAAGGTTTTTAAGGAGATTTCAGGTTTACCTCCTCATAGGGAAATTGCTCATCATATCAAAGAAGGGACGGAACCTACCAATGTGAGGCCTTATAGATACCCTCATCATAAAAAGTTAAAAAAAAAAAGAGATAAAGTGTCAAGTTCAAGAGATGCTAAATTTGGGTATCATTCGAAACAACTTTAATTTATTCTCTAGCCCAGTTATTTTGGTCAAAAAGAAAGATGGCTTGTGGAGAATGTGTGTTAACTATAGATCCTTAAATAAAGCAACAGTACAAGACAAGTTTCCTATCCAATAGTGGATGAGCTTATTGATGGGCTACATGGGGCTTGCTTCTTCTCCAATTAGGATATCATCATTCGAATGAGAAAGGAACATGTGACAAAAATAGTGTTTTGCACTCATTAGGGACATTATGAGTACTTGGTAATGCCATTTGGGTTAATGAACACTCCAGCTACCTTTCAGGCAACAATTACCCAGCTCTTCAAACTTTTTTGACATAGGTTTATCTTAGTATTTTTTTATTGATATATTGGTGTACAATGGAGATTATGAAACTCACATAAGGCATCTAACTACGGTTTTAAAGGTGCTCAAAGATAATCATTTTGTGGCCAATAAAAATAAATGCAATTTTGGGAGAACGTAATTAATTATATGGTGGGTAGTAATCTTCTACATTTCTAATCCTATTAAAACTCTCCCAATTACTTTTTTAAGCCACATGGAGCTTGACAGACAACAAAAAAGTGGTATTGTCAAAACTAGAAGTCACATTGTTCATACAAACCAATTTTGGTTCGTATGAACCTGAAATGGTTCGTACAAACCAACTCTAATGATTACAGAACCATATTTTTGGTTCATGTGATTTATGAACTAGACTTCATGAAGATGCCAATTAGATTTGTGATTGCAGTTCATACAGTCATACCTATGTCATAAAGGAGATGGAATTGGAGAAGACGATTACAAAAGCTTCAACCTTCAAGCTTGAATGATGATAGAGAAGGAGAATAGGAGATGGAGAAAAGGCAAAGTTGAACAGAATCAAAGACTAGATTTAGGAGAGGAGAGACAAGAGATTCCTGAGTACTGAGACTAACTGAGTGTAAGTGAGATGAGATTTGAGAAATGAGAACCCTATAACTAGAAAAATCCTATATATATATGTGTATGTGTGTGTGTATCGAGTTAACGGGTCTAGTTAGGTTAGGAATTTTTGAACCCGCCACCTAACCCGCCAGTGATTGGGCTTTGACCCAAACCAACCCAAAATTGCATTTTGGCTTGAGTTCGGCTAGTAAACCTGAACCCATGCTCAGCCCTATTTAGAGGTTGTGGATCGATTATTTAAATTTTCTCATTTTGTACTACTAAAGCACCCCTATTCTGATAAGAATATTGCTAAAGTATTTATAAGAGAAGTTGTCATATTACATGGTATACCTTTATCAATTTTAAGTGATAGAGATCCTATATTTGTTAGTGCCTTTTGGAGGGAGCTCTTTCATTTACAAGGAACAACATTAAAAATGAGCTCTTCATACCACCTTAAGGCTGATAGGCAACCTAAGGTGGTCAATAGATGCTTGAAATCTTACTTACAATGCTTTGCTTTGGAACAACCTAGAAATTGGTCTCTTTGGCTACCTTGAGGCAAAACTATGGTACAATACTACCTTCCACTCCTTTCTAAGTAGTTTATGGACGTCAACCTCCTACCATAGTCAGATATCTACATAGGGAAACTAAGGTTGACGCTGTGGCTAGGGAGCTTCAAGACCAAGATGAAGCATTAAAACAATTGAAATTTAATCTCAATAAGGCCCAAGACTAGATGAAATTCTATGCAGACAAAGAAAGGAAGAAAATGGAATTTTCCATCAAATATCAGGTTTTTTCTGTTTAAACTTCAGCCTTATAGACATACTTCTATATCTCAAAGAATTTATTCAAAATTGTCCCCTTGCTATTATGGACCATTGTATATCATTGATCGATGTGGAGAAGTTGCTTAAAGCTTCAATGCTACCTCATCCCCAAGTGCATATAATATTTCACATTTCTCTACTGAAAAGGGCCATTGGTGTAATACTCGTAATTTTGGGTATTATTTAAAACTTAATTATTGTAGAATAATTCGATTGTGGGAAATTTTTTCATTGCATAGTAAGGAAAATATGAGTTTTAAAAGTGGCAAGGTGTGTGGAATATTGAGTGGTAGAGAGTCAATGAATGTATTAGTGGCACTGAGGGCATTGAGGGAGTTAGGGGACTGATTGAATCCAATAAGAGACTAAAGTGAAATAAGAACAGTTGTGGGGCATCTAGGATATAGAAATATCCGAGGTGGGATATTACAGATTTGCCTTTACTAATCTTGACTAGTGGTCGACTGGAGGATAAAGTAGTAATTCACCATGGATGAGTATATATATATGGCCCTACCCCTTTTCCCTCATTTTCTCTTTTCCTCTCTCTTTTCACTCTCTCCTCTCATTCTCTCTTCCTTCTCTTTACTCTCTCTCCATCCAAATCCATCAACCGAGCTCTGGGGAGTGATTTTCTGACAATAGGACGAGTCTCTAGCAACCAAATAATGTAGGGAAAGCAAAGAATCGAGGTAGAAATTTTGATTTCCTGAGCTTTTTCTTATTTTTGAGTTTTAGAGCTTTTGGGGTAGATTTGAGGATTGGGGTTGGATTGTTGATGAAAATTGGGATTTTTGGTGTCTAAATGCTCCTTAGACACCAAGGATGAAAGTCCATGAAAGAAATCATAAAAAACAATGGAGATTTAGCCGGATCTAAGCCAAAACTGAGAAGAAATCGCGTGGTCGCGATCGTGGTGCCCAGGCACCAAGTTTTAGAAGTTTTAAGGAAGAAGAAGGCCTTGGCGAACAGGCGCCAAGGATGCTGTGGTATTTAAATGTACCTTTCTTTAAATGGCCATAACTCTTTCATCCGCACTCCGTTTTTAGCAAACTTTATATCGTTGAAAAGCTCTTTAAGTCTAGTTTCCAACGATATAATTTCATTCTGAAATTCATTACTGGTTAAGAATTATGACTAAGAAGTGAGAAAAGGTTGAGATTAGTAATAGAAAATTTCTCTACTTTGTAACCTTGATGATTTTTGCATGGTTGATAGGGATGGTCGAGGCACAAAGTGTAAGCTAAGATGGAATTTAGGTGAGGGATCTAGCTCTCCTCTGTATGGATATATACATATATATATATATATATATATATATATATATATTATAGGAATTTATTTTTCTAAATTGTTTTATATACACTTAATTGTTAAATATATTATGTGTATGTAGTGAGGATTATTTGGGAAATGTATCTGAGGTTGTTGTGTGGAATATATATGGGAATAGTGGATTGGTTGTTGCTTATTGGTTATTGTATCGCATTTGTGTGAATGCATTGCATATACATATTGTGAGAGGGAACTAGCTAGTAATCCAATGATGTGGTTATTCATGAGAAGAATGTCGGAAGAGTGGGAATAGAGGGGTGGACCTCTGAAATACACCTATTGAGGGGTAGACTTCAATGTGGTAAGTGCGAGATAAACATTATATATTTTCATTTGCATATTTATATTGTGAGAGGGAACAGAGGGGTGGACCTATGGAATAAACCCATTAAGCAATTATAGTTCGATAGAGAAAATCTGGATTAGGTCTCAATGTGGTAAGTGTGGGAAAGAGTGGAAAAAACATTGCATATAATTTTTGCATAATGCATTGTGTATGATTGCATGTATTGTTTTGTATATGGGATACATTTTGTGGCTGAGGGTATGACCTGAAAGGCTGAACACATGTTATGATTAGGGATATAATGCCTACGGGCTGAAATATTGCCTACAGGCAGGAATTTCTTGAGTGATAATTCGTGAGAATGTAAACCCACATTGATTAAGCTCTTAAGATGTGTTATGGAAGTGTGAACCCTTGTGTAGGGTTGCGTGCATTTATTATGAATGTGTGTTTGGGAGAAAATATGACGGGACGTGATACCATATGCATGGTTTTGGGCATCTTGGTGTCATGCAGGATAAATTCCTAAGTGGATTATATTATACTGTATATCTGTGTAGAATATGGCTAACATTAGTGAGTCTATGGTTTAGACTCACCCCCTCACAGTTGCAAGTGCGAAAAGATGGTCAGATTGAAGGCTTGTGGGTCGAGGATACTTTTCAATTATCTGGAGTAAGGTAATTTATTTTTATTATATTTCTCTAGTATGCTCTGTAATTAGATAAGCCACCTAGGAAAAATAGAAGAAATTTAGGCTTGCGGCAATCTTTGTAACATACTATCTGTACCAGTCATGAATTCGGCTCTAAGAATGATAAAACTCCTAGCCCCAATTTTGGGTAGTGACAATTGGAGACTACACCACCAATGCTACATTGCCTATTGACATAGACAAAGAAGTTGTGATGGAACCTATTAAGGTGTTGGCAGTTCAGGAAAAGAAAGAATATGGTCTTTACTCTAGCGAATATCTAATGGGTAGGTTTGGCTCTTGAAAATGGCACATGGAATGATGAATTTTTCCTTAGCAGTCAATTTCCTAAATTCAGCTTTAAGGACAAGGCTGCTGTTTTAGTAGGGGGTACTGATAGGAATGAGGATCATGATGAGGTTGTGGACCAGTTGTTGGACCACGAGAATAGACCTAAGGTTTGGAGGGTATATGAGAGAAAGAAAAGAAGGACAGGGGCAAATATGTAATTGTCTACATGAGTTAGTTAGTAGTGGAAGTATAGGAGAGTTAGACGGGTAGGGGGAGAGTATGCTGAGAAGAAAACACTTTGTATAGAGTGAGCAGAATACCTAAGGGGATTGGGATATTTTGTAGGAGTTGAGGCTCTAAAGTAGGATTATCTTTGTAATCCTTTTTATTACTATTGAATAATATTGATTTCATTTTTGGTTTATATCACAACTCCTTCAAGAACCTTTCAATCTCCTTTGATTGTGAGCAAATTAATTGGAAAATAAAACCAACAAAGTCTCAAACCTCCAGCCAACTCTTGGAGATGAAAGAGAAAGATCAGAAGAAGGGGGAGATTGACTTTGTGCCTTGTCAACAATCTATGTAGCATGCCATATAATTTTTAACAATTATGTGTACACTATTAAAGTCCACAATAGCAAAATTGTTAGTGTGTTGTTAACTATATAGATGAAGGGACCAAATTGATTGGGGGTAAATTTTTTAAAGACAAAATTGATATAAATTATCTATTTAGGAATAAATTGATAATTAAAATAATCTTTCAGGGGCCAATATAGTATTTTACTCAATTTCTAACCCTTATAATTTTTTTAATTTCAATTATTTTATTTAACTTTAATAAATAATCATATATTGAAATTAATAAATCCTAAAATTTAATAAAACTAGAAAGAAATTCTAGGATTTCCAAATTGATAGTTCCTTCCACTATGAATCCATAGGAACCAGGTTGTCTACTTTTCCTTAGGAAAAACATACCTCTGCTTTCCTTATGTTGGTTGTTCAGCAGCAATTTCTCTCTATTTTTTTTCAAAAACAAACCAGCCAATAGAGACACGAAACGTGTCCCAATCCTTATGCTTGATTGTAATGACCCGTTCCCAAGGTACATGATCGGCACGGCACATGGGGATTTCCCAAAGCTGTAAGCCTAACCATGCAACAAGCGAGACATAAAACAATCAAACAACAAAATTTTACATCCAATCTCACATAATTTGAAAATTTAAAAGCATAAAGTCTTAATGTATTTCCATTTCATATAAGAAAAGGGGTCACAGCATGACCATCTTCATGCATTTCTAGCTATTCCAATCCATCATACACAATGTAAGGAATAAATAGAAACACATACAAAAGAATAAAGTTACTCTTCACATACAAACAAATACCAAAAATCCCCTCATAATTTTCTTATCGTAGTATAGAGCATCTAGAGAAATGCCAACTGAGAGGTTCTCAAAATACACCAACCTAGGAAAGTAAGAAGGTTGGGACACCTGAATGTTTGCTACTCCTCATGCGGATGTTCCTAGTGCAAGCAGGCTCTGAAACATGGAAACAAATAATATGAGACATAAAATCCCAGTGAGTAATAACCAACAAAGAAAGCAATAAAAGCAATGAAGTGCGTAGCATCTGTATTTCCTGACACTAAGGCTCAATAAATCTCCTTGCCTAAAGGCACAATTAACTCTAATCCATAGGCTCATGCATATTCGGCCTCAAAGGCATGTATTTCTCCAGCCCGAAGGCTCACACATCTCTGGCCTAAAACATCGAAACAAATTCTATATCAAAGATCATTACATAAGTCCACTTCTATGAGGAAATTTATTGAATAGCCAATAAAATTCAACTAATGCAAATTCATCCATTCCAAGTCACTCCTTATTCAAATAGTTATTCATAATGATGATTGGATTATTCATTCCAAATTTACCGAAACTCCCCTCCATTTCCATGTTCAAGATCAAAGAGGCATTTTGAATTTTCATCAAAGAGGTTAGTTACTCACCTGAAATTTGGCTCAAGCTTACTCAAAAGAATCACTCCAAACAAATATCAAAAGATCCCAAATTACCTAGGAAAACAACCAAATTCACACACTTAACACAAAAATGTGAAGGAGTCTCTCTACCCCTGGGCACTTGGGGCACCCAGCTACCCATGGGCATCAAGCCCTCTTCTAGCCCCTGACACATGAGGCTCCAAGTGAGCTCTTTAGATGAGCTCTCTGTCTTGGTGGTATCTTGGGTACCAGCCACAACACCCTAGATGCCCCAACATAGAACACAACAAAGAGCTATGAGGCTCTCGAGTCTGGTGGATTGTTAATAATCAAAATAGGGGAGAATGTTGAACCAGTTTTTTTATTCTAAAATTACATGTAGACCTTGAAAATATAGAACATAGTTATTGTTGAACTATGACAAAATGGGAATAAATCTCGTAGCACAAATCTTAGTCAAATAAGAGCATAAATCACGCCATAATCCATGGAACAATAAGGAATAATTTTAGTTGACTATGACATTAAATGAAATGATCTTATTAGGTATTTATGAAGGAGATCAACGAAGATGGAAAAATAGTTATTGCACGTTTGGAAGAAGGAAAGAATCCTCTCATTAATTTGAAGATAATCATGAAGCACATTTAATGATGGATGACAAACTGAACATTACTCAAGCCACAAATTAAAAAACACATAAGGAAGGATTATGCTATTAAACAAAGACGATCTTATCAAGCATTGATGAAGGAAATCTATAAAGATGGAAAGGATTAAATACACATCAGAAAGAAGGAAAGATTCTTCATCATAAATAAGAGGCAATCAAGATGTAGCCATTTCTTTCCATATCTGACTCGAGATACCAGTTAAGGAAGCAAATGCCATTTTCACTTAGAATTAATTCTCGCATTCAAGGAGGATCATCTATTCCTAACAGCTACCTATCTGAAAGCTATAAAAGGAAAACATATCAATATTGTTGAATCATCGAAGCTGACAAAGAGAATTTTAGTTTGAAGATACTTCTATTGTAAATCTTTATTCCCTTTGTGAGAGAGACATATTTTTCATATTCTCTAAGTGAGATTTCTCTCTATCTTGAGTTTTATGTGAACTAAAAGAATTTTTTGTACTTTGTATCTTCTGTCCTTGTGGGGACTGATAGTAGGTACCTAGTAGGGTATTTAGCTGTTGTGAAGTAAAAAGCTGTTGAGCTATATCTTTCTATAGAAAATGTTTCCTAGTGTACATTTTGCTAAGGACGTGTGAAGACTTAGCGACTAAATAGCAGGGTCCTGCTAATCCACACTGAAGGTTGTCAATTGGTAGCATAAAAGTTAGAAGTTAAGCCTTAGTTTGGTTACTTTGTATTGGTGACTTGTTTCCTTATTAAAATATTGATAACTGTGTATTGTGAGTAGTAGATGTAGGTGAATTCTTGTGATTCTACCGAACTACTATATATTGCGGTGTCCTTTCTCTCTCCTTCTCTCTACATTTGCATTATTAGTTATTTGTTGAAAAAGATACTTAACTGGACCCTGATAATATAAGTGGACCCTAATAAGTTTTAAAGAAAAAAATGTCTTTGACGAAAAATTGCATATACTCAATTCACCCCTCTTGGACCAAAAATGGTGACAAACAACTCCAAACATTCATCCACAAATTAGCCAAAGCATTACCTCTATATCTAGGGCTTGGAGAAAAACGAAATCAAGGGTGAAGGATGAAGAATTTCCCTTACCTCTTGATTCTAAAGCAGCAACAACCTCTTACTCCTAAAGAGTGAGCTACCCATGAAGAGAAGCCAAGGGCTTGGGGCTGAACATATGTATATCATGAGCAATGTTTTAAAAATAAACTAGTCATTAAACTGATGAAGGCACCTGTTCAAGGTTTAATGGTCGGACTGCAGTTGAACCGTAGTCAAACTGGTGGTACTTAAAAATATTAAAAGAATAAAATATATAATTAAAAATATTAAAATATTATATATAATTATAAATTTGTGAGAAAAAATCTTTGTTTATATGTTTTTGAATAAATAATATTTTTTATTTCTATAATATCTTATAATTATGCTCTTATTCTTTTTATTTTTAAAAAATATATTTTTTTATAATTATAAAACATAGTGAAGATGAAAGAGAGAGTGAATTTTGAGAGAGAAAAATGAGAAAAAGTGAATGAAGATAAATAGCAAGCAGAAAGGCTAGTCAGATACGCGTGCTACAGTAGAAATTAAGCAGTCTTCTTCTTAATTAATGCTAGTCAGGGGAAAACATGCTGCAGTTTGGCTAGTCAGACCTCTTTTTTGAAGTCATTAGCATTAGCATTAGCATTAGCAACTTCTATTTCCTTTCATTTTTTCTCTTTCACATCTTGATCTAGATATTTGCTCTTCAAAGAAACTCTTCTGTTCTTCTTTTCCAACCAGCAATGACATGAAGTTGATGATTCCTCCTCCTCCTCCTCCTTCTTCATCTTCATCTTTTTCTTCTTCTTCTTGCACGCTAATGGAGCTTTTTTTTTTTGTTTTGGTAGCATAGCGCTGTTCTCGACGTCTTAGACTATACATTCCAGTAGTCTAAAACAACACCATCTAGGAGTTTGAGGTTTAAAAAAGAAAAGGAACTGGCTACCTGTCTGGTTCACCCGATTCGGAAACCAGTTCAATGAGGGACCAATTTTTTTGCTCAACCAGACTGGATCCCCAATCAGTCACCGATCTGATCAGCCGGTCCAGTCTAGTTTTTTCATCTATAGTCGTGAGAAGAAGAGGAGAAGACTTAGAAAATTTTGGAATGTGATTGTGTGTGCAACCGTGGAAAGGAAAAGAGAAGGCAACACAGATATATATATATATATATATATTTTTTTTCTTTTAAAGCTGCCCTAATTACAAGAATGCCACCCTTTATTAGATACTTACTCTACTAAGCCATAATGTATGGTTGACCCAATACATGACTTTTGTTCATAAAAGTCTCCCCAACATAATAAGAAATATATATATATATATATATATATATATATATATATATATATATATATATATATATATATATATATATTCAATAAATTAATTAATTTTATGAACAAGGAATTTAATTATAACAAATCCCAAGAATTCCAGCTCTTTTTCATTTTAGTCCTAAAATGAAAATGTAATTAATGATTTTCCGCTATGTAACCACATAAACTATCTCCGTTCCAGAACACCTAGAACATAGGCAAACATCAATTAATGTACAGTACACAAAAAGAACTCTATAGCACACAGCACATATGTATTAATAAATACCAACTCGATACAAAAGAAAAATGTAACATCCGAGGTATTAGGAACCCAGGTTAAGGCCAGACCTTGCACATATATGCTTATGTGGATGTTTGTATGGGATGAGTTAGAGCTCAAGGAGGTTGAGTGAGGAAGTCAGAGTTTCGACAGTGGTGGAAACAGAGCCAAATCAGTGGATAGGATTGGTGAGAGGGACTAAAATGAACAAAAATAAGATTTTTATGTTTTAAATGAAATATATGGAGAAGTGGAATCTTGATGTTTATGTGTTTTACTCATACAGACTACTTCTTTTTAAAAAAAGAATTCTCAACACCTCTTTTAAGGGACTTAAGTGAACTTGCCTTAATTAGGAGGGGCCAAATGAGAAAGAAGGTGGGGTCTACACTCATTTAAACACACATCAAAAAAATTATTTTTCACACTCTCCATAATTGCCTCACTGTCTCTCTCTCGTGTTCCCTCCCTCTACCATTTGTGTTTCTCAACTCCATGGCCAAGGGTGCACCAAAGGTGGCTCCACTATCATTTCTGACCACCACAAGCCCTCCTCCACGTTAAAAAGTCCAAGAATTGAGGTAAGTAGGGATTTCTCTTCTCCATTGTTCATTTTCAAAATATGAACCCTAGATTGAATTGTTAGAGAAATTTCTGAATTTCTCAATGTTTTATACTTCCAAATTATGTTTCAAGCTTCTAAACTTCCTTCCTCCTTATTCTATGTGGTTTTGGAAGTTAGATTGGGCATAAATATTGGTTTTACAAGATGAAATTTGCATTTGCTTAGCTTGAACAAAAACCAAAAAATTTGGGAAGATACTATTGAGTTCTAGATTTAGCAACATTTTGGTGCTAAATGCCCTACTTTTTATCTCTTACTTGCCTTGGCTTGTGATTAGTTGTGTTTTATTAGATTTTAGATTAGATGGATTAATTTCATGTTTTAGACCTATGATTTAATAGTGTTATTTATTGTTTTTGTTGTAGGTTAAGTTAGTGAGAAGTTTGTGCAAGAAGATGGAATGTTAGAGGTGAAATTCTGAAGATGCTAGAGAGATGGCTATCTTCCATAGCTATAGTGGTGGATTCCAAAGCTATAGTGGTGGATACTGAAAAAATCTATCTTGAAGTCTTCTTCTTTGCCATCTACCACTATAGTGTTGGCTCCTGGAAAAAACATGTTTTAAGCCATTTTCTCTGCCTCCCACTGCTATAGCGGTGGTTCACGTTATGTAGCATTAGATTCTGGTTTAAAGAACACCAGAACATGTTTTTTAGGGCATTTTGAGTTAGGGAAAGGCCAGAGGACGCCGTTTTTGCTAGAGGAAGAGGAGAAATCTCATTCCAAAGCTCTTCGGGCCTGATTTCCTTTAACCCAACCTTGGATTCATGGAGTTTTCTTTACTTTTTACTTTTTTTTTCTTAGTTTTCTTATCATGAGTAGCTAAATCTTTTGTTCTGGGGTTACTATGAACATAATCTCTTATTAGGGGTTGTTTCCTTTTTGACTTTGTGATTTCAATTCAACAAATATATTCTTTTCATTCATATTTACTATAGTTGTTATAAAATTGGTCACTTTATGATTTGTTTGTTACTTTCATCGAACTCAGGAGAGGGAAATGTTGGTAGAACACTGAGTGATTAGGGCAAGTGGTAGAACTTAGGGGTTTTTCTTGTTAATTAATAAGAATATTAATTAACTTCATTTAATCAAATTAGGTTAACTTTTATTCGGTTTACACTCACATAAGGGATTATGTTAGAGTTATTAGCTTAATTTAGGTTCGGGAGAATCATTTTAAGCTAATAGAAAACTTAAGATTAAAGTATATAATTAAATTGAATTGTAAATGTTAGAGAGTGTTCGCAACTCTTAGGACGGGAGAAGGGGAATAGTAACTCTAGACTTTTTAATTGAATTAATTTCATCAAATTCTATTGTAGCTCGATTTTATTTCTTAATCCTTAAATTTGAATTGTATTCAATCTAATTTGATTAGTCTAACTAATACACTTAGATTTCTGGAGTACTTAGCATGTTAGTCCTCGTGGGATTGACATTCTTACAAATTTTACACTATATTACTTGTGTGACTGGCTCGCTTGCCAAATCGCCTAACAAGTTTTTAGCGTCGTTGTCGGGGACTAGTGGTTTTAGTTAATATTCTAAGGAGTTTAAAGGTGCTAGATTAGGCATTTGTTTTGATTTGTTTTAGCTCCTTATTTTAGTTGTTTCTGTTTTAGTAGTAATTTTTACTTTTAATTTTTTTTTTCTGATTTCTTTTTGTCACTTCTGATTTGTTATTTCTGTTGTGTATGCGAGGTACTCTTGATCCTTCTGAACTCCTATACGAACATGAGATCGAGAAAATTGCAAAGAGAGCTAGAAAAGAAGCAAGAGCAAGAAAAATTCAGGAAAGATCAGTTTCTCCAAAAGAAGAAGAAATGGCAGATAATAACAGAAACAATGGAGGCAATGGTGCTAAAAACGAGCATAATGATGAATTTGCTTCACTCAATGAGGCTGGACCTGGATTCAGTATAGTGAAACCTCCACTAGGTGCCAATAATTTTGAAATAAGGGCTGTTTTGATGAATTTGGTTCAACATAACCAATTTGGAGAAAGTCCTATAGAGGACCCGAATAACCACATCATAAACTTCTTGGATACCTGTGACATGGTTAAGATGAATGGGATGAGTGATGATGCACTTTGTCTTCGGTTATTCACTTTCTCATCAAGGGACGCTGCAAAGAGTTAGTTGACTTCTCAACCAAAAGGGAGCATCACTACATGGGATCAACTCCAGAGGAAGTTCTTGAACAAATTCTTTCCTCCTTCAAGGTCAATTAAGTTGAGAAATGAAATTACTACATTTTATAAACATGAAGGAGAGAGTTTATCTAAAGCTTGGGAGTTGTTTAGAGAATTATTGAATAAGTGTCCCAATCATGGAATCCAAGAGTGGCAACGGTTCACTATCTTTCACAATGGGCTAACTTATGAGACAAAGGATAAATTGGACACTGCAGCTGACGATGCTTTAGTGGCTAAACTGATTAGACAAGCTGAAGAGATTATAGAGACCATGGGAATAAGTCAGATTGCTTCTAGCCGAACAAAAAAATGTGTCAAGGAGGGGAATTATGGAGCTGGATACCCTCAATGCCCTGTTGGCTCAAAATGAAGATTTGACCAAGAAAGTCGACATGTTGTGCTCTAGGAAACAAGGAACTATGAGAGTAAATGCAGTAGTCACTCCAGAGGCTAGCTGTGATTTTTGTGGTGGTGCCCATATGAATGGGTGTTGTGATGAATCGACGGTCATTAAGCAACTAAATTACATTGGTAATGCTCAAAGGAATCACCAAATTTTTCATGGAGCAACAATCACTACTTAAATCCTACAGCTTCATCATCTTTTGGTAAGCCTTTTCAACCTCCTGGTTTTGGTAATCAGAATAACTACCCTCCTCAAAATAGAGCTCTACCACCTCAAGTGGAGAAGAAACCTTCAATGGAGGAGATGTTCATGAAGTTCATGGAGAGGAGCGAGTCAATGTTTCAGACTCAGAATATAGCAATCAAGAACTTAGAAACTCAGATGGGCTAACTGACACTTGATCTGAACAATAAGCCACAAGGTAATCTCCCTAGTAACATATAAAACAACCCAAGAAGGGAGGGGAAAGAGCATTGTAATGCCATTACCTTAAAGAGTGGCAATGAGCTTCCTAATGTTATTAAATAGAATGATCAGACACAAGGGGTAGCCACCGAAGAAGAGAATGAAGAAATTGCCAAGCCTCAAAAGAAGGCAACTAAAAAGGTATAGGCTTCGAATGCTAAAGCTAAAAGTGAGAATACAGTACAAAACATAAGAGCTAAAAATTTTATTCCATTGCTATCTTATCCTTAAAGGCAGAAAAAGCTCAATCTGGACCAGCAGTATAAAAAATTCTTAGAGATCTTGAAGCAACTTCATATCAACATCCCATTCGTGGAGGTATTGGAATAAATGCCTTGTTATGCAAAGTTTCTGAAGGATGCTGTCACATCCCAAAAATTGAACATGTGAAAAGATACTACTCATTTGATAAAATTCTCAAACATACGTTATTTACATATATTCTGTAAGGTTTTGCATTCAACCTTAATCATTCATTCCACACTACAGAATTATATTCATCTGATAAGCAAATATAGACATACATAATCTGATGTTTCTATCTCAACGCAAGCCTAGGAGACCTATAGTAAGTACAGAGCGTTCCTAGTATTCACATTAATAAGTACTGTACTGGTATCCCACCAGACAGAAACAGATAATAACTCCAAGGGGCTTCTAATCTTCAAACGGATATTCTTCTTCCTTATTTTCTGTATCTAAAAAGATAATCATAGGGAGTGTGAGTTTGTTTAAAACTCAGTAAGTAAATAACTGTACTATATAAAATATCAAAAGTACAAATACCACATTTACTCATATAATTAATTGTCTTATACATCGAGTAGTATGAGACTCTAACCCTTTCAAACTCGTGAATAAGATTTCATAGATATACACCGAGTAGTATGGGACTCTAACGCTTTCAAACTCGTGAATAAGTTCTCATAGATATACACCGAGTAGTATGAGACTCTAATCCTTTCAAACTCGTGAATAAGTTCTCATAGATATACACCGAGTAGTATGGAACTCTAACCATTTCAAGCTCGTGAATAAGATTTCTTAGATATACACCGAGTAGTATGGGACTCTAACCCTTTCAAGCTCGTGAATAAGATTTCTTAGATATACACCGAGTAGTATGGGACTCTAACCCTTTCAACTCGTGTATAGGTTTCATAGATATGCACTGAGTAGTATGGGACTTTAACCCTTTCAAACTCATGTACTAGAACCCGTAGATCTTTACTCATTAATAAAATAATGAGAATTTATCAAATAGTATAATTTCCATGAAACAAAATAATTTATACATACTCTTGTTCCTTTGAATTTCTGTAAAAAATATACCAATCATCATATACTGTCATATGAAAAATTGATTGGTTAATATTCAAATAATATTGTAAATGAGACTTATATTGTACTTTGACTAGTAATATCAAACTAGCTTAGCAAGGTTATTTACTCACCTTGATGTTTGTCCAAGTTTACCTTGTTCCACACTAGAATTTGTGTAGGAAAATTTCCTAGTAAAATATATTACAAGGAAACATAAGAAAGAAACAAAATCACGAAAATACGCAAAATTTTCTGATTGCTACAGTAACGGTTTGCTACAGTGATGGTTCGCTACAGTACAGTTGCTACAGTACGTTGGCTGCTACAGTACCGTTGACTGCTGACACTACAGTAACTGCTACAGTACTCGAAGAAAAATTTCCAGATCTTCCTGAAATTTCTGGTTGCTACAGTAACTCGAGTTTTGCAGAAAAATCTTTCAAAAATTCATCCTTTCCTTTCTTTTGATTCAAAACCAGAATCTCAACTCTTTTAACCGATTATAACTCAAATATAACTTCTAAAACAACTAAAATTCATGAATTATCATCAAAATCTTCAAGAACAAAACCTCCTCTAATCTTCCATATAAACTTAGATTTAAAGAAAATAATGAGATTAAAGCTTACCTTTGATCCTTACAAAGCTTTTGAACCGAACAGATAATCGAAATTCTGAAGATCAAGGAAAGGATTTGAGAAGAGGGTGAAGAAACGAGAGAAAGTGAATTTACTATTCACTTCAGCTACTTCGATGAGTGAGAAAAAATGAGGGGGGTACTATTGAAACTTTATATTAAATATTTCTAATGGGTTATTGAATAACCCATGGGTATCCATAACCCAACATCCAAACCCATCCAGTCAATTTACAATAAATGGACTAATTGATCATTCTTATACCACTTTTCCATGAATTTCACCATTCTTAGAATATATCCCACATGGTGCAAATATTCAGTCCAGTCATTTAACTCAATTTTCATAAATAATATTCAAAGAGAATAATTAAATATGAAAATTAAAAAAATGACCAAAATAAATAACTAAAGTAACGTTGTAAAATTCTAAAATACTCTCAAACGAATTATATTCCGAAATTAATGGGTATTACAGATGCTCTATCAAGAAAGAGGTGCTTGTATGAGTGAGGCTGTTGTTATGACTCAAGAGTATAGCGCCATCCTTTAAAAGAAGTTATGTAGCAAAATAAAAGATCCGAGTAGCTTTGTGATCCCATGTAACATGGAGAAAAATTTTGCTAGAAAAGCATTCTGTGATTTGGGAGCAAGTGTAAATCTAATGTCACTCTCTATCTTCAAGAAACTGGGTTTGGGAAATGCTTGACCTACTACAGTGACACTTCAGCTAGCTGACTGTTTGATGTACTATCTGAATGGAATCATTGAGGATACAATATGAAACATGAGAGCTAAAATTTTATTCCACCACTACCTTATCCTCAAAGGCAGAAAAAACTCAATCTGGACCAGCAGTATAGATAATTCTTGGAGATCTTGAAGTAACTTCATATCAATATCCCATTCGTAGAGGCATTGGAACAAATGCCTACTTATGTAAAGTTTCTGAGGGATGCTCTGTTAAGAAAGAGGTGCTTGTGTGAGTTTGAGACTGTTTCTATGACTTAAGAGTATATTGCAATCCTTCAAAAGAAGTTTCCTAGCAAAATAAAAGATCCAGGTAGCTTTATGATCCCATGCAACATTGGAAAAAATTTACTTGAAAAAGCATTGTGTGATTTGGGAGCAAGTGTAAATTTGATGTCGCTCTCTATCTTCAAGAAACTAGGTTTGGAAAATGCTCGGCCTCCCACAATAACACTTCAGCTAGCTGACTGTTCGATGTGCTATCCGAACGGAATCATTGAGGATGTACTTATCAAGGTGGACAAATTGATTTTTCTGGCAGATTTTATTATCATGTATTATGAGGAAGATAAGGAGATCCCAATCATTTTGGAAAAGCCTTTTCTAGTTACTAGAAGAACTTTAATAGATGTTCATAAAGGTAAGTTAACCATGAGAGTCAACGATCAAGAGGTCACCTTTAACATGAATAAGGTAATGAAAGCTCCTAATGACCCAGAGGAATGCTACTTCTTGAGGATGATTAATGAGGAATCTCATGGGTGTTTTCATAATGAGATGCGTAAAGCTTGCTTGGAGGATGCTGAAGACATGGGAAAAAGAACAAGGGAAATTTTTGAAATTTCAAAGGTTTATGCCAAGTTTCATGATAATCCCCATAAATTCAAACCTCCTAACATTGCAAACAATGTTTTAACTCAGCTAAAGGCATTTAAGAAGCAACAAAAATTGGAAGATCCACCTTGAGCATAGGTGCCTGTTAGTTCGATCTGGCAAGCGCACCAATCGCACAAGTAATATAGTGATTTGAGAGTAAAAGTATCGTTCCCACGAGGACTAAGCGACTAAGTACCCAAGAAATTTAATTGAATTAGTTGGACGAAGCAAATGGATTGAGGACAACTCTAATGAAGAACTAACAATAAAAGTGAACTATGACAGTAAATTTTTATAGATTTTCTTTTAATGACAGTAAACAATGCAAAAACTGATGAAATAGTCTAATTAAAGCCTAGGGTCACTAATCCCTCTCCTCTATCTTAGAAATTACAAAACCCCTCTCATGCACTCGCAACTTATTCAACTATATAAGTTAATCCTAGGTTATTCTAATAACTTAAAAGAATCCTCCCGAATCTCAATTAAGTTGCTCAACTCCTACGCAATTCCTTGTGTGGGTTAAGCCTAACACAACCAACCTAGCTTTGATTAAACGAGATTAACTAACATTCCTATTAGCTAACAAGCGAAAACACTTAGTAAGGTTCACGCACTCGTCCTTCCTATTCAGTGTTTTACTCTCACCTCCCTCTCCCGAGTTCGAAGACAGCAACAAGCATACATATAGATTGATCAAGTCCATATAACGCAACAATAAAATGGATAGAAAGACTTATATTAATTGAAATAAGGTTGCAAATACATGAGAGAATGTAAAATCTATTCAGGAGTCAAGTTCATAGTAACCCTAGATAGAAAATCTAGCTACTCATAGAAAATAAACAGCAGAAAGCAGAAAAAGAGATGAAGTTGGCCATGAATCTGAGGTGGAATGATGGATTGAGCTCCCCAAGCCTTGAGAATCAGGTTCCCCTTGCTCCTCTCAGCCAAAACGGCGCCCCCCTTCAGTCTCCAACTCCAAAATACCCTAAAAATTTCATCTGAAGCCTTTTATATCAGTGCAGGATCGCGAACTACCGCTATAGCGGTAAGTACCCACCGCTATAGCGGTAGGAGGCAGAGAAGAAGGCTTAAAATTGAGTTTTTTTAGGTTTTACCGCTATAGCGGTGAAGATCCACCGCTATAGCGGTGGCTGGCAGAGAAGAAGGCACCAAAATCTTTTTTTCAGCAATCCACCGCTATAGCTGTAAATTTTACCGCTATAGCTGTGGGAGACAGCAATTAATTCAGCATTTTCAGAATTTCAGCTCTAGCATTCCATCTTCTAATATGAACTTTTTACCAACTCAACCTACACCAAAAATAGCAAATAAACCCATTAAATTGCATAAAAGAATCATGAAATCACTCCATTTATTAAAAGATCAAAGAAAACTCTAAACTACTCAAAATATGAGCTAAGAATTACAAGACAACAAGAAAGAGATCAAAAGAGAGGGTATTTAACATCAAAATGACATTAAATTGAGAACTCAACACTCCCCCAAACTTGAACCTTTGCTTGTCCTCAAGCAAAAACTTTCAATGAGAAAAATTTTGAGAAAAATATGTGCGACCATGAATATGTGCTACTAGGAGGGGTAAAGATATGAAAATGTGAATTAAAGCAAACCAAGTCTCATCAAACCATTACTCAAAAGATTTAACTCAAGAGTTTGCAACCTTAAGGATTCAAAAAGAAGTGTTAACCAAACCACAAGAAAATTTGAAATCAAAGCTTCACCTCTTGGAACAGTTTATAAAACCAAATTTACAAAAATTCCAAAACTAAATTACTACTTTGTTCTCAAAGGCATCGTTTTATTTCGATTCTCAAGGGCTTCACTGTTTTGTTCTCAAGGATATAGCTTCCTAACTTTCCTTATTTCCTTTGGAAATTTTTTTTTTAATTTTCTCATTTTAGTTTAATTACATGAGCCTATCCCTTATTGAAACTTTCAGCTATCCCCTTATTGAATCCTTTTTTCACTAGCCTCTTATTGAACTTTTTTTTTATATATAAATATGAAAATGATCTAAAAACCATTAAAAGAGACAAAAATAAAACTCCTGTTATTTTGAAGTGATAGAGCTAACACTTACAAAATATGAAAACTTAAGATTAGCAAACTCAAGAGGTAACTCTTAAAAAGAATTGCATTTGACATGATTTGACTTGCCAAAAACTTCAAACTTTCAGATTTCAAAATTTTCAAAAATTTCCTCCTACAACACATACGTATGGACAACACAAAATTAACCAAAATTTTCTCAAAGAAGAAACTCATCAACAAACCTCTCCCCCAAACTTAAATTTGACAGTGTCCTCACTGTTCCAGATCAGCACAATAGAGGAAAAGAAGACACAACATAACAAACAAAACAAAACAAAACAAAATGCTATTACGAACATCCTAACTGCCATTCACCAAGATAATAAACATGACCATATTCAGCATTTATCAATTCAACTCCAAAATAAATAATAAATAGCAGTTAAAATATTACTAATAGCAGCACATCAAACCACAACAAAAAAAAATAGAAGAAAAAAAAAATTACGAAAGCAATAAACTTGGGTTGCCTCCCAAGAGCGCTAAGTTTATAGTCTTCAGCCAGACTTTACCGATGCTTGTTCAAGGTCGATCGTCCAATGTCGGCCACCTACACAATAAGAAACACCGGTTAACAATGAAAAATATAGCTAAAAATAAATTGACACAAGAAAAGCTTAAATGATTAAATACTCAAATAGAATAGTAAAGAGAAAAATGAAAGAAATCAAGACAAAACAGAAAATAAAACAAAGCGTCCAAGCTAACACTTTCAAATTTCTTTGAATATTAGCACAAATCTTAGTCCCCGGCAACGGCGCCAAAAACTTGTTAGTTCGATCTGGCAAGCGCACCAATCGCACAAGTAATATAGTGATTTGAGAGTAAAAGTATCGTTCCCACGAGGACTAAGCGACTAAGTACCCAAGAAATTTAATTGAATTAGTTGGACGAAGCAAATGGATTGAGGACAACTCTAATGAAGAACTAACAATAAAAGTGAACTATGACAGTAAATTTTTATAGATTTTCTTTTAATGACAGTAAACAATGCAAAAACTGATGAAATAGTCTAATTAAAGCCTAGGGTCACTAATCCCTCTCCTCTATCTTAGAAATTACAAAACCCCTCTCATGCACTCGCAACTTATTCAACTATATAAGTTAATCCTAGGTTATTCTAATAACTTAAAAGAATCCTCCCGAATCTCAATTAAGTTGCTCAACTCCTACGCAATTCCTTGTGTGGGTTAAGCCTAACACAACCAACCTAGCTTTGATTAAACGAGATTAACTAACATTCCTATTAGCTAACAAGCGAAAACACTTAGTAAGGTTCACGCACTCGTCCTTCCTATTCAGTGTTCTACTCTCACCTCCCTCTCCCGAGTTCGAAGACAGCAACAAGCATACATATAGATTGATCAAGTCCATATAACGCAACAATAAAATGGATAGAAAGACTTATATTAATTGAAATAAGGTTGCAAATACATGAGAGAATGTAAAATCTATTTAGGAGTCAAGTTCATAGTAACCCTAGATAGAAAATCTAGCTACTCATAGAAAATAAACAGCAGAAAGCAGAAAAAGAGATGAAGTTGGCCATGAATCTGAGGTGGAATGATGGATTGAGCTCCCCAAGCCTTGAGAATCAGGTTCCCCTTGCTCCTCTCAGCCAAAACGGCGCCCCCCTTCAGTCTCCAACTCCAGAATACCCTAAAAATTTCATCTGAAGCCTTTTATATCAGTGCAGGATCGCGAACTACCGCTATAGCGGTAAGTACCCACCGCTATAGCGGTAGGAGGCAGAGAAGAAGGCTTAAAATTGAGTTTTTTTAGGTTTTACCGCTATAGCGGTGAAGATCCACCGCTATAGCGGTGGCTGGCAGAGAAGAAGGCACCAAAATCTTTTTTTCAGCAATCCACCGCTATAGCTGTAAATTTTACCGCTATAGCTGTGGGAGACAGCAATTAATTCAGCATTTTCAGAATTTCAGCTCTAGCATTCCATCTTCTAATATGAACTTTTTACCAACTCAACCTACACCAAAAATAGCAAATAAACCCATTAAATTGCATAAAAGAATCATGAAATTACTCCATTTATTAAAAGATCAAAGAAAACTCTAAACTACTCAAAATATGAGCTAAGAATTACAAGACAACAAGAAAGAGATCAAAAGAGAGGGTATTTAACATCAAAATGACATTAAATTGAGAACTCAACAGTGCCCTGGTAAAGTCTAGCTGAAGACTATAAACTTAGTGTTATTGGGAGGCAACCCAAGTTTTATTTCTTTCTTAGTTTTATTGTTTTGTTTTTGCTTTAATTATTTTTTTTATCTGTGGTATTTCTTGTTCTTGTTGTTGTGTTGTTGGTATGCTTCTTTTCCTCTATTGTGCTGATTTGAGACAGTGAGGACACTGTCAAATTTAAGTTTGGGGGAGAGAAATTTGGTATTTGTTTGTGATTGTGTTGCTTGTTGTCTTGTGTCTATCTGTTTTTGTTTTTTAGTGTGTTTTGTGTGCAAAGCGATTTTCAGATATGACAAATTTTCAAAATTTTCAAACTTTTTGTGTTAAAGCTTTGTTAGGGAAATAGTTGCATATTTTTGTGGAAAAAATTGAAATATTTTTTAAAATTATGATTTTGGGATTGCTTTTAATAAAGAATTAGCCTTACTTTTAAAAATAATAAGAGATTCATTCAAAATTCATTTTAAGCTTTTTGAAGTTTTGAAACTCTTAGAACAATTATTTTAGCTTGAGTTAAACTTTCATAAAATCAAAAGTGAGCTCAATAAGGGGTGTACATTCTAAATTCCAAAAATAAATTATAAAAAAAAAAGATAGAGAAAGATTGGTGTTCCATTTTTACAAATAAGAATAATTAGCTAGCTTAAAGGTATGGTTTATGTTAAGGCAGTGTTGTGTGGATTAGGTGCACTAACACTTTTTCATCCAATGAACTTTATTTTCAGTTAGTTTGAGAAAATGAAATGGTAGGGAACCATTGTGTGGATTAGGCGCATATGTATTTTTCTCACTCTATAGTTTTTGCCTTTGGTGTGAATGGGGAGGAAGAGCTATGTGGATTGGGCGCACAGACTCTATCACTTCCTGGTTACACCTCATGTTATGTGGTTTGCTTAGTGGATCATTGGAATTTGAAATGAAAACCCTTAAAAGTATAAAAATATAAAAAGGAAAGATTAATTCAGTGATGGTATTTTACTTTAAGAGGTGTCTAAGATTTCAAAAAGTTTATTTTGAGTTTTATTTAAATCTCCAGATTATTGTCACAAGTATGACTATTCTTTAGTAAAAGCATTTCCTAGATCAGTTTTTATAGATGGATATATTTTCCTCTGCATATTCTATTCTCTCCCCTTGCTTAGTCTAATTGTTTTCAAAGCCTAATTGTAAATTTGCATATCTAATTTCTATTTTTCGCCTTGTTCTTTGTGAGGGTTGATTTGCTTGAGGGAAAGCAAAGGTTCAAGTTTGGGGGAGTATTGAGTTCTAGATTTAGCACCATTTTGGTGCTAAATGCCTTACCTTTTTATCTCTTACTTGCCTTGGCTTATGATTTTTAACCCTTATTTTGAATGTTTTAGATTAGTTGTGTTCTATTAGATTTTAGATTAGATGGATTAATTTCATGTTTTAGACTTGCGATTTAATGGTGTTATTTGTTGTTTTTGTTGTAGGTTGAGTTTGTGAGAAGTTTGTGTAAGAAGATAGAATGTTAGAGTTGAAATTCTGAAGATGCTGGAGAGATAGCTGTCTCCTACAGCTATAGCGGTGGATTCCAAAGCTATATGGTGGATACTGAAAAAATTTGTCTTGAAGTCTTCCTCTTTGCCAGCCACCACTATAGTGGTGGCTCCTGGAAAAAACATGTTTTAAGCCATTTTCTCTGCCTCCCACCGCTATAGCAATGGTTCGTGTTCTGCAGCGTCAAATTCTAGTTTAAATAACTCCAGAACATGTTTTATAGGGCATTCTAAGTTGGGGAGAAGCCAAAGGACATCGTTTTTTCTAGAGGAAAAATGAGGAATCCCATTCTGAAGCTCTTCGGGCTCGATTTTCGTCAACCCAACCTTGGATTCATAGAGTTTTCTCTACTTTTTACTTTTTTTTCTTAGTTTTCCTGTCAAGAGTAGCTAAATCTTTTGTTCTAGGGTTACTATGAACTTAATCTATGATTAGGGGTTGTTTCCTTTCTGACTTTGTGATTTCAATTCAATAAATATATTCCTTTCATTCATGTTTACTGTACTTGTTATAAAATTGGTCACTTTATGATTTGTTTATTGCTTTCATCGAACTCGGGAGATGGAGGTGTTGGTAGAACACTGAGTGATTAGGGTGAGTGGTAGAACTTAAGGATTTTGCTTGTTAGTTAATAAGAATATTAATTAACCTCGTTTAATCAAATTAGGTTAACTTTTATCCAGCTTACACTCACAGAAGGGATTATATTAGAGTTGAGTAGCTTAACTTAGGTTTGGGAAAACCATTTTAAGCCAATAGAAAACTTAAGATTAAAGTATATAATTGAATTGAATCACAAATGTTAGGGAGCGTTTGCAACTCTTAGGACATGAGAAGAGGATTAGTAGCTCTAGGTTTTTTAATTGAATTAATTTCATCAAATTCTATTATAGCTCGATTTTATTTCTCAATCCTTAAATTTGAACTGTCTTCAATCCAATTTGATTAGTCTAACTAATACGTTTAGATTTCTGGAGTACTTAGAGTCCTCGTGGGATCGACATTCTTACTCATTTTACACTATATTACTTGTGCGACTGGTGCGCTTGCCAAATCGCCTAATAGATACTCTTAAATCTTTAATCAAGCTTGTGTTTGATGATTCAAGTATTGTTTGTTGTTGAAAAACTTGTATTTGGTGTTTTTAATCCATAAGGATGAGTCTTGGGATGACTTTGTCACGCCCCAAATTTAGGCACGTGACCAGCATGATAAATGAGCTTTTTCCTCACCACTGTAAGCCTAATTCCATACCATTTTAGTACACATTTTAAATATATATGTTACCTCAGATTAGAAAGTACAATTTCTCTTTTTTTTTTTAGAGAAAGAGGAAATAGATATTTCAAATATATACATTTATTCATTAATAAGTAATATTCTCAAACAAGCATTATTCGACTAAGACTTACTTACCCAAATTACAGAGCTACTACTAGAATACTTTGGATAAAATTTTACAGGATAACAAAGATTTACCCCGATCAATGGGGGTGAGGACTCGAACAATTAGCTAGATGTGCCTCTACTTTTTCTTGAAAATATATGAGGGGAGGAAATATATTATTCTTTCACATTAACATAAGAAATAATTCATATGAAATTACAAAGCATATCACATAGTTCTAAATTAAATTTTCAGATATTTTTCGGATCCCGTCCACATAAGGTGGTCGTTGCCCCGCGGCCCGTGCCGCATCCTCCCTTATTGTTACTTTTAGAAATACCTCCCTTATTTCATCCCTATTCTCAATACTTTTTGTATTGGAACAATTTTTTTTGTTTAACATGATTTGGCACCCTTATTATCTCCTACTCCTCTCTTTTTACTCCCACACAGAGACCCATCCCCATAACATCCTATATTAATCACAAACATAATCATATGCAGACAACAATAAATCAACCTTACACATAAACACTATACATGTATATGACATTGTTTATATGTATGGTAATATATACAGTACTATTCATACATACTATACTATTTATATGTTTGGCACTGTTCATATAGTACTGTTCACATATACCATATGATTATACATATAAGTACGATTTATACATACAAGTATGATTTATATGTATGAAAAATATTCATATATATGGCACTGTTCATATATGGCACTATTCATATATATGATACTGTTTATATGTATAACACTATATATATACAGTACTGTTTATATATATGATACTATTCATATGTACGATAATTAGAAATAATTTTCAAGTAACCGAGTATAATTCTTTTCTGACGTAGAGGATCGGCCAAGGCCGTAACCACAGAGCATAATAAGAATTTATCAAACAGGTACTTGTAAAAAAAATATAGTATCCTCACAGTATCTAAGTAATCAATAATAATTCTTAAGCAACCGAGGTTAATTCCTCCCTTATGTGGAAGATCAGCCTAACCGTAACCACAAAGTATAACAAGAATTTAATCTCTAAATTATTGCAAGAATTTAAAAAGGCATAGTAGGATATTCTCTCACATCGAATCCAAATTATAGAGAAAGGCTTTTATGATAACCCATAATCCTAGCACTAGAGTCAGAGAAATTAAAGGAGAGGAGAGAAGATAAACTGAATATGTAAGTGAAGAAGTAAAATAGAGGGGCTTATTTATAGGGAATTTGAGTTACTATTTAGGGTACTATGCACTAATAAAATATTCAATTTACTATTTATGAATATGACATTTCTAATAATCCAATTTACTATGCATTTTAATAATTTAGCTTACTGTGTAAATCACGGATGGCTGAATTATTGGTTACTATTGGGAACTTAGAGGAAAAACTATCATTTTACTTTAAACCTTTAAGTTTCTTTTCAATTCAGTCCTTTCATTTTAGTCTCTGAGGGTATTTTCTCACATAAAACATCATTTTACACCACAAATTTCTCTAGTCACCTAAGATTCAAATTATCCACATAGTATTTATCACATTTCATTTTATTAAATACTCATTTACCATAGATATATTTAAATTTATACATACAAATTTCTAGAGGTATTACATCCTTCCCCCTTAAGAAATTCGGTCCTCCGAATTTCACATTTCTATTCATTAAACAAATATAGATACCTAATACGCATATCATTTTTGGCTTCCCACGTAGCCTCCTCATATGAGTGATTCTGCCATAATACCTTGACAGTAGGGATTTCCTTTGATCGAAGTTTCTTTATTTGCCGATCTGTGATAGCTACAGGGGTTTCCTTATATGAAAGGGATTCCTCAAATTCTATTTCTTGAGATTGAATCACATGGGATGATTCAGGAAGATATTTTTGCAATATAGATACATGGAAGACAGGATGCACTTTTGCCAAAATTGAGGGTAAGGCTAATCGATATGCTATGTTGCCTACCCTTTCTATAATCTCGTAAGGTCCAATGTATTTAGGGCTTAACTTTTCTTTCTTTCTGAATCTCATAACTCCCTTCATAGGTGAAACTTTGAGAAATACCATGTCTCCAATGGCAAACTCTAAGTCTTTTCCTCTGTATTAGCATAGGCTTTCTGCCTACTCTGGGCTACTAACAATCATTCTCGGATAAGTTTCGCCTTAGCGATCGCCTCCTACACCAAATCAGGTACCAAGGCTTTCGTCTCTTCTAATTTGAACCATTTAATTGGTGATGGACACCGGCAGCCGTATAGGTGCCGTCTTGATACTTGACTGATAACTATTATTATAAGCAAACTCTACTAATAAAAGGTGCATTTCCTAACTTTCATTAAAGTCAAGGACGCATGCCCTCAACATGTCCTCCAAAGTTTGAATGGTCCGCTCTGTTTGTCCATCAGTCTGCGGGTAAAAAGACATGCTAAGGTTCACCCTTATGCCAAGAGCTTTCTGAAAAGTTCTCCAAAACCAGGATGTGAATTGTGGCCCTCGATCGGAGATAATCGTTAAAGGCACTCCATGTAGCTTTACAACCTCTTTAATGTAGAATTCAGCCAGTTTATATATATATTGTATATTGTATATTGTCTTAACTGGAATAAATTGGGTTGTCTTTGTTAATCGGTCAACAATGACCCAAATGGAATCATAACCACTGGGAGAACGAGGTAAGCCCACTACAAAGTCCATAGTCACATTTTCCCATTGTCACTCGGGAATTTCAATTTGTTGAAGTTCCCCTTGGCTTCTGGTGTTCAGCTTTGACCTGCTGATAAGTCAAGCACTGTGACACAAAGTCTGCCACATCGCACTTCATGCCATCCCACCAATAGGTCTGCTTCATATCTTGATACATTTTTGTGGCACTTGAATGGACAACATAAGCAGCACTATGTCCTTCATCCATGATCTCCCTCTTTAAAGGTGATGACTTCATAACACACAGCCGGTGTTCAAACCGAAGTATCCTTGATTTGTCAAGTGTAAAGCCCTTGGTTTCTCCTCCATACACCTTATCCATGATTTTGACAAGATCTGGATCTTCCATTTGTGATTTACAAATTCGACAGAAAGAAAAGACTTAGCCTGGTATGAGCTAAGAACGCTCCTGACTTAGATATCTCAAAGCAAATTCCACTAGCTTCGAGCTCCTGTAACTCTTGTACCAAGAGTCGCCTTATCTCGACAATGTACACAATGCTGCCCATGGATTTTCGACTTAATGCATTTGCTACTACATTAACCTTACCTAGGTGGTATATGAAAGTAATGGTTGGAACCCAAGAGGGGGGTGAATTGGGTTTTGTAAATTTTTCACAAAACTTTATTGGAAGTTAAAATGATTTTCTGTAAAAGTGTAATACTTAAGATAATAAATACAATACAGAAAATCAATGTGCTATCAAGATGAATAATTATGAGGAGCAAGGAAATAAAGAATAGATAACAATAAGCACAAATAAAGGAGTAAGGGATAGAGAGAGCAAACTCAAAAATTTATACTGGTTCGGCTAATCTCAAGCCTACATCCAGTCCTCAAGAAGTCACTTGAGTATTTTCACTATACTTGCAAGTTTGATCCGGGTACTTGCAAACCACTACAAAGAATTTCGTTAGCCAAGGCTCCTCCACAACCCAACGGAGAATTTATGAATCCGGGCTCCTCCTCAACCCTCCGGAGAATTTCTGCTAAACTGGCTTCTCTACAACCCAAAGGAATGCTCTCTCAATAAATATTCTATCAAGGAATACTCTCCTTGATAATACAACTCAAGATAATATTTGTGTTGATCAAAATCAACAATTACAGAGAAACTCTCTAAAAACAGAGTATATGTTACATTGATAAGCTCACAAGGGTATAATCTGTATAAGAGAGAATTTACAGATGATGTTCAGTAATAGGAGTGTTCTCTCACCTGTTTTGATAGCCCCCAAGGTTGATATATATAGCCCAAGGACGAATAAGACCGTTGGAGACAAATCCAAGGTGATTCCATAATGATGTCAGCAAAAACTAGCCGTTACAGCACATTTTCTGATGTCGGTGGTCGACCAGTGTGGCACGTTGGTCGACCAGTGTGGCACATTGGTCGACCAGTGTGGCACGTTGGTCGACCAGTGTGATATGTTGGTCGACCAGTGTAGTCCAGAAGTGATTTATCAGTCATGTTGGTCGACCAGTGTGGCACGTTGGTCGACCAGTGTTCAAATATTTTTGCTTCTGGAGCTCGTTGGTCGACCAGTCAGCATAGGGTAGTTGACCAATGCTCAAATACTTTGCCTCTGGAGCTCGTTGGTCGACCAGTCAGCATAGGGTGGTCGACTAGTGCTCAAAGACTTTGCTTCTGGAGTTCGTTGGTCGAGCAGTCAACATGGGGTGGTCGACCAGTCACTTGTTATCTTCAAAATCTTTATTTTTAGAGCATGGTGGTTACTTTCTTGATGCATCCAAGCTTCCAAGACTTCAAATCTTCTAATTCTTCATTTCTTGGAGCTTTGTTGTTACATGTTGTTTTCTTTGAGTAAAACATGATATTGCTTTTCCTTGTTCTTCAATCCAATGCTCACTCTTTCTTGTTTTGAACCAACCTATAAAATATGTCTTACTTGCAAATCCAATGGTTAGTTCAATTCATGATAATAGCATGATTCAATATATGCAACATATATATATATTAGGTAACATAATCATGCTTAAGTACTTGTAGCATATATATGATAATTAACCTTTATATATATCAATGCTACATCCAATGCTACATTTCAAATACATTTGTCATCATCAAAACTTATGGCATAAAGCCTTATGGTCAACAGTATAGAATATTATAGTCGTAGTCCTTCAATAGCTCAACCCACTGTCTCTATCTCAAGTTTAAGTCACGTTGTTCAAAGATGTACTTGAGACTTTTGTGATCCGTGTAGATCTCACATGTTTTCCCGTAGAAATAGTGTCGCCAAATTTTGAGGGTGAAAACCACTGCTGCCTTCTCCAAGTCATGAGTAGGGTAATTCTGCTCATGTTTCTTGAGTTGTCTTGATGCATAGGCTATGACTTTGCCATGTTTCATGAGGACACATCCCAATCCCACCCTTGATGCATCACAATAAACCTTGAAGCCTTCTAGTCCGGTTAGAAGAGTGAGCACAGGAGCAGATTTCAAACATTTCTTCAGCTTTTTAAAGCTCTCTTCACATGTATTTTTCTATTGATACTTCACATTTTTTTGAGTTAACTTTGTGGAAAGGGCGCTTATCTTGGAAAAGTCCTTGACAAATCGACGATAATATCCCGCCAAACCAAGGAAACTTCATATCTCAGTCACTGTGGTTAGCCTTGGCCATTTTTGTACTGCATCAATCTTGGCTGGATCAACTTGAATTCCCTCCTTAGAGACTACATGTCCTAGGAATGCCACTTGGCTCATCCAAAATTTACATTTAGAAAATTTGGCATATAACATGTGTTCTCTTAGTGTTTGTAATACTTTCCTCAAGTGTTGTTCATGTTCCTTGAGGTTTTTGGAATATACCAAGATGTTATCTATGAAAACGATGACAAACTTATCTATGAATGGTTTAATACTCGATTCATGAGGTCCATAAATGTCGTTGGGGCATTTGTTAATCTGAAAGATATTACTAGAAACTCATAATATCCATATTGGGTTCGAAAGGCCGTTTTTGGAATATCCTCTACCTTGATCTTTAACTGGTGGTAACCGGACCTTAAGTCAATTTTGGAGAAGCATTGTGCTCCTTGCAATTGATCAAATAGATCATCAATGCAAGGTAAAGGATATTTGTTTCGTACCGTGACCTTGTTAAGCTGTCTATAGTCTATACATAACCTCATGGACCCGTCCTTTTTCTTAACGAATAACACCAGTGCTCCCCAAGGTGATGTGCTAGGTCTAATAAAACCTCTATTTAGAAGATCTTGCAGTTGTTCTTTGAGTTCTTTGAGCTCTGTAGGAGCCATTCGGTAGGAAGGGATAGAAATTGGTTGGGTCCTAGAGACCACATCAATGTTAAACTCTATCTCCCTATTTGGAGGTAATCTAGACAACTCTTAAGGAAAAACATCTGGAAATTCCTTTACTACTAGTACTTCCTCTGTCACGACCCAAATTTCGGGCACGTGACCAGCACGATGACACGAATTTCGTGTCACCGTAAGCCTATTAACATATCAATTTCTACCTCTTTTTGTTTATTTATGAATATTTATAATATACATTGTTCTCCTTTTTGTTTATTAAATAACATAGCTTTCGTAAGTATTTATAATTTAGCAAACAGGTAATCTAAATCAAGCAAACAAGACACTTTATTTTAAATAATTTAAATAGTCTCAACTATTTAAATTTTAAAGACAATTCAGACTTTGAAATATATATATGATAAAATTAAAATTAAAATTAAAATTTGAAAATATTAACTAAGTATAAATAAAATTAGTTAAAACAGATATTAATTTATAACTAAATATTAATTGAAATAAATATAAATAAATATCAAATACTTATTAAAATAATTATTAATTTGCAATGTAACTTATTATAACTATATATCATATACACATAAGGAGAGATAAAAACTTACCCGAATTTCTTGTAATCTCCCATATTACAATTTTAATATTTAATATAAAATAATCGAAATTTCATTCATTCACAAAAATCACATCAACTTAAATAAATTCATAAATGAAATCTCAACTTCTATCATAATCCATATCATAAATCCTCAAAATAGATCTTCGAGTTCAAATCAAATTAAATACAGTAATTAAAGTAGTTTATTAGTCCGAGACCCCCTACATGTCTTAATTGACCATAGAGCTTCCTAGACTTAACAAAAATAAAATACTAACAATATGGGACCCACCCAACAATGGAATAGTCCAACGGCAACTACTCCTCTAGCGGGAGATTCTCCTTCACTATCTGATCTGAAAAGGAAAAATAACGAGTGTAAGATAATAATCCCAGTGAGCGAGCCAATCCCTGCCCTAATAAAATTCATTATGCAAAAGTAATAAAATAAAAAGCATAGGTAAAAATTATAAAATCACAAGGAAAGATACACATCAAAGAATTGCAAATCAATCAGACAATTCAGACAAATGGAACTAGTACTCGTCAATGGCAAAATATCCGCCTGTAGGCTCGCTCAACTAATCTCATCATATCTGGGAGCGCCCGTAGGCTCGCTCAACCAATTTCCTCAACTTCATCAACCCGCCAAGACGCACAACCTCATCAGCAACGGTCAGGGCGCCTCACGGATTAAATCTGGGCTCATCTCCCTACTGAAAGAATCGTTATCTCTACTCTCAGAGGTCAAGTCATCATATTACCCGGATTTCTCGCTTGACATGAGAGAGGGTACTATCCCGCCGAAACACAAACAATATTCATCCAATATAATAAAATACAACATTATAAATCATCAAGTATAAAAGTCTAGATAATCTTAATTGTCTCAAATTTCAACCATCTCATAAATCACATGTGCATCCTTTTTTCCAAACAAAATAATAATAATAATGATAATAATTATCATCATCAATCATATTCCTACCACGGTCATTACCTATCTTTATACTCTATTACTTTAACACTTAAGATAATATTAAAGAAGGGTTAGTTCACTCACCTGGATTCTAATGAATCTTATCGATCAAACCGATCGAGACCTCCTTGATGTGAAAAAGGATTTGTGTACTATAAATATTGTAATTTTCAAAAAGAAAAGAAGAAGAGAAAATTTTAAATTAGAATTCATGTTGGTTATTAGTTAATTTTTTTAGAACTTATATATATATATATATATATATATATATATATATATATATATAGATATATATAAATTTACAGTTTTGAAACTTACCTTGAATGGAGAAGTGGCGTTGGAGTGATGTGAATGGAAAGGTGGTCAGATAGTAATGCGTATGAATAGGAAGATATGGGGTATTTAGTGTGTAAGAGTGAGAGGTGTATGAATGGCGAGGTGGAGCTGAGAGATGAAAACGTGCTGATTGATAGTGGTGAGTATGTGAAGATTTGGAACCATGTGTTGGGTTATTTATGTGTGTTTGGGGAGCATGATGGTCGAATAGTTGGAAAGGGAGAAAAAGGGATGTACAACGGTTAAGTGGTTTAAGTTTTTAGGGTTTCTTGATTTGTTAAGGTTACTTTAGTGCAGATTTATTCTAATCTAACATTATTTATTTAATTTTCTACTCAAAAGAATAAACCTAAACCATTTAATTATTTAAACTAAAAAGGTTTGTTGCAACTTAATTTAAGAAATATGATAGTTTGGCAATTATGATTCCTATTTCTATTATGATTATTAGTTAGGAATATCATCAAATAAGCCCTTTAATTTAAATATAATAAATCAAATAGTGTTATAATTTCCAAAAATTAACCAAGTATCTCCACGCTATTTTTGGAATAAAAACTGGAATTTAACTTAGATCGAATTGTATATATATATATATATATATATATATATATACATATATATCAGATTTGCTCACTTACAGAAATTACTATCGTTTTGAATTACCACTTTAACATATTAGATCTTGTTAGTTTATTTGTTCAAAAAAATATATGTGTCTAATCCTAGCCAATTCTAAGCAAATGATAATCCTAGTTCAGATTCGAGAAGTATAATTTCAGATTTGTATACTTAGAAAGGAAAAAAAATAAACTAAAATCTATTATTATATTAGATTGAGTTAATTGGATAATCACTAATTTCTTTTATCTAATCTTTTGCACTATCCATAATTATTTTTACTACCAACTATATTTTTTTTATATATTTATTTATATCTTAATAACATGTGCAACATCTTAATAAAGTTTATATTTATTTTAATGTATTATCATCCATGTACTAAGATTTATCCTTCTAACTAATTTCTTTCTTGAAAAAGAAATCAAAAAAATCATCTTAATAATTTGGATAATAAAATCTGAGATTAAACTAGAGATAAGAAGGAAGAGAAGGAAAGAGAAAAAGAATAGTCTCGGATTTGCTTACTAATTATCTTCCGGGAAAGCGTAAACCTTTTTTAGTTTAATTTGTTTAAACTCAAAAAGATTTGTTACAAAAATCTCAGATTATCTTAAGTAAATATAATATATATAATTCACATTTTTTTAAGATATTCTTCAGACTTAACAAAATAAACCAATGTCCTTAATTTTAATAAAAAGAGATTTGATTAGTTAGATAAATAATTAATCATATTACTTAATCCTTTGCATTACCCAGGACTATTACTATTATCAACTATTTTATTTAGTTATATTATTTATTTAATTTCCAGTGAACAGTACGGAGTCAATGTTCACTTTTAATTTCCTATATTTTTATAAGTCATTTAATAAATTACTCATACTCCTTATTTCAAAATTAAATATCTTGAGATTCAGAAACTATTTTTCATTTCCTATTTCACATCAAGGTTCCTTATAATTTTATCTACATATTCCTATACTTTATATATATTTTTACTACAATCCAAAAGTTTCTAAAATATTTCAATTTAGTCCCTAAGGTTTTCACTTTAGTCCCTGTATGGTTTATCATCGCATATTGCTAGTCTACAGCCCAAAATCACATACTAAAGTATTATCATATCACAAAATAACTTCTCAAGCACATATTGCATACAATTTGCAAATCAATATTGTTAAATAAAAATAAAAACGAAAAATTAAATGGTGGGTATTACATCCTCTAAAGTCTGTCTTTCTTTCTCCACATTTTTTATAAAGGCTAGATATTTGTAACATCTTTTTCTTAAAAGTCTCGGGGCATTCACAACCGAAATTAAGTTATTCGATGCTTTAATCCCATTGCCTTGAAAGGAGAAAGTTGGTTCTTTACGTATTTCAAACTTCACCATTTTTTTGTGACAATCAATAGTGGCATGGCATGAAGTTAGCCAATCTATACCCAAGATGACATCAAATTCAGTCATCTCAAGTAACATTAAGTCTGTTAAGGTGTCTATTTCACCTATGGAGACCTTGCACGCATTGAGACTATTTTCTACAATTATTGACTCCCCCATCAGGGTTGCTACAAGAAAAAGCCAGTCTAGCCGAGTTGGGCCCATATCAAGACATTTAGCAAAATTTGGTGATATATAAGAATGGTTTGAACTTGGATCAGTCAAAGCACATGCCTTATGAGAATATATAAGGATAATACCTATAACCACTGCATTGGAGGCCTATGCATCTTGTCGTGTAAGAGCATATACACGTGCCTGCCCTCTACCGGCTATTGGTTGGCCCCTTCCTCTATATCGACGACCATGTCCTTTACTTACATCGCCTCTTCCTGATGATGAAGAAGGAGCTCTAGGGGTAGGAGCTGTCTCAGATTGTCGTGCTGAAGAGTGTAAAGATCCCTTCCCTGACCCTTCTAGTAAGTAAGGGCATTCTCTCATGAAATGACTTACTTGGCCACATTGATAGCATGAGGGTGCCTACTATTTTGCATACTCCAAAGCGATACTTCCCATAATTTGTACACTTGGGCTTGTTTTGCCAAGGTTGGGAAGAACCTTATTGAACTGTAGATTGTTCCACCTTACTTTCTGATCAGTTTCTCGGGACACTTGTTGAAGTTTACACCGATGCTAAAGGTACACCCGAAGAAAAATTACCTCAACCAGAGGACTTAAATCTCCTTGACACACCATTACTAGTTGTCATGCTCCCTTGATCTTGCCCTCTTTTCTTAAAATTGTTACTTTTTGTTTTATACCTATATTTGACCATTCATGCAGCTTCGACCACCACTTCATATGACGGGTAAACATTGATTTGTGGGGATATCATACTATAAAGTGGTTGGCAAAGCCCCAGAATAAATTGCCTAATTCGATGCTTTTCATTTGGTACCATATGGGTTGCATAGCGAGCAAGGCAAACAAACTTAGTATTGTATTCTTCGTGGACATCTCTGGGCCTTGAGTTAGCTGCTCAAATTCTTGTTCTAGAGCCATCTGAAGGGTTTCTGGAAGAAACCATTCTGTAAAAGGCTTCCTTGAATTCTCCCTAAGTGACTGCCAAGTTTTTGGCGCCGTTGTCGGGGATTGACGGTGTTAACAATATTAAGAGTAGCTAATAGAGTTGTAGTTTGGACCTTACTTTTTTTTTTCATAGTTATACTTCAAATCATACCTTTATACTTGTTCATACTTTTGTTTTTGTTTATATTCTTTAGCTTACACGAATTTTGGTTTATGCAAGATACCACTGACCCAAGTTTATTAGAATTTGACCCAGAAATTGAAAGGTTGGCTTGCACACGTCGAAGACGAACCAGAGAAGCTAGACGAGCTCAACAAGCTCAAACCGCACCAATGGCTGAACACAATCCTAATCCTCAACAGAATGCACAGTCCCCCTCTTGAAAGAACCCTCATGGACTATAACATTCCAACTGTAGAGGGATGTGGTGCTAGTATTGCGCAACCACTGGTGAAAGCTACTAACTTTCAACTAAACCCAGCCTTTCTTCAATTGATTCATAGTAATCAGTATAGTGGGCATCCCTTTGAAGACCCCAACTCACATATCTCATGCTTCCTGTAAATTTGTGATACCATAAAGTTGAATGGGGTACCTAAAGAAGCAATCAGACTCCGGTGCTTTCCATTTTCCTTGAAGGAAAAGGCACTTATTTGGTTGGAGTCCTTGCCAAAGGGAAGTGTTACAACTTGGGTTGATTTGGTTCAAAAATTTCTCACTAGGTATTTCCCTCCATCTAGATCTTCGAAGATCAGAGAAAAGATCACCACTTTCAGGCAACAAGAGAATGAGTCCTTAAGTGAAGCTTGGGAGAGGTACAATGCAATCTTGAGGAAATGCCCCCACCACTCATTTGAGCTTTAGATTCAAGCTCAGAGTTTCTATGATGGACTTCTCCCTTAAACAAGAACAATAGTGGATGCAGCGGCTGGGGGAGCTCTAAATCGTAAGACTCCCGAACAAGCAATGGATTTATATGCTACTATGGCTTGTAATGATTATCAATGCCATGGGGAGAGGACATTGATGAAGAAAACTGCAGGAATGTTAGAAGTGAACACTCTGGATGCTCTTTTGGCCTATAACAAGTTGATCACCCAACAGATGGCTGAACTAAACAAGAAATTCGATGCAGCAAAAGTGAATGCCATCAACCATTCAACCATTATATGTGATTTTTGCGCCGGTAGCCATTCTAACGAAGATTGCCCTGGCAATATGTTTAGCGCTTCTTCAGAGCAAGTAAACTATATGGGAAATTAACACAAATGGCAAAACAACCCCTATTCGCAAACTTACAATTGGGAATGGAGAAATCATCCAAATTTTCATGGGGGAATCAAAATCAGAACACATTTCACAAGCCACAACAGTCATATCAGAGCTCTTCCTCTCAACCTTAGTCTAATGAGAAAGTCTCTTCATTGGAAAGTGCTCTAGAGAAGTTGACCTTACAGACTACCTCTTTCATGCAACATACTTCTACGTTCATGGAGGAGACAAGAAATGGCTTTCGAAACCAAGAAGCTTCTATTCGCAACTTAGAGACTCAAGTAGGCCAAATTACAAGACAGCTTGTTGATAGATATTAAGGTTCTCTCTCAAGTGATACAATAGTCAACCTGTGATATCCCAAATTTAATTACCTTAGGAAATGAAGCTAAATAAATAAATGAGCAAGTAAATCAAGATAAAATAGTTATTAAGAAATTTTTGAGAGATATAAATAGAATTTTATCCATTGAGTAGGGACCTATCTGAATAGAATAAAAATATTTGAGGATTTTTATCATTTTCAACCAAAAGAAAAAAATGAGATAGTGATGTGTGTGAGGTGTGCGGTGAGAAAGAAAAGAAAGAAAAGAAAAAAAAAGAAGAGACATGTGGAGTTTGACAAAAGAATAATTAATTATATATATATATATATATATATATATATATATATGAATGTGTTGTGAGTCACGGGAAGAACAAAAGAGAAGAAAGAAAGAAAGAGGAGAGAGAGAGAAAGAGACGAGGGAGAGAAAGAGAAGAAGAAAGGAAAGAAGAAGAAGAGAAGACATGGGAAACGCAGAGCAAAAAATAAGTTTAAGAAGTTGAAAATCAGATCAGGTAGTTAGTCTTCCATAAAAGTATGATTATTTATGATTTATGATATCTGTGTTCATAATCAATTTTTACAGAATTTTATTTATAATTCCTGTTCTACATAGTGAATAAGAGAAATTTAATTATTGTGTGATGTTATGCTTTTATGTCTGAAATGATCTCCTCATGTGTTTACATGTTTTTAATAAAGTGACTAGCTACTGAGATATTTTATATCTCACTTTTAAAAAATTGATCATTTCAGGAAAAAATTGCAAAATGGAAGGCTTGATGATATTAATGATGAGATTGAAGTATAGAAATATATTTTATAGTAGTTTATGATACAAAGATGTAAAGATAATAATAAATATTATGTAAATTATTTTTGTATGTATTCAAGCTCAGATATAATTAATGAGAATCTTGTAAATTTTCTGCAATGTCACTATTCACATGAATAGTAAAATTCGTGAATAGTGAAATCTATAATTATTTGAAAGAAAATTATCTAGAAAATTATCCAGTTAACCGATTTAGAGAAAAATTTTTATTTTAAAAGGAAAATAAAAAGTCGGGGTGTTACAAAATGGTATCAGAGGAAAAGATCTTGTCATCTTATGGAAAGAAAAATATTTACATGTAATTGTTTGATTTGTTAAAAGTATTATTTTTATGATGTTTGTGTTTGAGTTGCTGTGAATGTTTGTTATGATTACGTGAGATTTAGAAGAGTATTTGAGTGAAAAAAAAAGTAAGTTATATAGAGAATTGATTAAATATGAATAAAGGCATACCAGGTATCTTTTGATGAATAAAGAAAATAATGGAGTCTTATTTGTAACGTATGCCTGGCCAGTATATTTTACACATAAGAAATCATTATAGCCTAAATTCATAAAAAGAAAAGGTATGCTGAAGTTGAATTAGAATTTACTTTGAGTGTGATAATTTAAAAAAAAATATATTAGA
Source organism: Biancaea sappan (assembly GCA_037074585.1). NCBI lineage: Eukaryota > Viridiplantae > Streptophyta > Magnoliopsida > Fabales > Fabaceae > Biancaea > Biancaea sappan. The sequence continues at coordinate 38,014,735 of CM073496.1, forward strand.
GATATTTATCTCTATAAAATTAAGTACCTAGTGAAGTGTACATTGAATTATAGATAAAGCTTATATTTCCTATGATCATATGAATTATCCATGTGTTTGTTCTCTCTCTAAAAGTATTCTTGACGATGGAATTCTACAAAAATGATATGAAATTCTTATTCCATGCCATATTAATGATTAAAAATGTTATTAGTATAAACATATCTATGTTTATGTAATAACTCTTAATTCTGTAGAAGAATTTGAGTTAGAAGAAAGTATGTATGATTATGATATATTATGAAATAAGTGAAGATATGTTTCATAATAGAAATTACATTCTATAAGAAAATGAAATTAGAAAAAAAAAAAAAAGATTGCCTTGGATGCTTTTGTGATGCATTTTCCATTATCTTACACATTTGAAAGGATGGTTCAAGGTAAAATTGGACAAAAGTCAAGGTAAGTGAATAACCTTGCTAAGCTAGTTTGATGTTATTGGTCAAAGTACAGTATAAGTCTCATTTACAATATTATTTGGATATTAAGCAATTAATCTTTCAGATGACAGTATATGATGATTGGTATATTTTTAGAAATTCAAAAGGAATAAGAGTATGTATAAATTAATTTATTTCATGGTAATTGTATTGTGATAAACTTTCACTTGTTTATTGATGAGCAAAAATCTATGAGATTTAATACATGAGTTTGAAAGGGTTAGAGTCCCATACTACTCAGTGTATGACTATGAAAACTTGAAAAGATCTACGGGATCTAATACATGAGTTTGAAAGGGTTAGAGTCTCATACTACTCAGTGTATAACTATGAAAACCTATGCACAAAGAGTTTGAGGGTTAAATTTTCAGGTCACTCGGTGCAAGTATCTACGGTACAAATGCAAATTGATTGAGGGTTTGATCACCCAAGAAATCATACGCAAATCTACGGTACAAATGCAAAGTGATTGAGGGTTTGATCACCCAAGAAATCATACGCAAATCTACAGTACAAATGCAAAGTGATTGAGGGTTTGATCACCCAAGAAATCATACGCAAATCAAACAAATATAATACTACAGTTGTGTAAAATGAATGATAGATTGATTATGTTAATAAGTGTGATGTTTGTATTTGGAATATTTTCATGCACGTTGTGGTTGCAATTTTTATATGTGTATATATGCATTAGTTTGAATTTTGGGGACAAAATTCATTTAAGGGGGGAAGAATGTGATATCCCAAATTTAATTAACTTAGGAAATGAAGCTAAATAAATAAATGAGCAAGTAAATCAGGATAAAATAGTTATTAAGAAATTTTTGAGAGATATAAATAGAATTTTATCCATTAAGTAGGGACCTATCTGAATAGAATAAAAATATTTGAGGGTTTTTATCATTTTCAACCAAAAGAAAAAAATGAGATAGTGATGTGTGTGAGGTGTGCGGTGAGAAAGAAAAGAAAGAAAAGAAAGAAAAGAAAAAAAAAAAGAAGAGACATGTGGAGTTTGACAAAAGAATAATTAATTAATATATATATATATATATATATATATATATATATATATGAATGTGTTGTGAGTCACGGGAAGAACAAAAGAGAAGAAAGAAAGAAAGAGGAGAGAGAGAGAGAAAGAGACGAGGGAGAGAAAGAGAAGACATGGGAAACGCAGAGCAAAGAAATAAGTTTAAGAAGTTTAAGAGGTTGAAAATCAGATCAGGTAGTTAGTCTTCCATAAAAGTGTGATTATTTATGATTTATGATATATGTGTTCATAATCAATTTTTACAGAATTTTATTTATAATTCCTGTTCTACATAGTGAATAAGAGAAATTTAATTATTGTGTGATGTTATACTTTTATGGCTGAAATAATCTCCTCATGTGTTTACATGTTTTTAATAAAGTGACTAGCTACTGAGATATTTTATATCTCACTTTTAAAAAATTGATCATTTCAGGAAAAAAGGGCAAAATGGAAGGCTTGATGATATTAATGATGAGATTGAAGTGTAGAAATATATTTTATAGTAGTTTATGATACAAAGATGTAAAGATAATAATAAATATTATGTAAATTATTTTTGTATGTATTCAAGCTCAGATATAATTAATGAGAATCTTGTAAATTTTCTGTAAGGTTACTATTCACATAAATAGTAAAATTCGTGAATAGTGAAATCTATAATTATTTGAAAGAAAATTATCTAGAAAATTATCCAGTTAACCGATTTAGAGAAAAATTTTTATTTTAAAAGGAAAATAAAAAGTCGGGGTGTTACACAACCCAAAGGAGCATATAAAGGCTATCACTACCAGAAGTGGGAGGATAATAGAACCGAGTCCCAAAAAAGAGAGGATGATTGAAAAAGAGGATGAGGAGCTAGTTGAAGGTGATGGCTTGAGAAGTCATGACACTTCTCCAAAGAGTGTGAAGGATGAACAGAAGAAAGAAAAGATAAGTGTGGCAAAACCTCTCATACCACCACTCAAAGCGCCATTTCCCTAATGCCTCCACAAGCAAAAGGATGAGCAACAATTTAGTAAATTCTTAGAGGTTTTTAAGAAACTTCACATCAACATACCTTTTGCTGAGGCCCTTGAGCAAATGTCATCTTATGTGAAGTTCATGAAGGAACTTCTATCCAAGAAGAGAAGGATTCCAGATGATAAAACAATTATGCTAACGATGGAGTGTAGTGCCATAATCCAAAAGAAATTACCTCCTAAGCTCAAAGACCCGAGGAGTTTCTCTATTCCATGTACTATTGGAGAGGTCACTTTTGGCAAAGCTTTATGTGATTTGGGGGCAAGCGTTTGCCTTATGCCTCACTCTATTTTTGAGAAAATTGGGATAGAGCAAGTCAAGCCTACTATGATGACTCTCTAATTGGATGATCGCTCAATTAAGCACCCTTATGGGATAGTAGAAGATGTCTTGGTCAAAGTTGACAAATTTATATTCTCGGTGGACTTTGTAGTTTTGGACATGGCAGAAGATGAAAAAATACTCCTCATTTTGGGAAGACCATTCCTAGCTACCAGTAGAGCATAGATTAATGTAGCCGATGGAACGTTGACCTTGAAGGTTAGTGATGAAGAAGTAATCTTCAATTTGTTTAACGCAATGAAGCATCCTATGGGAAAAGAGGAGTGTTTTAAAATTGATATGCTTGATTCCATAATCCATAGCACATTTATGGAAAATTCCTATGAATCCTCTCTTGAGAAGGTATTGGTGCAAGGTAAAAGTGCAATTCAGGATGATGAAGACCCTCAAGTCACTGAACACATAGCTTTGCTTGAATCCATTCCGACATACTTGGTGTCCTCTCCTCCCCCCAAGATTGAAGAACTTCACAAGGAGGAATCAAAAGTAGAAGCTTCTAAGTTGGTGCTCAAACCTTGCCTCATAACCTAAAGTATGCATTTCTTGATGAGGACAACTCCTTCCCCATAATTATGAATGCGGAGTTGAATAGTTTGGAGGAGGAGAAATTGTTAAGGTCCTTAAAGAATTCAAAAGTGCCATGGGGTGGTCCATTTCTAATTTGAAGGGAATAAATGCATGCATAAAATCCTCATAGAGGAAAATTATAAGGAGGTTGTGTAACCACAGAGGCAACTAAATCCCGTAATGAAAGAGGTAGTGAGGAAGGAAGTGATGAAACTCCTGGATGCTGGTGTAATTTATCCGATTTCTGACAGCTCTTGGGTAAGCCCAGTTCATGTAGTGCCTAAGAAGAGTGGAACAACAGTAGTGTCAAACCAAGACAATGAGTTAATACCTACAAGAACTATAACTGGATGGAGAGTGAGCATAGACTACAGAAGACTAAATGATGCCACTGGAAATGACCACTTCCCTCTTCCATTCATTGATCAAATATTGGAGCGGCTAACAGGCCATGATTACTTCTTTCTGGATGGTTATTCTGGATATAACCAAATAGCAATTGCTCCTGAGAACCAAGAGAAGACCACCTTTATTTGCCCATATAGAGTCTTCGCATACCGGAGGATGCTTTTCAGACTTTGCAATGCTCCGGCCACTTTCCAAAGGTGTATGTTTTCCATATTTTTTTATATGAATGAGCAATTTATTGAAATCTTTATGGATGATTTTTCAGTTGTAGGTTCCTCTTTTGATAATTGTTTGCATAATTTATCTCTAGTTTTAAAAAGATGCCAGAAAACTAATTTGGTCCTAAACTAGGAGAAATGTCATTTTATGGTGAGAGAAGGAATTGTGTTGGGACACAAAATCTCTTCTAAAGGAATACAAGTAGACCGAGCTAAAATTAAAATTATAGAAAAACTTTCCCCTCCCATTAATGTTAAAGGAGTAAGAAGCTTCTTGGGGCATGCTGGATTTTATAGGAGGTTTATTAAAGACTTTTCAAAAATTGTCAAACCATTGTGCAACCTCCTAGTTAAGGATGCGCCTTTTGTTTTTGATGAAGCATGCTTGTTAGCTTTTAATACTTTGAAAGAAAAATTAATTAGTGCTCCTGTAGTTACTCCACCTGATTGGAATCTCCCTTTTGAATTGATGTGTAATGCTAGTGATATAGCTGTTGGTGCTGTGTTAGGACAGAGAAAGGATAAGTTGCTGCATGTGATTTATTATGCTAGCCATGCTCTTGATGCCACCCAACTCAATTATGCCACCACTGAAAAAAGAACTTTTGGCTATTGTTTATGCATTTGATAAATTTCGTTCTTATTTGGTTGGAACTAAGGTGGTTGTTTATACTGATCATGTAGCAATTAGGTACTTATTAGCTAAACAGGACTCCAAGCCACGGCTGATTCGCTAGATCCTTTTGCTCCAAGAGTTTGATTTAGAGATAAGAGATAAGAAAGGGGTGGAAAATGTGGTGGCTAACCACTTATCACGAATTGAACCCCAGGAAGGACACAGTAATATCTTCTCATCAAGGAAGAATTCCTAGATGAATGACTCCTTGCCATCCAAGAACTACCATGGTATGCTGATCTGGCCAATTTCAAAGCAGCACAAATTCTCCCAATTGATTTAAATGGATAGAAATTAAGAAAATTTCTTTATGAAGCCAAATTCTATGTTTGGGATGAACATTACCTGCTGAAAAGATGTAAGGATGGGCTGCTGAGAAGATGTGTGCCTCAAGAGGAGGTTAAAGACATCTTATGGAATTTCCATGCTTCGGGATATGGGGGTCATTTTAGTGGTGACCGGACGGCCGCCAAGGTATTGCAATCAGGGTTATATTGGCCAACCATTTTCAAAGATGCTTATGAGTATGTAAAGCAATGTGAAAGATGTCAAAAGACGAGAAACATCTCCAAGAGGCATGAGATGTCTATGAACTCAATTCTTGAGGTGGAGTTATTTAACGTTTAGGGGCTTGACTTTATGGGCCTCTTCCCATCGTCCTATTCCAATGTTTACATACTCATAGTAGTTGATTACGTATCAAAGTGGGTTGAAGCTTCTGCAACTAGAACTAATTATGCTCATGTAGTGATGAACTTTCTCAAAAAGAACATATTCTCAAGATTTGGCGTGTCGAGAGCCTTGATTAATGATGAAGGCACGCACTTTTGCAACAAGAAACTTGATTCTTTATTGGGGAAGTATGGCGTAAGGCATCGAGTTGCAACCCTTTATCATCCACAAATAACCGGCCAAATGGAAGTCTCGAATCGAGAATTAAAGCAGATTTTGGAGAAAACAGTCAATTCCTGAAGGAAAGATTGGGCTTTGAAGTTAGATGATGCACTATGGGCCTACCAAACAGCTCTGAAGATAGCAATTGGGATGTCCCCATATCAGTTAGTGTATGGAAAGGCTTGCCATCTACCTGTAGAATTGGAGCACAAAGCCTTCTGGGCTAGTAAGTTTCTCAACTTTGATTTAAAGGCGGTCGGAGAGAAGCGGATCTTGCAACTTCATGAATTAGATGAATTTAGGCTTCAAGCTTATGAAAGTGCACGGATCTACAAAGAAAAGGCTAAGCAATGGCATGACAAGCGAATCATTCCTAGAAGTTTCGAGCCTGGGCAATTGGTGCTTTTGTACAATTCCAGATTGAGGCTCTTCCCTGGAAAACTAAAGTCTAGATGGTCTAGCCCATTTGTAATCAAGGAGGTCTTTCCTTACAGAGTGGTGCTACTGTCCAACATGGAAACGGGGGCAAGTTTTAAAGTCAATGGACAGCGGTTAAAACATTATTTGGGAAAAGAGAGTCGACCGAAGTGCTCATCTATGCTCCTTTCAACTCTACCATGAAGAAAACAAGTAAAGTCTAGCTAATGACTATAAACTTAGCCCTTCTTGGGAGGCAACCCAAGTCACTTACTTTTCTCTTTTAATTTCAGTCATTTACTTCTTTTTAGTGTTGTGCTACTGTCATTGTTGTGGTTGTGTTGCTGTTGCTATCCTTTGTTTGTGATTGTCTTGCTTAATTTGTGCAATTTGGATGAAACACCCTTTTAAGAATGATGTGCTTAAAATTGCCCATGTTGTGTGAATTGAGTATTTGTATTTGATTGCTGCATTTTGTGTTGTTTGTTGCAACTTGTGTGGATCACTATCTTCATTTTCTGTGCTTGATTTGCTTGGGCTGCTTTGGGGGAAAGTCTACTGCTAAAATTGCATATCTGGTTTGCTGTCATGCTCAAGGCACCAAGGGCAAAAGTCTCAGGTTGCCCCGCGCCTCAGGCACCACACCGGGTGCCTGAGGCGCCCCGTCTTCTAGTTTTTTGATTTTTCAATGTGGTGCCTAAGCGCCACACAGGGCGCCTAGGCGCCATTACTATATTTAAGGCTACCTTCGTTTTCAGCCCTCATTTCTCCACCTTTTTTATGCCCTAGCACCCTTTTTTTCTCTGCAATCTAGTCTCCTCTGTCGTGCAGCCCTCCTTTGCCTCCATTTTTGGTAAGTTTCACTCTCCATATCTCACCATTCCTTTTTCCCCCCACTATCCATACACTTTCCTTCCCTTTTCACCATTTTTTGCCTTCCCATCGTGACCCCCTCCTTCACTCTCCTTGGTGCTGCGTTTTGGTGGCAGTGTGGTGCTTCATGAATCCTCCTTTCCTTTTTTGGTAATTTCTCTTCCCTTTCCTTGCCTTTTATTTTATTTTATTTTTCATCAAAAATTTCAAAAAAATAAAAGGGAACATTCATCTTTTCTGAAAATTTCAAACTTACCTATTTCACATTTTCTAGATATTCCTGTAGAGATGAATGTTATTCCCCTTTTGCATTTTATTTCGAGAAAAAAAAAATTTTTGAATAAAAGGGAATTGAAATTTCTGACATGTATTTAGGGTTTAAGATTAAATTTTTAGAAATTCTTTTTGGCTTTTCTAGGATTATAATTGCTGATATTTCTGGAAAGCGTCAGAGAAAAAGTCAAGGAGAATCCTCATCTCGTAGGAATTTTGATCTGTCTAGATTTAGGTCTTTAGAACATAGCAAACGTTTTGAGGATTTAGAGTCTAGGGAATTTATTACTGAATGTGGATTTAACTTACGAGAAGGTGAGCACCTTGAAATTTTACACCGGATTAGAGAGTAGGGTTGTAAAAAATTGTGTGAGCCGGCTGCCCATTTTTTCCCTGTAATTATAAAAGAATTTTATGCTAATGCTTATTGGTTAAGGAGTGATCAAGGTGTTAGGAATCCCTGTATTTCCTATGTTAGAGGAAAGGATATTCATTATTCAATTAACAATCTCAATAATTATTTTAGGTTACATTATGCACTGGGGCAATGTGTTTTTGATAATTGGATGAGACATAGATATGTGAAGGCTCTCCACATTATTGACACTCTCTGTCGGGATGGGGCAAGTTAGGAATTGGACGTTGAGGGGAAAGCAGCTAATTTTAAAAAATCATATATGAAACAAATCCTCAAAGCTTGGTGTACATTTGTCCAGTCCAACTTACTTCCTACCTCGAACCAGTCAGAGGTAACCATCAAACTAGCAGTGGTTATCTATTTGATTGTGACAGGGAAGGTATTTAATGTGGGTTCCCTGATTTCCCATAATCTTTCAAAATTATCTCAAAAACAAGGGAAACGCCTTAGATATCCATGCCTCATTACAAACTTGTGTGAGAGGGATGAGGTACCATTAGAGGATGTACCACAAAGAGCCCCGGAGAGCGCTATCACTAAACAGGTGATAAACTCGATGTTTCGCAATTTCATGGCTATCACGGCACCTCTACCGGTCCCTCCTCCTCCTCCTCCTCAGGTACCTGTGAGACCCCGCGCTGCACCACTTCCGGTTAATATGTCGGAGTGCCTGAGTAATGTTGAGGTGGGAATTGGGGAAATCAGGCACACCCTTGACACCTTCATTGCCATTCATAACCAACATCATCGGGCACTGGCTCACGCGATGTATTCCCTTGGTCGGCATTTCGGTGCCCCCACTGATGATTGGATGTTGGAGGATCCAAAGTATGACCCATTCGTAGATATCAATTTCAATCCTTTCGCCAATCGGGAAGTCGGAGGTGAAGGCAGCCACAACATGGAAATAGAGGGTGACAACGAGGACGAGGAGGATGATTGATATATTTTTGTGATTCACCTCTTGTTGCAGCTATTCTTTTTGTTATTTCTGTTTATAGTTACGTTTTTTACAAACTCTGTGATGTTTAGTATTTCAGTCTCGCAAACTTGTGGATTTATTTTTGTGTTGATGTTTAATGTAGCTGATTCCTTTTTATTCATTGGATATTGTCTCTTGCTTTTCCATTCTGCTCTTGGTTATTTCCTGCTGTTTATTTTTCGTTATTTTGGAATAATTGTGGATGATTTCCTTTTTGGTATATAGCCTTCATTTTCCCCGCCCCCTGTTTTGGATTGTCCTTTTTTTTGGATGTTCAAACCTTGTTTTTAGGTTGATTTGACATTGAGGACAATGTATAGTTTTGGTTTGGGGGAGTAGAGTGGTTTTAGGCTTAAATACCATTGACTTTTTGGCTAACCCGTTCTTTGGTTTATATGAATGCCATTCTTTTATTAACCATCGCTTCCTTTGGATTTTTCTTGATAAATTGGATAGTGCTTTACAGATTTTATATTATTCCAATTTGAATTAATTTCATGCATTGTCGTCTTAATTAAAATATAGCTTAAACTGGATTTTTCAAAATATTTGGATTAAATTGAAAATTTTCAAACTTTTTAATTAAAAATTGTTGACCCTCTTATTTTTCTAAAATTTTACTCTTCAAAACCTTGGAAAATTTTTAGTTTTACTTATGAGAAATTATTACTCAATAAGGGATTTGCTTTCTCATAAATAAAAAAAAGAGAAAATAAAACGAAATGCATCTATCAAAATAAAATAAATGGAAGTGTGGTTTAAGTTGAGGAAGTGTTGTGTGAATTAGGCGCACAATACTTGTTCTAACCAATGAATCACATTTTCCTTTCAAATAAAGGCGACGGACAAAGTGTTGTTGTGTGGATTAGGTGTACGGGTGACTCGTTGTTTCCTTAACCTCGCTTTCCTTTCTTTTTACGTTGATTGAGGGGGAGATGTGTGAATTAGGCTCACTGTCTTCACTTCAATCGTTTTATCTTTATGGTTCCTATCTATTGAGAAGTTTCCTTGAGAGCCAAAAATTGTCAAGAAAAATGAAAATTTTTTTAAGTTTTTGAAAGAGTAATTTTAGAAAGTGAGGGTGTTTGCAACTTGTCTTTAAAATTTTTGAAAATTCTCTTTTTCTATCTTTAGATTCAAAAATTATCCATTGTGAGTTAGTTTTATTGAGATGACTGTATAAAATTAGCTTGTCTTGGTTTAATGTTTTATGTGTTCAGTACTTCTTTTATATCTAAAAAATCCTTAGGCTTAGTTTAGTTTAGTTTAGTTTTCGGTTAGTGTTTTGCTTGAGGACAAGCAAAAGTCTTGGTTTGGGGGAGTTGATAAGTCCTTTATTTTGATAATTTTTCTATGATTTTATTGGGCTTTTTCTTTCCCTTGCTCCTATTTTGCTTTCCTTTTTGCACTCTTTATCTTAGTTCTTGCATTTTATTTATATTTTGTAGTTCTCCTTGTTCTTTCCCTTTTTATCCCCTTTTTTCCTTACATTTTGGAGTAATTTTTGTGTATTTCCTTGTAGATATATATTTTGTATGATACAAGTTAGGGAGCTAAAAAATTTGGGAGCAAAGTGCAGAATTGAAGGCTGGCGCCTAAGGCGCCAAGACACAAACTCTTTGCCTGACCTTTTATGGCTGGCGCCTCATGCGCCACAAAGGGCGACTGGGGGCGCCAACCCCCTAACTCTCTGTCTCGATGCTTGAAGGTGGGCCAATACGTGTTTTTTTTTTCCAGCTATTTTCTTCATGGCGCCTAGGCGCCCGAATCCTGACCTATATGTAACTTAGCCTATAAATTAGATTTCTGAAGCATTTTTGGGGATCTTTGGCTAGAAAAGGAAGAGCTCTGCTAGGGCACAATTGGAGGAGAAGGGAGACCTCTTATTCATTGAGTTTGATGCTAATTTCTTTCTCTCCTTCCTCTTGTATCATGTTTATTTATGTATTTGTGATATTTTTCTATTCTCCCACCATGTGTAACTAAGTCTCTAGGGTTAGAGGATTGATGTAATTGACTTCTATGAAGCTTTGTTATTGAATACTTTAATATAATTGCAATTTCGATTATTGGAGTAGACTTTATCGCTTTTTATTACTCTTGGATACTTAGCTACCATCTAAGTCTCTAGGGTTAGGGGATTGATGTAATTGACTTCTATGAAGCTTTGTTATTGAATGCTTTAATATAATTGCAATTTCGATTATTGGAGTAGACTTTATCGTTTTTTATTACTCTTGGATGCTTAGCTACCATCTTCAATGAACCTAGGGTTTATATTAATGCTAAACATAGCTTGATATAGACTTGCTTTTGTAATTTCTACCGTAATTCGGGTTAGTCTAGACATAGATAACCTTAATTGCGTGTGATTTTTATGAGTTCTTAAGCTTAAACTTCGAATCAATTAATTTGACTAAGACATTAGCTAATTAATTGAGTGAGGAAGATTTGTTTCACCAAGACATTGAGTTCAAATATCTTTGTGAACTTAATCAACAATAAGAGGAATTTGCAAGTGTATTGAAGTATCCTCTAATGACTCAAAGATTGGTTTGTCTATAAATTAATCAGATTAAAAGTTAAGTAAAATCAATCCCCTATTCCCGCTTTATTTTCATATAGTTTTCGTTGTGCTAGCCTACTTCATGTCTTAATTTAGTTTACTTTCTTTAAATTTAGACTCAATTACTCAACCTTTTTCAATTGTCCAAATATAGCTTGTGCTAGTGAAATTAGTAATTGTTAAAGTAAATTCCTGAGAACGATAACTTTTTCTCTCACTTTACTACTTGTGCGACCCAATACACTTGTCGAGAAAGAACCATCATGAGGTTAGGCCTACGGTGGTAGACGGAGTCCACCTCTGTGCAGGTCATGTTCCCAAAATGGGACGTGACAGCGTTCTTGTTGAGCCTTCTCTGATGCGGCCATCCAGAAGCACTGCTATCGTCAGAGAAAAGGAACTATCGGAGATGATGACGAAGGGAGGAGAGAGTGTGGGGTCAGAAGGAAGAAGGAAAAAAAAGAGGAGAAGAAGGCGAACGGGGTCAGAGCAGACATGTATTGGGTCGGATCAGGTACACAAACTGTGACACATGTCACATCTCTATTGGTTGGTTAGTTTTTGAAAAAAAAATAGTTAAGAGAAAAAAAAATTGCTCCATCATAAGAAAAACAGACAAACCAGTTCCAAATCCATGGAGGCAATGACTCCAACGAGCTTGAACCTCCATTTTGGTGAAATTATAGGCAAAATCAAAAAACAAATTTTAACAATCGCGCGACTTTTGACCCAATAATCAAATCTATGAAATTTGTCGGGAAGATTTTTCTAAGTCCCCTAATGCCAAGTTGCATACCTTAGATTAAGAATTCCTTCCTAGCATTTTGTTTTAAGCTTTCGTCCAAATAAAACTACACAGATTTATCCATTAATTCCAAAGCTTAGAATGCGGCTTCATTTGCTGCAGCGAACCAAATCCATTTATTTAGCATCATTAAAGAAAATAAATAAATAAATAATGTTTTTATTGCTTTCATTCCCAGGTATGCAGCACGCTTCATTATTTGCGTGTTTCTTCTTCCATTTCAATTTTCTTTTCTTTACACTCCTGCTTGTAGGTTCTGGATGGGAAGGGATGACGGAGTGAAGGGCAAATTCGGACATTTCTCAGTTTTTTAAAATAAATATAAATGTAAATCATTGAACTTCATCAAAAACAAAAATAAATTGAAATTTAATAAACTATTAATTTTTAAGACATTTAGTTTCAATATATGATTATTTTTTAAAATTAAATGAAAATTTTTAAAAAATATATAAGGGTTATTATTAGAAATTTAAAAAAATATAAATATGCTATTATTAATAATATCTTGTGCTAACAGGATATGATGTGGCGTTGATTGGGCATGATGTGACTGCTGACATGGGTTCAAATGTTGATTGAGATTTCTTATTCAACATCACATGTGTTTTAACTGATAGTTGACTAACAGCTTTTGACTATAAGGATTATTTTTTGTGAGTTTTGAAATTATAGAAATCAAATTTCAAATTTCGAAAGCATAGGAACTAAAATAGTGACCAGAAGTGCATTTAACCAAAATACTTTTGTAGTTTCTTTATGTTTGGTATAAGTTTCAAATTTGTGTCACGTATTTGTTTTGTATCAATTTCATCTCATATTGTTCGCAAAAAATGTCAATTATTTGTCTAAATCATTAATAGAAAATGATAACATGTATAAACACATGAATAATGACTTGTCAAATGTCATCCGCATGTAATTTTAAATTTTAACTTTATTACTATGTTTAGGCTAAATTTCAATTTTATTCATGAAGTTTTGGGATAAATTTCAATTTTCTCCTTTATGTTTGGACTAAATTTCAATTTCATGCCTTACATTTGAATGATTGAGTTTATTATTCTTGTCATTTATTTCTTCGATGTTACTAGTATAACTAATAATTTAGTTAAAGACTTTGATTAGATACTATGATTTATTTATTAGAACACAATTATATTGAAAAATAATAGTTTTCTAGCTTTAGGGCTGTTCATGTCCTCTGATCTTATGCTATTTACTTGTTTCCTTCTCTTCTTGTTTTGTTAATTTTATGTTCTCTCTCTACAAGAGTTTTGCTATTCTTGCCAAAAAAAAAAGTATTTAAAAAAAAAAAGAATTCCTCTTCAATTATATAAGATGATCACCCTTTTGGTTAGTTTTTGTTTTTTAAAGTTTGTGGCTCACATTATCGGAGTACATACTCATCAATAGATCAAATTTTAAAGACCACTAGAGAGAGAAAGAGAGAGCAAGAGAGAAAAAGAGAGAGAGAGAGAGAGAGAGAGAAAGAGTGTGTGTGTGTGCTAGTGTTACCTTAAAATTTTTGTCTTTAATATAAATATTGATGTTAAATAGCTTTATGATAATTTCTTATAGTCATAAGTTGTGTTCTCTTGTGTTTTATATATCTTTGATCTTAAAAATTAAAGTCTGTTAAATATGAGCCTATCAGCTGTGCCTTTTTATATCTTTTATATCTTTTGACTCAGTGCCATAACATAGAACTAAATAGCCAAATGGTTGTGTGAACGGAATCGTAATTTGTGTGGTGAACCAAAGAATAAACCTGTACGCAACTTCCTTCAAAGATATCCAATAATATTAAATTAATAATATCCAAAAAGATGGGCCATTGGCAGCAATTATGGTGCGTGGTTGCCACACGTCCATTTTGTCAATTACTTGCAACTTGGTGCGTGATTGCCACACGTCCATTTTGACTTCATTTCTACAAAGCAAAAATAATATTTTGATCATCTATTTTTATTTTTGGTTTCATTTTAATCCTTTATATTTCAAAAATTTTATATTGGCCTTCTATATTATACCTCATCATCATAATACTACTATGACATACCAATTTGGATATTGATTATATACAAAATATAGTGATATGTGACGTCAATTTCGTTAAAATAATTAATAGTTTTGATCGAATAGATTAGATTAGTGTAAATTTATAATATAGATGATTAATATGAAACATTTGAAACTAATAGAGGGCCAAAATAAAATTTGAAATAAAGATAAATGGCCAAAATACTCTTTTCACTCTGCTAATACCGTCCAAACAAGAGAAAGAAAAACACTATCAAGCAAAAGAAGACTTCATTCATTAAAAAGAGAGGCCTCTTGGTGGGAGGAGGTAAATTATGTCAAAAATTAAAATTAAAAACTGAAAGGTGAACTATATTAAACATCCATTGTTCTCTAATTATGCTAAAAGTTTATTTAGGAATGGCATTATTTTTTTTTTTTTCATTTTGTGGAATAAAGCACGGAAATATAGAATGAAATGATTAAATGAATATAAAAAATCATTACGTATACTGAGGTTTAATAAATTACCTATGAGGCTATTTTTTTTTTCATAGGTAGATAACATGGCATGCGCAATGCAGAGGCATGTGTCCTCTAAATATAAAATAACTTACAATGATAAAAATTAAAAGATATCGGTGAAGGAGGATTCAACCCCATAGATGCTTAGGAAATATGTTCTAAGAGCGTTTCCATGTGGAAAGTTTGTGACATCACACAAATACTGTTATATAGTTTATAATATTAAAGAAAAATAAAATATTTGTAAAAGTATATAATTGATATTTTTATTAAGTTTAAATTAATTTAATATAATATATTAATGAATTATATTAATGAATATTAATATATAAAGATAAATGTATATATATATATATATATAAAATGATGTTTCAGGTCCAACTTTCCTTTGTAATTAATTAATATTTTTATTAACTTATTTGAAATGATGTATGAATTAAATTTTAAATTATTTTAATAATTTAAAATAATGTGTTGAATTTGAAATTTATTTTTGAACAGACATGTTAATTAATTTTAATTAGATATATTTATAGAAAATTAAATAAATATGTCTATTGGAAATTGAAAAAATATGTCTAGAAGATATATCTGTTGAAAATTCAACAAACATAATTATTCAAATTCTATATATATCCTGTTAAAATTTTACAGTGAGTAAATTGGATGGAAAATATCCTAAAAAAATCTATCAGTAATTCTTTACTACATAGACATAAATTCTTTAAAAATAATACCTTACGCTTCAAAGTTATTTTATTATCTATATTTTTAACAAAGACAAGTATAATCCTAATAATATTGATGCTTAGAAAGAAAACAAAAGCGTCTTCATCCCTTTCTTTTATTTTGATTGAAACAAAAAAAAAGGAACAGATTTATTAGAGCAGGTTAAAATAGGGAGGTCAAGATTTGAGAAAAAGAATCTACTACGTCCACACGATGAATTGACGCAATGAATTGCTTGCACGAAGTGAAGGGAATGACAAGGTCTCATTTGTTTTGTAGCATTGAATCTGAAAATAATGAAGAAGAAAGTTGAATCACTTTCCCCACGTTAATCAGATGCCAACAGTTTCAGAGACTTCTTGCAGCCACTCACTGCCCTTTCCAATTTTGTAAAGACACATTCCGCCGCAGTAGCCCCTAGGGTCGAGGAAATTAAATATCACCATATTATTTATACAATTAACGAGTTGATCATTATCTGGGTTCCGATATATATTAGGAAATTAAAAGGCTAAAATTGATTGCTTGCTTGCATCTGCACGCAATGCAAATTAAACAAAGGAGAATATCTTCGTTTGCACCTCCAATAGACTGATACTTAAGTTACTTAGTAATAGAGTAGTGCTTCGGAAAAATTCATTATTTACAGAAAAGATTAGGGTTGAGACATAGGTTATTTATGATGTGGTAGCTGTTGGTGAATGCATGCCTTGATTATGTATGTTGTTTAGTTAGTGAGTGGCTAGAGAGCCAATTAGTCTCCGCTTATTATGTATAGTCGAGTCTAGATACAATATTTTTAGAGTTAAATGTTTGGGAAGTTCGGATCTTCTGTTGGGCATAATACCGTACGTTTAACAAAAGACCCGTTGTAATATTTTAATTGACAAACTGTAAATTTGGGTTTAAATGAATTTGAATTGAGCATAATATGATTTATCATGTATAAAATAGTATTTTTTTTAAATAACTATTTTATTTTATTTGTTGATACATATAAAAATAGTGACTTAATTAAAGAAGCCATATTACTTAAGTACCTGACTGGCTTAGTGAAACGAAATCTAGAGGACATGGCAAATCCATATAAATTAGTGTATGTTGTTAAAATAAGATGGTAAAGGACGATAGGGGTTTGTATGCATTTGTGTGAACTGAAATGATGCCGATAATAGCTTGAACCCCACTCAACAACATGGTTGGCTTTAGCTTTCCTTCTATTTATTCTATAAAAAGATCTTGGACAGTGACGTGTGATGTTTTTCCAACCAAGATGATAACAGCAATGCAATAGTTACGAAATTCAGACAACATCGTGTGAAACCAAAATCAATGGAATCCAAAAGATAATTTATCACCTATTTAACTCATACAATTCAATCTGCCAGAAGAAATTAATTTTAAAAAGTTGTAAATTTAAATTTGAATCTTGGCTGTAAAAGATATTTATATTTAGTATCTAAAAGTTCATTAGCAAAAATACCTCCAATAAAGAATACTTGTAAAAAAATATAACAAATATAGAGAGAGAGAGAGAAAAAAAATCATTTTGTAAACGGTTACGTATAGTTGAGTTGCGTTTTGTTTATATTCAATGTCGTATAAAAATATATTTACACTTGTTTACTACAACAAGTAACCTTTTCTGTTATCCAAAAAACAGAAAACAAGTAACCTTTTTTCTTCCTACGTGCACTCAATTAAAAACTCGCATCTCTCAATCATCTAGACTTTCCCAATGAAAAGAAAACATTTCAGTTGTTACCTGTTTCAGGGATTAACTACGTTTTGTATCTCTCAAATAAAAATTATTTTACAGAGTGCTACCACATATATAGAACATTAATCTATCGTCAAGCTTTCGGTTATATATATATATATATATATATAGTCATTTAAAGTCATATTGTTCTAGTCTCGACGAAGAATAAGAAAGATTTAGGGCATGAAACATGCAACTTATTGAGTGTGATGAATTAGCACAAGAGTCACCTTCTCATCTGTTGTCCCTTTTTATTTTTTTAAAAAATAGACGAATGATTTCTTCATATTCATGTATCACAATAGTTTGCCCTCTTTTTTGTTGTATCAAAGCGTATTGCATGGAATAGGTATGACAAGAAAAAAAAAATTGAAAATTTTGAAATATAAAGAGTAGAAAAAAAATTAATTAATTTATTAATTAATTAATTTTTTTAACCATTTCAACTAAATATTAAGGATCAATTCTCAATACTCTTTATTAACACAATGTTGATTGGTTCAAATGTTAGTTGACATTTGTTTTCTTAAATAAAATTTTAAATTTAAATTTTGTGAATAAAAAAAATAAATATTACAATAGTTGACTCGAATCAATTAATTAGAACTATAAACTTTTAAACGCTAGTAATTCAAACCCCAAAAAAATCGGAACACCCTCTTTTGCTATTTCATTCTCACCCTCTTCTTATTTTCACCCAATTAATTTATAATGGCTATCTAAAAAGAAATAGAGTGTGTTTAGCACGAATAACTGATAAGTTAGCTGAAAGCTTATAAGCTAATTTTTAACTGAAAGCTTATAACTGAAAGCTGAAAGCTTATAAGTTAGTTTATTATATTAGAAGTGTTTAATAAAAGTAGCTGTTAAATTAGTTGAAAAGTGTAAAATGACATAAAATGACATAAAAATATTTGTATTATTTTATAATCTTAAAATAATATAAAATAAACATATTAATTTTTATTTTTTAATTAAAATAATTTAAATTATTATATATATATATATATATATAATTAATTAATATATATTATTATATCATATATATATATATATATATATATATATATATATATATATATATATAATTTTATATTTTATATATTATACTTACGTGTATATATAGTTATGTTGAAAAAATATAATATATACTTACATATTAAATATATCACATTATTTATCTTTAATATATATATTTGTTTAAAATAAATTTAATTAAAAATAAAAATTTAAATAAAAATAAAAATTATTCACAATAAAAGTATTTTGAGGATTTAGATTATGAATAAAATAAAAAGATATTATGAGTATTGAGATAAAATAATAAAGATAAAACAGGAAGAAAAGTACAAAAGTTATAAACTTTAAGCTATAAGCTATAAAAAGTAACGTTTCAAAATAAGTTATAAGCTACTGAAATAAGCTCGTTTACTAAATAATTCTAACAAATAAGCTAGTCAAATAAATTATAAACTAGTCAAATAAGTTATAAGTTTATTTTTGTGGCAAGTCAAATACATTCATAGTTGGATTGTGCTACTAACAGTCAACCTCTTCAGAGGTCAGTTTTTTTCACACACATTTATGTATTGATTCTCGTTTTTGCTATTTTTTTTATTTGGGCACATAGCCTAAAAAATTTTTAGGGTTAGGAAGTTGACCGCTCCCTGTCAAAACTCTATATAGTTATATATTGTTACAAACCATAATTCAAATTTTATCACAAGATTATTATCATGGATGAGCTCAATGTTTTGCCCTTTGTCACTTAACAAAAGTGGAAATTAATATCAAGTTTTTTTTTAAACAATCATTCGGTGTTCGAACACTACGTTTGTGTTGACTAATTTATATTTAAGTTGAATATGACCACAATGGATAATAAAGTTCTTCCTACCAAGTTTTAATGTAATTACATTTTTAAATAGTTAAATTTAAAACTTTTAATTAAATTAGTACAATTCTTTACCAGTTGATCTAAGTGTGTGGTGGTTATTAATACCAAGTTTTCATGTTGATGAATTATCCTAGGTAATTGTTCATAGGAAAATTGCAGGGAAAATAAACTGTTATATTAAGTGAAATTTGAATATTAATGACTGGTTAAACAGAAATAAAAATTTTTGGATGGCTTGATAAGAATAACAGACAGTGGAGCCCACAAGCGGGCATAAATATTGACCCAAAACGTTGGTGGAAGTATCCAAAATCAAAAAATAGAGCTGGTTACTGTGAATTGCCTCATAGTGTCGACATGGTTTGCGAGGAAGACACAGTTATTGAGAAAGTGTGCGAGCTGTATGACCAAATCTCAAGGCTAGACAGTCTGAAACCCTGCAAGGATGTCGACATGCTTCTCACTCAGCTCGTCCTCACATGCATGTCCCCAGTTCCCATAGACGTCACCAAGCTCACCACAAGCCTCCAACGCCTTCGCTCCAACCTTATAAGGATCTGCGGCAAAGCAGAGTCACTCTTGGAGACCCACTATTCCACCATCCTCGCCTCCCTCCACGACCCTCTCAACCATCTCCACCTCTTCCCTTACTACTGCAACTACATCAACCTCACCCTCCTCGACTTCACTCTCCTCTCCCAGCACCACCCCGATGGGCCTACAAGCATTGCCTTCGTGGGCTCAGGCCCACTTCCCCTCACCTCCATTCTCCTGGCCTCCAACCACCTCCCCACCACCACTTTCCATAATTATGACCTCGACCCACTAGCCAATTCCATGGCTCTCAGGTTAGTCTCCTCTCATCCTGACCTCTCCAATCGTATGGTGTTTCACAGTAATGATATTCTGGATGTGACAGAGGAGTTGGAGCAGTACGAGGTGGTGTACCTTGCGGCGCTTGTGGGGTTGAACAAGAAGGAGAAGATTCGAGTTATCCAGCATTTGGGGAAGTATATGGCCCCTGGGGCGATTCTGATGCTGCGGAGTGCTCACGGGGCTCGGGCCTTTCTCTACCCTGTGGTTGATACTTCTGATCTTGGAGGCTTTGAGGTGCTCTCTGTGTTCCACCCCACTAATGATGTTGTAAATTCAGTCGTCGTGGCGCGTAAATTTGCCGAGCATTTGATTGATCAGGATCAGGAATTGGAGGTTGACGAGGAGCAATTGCTCTGAACTTTCTCTCACAGCTGGTACTATTGTGTTATATGTTGGTGTCGCTCCAAGTGTGTTTGATTTGACTTGCAGGTTTACTCATGTCTGACTTGCTTGTATGTGTATCATGATCTGCCAATATATATGTATGTGTTTATTGGCGATGTTGTTTATGAAGTTTCTTCAAGAAATAAAAAACAATTATGTGTTTCAGAGTCGCCAGCATAGCATGTTTACAGTTTCTTGTAGTGCTTTAGATACTTGGTCTTCATAGCAAAGTATAATGATAGAACAGGACGGCGGCATAGGGTCATAACAAGAAAGACTTGTTTGAGGTTGACGATTAGTTAAGTAAATTTCACAGCTGTTTACCAAATAACTTGCCTTGGCGATATTTTGATTTTATTCTCTTTTTAACTCTAGCCAATTTCAGCTGTTCAACTAGAGACAGTTCACTATACCCACCATTTTCCCTCTTTGATCTCTGTCGTCGATGCCCATTAAGTCAATACTAGGTATTTCCCTCACAAGGGAGGTCCACCTATATTCTCTTTCCAGTTTTCACTATATTTGATCAATTTATGTTGTTTGGTCATTGGTGCATAATATAACGTCCTCAAAAATGCAAAGACGTGGAAGCGTATACTTGATCAATCAGCTTTGTATTGGGTAAAAATGAAGTTGTTAGCTTGTGTGTTTGCTTTTCTTGGGAAGGAAAATCGAAGAGGAACTGAGGAAGTGGGGATCATATTCTTGTCCTGTTATTGATTGCCTTTTCCGTCTACAGAAACGATGAGTTTGGAAGAAGTTAGGGCTGGGCTGATTCAGTAGAAAAAGAAGGAAATAACAGAAATGAAGTGCTCCTCTAGAATCTTCATTAATAGTAGATGGTGAGATGAGCAAAGTAATGGGCCTGTATGGAGATGGGCATATTTGGAGTCATGTGTTGTAGCGTGTAATGTGGGATGGGGCATGGTGATGATAATGCCTCTCAATCTTCAATTATTTTTGATAATCAGAAGAGGTCAATCGCTAAGTTAGACGTACGTGGAAGAAACCTACGTTCGACATAAACGTCATCCACTTGGTATACCAACAATATCTTATCTTCACCGCTTACCACAATTCTCGAATCGCAGGAGCGCCATTAGAGGTAGAGGTCGTTACAGTTACTCCAGTCCTACTTCAACTAAACGACATAACACACTGCCGTTCTTTCTGATCCTTGCTTTAGTACAACCACAACTAACACCTCCTAATATATGATAATAATCATTCTGAGAATATAAAACTGGGCTGAGCTCAGATGATTAGTACTCTTCCTATCAATATATATAAGGTTAAAGTACGTAATTGATCACTCACAAAGGGACACAGTCATACATTACCACCTACTTATTTAAAAAAAAAAAAGGAAATTAACTAATTAATCAAGTCCCGCTAATTAGATCTGTCCACATAATTAACTGGGGACTTCTAATTGGATGTTATATTTTTGTGAAATAATTGAATTTAAGCATGGCTCATTGCTGATGCAATTAAAACAAAAGGGGAAGCATTGCTGTATTTCCACATCTATCAAATTCTACCGAATAAATTGAGCGCCTTTATGAACAAGATTCTGTGAAACACACTAACAAGAGCTTTCTGAAGGATTTCATCCCGTCTTTTCTTTCTTTATATATCTTTCTTTGAAAATTATACTGTCATGAGTTAACGACAGATACAAGAACGAGTACACAGAATACTAACTGCCATATTAGCAACAGCTTTAATGCAAGTGCAGATTCCAGAAGTTAGTATAGCATGGAGTAGAAAAGTATAATCACTCAATCAGAAGATGGCAGTTTCAGAGAAGATGGCAAGTTACTTTCAGAAACGACCGCGTCAAGGTGCTCCTCCCCCAGAATTGAAGTACACGTGTCCTCCTCCTCCTCCTCCACCACTAACTCCCTCCATCACCGAAAAACGCATATCTTCAGATGGCTTCCAATGCCGTTTCCTCTGGTTTATAAACCAGTTATTGATTTGCTTTTGATCTAGCCCTGTCATTTCTGATAGCTTCAATTTTTCCTCCTCCTGCCTCATCATTCACACACTATTATAACCATGCCATATGCGCGCGCACACACACACACACAGAGACACGCATGCATATACGCATACACTAACACACTTGAGGATATTAAATGCGATTATTATAACCATGCCATATATATAGAGAGACACACGCATGCATATACGCATACACACACACACTCTTGAGGATATTAAATGCGATTACCGTAGGATAAGGCCATCTGTAGTGGGAGTTCCACCATTGAAGGAGTTCCATTCTAGCATCCTTTGGTAGCTTACCCTTTTTCCTTTTCTTTAAGAACTCCTTTCTCAAGCTGCTGAGATAACCACTGTACTTGCGAAGCAGCATTTCTTTCAGCTCTTTATCACTCGCACGACTGCTACAAGATTCATCACCTTCCACTACTTCTGCCTCCCCACCACTTATTTCCTTCTCTGAGCCATCACCTCCCTCGTCTGTCAATTACCACAACCCATCCTAATTATATTAACCCTCACCATGTCCAAAAGATACAAACACAACACAAAACTGCACATGTCCATATGGAATTATTTGTCGCAGCTTTATCGGATGATCATACTTCCATGCATATAATAAAAGCAGATGAAACTAGACTTCATACAAAATACAAGTAACTTCAACATTGTCTAGATTATTTAATTTCATTTGGCATTCCTTCTATTAGGGCAGACATGCGTTGGAGCTTCGGAGTGTGGAAGGGCATTGTTGTTTGTGAAGACAAGGGTTGAACAAATACTTGTAGGACATGGGGTTAAAAGTTTAGCTATAATCATTGAGTCGCAATAGAGAAAAAAGTTACCCTATTTTTAAGGCCAAAATCAGGTTCAGGTCAATGACCTTTTATTATTATTATTTCTCAGTTCTACATGACCTTCACGACACTGAATTGAAATGGTCCCCCCCCCCCCCCCCCCAACTCAAGATTCTGCATCTCCGACTTGTCTTTCTTTTTTAACTACGATCCTACTTGCCTCTTTTGGTTACGAAAGAGAGGAGTGAAATGAAGTTGCCAAAAGAGGATAATGGTCCCCCCCCCCCCCCCCAACTCAAGATTCTGCATCTCCGACTTGTCTTTCTTTTTTAACTACGATCCTACTTGCCTCTTTTGGTTACGAAAGAGAGGAGTGAAATGAAGTTGCCAAAAGAGGATAATGGTCCCCCCCCCCCCAAACAAAAAAACACAAAAACAACAAAACAAAAAAAAGCAAAAAAAAAAAAAAGCAAAAAGAAAGAAAGAGAGATAGAAAAAAAAAAAAGAATTATGTACAATAATTCAATGTACTTCAGTTAGGAAATATATACACTTCTAACATGAAGAGCAAAGTAGTTGACTTTTGACATGAAAAGGAAATTATAGCCTGCAAAACTAATAGTGAAATTATTTACAGGGTCAGCTCCTAAAGCTGAATTGAAGATGTACGGAAGAAATATCATCTTCTGATCAATATCAATAATTAACATGTTAATGTGTTAATCTGAGGTGAGTATTAGTTGAAAAGAGATAAGAACATATATTGGTGCTTGGAAAAGTTTAAATATATAATTTAGTCTTCATGTTTTAAAAAATGCATTTAGTCCGAACTCTAATTTACTTAAGACAAAACTAATAATCATTTTCTAAGGACAAAATGCTAGTTTGCAGCATTTTCCAGAGTACAATATAATAATTTTGTATAAGAAAGGATGTCTTAACATTAGTCCTTCATTTCTTGCGCAGAAGAGACAAGGATGAACACCCTTTTACCCATATGCATATGGAAATCAGTTTTAACTCTATACAACTGGGCGCATTTGAAATTATTACATAACCAATATCTAGCAGCTATAGTAGACACTAGCATGCTTTAGTGAAATATACATAGACTGAGAAATTGGACTACACACGCAAAAATGGGTACCCTATGGTATATATACGGCACTTCAACTCTAATAAAGAATTTCTCCATAAGATGATTTTTTGGACAGATAAATGTAAACAATAATATCATTACTGACCTTTCTCGAGATATGATGAATTAATGGGCCAGCCTCATTGTAAGGATTGCAATTAATGCTAAAAATAAATATACAACACGTACGGTCTCCGTCTTCAACTTACAGAAAGGGCCATTTATATTCACCAAGTAATAGTAACGATTATATGATTAGAAGAATAAAGAAAGGGACCATTCAGATATTTTTTTAGTTTAAGGCGTTTCAGCCCCATTTCAATTATATTTTGGGCATAGAATATTCTATACACATAATCAATATAGCAAGGTTTAGACAGAATGGATTGGAGATATAAACAAGGCTTTACCGGAACGATGAGCCCATGAGTTGGTGAATGTTCCCTTGCAAAGGTCTCTAAGTTGTGATTCGATATCGCAAAGAAACAAGGTGGCTTCGTTGAAGGGCTTGGATAACTCCTCTTTGTATTTATGAAGAACTTGGCAGTATGATTTCTTACAGTAACAACCAAACAAATCTTCATTCAGAAAATAATTCCGTGCAATCATTTCAATATTATGGAAACTGAAAGCTAATTAAGTAATTAACAGTGAGCAATTAATTCCTTTATTATTATTATTATTATTATTATTACTATTTGGAGACGAAACATAATAATCATACATGTTACCCTATGCCCAGAAAAGGAAAAAGTCAATACCATGAAGTCGTCAAGCTCAGGATCGTCACCAATCTCACGGCGAACATTCATGGGGTGGTTTTCACGGCCCATTTCTTCAAGGAGAGATGCTAGTTCTGGTGGTGCTCCAACCTTGCAATACATTCCAATCAATTAATAAGCTTCCACTCCGTGAGACAGTTTCACACACAGGCACATATAGATATATTTATATCATATCATCGTAATAGTATTCTGCTGCCAGACTTATATGAGAGAAGAAGATGAGGAAGTGAGAAGAATGACGAACCTTTTGGCATTCTATGAAGGCAGAAACTAAATTGGGATAAAGAGGGTGATTGGCGATCTGGGTCTTGATCAACCGATCCGACATGCCTGAACCGGGTTCGTCCGGTTCGGGAGCGAGGAGGCGGAAGTAGTCAGTACCCACCGGCCCACGTTGCAATTCAGAATTAGTAGCAGAAGCAGAAATGACGTCGCCAATTCTAACATCCTCAGAACAAGATCCATTAGGATTCAACCTCCAACGTTTATTATCATCCATCAGCTCAACCCAAAACACTGTGTTTGAGTTGTGAGTTTCAGAGACTAGAGACTCCAAAAAAGTCCCAAAGCTTGGGATTAAGAAACACACATACTAGCTAGCTAAAATCTAAAGATCTAAACGACAACCGACAACAGTGTTATGAATCATGTAAGAGAGAGTGAGACCCACCGAAGTTTCTCGCTAGAAAATAGTCAGCAATTAATTACTTAAACTAGAAGAATGCTAGAGATGAGATAATTAATTAATAATATGTGTGAGAGAAACTGAAAAGCCGTACATACATGTGTTGGTGTGGGCGTGTGTGTGAATGCCCATACAAGTTAATATTGAGAGAGGAAGAGGGTGAAGGAGGAAGGGAGAGTGCTGTGAGGGAAGAAGGAGAAGAAGGTGAAGTTATTACGGAAGTAGAGAAAAGACCAGAGCTTTTTTTTTGCAGAGAAACCTGGGGGAAATGGCCGAGTTCTGGAGGAGAGAGGGGAGAGATTGGAATAGGAATTTAGATGGGAATGATTTGACAAGATTAAGGAGAGTAGGGAGGTTAGGCATGTAGTAATGTAGGGCCGTATATATAGGGTTGAGTCTATGATTTTAACTCGAAGTGTTGGAGATGACTAACACCTAACGAATTGTGGCTGATGGATGCCCTACTGTCCGCCCAGCGTTGATTTCAGTCGTTGATTTTTTAAAATTAACCATTTAATTTTAGCGTTTTATTTTTAAAAAACTGACTTTTTTTAAAAAATATTTTAAAAAATCAACAATTTAAATGATTATCTTTAAAATTAATAGTTCAGATAAATTAAATTTCTTATGCATGGTCCCGATAAAGTAAACACCAGAAAATTTGTGTTCCAAATTATAATTGGATTGAACAGTGGACCTCTTTTAAATAGTGTGCACTCTCATGTTTTCCAAAGTATAGTAGAAACTATTTACGTAGAAATTTGTATATATTTCTTATCAGATTATTTAATTAAAATATGATAAATTTTAAATTAAAATATAATAAGTGTTTAATTGTTAAAAATAATATAATATTTTTTACAATTTATCATTACATTATTAATTATTTTAAAATAAATTTTATACACATTTTATTTTTAGTCAAAAACTTAATAAAAAAATAAAGAACTTTATATAACTTTTTCAAAAATTCTATTCTCCAATCCCAATACTACAAATGGAAAAAAATATTCATATTTTTATTCATCATAATAGATTACTCAAAATCGAATAAAATAAGCACTTCATCTTTGAAAAGTTATTTATTTTAATTTAGCTTTTTAAATATCAAAATTTTATTTTTTTCTTAAATTTATTATATATCCAAATTTTTAGGGTTATTTTTTGTTTAAAAAAATTTCCATGATTTGATCTATTTTTACTTTATATACTGTAGTTCAAAAAATATCAATTAAGTGGTCAGTAGTTTAATTATTAATACTTTGAGACACTGTAATTTATTTCTATTAAGTTTTTAACAAAAAGTCACTTGAGATGTATGCAATTCTAAAAAATTTAATTTTACGCTCTAATCTCATAATTTTCTCCTTTCTTGAACACTAAAAGTAAATTAGCACCTAAATCTTATTTGGTTGATATAAATAACTCTCACTCTACCCATTTTAAACCTTAGCTTTACAAATTTCCTCCTTTCTTTAACACTTAATAACTCCAAATTCATCCAATTTGATTCATAATTTTACAAATTCCTTGGTTTCCTAAACACTCGAAGCAAATCAACATCTAATTTTTTTTTATTTGATATAAATTTCTAAATATAGGGCTTAAAATTAATTGGCATATTGGGGATTATTTACATCGATACATAAGATTTTAAGTGTTAATTTACTTCAAATGGTCCGTAAATGAGAGAATTTAAAAAATTAGGGTTCAAATAATATTAATTGGATTTTTTCCCCATGGCCTTAGTGACATTTCTATTAAAAACTTGACAAACATAAATTACAAGACCCTAAAGTGTTAACAGTGTAAATCACAAACTACTTGATTAATTCTTTCTGAATCATAAGCAAGGGGCCTTTTTTATAATTAACCTTTTATAAATTATTTTTTAAGGACAACGATTTCTCTACTATTTTTCTTTTGTTTAAACACGTAGAGAATATATTTGGATTTTGTTAATATTATTGTCAAAAAATGTAAACACATCATTTGGATTTCTTTATGCTAAGGTGGTGCCGTTAAATTAAAAGAGATTATTTGACTCAGAAAGTGACTATGCTAATATTTTATTGATAAGAAAGATATACAATTCTTGCAGAGAAATTGCAAGAATAAAAATTAATGTTCTCACTTTATAATATCTATCATACTTGAAATAGGACAATTTTTATATCAAATAAATAATATTTTATGAGAACATTTTTTAAGTTGTTTGAAAACGGGATAATGAACAAAGTTTGAAGATGCTTTAATTGTTGTTCCGTAAATGGGGAGTTCGTGCATACGATTAAATTTTTGGGAATTCTTATCAGGGAAATAGTAAATATTTTAGGTGAAATTTAATAAAATAAGAAATTATTTTTATGAACTCAAAGGTTTTAAGAAAAAGTTATAGAGCAAAACAAATCTATAAAACTCAAATAAAAGTGCAGGTATCTGAGTAATGATTTGGACAATCAGTTTATAACGAAGGGTGTAACCTATCAATTGAATAATATGATCTAAATAATAAATATGAGTCTTTTTGGCCAATGCATTATCTTTTGGCTTGTCAAAGGTAAGTTCTTGACAGATATAAATTTTTTAAAAAAATACAGAGTCTCAACCTGACAAAGGCCGAGACTCCGACAAAAAAAAAATGAACATAACTTCTGTCAAATCATATTATGTAAAGCTACATGGAATCTCTGCAGCATGCAAAGAGGTAAAGTGAGGGGACGGGCCATGCACGCCAATTTTCAAAAAATGGGATGGGTGGTTGCGGGATGACGGGGGTGTAAAGAAGCCTCACTCACATATTTGGCTACATAAGGGGGGGAGGGAGGAGGCTGAAGACAGAGAGAGCTGGAGAAGCCAAGAAGACTAGAAGAGGCTGAAAGTTGAAAAAGATGGTTGAGAGTGTGTAAAGAGTTTGAAGAATGATATTTCAGAAAAATTAAAATTTTAAAGTTAGATGAGTATTTTTAAAATTCTTTTGTTAGATTAGTATGTTTAAATTTTTATGCTTAAATTTTAAAATGTAGATTAGTATTCTTTATGATTAGATTAGTATGTTTAACTTCTTGTGATTAGATATTATATGATATTTTAAATTTTATGATTAGTATAGTTCTTTAATTATCTTTTTATGATTAGATAATATATGACATTATCTTTAAATAACTAAAATAATGAAAAGATAATATTTGTAAAAATGAATTGAGACTTTAAGTCAATTAAGACTATGGTTTTGAAAATTTTAATTTAGTTTGTGTTAATAAAATATTTACATGATATAAAAATATATTTTTTACTAAAAGATTTAAAAAATAATTATAAATAACATAAAAATTTATTTTTTACTAAAAGATTTAAAAAATAATTATAAATAACATAAAAATATATTTTTTACTAAAAGATTTAAAAATGGCTTACAGCTCATCGTGGCACCCTATCAGCGGCTTACAATATTGGCCAACGGTTTAAGGTCTACGGTTATTACCAAATCCATCCCTAATCAGAGGCAAAGTGCAACTAAGATCATCTCACCTACGAACGGGCATAGATTATAGATATCGTTGCCATCCATCTTGATGCAGTATATGTTAGCAATAGGGTCACGATCGGGCAAACTGTTCAGAACAACTTCCAATCTAGAATGTTATTGTCTGTACTTGATGTAACTATATATAGTTGAATGAGAAACATCTTCTTGTAATTTTGGATTTTTTTTTGAATAGATATTGTTTTTTTGAATGAATATTGTTTTCAATTATGTTTGTATGTCCCAAGTGTGTTTAATAAATGTTGTTTTATTTTCAAACTAGATTGTCTAATTAATTTGATTACTTGGTAGCTTGTATACAATGGCTAATGTCAAACGTGTGATGAACCATGCCCTCGATGATGAATCACTTATGTACTTACTATCTTGACACATATCTCAAGATGTTTGGGTAAACAAAATATTTTTTTAAAAAAAAAAACTCAACGTTATATAATGTTTTAAAGGAAAAAAATAAATTTTATTTATTGATTATTTGATTACTTCACCCTAATAAAATTTAATTGCAGAGAGATTGCCTTCAAAGGCTACGACAATGCATCCTAGTCTGTGACTCACCCTCAGCGATTGTTCCCTTCCTACGCGATGTTGGCTTCTATAGCGTCACTTGATTAGGTACATTTGAGCACAATCCAGCTCTTATTTCAGCACTGGTTGAGAGGTGGAGGCCGAATATACATTTTTCACACCCCACAAGGAGAGTGTACAATCACATTACAAGATGTGGCGGTACAATTAGGTCTCTTGTGTGCTGGTAGGCCGATCACTGTGAAAAGGTCTACTGATTGGCCAACCTTATGTGATGAGCTTCTAAGGACTGTCCCGCCAGCTAACAAATTAGATGGTGGGCAAATCACTATGAATTGGCTTAGGGATATCTTCCCTTACTTGCTTGATGATACCACACCCAAGAAAGTGCAACATTTTGCATGTGCGTATATTTTGCAATTGATTGGAGGGTACCTGATGCCATATAAACTGGGCCACAAAATATACCTCATATATCTAAAGTTCCTCTGTGACTTTGAGGAGTATGGCCGCCATAGTTATGGATCTGCGGTATTGGGCCACTTCTACAGGAAACTTTGCTTGGCAACTAACTCCGAGCAAAAAAAAAATTTGGTGGTTGTCTGACTCTGCTATACTTGTGGGCATGGGACCGATTCCCATGTTAACACCACGGAGACACCCCACCCTAGATATGGAGTTAGATTGGTATAATTTGCTTTCATCTTTGGGTCATCGATATACAATTCCTACTTTTCTTTTTTGTTTAATATTTAGTATTTACAATTCCAAATCATATATATTTGTAAATCATTGCAGCTAGAAAGGTACTCGGGACAGCTTAGGTACGACCACCGGATGCCTTGAAGAATTTTTGAATTCTATTGGATAGGATAGCACCTCACGAGGTATCCTGCTTGACCAATTATGTTTCAAACACAATGATATATATTTATTTTTCTAAATTGTCTTTTTTTTTAAGATTATTTGGTGCCCATACGACAGCGAAGTAATCGAAAAGATTCTAGCCTATTGCCTTGTTGACTCTGAGGTGTGGCGTGCACATGTTTCACTCATTTGTTATCACATCATTGAGTGGCACCATGTATATCATGTTTTTCACCAGTTTGGAGAGGACCAGTTGATTCCTGACCCACTAATCGACCTTGGTCAGTGGCACACATTGCAGATATGTGACAAGCACGACATTGATTGGTCAATACAACTTAGGACCAAAGTTGTCAAATGGAAATAGTGGCGAGAATGGTTGGTTCCATTATAACCCAAAGCCCATCCATTGCACCATAACTCCAAATACATGCAATGGTATTGGAGGCACACAAGAAGGTGGATTAATCCATCAGGCGATGTTTGGGGTTATATAGTAGATTTCTTTTTTATTGTCATTTACATTTTTCATGCATTTTATTCTCTTATTTTAATTCTAATTTTTATGTCATTGATAGGCTGATATGGCAGAGTACATGTGCAACCTTGTTCGTCAGGACCCAAGACCAACAGATATTTTCGAACAATTTGAGCTTGGGATGATGAACATTATTGTCGCCATGAATGAACTTATAGCCTCTCCCATCCAACTTCGCCGACTCAGCACTTACCTAAACCTAGCATTCTAAAGCATATGCCAAGGAACAGATCTCGTGGATTGATAGCGGTAAGGCAACATATCCCTTACGATGCATGCTATGCACTGGGTGCATTTATGCCATATCAAGGTACGACTTTAGCCAGCTATCAAACCCAACCTGATATTGGACGTTTTGGCACCGGTCCCTCATACACATACACATGAGTCAGCGGCTCCAGTTCATCCCCATATGTGCCAGCACTCCCAACAAAGGGTGACTTCTTCAATCCAATGTCAATACAGCAGCAATATGAACCTTCATCATTATTTACTGGGTCTTCAATAGATAATATTGCATTTGAACTGGAATTTATGACACCTACTCATATGATACCCTCAATTCAATCTCCTATATTATATTTGAATTCTCTACCTGACGTTCTTGATACAGGAGGAAAAGATAATGATGGGAGTGAAGAAGAAGAGCATGAACAGCAAGAAGAACCAAGACATCGACAGTCACAACGAGTAATTACGTGACCACATTGTGGGATTGGTAGTTATTTGTTTTAAGTTGTACGCCAAATCAATTGTATATTGAAACATTTTTCATTTTAATATTCACTGATTAGATATTTATTAATTGACAATTACATTTTAAATTTCAACTAACTATTAGAATTGATATGTTGTATAAATATAATAATTATTATTAAATAACTATAAATTTATATTTGTTAAAGCATACATGTTATATATGTGAAACTAACCTTCTTTTAGAAGCATAGTATTAGAACAAAAATGCTCAAAAGGATCTTGTTGTCTAATGCAAAAAGAAAAGTGGGAAACATCAAATCAAGTCCTTGGTCCAAAACTCAAAGTAGAGGGCCCGGCCAATGGGAACCAGGAAACACAACAGGAACTTGGTGAATCATCACATCAAGACCCAGATACAGTGGTGCAGAAAAATCATTAGAATATACTCGGAGAATGGAAGGGGACATTGAATTATCCATATAGCTATGTCGTTGATGATCTTACTGATGAACGAAGAATAAGGTTGTCCATAAGAAGAATGAACATCATGACCTTCATATCCTAAATTGAACCAAAAGGTGTAAACAGGGCCCTAGAGGATGAGTCATGGATAAATTCCATGAAAGAAGAGCTCAACTAGTTTGAGTCATGATTAATTGAGTTCAAAGAGACCTTTGCATTGGTGGCTAAATCAAATACATAAAAGAACTATTGAAAGAGTTTGAAATGGATATAGCCAAAGAAACCATGACCTTAATGGGAACCATATAATAGTTGAAAAAGATGGACCCGATAAGAATGTAGACCAAAACTTCTACATATGTATGTTTCATTCGTTCTCTATCTTTGTGCAGAATTCCAAGTAGGACCCTGATTTGGCTACTTGAGAAAACTCTTAATTGCTTATGTGTGATGTGTCTTGGTTGTACAAAAGAAAATATAATTGAAAATTCTAATTTTTTGAATATTTGGATACATTCTTATTTTTCATCTATCTTGGATATGTTTTTCCATGGGTTGGGCAACGTTTTTGGCTTAGGGTTACTTATCGCTACTGTGCAAATGAATTTGTTTGATATATTGTGAGGTCTTTGTGATCTTACTGTTTTATGACCCAATTTGTATTTATGCTCCTTTTTGTCTTAATGTCAATAGGGGAGAAGATGTATATGTATGAAATTTAGTTTGATCTATGCGTTCCATAAAATACTGTTGATCACTTACTCTCGATAAAGTTTGTAGTTTCAGGTCCCTATCACTGAAAACTGGCACCCACTATGGGGGAGCTAACATAAAGTATGTGCAACATCACAACATTTATGGGGGAGAGTAATGGATTGCCATTAATCAAGCATTGAATGAAGGAATTGAAGCGCAAAAGGAAAGGATCATCCGCAATTTAAACTGCAATAAAAGTCTATCAATTTTGTAGCTACTTATTTTCATATCAGGCACGAGGTACCAGTTTTGGAAGCATTAATGCAATATCACAACACATAAGGAAAGAATCTTACGCAAAGGTGGACCCTGATATTCTGGAACACATTTAATGCTGGATTGTGATAAAATGGGAAAGAATCTTATGCACTCATCAAAGACAAATTGAGCATAATTCAAGGCACCAATTAAAGAACACCAAAAGAAGGTTCTTGCCATTGAATGAAATGATTCTATTACGCATTGATCAGAGAAATCCATATAGATGGAAGAAAATAAATTCACAAAAGGAAATATCTTTCATCAAAAATAAAATGCAATCAAGATGTAGTTGTTTCTTTTCATATCCGGCACGAGGTACCAGTTAAGAAGCAAGTGCCAATTTCACCCAAAATTATTTCTCACATTTAAAGAGGGTCATTCATGTCTAATGACTATCTTTCTAAAGACTGTAAAAGGCAAAAGCATCAACGATCTCTGTAAGAGAAAGGGTTGACAAAGAGAAGTCTATACTGAGCATAATTCTATTGTAACTCTTTGTTCATTGTGTGAGATTGAGATTTGTATTGTTTATATTCTCTGTATGAGATTTCTCTCTATATTGAGTTCTGCGTGAACTAGAAGAATTATTTGTATTTTGTGTACTTTGTCTATATAGGGACTAGTAGTAAGTACCTAGTAGGGTATCTATCTATTTGTAGAGAAGGTTATCCGATGTACGTTTGTTAGGGATGTGTGAAGTCCTAGCAATTAAAGTATAAAAGCAGGGATCTGCTGACCCAAACTGAAGGTTGTTACTAGGTAGTATAAAAGTTGGAGGCTGAACCTTAGTTTGCTTACTTTGTATTTGGTGATCTTGTTTTTCTAATAAAATACTCATAACTGTGTGATGTGAGAAGTGGATGTAGGTGAATCTTAGTGATTCTTTTGAACCACTATAAATCACATTGTCATCTCTCTTCCATTCTCTTTACATTATTATTATTGTTATTTATTGAAAAAAGTTTCTTAACAATACCTTACTAATATAAGTTGACCCTAATAAGTTTTCAAAAATAAAGTTTTAATTTTACAAAAAATTGTATATACTCTATTCACCCCCTCTAGAGTATAGTTGCGAGTGCTTATCATATCAACATTGTGTTGGCTCTAAGGGAAGAGGTATTACTATTATACTCTATTTCACTTCTAGCTTCTTATGAGGTAAAGAGTAAAGTATTTAGTTTATTGTTTAGAGGACAAATTTATTTGGTAGTTTGATTCTAAAAAGACTTGGCACACTGTTTGCATCTACGCATGTATATATTTATTGTTTAATGGTCAAATTCATTGGACATTCTTAAAGTGGAAGAACTCTTTTTTCTTAAATGAAATGAAGCGTTTCGAGAATATTCCCTTTTGTTTTGAGAGAGAGTGTGTGTATGTGTGTTTATTGTGAATAAAATGGGGCACTCCTTCTATGTTAAAAAGGTCTACACTTAATTGTTAACTGAAAGATTACTGCTCAGTACCAAGTAACGAGATTCATTTGAGATGCCTAAGGATATTTTTTTGCTAAATGGGAACGACTTCCTTAGCTATTGAGGTGCTAGGATGTCTAATGATTGATGACAACTTAAACTTTCTCTAGACATCTTTCTTACTAAGACGAGAGGACTCTTCAGCCAATAAGGACATTCCTTTTCAGTAACTTGACTCTCTAATGCCAAAGGCCATGTTGGAGAAATTGTAATAATAAACTAAATTTTTTTTTTGAAAACTTTAAGTAATTGTAAAAAATCCCATGAAACTTTATGTAGATATGATAAATGTAGACAAGTTCGTGTTAAGACATTGACATTGAGTCATGCAGCTCTCGCGGAAAAGGTTCCCAACATGGTTTTGTTTTGGTTATTATAAAACTCAGAAAGTTACCAAAAGACATCCACAAACAATAGCTTACTGAAAGTTCAAAATTTGAAGTAATTAATTATCAAATGATTCAATTAATGAATTTTTAGCTCAATAATATTTGAATATTTTTACAATTAAAACACCTGAATTTATATTTCGCTCCAAGTTATTTTTTTAAAATTGTCAAGTGATTTTTGGTTAAAATCACAATTATTCCAGAATTTACTACTAATGAACTAACATGGTTAAAATCAAGTACAATTAGTAATTATAAAGGTATAAAATTTTTTAAATACTAATTTTTATTTATAAAATTTGAATTTAAAACTTTAGTTAAGATAAACAAATACGGAATCATTTAAATCATAATTATCAAGTGATCTATGGCACAGTTTAATATTCTTTTTTTTTTTTTCAACCGGAAATGAAATACAAGTTGATGATAACAACATATGAGTTATATTCCTTGAATTCAAGTTTACCTTGTGAAAAGGGAAAAGGTAATTTCACCCCAAAAAAAAAAAGGGAAAAGGTAATTAGGAAATGAAAGAAGGAAATAATACATTGGCATATAATCATTATGAAGGCAAAATCTTTGACCGAAAAGGACAGATGTAGAGTTAGGCTTTATCAAGACAATGCACATTTGGTTTGCCATTATTAAGCCTTTTGGCATCTCAATTCAAAAACCCAGGAACATGCTTGCTTAGATTATTATCGCCCACCTTTTGATTTGACAAGATGGATATGTTTTGTAAGTAAAGCTTCAAATGTGAATACTCATCATGCTATTTGGATTCTTTTCAGTATTACACATACTGTTTCAGAAAAAAGCGTAGATTCTATATACATATATATATATATATATATATATATATCATATGAAAGTAGTAGACGAAGTCTGCATTATTTTGTTAAAACAAAAAAATATAAAAATAGATTAAAGTAATTATATTAAAAGTGAAAAAGAAAGATGTTGAATTATAAAAAATGTAGAAGGAAGCGTGATTAAATAAAATAATGAGAAAGTGGAGATGCTAGTGAATATAAAAGATAAGTGGGGTCGATGCATAAGAAGGCGCCTGATAAAATTAAAGTAGCAGCAAAGCAACGACAGAGAGTTCCCCACTTTTTGGGATGTAATTGGATGACAACCTCTCACGTTCAATCATGCATTTCTCAATTTATTACTTTGTGCCAATTTTCCACGCCCACCTTCTTTCCAACACCTCTTCGTACATTCCTTGGCCCCAGTGTTTAAAGCCAAATGTAGCTTCCAAGCTAGAAAAAAAACAATCATTTTTGTCCCTTTGTATTACAGAATCACGGTTTATCGCCACCATTTATTACCATTCGACTGCTTCTGATAGCAACTTATCTCATTCATTGAATCTTAGGTGAGCCATATCTTTCTCCGAAGATGCCTCGCTGGGCAAATCATGTGTAACCTATAAGAGGAGTTCTATTTTTTATGTTGTAAAAGAGCTTAATAGACTATTAATGATTAAAAGCAGAGCAGATTAGGCAAATGGCGACACAAAAAGTCACAGTCACAGCAAACACAATGGACCACTGCTACTAACAGAAAAGACATCGATGGGAGGCTATGTTCAAGTTTGGAACCCAGGCAGCTCTTCCACGAGGATTGAGGATCAATTCCCAGACCCCATGCATGAACCTTTTGCACAAATTTTCATCCATGTGTGTTGGTTTGGCATCTCCTGTTCGTGAGATCTATATTGGAATTGGATAGTCCACTGTCCACCTTCAAGCATAAAGTTTCCACTTCCTGATTCTACTGTTTTTGCTTATCTTGCTGTCTTTATTTTCCGCCACTCTTATTCCTTTCCCATGATCTTTTCCCTTCCTCTTTCATCTGCATATCTATTTTTTCCATGAGATCGACAAAGCCCAGATTTATTCTGTCGGGTTTTTTTTTGTTTTTTAATTTTGTGAGTATAATTAAATCAATTAAATATTCTCACAAATTTCACACGTAGAAGCTTAGAATTATATTGGGGTTAAGCCGAAGTAAAAGATTACGACAGTGATTCAGCCTCCGCAAGTAGGCATCAAGTTTGGAATTTTATATTACACAAAAGTCGTAAACCATGGATGTGCCCCATCTAAATACTCTCCCAGTCCCATCTAAATACTTTCGAGTGTCTTGGTACAGAATTTCTTGCTCGCAGTTGGAGTTAGTACAAGTAGGTATCTAATGAAGCCTAGCTGATTCTTACACATGACCTAATATGATAGTAGGGTTCTGGGATGAAAGTGAAGCTACTGATCCTAGAAACTACTGTTGGGAATAATATCACATCATCTAACACCTAGCAGCCTTGAGGAAATTGTCGAATGGACTAGCAGGGGGTAGCTTCATGGCCAGCCATGGGTCCCTTGACAATGCTGCATTCCCACCATTTGGTACCTTCATCCAGTTAAAAAGTGTCGTCAGCACTACATTTCACAGTTAGATATATTTTATATCAGACCCAATCCCGAAAAAGTCTATTCAAAGTTTTTTGAAACAACTACTGACTGGTACAAGAACGAATCTTTTATTGGAACCAAGAGAAATAAATCACTGGCTCCATGGACGTGATTTGATAGATATAATTGCTGTGTGTGTGTGTGTGTTCGTGGCTTGCAAAAAGGTTGGACAAGTGGTATAATTGACAAGTGGTATAATTCATCAGTTGCCCTACAAATATGAAAACATACTGATGCTTAAGGGGATGGAAATTGAAACGGAAGAGTATACAGAATAAGTCAGACCTTTTCGAGTGCTAAGTTTCCGTTTTCAGGTAATGCTAGAAGTGATTTATCTGCTGCATGACTATCATGATTCTCATAGGCAAGCCAGTTTGAGAGCTTCTTCCTTGCACATGTCCCAAGGGCTTCACACTGGCTAGTCATGGTGTTGTATGGTAAGGGAGAAGTGGAGACAGCTGCTCCGGCCACTTGACCAGCTACCTCTAGTGCCTGAAAACATAGTATAGTATGGGCTACTGAGCCAATGAAATAAGAATAAAGAGTAACAATGAACTGTAATACATACATTCCTTAACCTAATGCCAATTACATTGCTAGGCAAGCAAGCATCAAGACAAACCATGGAAATTCAACTGGAGTTTTCACTCGAGCTCAGGCGACCCCCCAAGCTTAATTTTGGCTTCAATATTATTTTGAGGTTCCAAATTTTCACAGCACTGCCCATTTGCTAGAATAGATATCAAAATTACTACTTCCATATTTTTCCCCAATACAGTCATTCTACCAACAATCGAGTATCAGATGGTTAATGTAACAGGGCTTTGTGGCTTACAACCTATGTGTCTCTCATAAAACAAACATATATAGGCATGAAAAAGAGAGATACCGATTCCATAAGCTGTCCAATGCTGATAACACGAGGGGGCACAGACGGGGATGCAGGCATCCTGGGAATAAATCGAGAAACATCAGAAACAGATGCTTCACTGATTGTGTCATCCTCAACTACCGAATTTGAGAGAAAATCCTGCAAAAAAAAAAAAGTGAAAACATTCTGAACTGTTTAGATATTCACACGCAAAAACTTAAATGAGAAAGACACTAGAACAGGGAACTGCTTTATGTCACATCAATCCCCCATTTGGCATACCATGATTATAATGGAATTAGCCAATAGAACATACCCCATCAAATGACACTGATTCCTTGGAATGCATAACCTTATGATTCTGATCAAGAATAGATTTAGGACCAAACATGAACTCTTCATCAGGCCTGTACGTTTCTTCCAATTGTGTGGCCAGATTATCTGCTTCCAGCTTAACAAACACAAACAGGAAAAATCAGAAGATGACAAACTAGCAGGTCCATCACATGGTAATGTCCCTGAATAAAATGCAATACCTTAGTTATGCCAGCTAGATTTTGAACCAAAACATCTACTATGGTCTGTTTGTATTCACATATTTTGTTCCGTAACTCGGATAATATTGACATGGCGAGCTCATTATCAGCAGCCGTACTGTACTCGCTTGTATCCACATGGATCTTACCATATACTTGAAGGTCATCACTGATGCCCAAGAATGGATCAATCTAATTATATGAAAACCAGAAAACTGTTAGGAATATTATTATAGATAAGCATAAACACTTCCAGCTTTTATACCGTTAGATTTAGATACCATCAAAGGAGTAACTTAGATTGCTCACTCACATCAGATGTTGCTAATGACTTGAACAAATCATTCAATTCATGAATCTGATATAACTTGCAGGCGAACATCAACATGCTAGCAGACATTACAAACACAGACCTCTGACAAGCTGGAGGTAACATTCCTGTCAGAACATGAGTTCATCAGTTTCATCCCCTTTTTTCTTGTATAAATGAGTTTATTTAGAACAGATATGGAATATTAAGATTCTAAAGGTCACACCATTGCTTGGGTCCAACAAAATATTCCAAAGAGAAAGAGGAAACTGGAAGAAGCAAACCACCAAGTTATCTTGATCTTTCTGGTTCTGTAAAGATGAATTGTGATAGATTCCAACAGTTAAAATAATGCGTGCAAAAACATACAACAGAAAAACCAGTAATCTGCAATGACCACGACAAAATTAAGTTTCACATCAAAATAAGGATCCCATTGTTGCTGAAAGTAAAAGCAGACAAATCCATCTATGTGATAGTAACTGAACAACATGGAACCAGGCAAAATCTGATGACAAAATTATTAATTACAAAGGGGCCGTCAAATTTCTATAGTTGCTTCATTGCTCATGACAACTGTAGACAAAGTAAAGCATTCAACCATTCCATCTATGGTACATGATCTAATCAAAAGCACAAAAGGTTAGCATGAGGCAGGTAATATGACTGTAAGGAAATCTACCTTTATGCGTAAAGCGGTTAGTGTTAACATGAAAGAGTGAGCTATAGCTTGAATATTTGAAGGCAAATTATCAGGAAGATTGGCTTGAACCCAAAACGAAGAAAGCAACTGCGCCATTTGATCTTCACTCAGCTTCAAAATAATTGGTTCCTGAGCCAATGTAATACCAAATCTTATCAGCTTGGCAGACAACCAGTTTTGATAAAGCTTAATCCCAAACAATAAAACCTACTCACAGAAACCAAGTTGGGATACTTACTGCCTCCTTTGAACTCGCTGATCCAGTAGTCTTATCAATTATAGAGCTAAGCTGGTAAAAGTTAGGGGGATTCTTTAAGCCACATCCCTGCTTCCAGTCTTCTGCCACAACATCCTTTTCTTTGTAACCATCACGAGCAACAAGCCCATGATTTTCTGTCTTTGTGCCATCATTGCCCCTACGGAGCTTTTCAAGTAAAGCTGTAACTGAAGCAGATGCAGATGCAGTGGCAGTATGGGAGTGCCACTTTTTGTGTTGGTCTAGACATTCATGAGGATGGAAGGAACTTGGGAAAAGAAGCATAGAAAATATCTGGTGTGCTCCAACACGTGCCTCAACATCTGAGTGTAACATTGCTGTCAAGAGTTGCACGAGCAGGGCTTCAGGGAATGCCTGCACAGAAGAACCAAAAATGATCAATGGATATTTCCCAAGATAACACCAGTAAGCTTCAACCCTCAAATGCAATACAAAACTTCTCCAGATTGATTATTATAATTCTGTCTGAATAGTCAAAACAGAAACAAGTAGCAAGAAGTTTAATCTGGTCAGAGTTATGATTCCAACAATGCCTCTGTAGGGTTATCCCCAATATATAATATTCACCTTTATTTTGAACAGAATATAATTACATGAAGTTCCTCTCACTCACCTGCTGCGAATGTGAACAGACCAATGACAAAGCTATCATACGAGAGAGTATTATCAGTGATCCAATGGTTGCCCTGGCAGCAACACCAGATTGCAAATTTTCCAATGTTATTGCCATCAAGTCAAAGAGTGGCCGAGCATCAATGACCTAGTCATCCCATGAAGAAAAAGTATTTTAATAGCAGAACAGAAAGCATTGATCCAATTTACTGTAAAACTCAATAGGGGAAAATAGTGTATTTGCTCTAACCTACCGCCTTAGCAATTTCTAGTAAGCAGTCCTCAATGGAATTTTGGAGCGTGATATTCAAGTTCAACTCTTGCTCCCCAACTGATTCACTGGGGGCTTGAAGGCTTTTCCTGAGATGCCGACAAAGGTCACCAACAAAACCAACCTCCATCAGTCCTCCACCTGATCTAATTTGCATAGATAAAGCTGTGCCAACTCGAACGACACAAGTTTTAAGTTGGGGATCATGCATAACATTTTTGTGGTCCAGATGACGTATCACAGAAGCCAGAATCAGCAACTTATTCCCTAGGGAGTAAAAGAAAAAGAAAGGGTAGAACATTAGAACAAACCCACTATGATCTACTTCTCTCAAGTATTAAAGTCAGGATTGGCAAGGAGATAATACTTGAATTTTCAGTGAAATAGACCATGCTGGATAGAACCATCATTGCTAACCCATGCTGCGGAGCCCAATGTTGTCCAGAATCAAAGTAGACAAACATTGGATCCAGTACACGGCGCATTGTTGTGCTTTCCTTTGCCAGTTCTACCAATCTTTGAATGCATATCTGAGCCCATATTTCTGGTTTCTCAATTTCTTCTCTATAACAATTAGACAAGCAAATTACAAAAGGAAGCTAACCAGTAATTAAACTCTGTAACAACATTAGCAAAAGAGTTGTGTAATGAAACATGACTTAAAACTGCTAATAGATGTTTTAAAAAAAGAAAAAAAAAGTTCCTATAGAAGCTCTCAAATAACCACCACTACCTATTCAAAAGGGAGGGATCCTTTCTTTCTGGTTGGGGCTGGGTGATCAGGTAGCTTGAGCGATTCTCATTGCTAACAACTGCACCACCCCGCCCTTCACATCGGACAACCTCATCCACCCAATTATGATGAGGCTCTGTCTCTTCACTAAGCCTAGCTCGCTCATAATTATCTAAAGTGGCATGAACAATCTGCACTTTGAATGAACAAAAATATCAGGTATAATAATGCCTAAAATTACAAGTAGGTATTAACTACATAAATTCAGATACAACAAACGGAAAAAGAAAACATAAAAATGGATCCTACAGGAAAATTAATCGACAAAAGTAGACATTTCCAATACAATATGACCAGAAAGTAAACTTAATTTGGGACACTTTCACCCATGTTAATGATATTCCATGTCCAATAATAATTTATAGCAAGATGAACAAAAGCTAAATAAAAGGCTACAATGGTCTCATTATGAGCAACTCAATAACTCACCTCATCAAAATCAACAAAAATGTGTGTAAATTCAGTCATGAACCAAACCTGCCAAGCACAGGGCAGTCAAAGTAAGCATTGTTCTTATGACTTAAAAGGTCAACAACAATAATTTAAAAAGCAAAAAATATATATATATATATATGAAAGCAACCACACCTCAATCAACTGAAATTTGTTGTATTAAAAGCATACACGAAATTTTATGACGCATGTATTACCATTGCAGAAAGGCATTGCAAGCTTGCTGCCCGCAAACAGCGCTTTTCACGTGATTCACCATGCTCCTGTGATAGCATGCTTACTTTCCTCACCAACTTCTCAATGTTATGAGTATAAGTAGCATCCACCTGTACATTTAGGAAGTCAACAGATTAAAAATGACAGTGTATGACAAAAATGATATCAGCTATTTCATATTGATGATATAAAGTGGTATGACACAGATCAATTCATTATTAATAACAGATTGAAGGTAACTAATACCCAAAGCTGGATCCATAA
Organism: Biancaea sappan; assembly: GCA_037074585.1. Classification (NCBI taxonomy): domain Eukaryota; kingdom Viridiplantae; phylum Streptophyta; class Magnoliopsida; order Fabales; family Fabaceae; genus Biancaea; species Biancaea sappan. The sequence continues at coordinate 38,057,621 of CM073496.1, forward strand.
TCATTAAAACAACTTTCCTTTTTCAATTTGCAGATAGTTCTAAGTATTAAACATTGTGATTTCACCAAAGTACAGCCATGCACCAGTTGCATGAGTGAATATCACGGAACTATTTCAGTTTTCTCTGATTGTATTATTTACCTGACTATAGATAAATGCTGTTAAGGTTTGGCATCCAAGTGTCTGAATGTCATCATGCTTAGAATAGCCCATAATCTCAGTAATCACATTAAGTACATTGACAGCAAAGTATGCTCTGCAATATGCAAAAGGCATAAATGTAATACTTACAAAAGAATCACATAAGAGCTAGGTGGTGACAATGAGCCAGTATACATCTAAAAAAAAAAAATTATACGGCAGAACCCTACATATAAAATGGAAAGGCATCATAAATATCAGTCACTGAATACCAAAGCATGGTCATCAGAATATGTAAATATAAGCTTACTAATCCTGAGAAACTTACATCTGCACCTTACAACTGGAAAGCAACTTGTTGAAGGCTTCTATTACAATGTTGACAAGTTTGATGTGCCCAGATCGGAGTTCTTTGTAGCACCTTTCTTCAAGATGTTTTGCTATCTACCAAAATAGGGAGACATTGTGGACATCAGCAATGGATTCAGTTAATCCAAACCCATCTGTTTTTATTTTTCTTTCTTTTTTTTTTTTCTTTCTCTAAACATGTACCATATACATAAGTGAAATAATAGAGTTAATACCTTTGGAATTCGGAAAGGGTTTTTGGCTGCATATTCACATAATTTGACGATCTTCCTATCACTTGAAGCCCCTTCCTGAAAAGTATAAAATGTTTTAAATACCAGGGCTCTCACTTTCTATATAAATCAATAGGAAAGAGAAAAAGAATAGACATGTAGTCAAGCAAACTGATATAACAACAGACATGCCTGGTTTATTGGGTTACTATAATCATTCTTTTCCTTTATATTGAAAGTAAAAAATAACTGTGTTCTTTGCCTTTAGAAGCCCCCAAGGTTAGTTTTGCTTGAATGGCTCTAGTTATGCGCTAATTCAGAATAAATGGTAATACAAGTCCACCTTTTTTGGAAATAACCAACCAAAGCACATGAATAATGAACAAATTTGAAATTCTACTTCAGAAAATGGAGAATCATTTCCACGTAATGGGAATATATTACATCCACCACCAGCCTTAGTATTTCAAGAAACCATAGAGCCATAAGCCAAAATAGCTACAATATCGGGTGATCAAATGGTAAGCCAACAGAAATACCGGAACTCAATGAGATTAAAAAGGAAGAGAAAAATACATACAGGGGATTTCGGGAAGATATCAGCGAGCAGTTTCCTGTAACGCTTGACCGGTTGGCGCGATCTTGACCTCAAAGCAGGACAGCAAACACACATGTTCCCACATGCTGGAAATACCTTCTGGGATATAAAACCCATTTCCTGCAAATCCTCCAAAGGGAGAAAAAGGGGCAAAAAAATTCAACCAAAATATTCAGTCGGAACCGGAAAGGGATGACTTTGTCAGTTTAGTAAAGTAAGTAACCCCAAAACCGACACAGAAAAACCTCAGTCAGTTAGGCAAAACGACACAATGTAAAACAACGTAACCCAAATTGAACGAACTCAGAAGCAATAGAAACGCAAAATGGAAGATGCAGAAGGTTCGGACACACAGAAAGACGAACAGAACAAAAATTTGATAGCAAGTATTTAGTTATTTACAGAGTTCCCAAGAAACAAAAGGACCCTATTTTTCACAAGAAATTGAAAAGGAGAAAGCCAGCTACCAGGAAAAGGACAAAGAAAGAAAAAATTAGAAAAGTTGAAAAGAAAACTGTAGAGTATCGTTCGCTGTAAGAAGATTTTTCAGACAAGCGACAAAGTGCGTTACCACTCCTAGTTAGACCCTAACCAGGAAAACCGTAGACGATTCGGCGATATATCTGAGAATTTCAGAAAATAAAGCCCAAACGAAATCAACAGAGAAAAACCTCAAAGACGAGAAAAGATAAACGTACCTCGCTCTGCGGAAGCAGATCTGGAAAGAGAGGCAAGTGAAGCGAACCGTTCCCAGAGTTTACTCTGCGAGAGCAAGCAATGGGGAGGAAGTAGAAGTAGAACAACGGCAAATAGCGGAAGAGGCAAATAGAAACCAAACTCGAAAAAAAAATGGCGCGTGGATTAAGACAAGTTAAAGGAAGTTGGAAGACTCAGACTATGAGCTAGATCACGTGATGGGTGTCAGTGTGTTTTCGCTTTGCATTTTGCATTTTCTTCCTGTTGAGTGAAAAAGTGAAGCTGCCGTTTCAATTTCAAGTAGTGTCAGAAAATGGAAGAGGCAAACTTTTCAAGCCTCTTTAGCATAAACAATGGAAATTTGGATGACTGGAGGGGTTATTTTCAAAGTGCCTTGTGCACGCTTTTGGGGAACCGATGTTGAAACTTTGTCGTCTTTTACCTCTCTGTATCTGCAGTGAATAGAAGTCTCATTTCTCTTTAATTTGAACTCGTCTCGTAGTTGTAGTAGGTGGAGTTGAAAGTTTGAAACTTTTTATTTTAAACACTCAACCGTGCAATCATGGCACACTTCTCATAAATCATGTAGTGCTTCCGAACAGATTAAGTAACAATATTAAATGAATGTCTTTAATTGCATTGCAATTGTTATACTGTTACTTGCCCACTTGACAAAGTCATTAGTCCTTCGTTGAAGCAAAGGGGATGATGGAGTGTGAGTGTGACTAGGGAAAGATTATTCGATCATTAATTAGGGCAATACTTATTATGTTTCTTCTTTTTTCACCGGTGTTTTTTACTTGACAGATAAACCGTTGTGAGATTTAGAGTGAACGGATATTTTACAGGAGGAAAAGTTACGGCAAGTAAATGAATTGGGAGAAAATTATACGTTAAACTTCAGAGTTTATATAAATTAAAAAAGATAAGGATAAACTTAAAATAGAAATTTGATTTGTAAATTTATCTCTCATTTTTTAATAAATTATTAAAATTATATATATATTAATATCTTAATTCATAATTAACATAAAAAGTACTTAATATTGTAATTTATATTATATAATTATCTAATTTTTTTAAGTCTTAATATAAGTCTTAATTCTACATATAACTAAATACAAGAAAAAAAATATATTTTAAGCTGTTGTTGAGTCAACTCGATTAATTTAGTACAAACTCGATAACTTAATGAGTTTACTCGATTTAAAAACTTAAATTTACAAACTCAAATAAATTTAAAAATTAACTCAAAAATATAACAATCATGTATATGTTTATTTATACATCTAATACCTTAAGATTGATGTGAACCACATAAGTATTGATATTTACTAAAGCTAAGTAAAAGCAACATTTTCTTGGTGTTTTCGGGCTTCCTAATATCATTAAAGCATATGTAATTACTGTACCTACATAGTATTTTAATTAAATTACTAAATGTAATCTTGATTAAAAAAAAATTCAATAACGGAAAAACTCTAAATGTAATTTTTATAAGTTGATAATTATTTGCCAACAGTGGGTTTAAAAATAATTTTTAAAAAGAGAGGAATGCAGAGAGCCGCGTCAAATGCCAGTTCATCTTTTTAAAGATATCCTTATCCATATGCCAAAATATTCGGAGTAAAGGGACATTTCACTTGTAAAAATATATATTTACTCAATTATTACAAAAGGGCCAGACAAAAGGATTACCTGGATGTTGAAATTATGCATATCATAATCTGTGTTTTATTCTAGTAAGGCACTGACCGTTTTCTACTTTGACTTAGTTGGAAACATGGGAAAACTGCAATGCCTCGCAGGCGTAGCACGTGAGCTGCACATGGCCAAATCATTCCCTTTTATCTTACAATGCATAAATCTCGCACTTGGTTAAATACTTCAATCATGGAGCGGCATTCCCTTTGGGACGAGAATCTTAAGAGTAACACGTTGATTGTCATTGTGGGAATCTAGAAGAAGTTCCTCTTGGGCAGCCCCAGCTCTTGTTTACCACTCATCAATCGATCAGATCAAGGAATTTTATAGATTTTGTTGAGATCCTATTGCTGAAAAATCCAATCTGTTTCTTCGATGTACTCCGAGAGCAGCATAATTTGGGGTATTGATGCTCCTGACAGTTCGTGCAAAATGACACGCAATTTTATATATATAACATGCAATGGTACCTTGTGGTCCAACTAGGTTTAGTTGGGATGGCCCATCTGATCATTAACCTATAGCAACTCCAATAATGACTGCCAGCCAGAGATCGTGCTCTATCAGTGATTGTCCATGGGAGTGGGGTATCAAGTATGAACATGGATTAAATTTGGATTTGACCCCACAGCGGCCAAGTCCGAAAGCTGGGCAAATGATCTCATTGGTGGTGGGAAGATAGCCTAGTCACTAGGGTATCTTTTGCTCAAAAACCGAGGGGCTATGAGGCATGGAATGGACTTTTTCTCTATTGGAGTAAACACAACACGTGGCATCTAAAATTAAACTTTTAAAGAGAATTAACAAGAATTGCAACGTAGCCTTGATCTGCGTTTTTACATAAGTGGCAAGACAAAATATATGGTATTCGTGTGAGGGACACAGCATTGTAACATAATGGGCAACATAGGGTTCCTCTTCTTTCGCTAATCGCTTAATTGCAATTGTCCACTTGAGAGTCAACTATGATAAAACATTTTAATCATAATTTACAAGTAAAAAAGGATGCTGAAAAGAGAAAAGATCCATGCTGTGATATAACCGTCAATGTCCGGGGCAGTATTTGGATCGGAGGTTGTCAAGAATCTCTGCATACTCCATTGGAGTTGCCTGGCTACAGAACACTTCCTCCCAGATCCTGCAGAGATCTGTTAAAAAAAAAAAAAAAACTAACCAACTCAGTCAAAACGGATAATGTTTGCTTTGTTAGTGCGAAAAAGCTAAACGAAACGAAGTACTATTGTTACAAGGAAAATGGGTCAGCATGTGTACATTAACTTCTTGCCTTATAAAATAAGTTCTTAACTTCATTGCCTTTTCTTCCCTGATCTATTTTTTTCCTTTTTCTTTTGTGGAGGCTGGGGGAGGTAAAGATTAAAATTCTTACTCCAGAAAGGTGGTGGCAATCCACAAATACAGGAACACATTTTGCACCTTTATTCCTCTCTGGGTTGGGGAGGTCAGCTTACGTGAATATATAGAGGGTCAAACAACACAGAGCACCAAATTGCACTCAGTTCCCTCAGACACTTTTCAGAATACATATCTTTTCCATTCAAGGTTAAATAATTAACACATTTGGCTAAAAGGAAGACTGCTAAAAAATCTAGATTAAGCAAACAGGAAGGAAATGTAGAAAACGTGGAGGTAACATTTTTCCACAGAACGTTCGAGCTCATTCTAAATGAGTTATGCTTCTTTTGGTGGTCACGCATTCCCATTCCCACTCTTAACTCTCTCCTATTTCTCATTCTTAATGTATATATTATCTGTATCAAATAAATTTTGAAGGTTCTTAACAAATGGAAACAGTAACCTTGAACTTGACAACTGAGTAGTACACATACCATCCTTATCTGTTGATGGGAGACACATAATGAGCATGTCAAATCTTGATACTTTGGTCAAGTGCTCTAAGTAGCTGACAGAAAGAGCTGTGTCCTCACTGCAAAAAGAGAAAAAAAAATACTATCGTGTTTACTTTGCTCAAACATAGCTCAGTACAACTAATATAATGTTGAGAGAGAACTGCTTACGTGAAAAAGGATGCCACACACTTTACGATGTCGATTAGTAGTGCAGAAGATAAGGCATTTTTGAATATCTTCGGTAATTCTTGAGGAGATATGGCCTAACATATAACACAAAAACCATCATAATTTACTGCAACATGTTACAAGGTATAACACATTAACTAAACACTTTAGCTTGAGTGAAATAGATAATGAAATTAAAGCAGGAGTGACAAGTGCAAAAAACTACCTTTAACAGACGAGTCTGTAGGGCAGGATCACCTGAAAACCCTCTCCATGAGACCTCAAACTGATAAGCTGAAGTTGGCGTTGTTATATTTTTTGCAGCTTCAGCCACAGCTCGAGAAGCCACTCGCGAAGCAAGTTGTTGAACAGATATCTTAATCTCTTGCTTATCAATTCTGTGATTTCTCTGTTACACATGCAAGGCAACATAGTAACGTAAAATAGATACTTCATATATAGCATGCTTTTCTCCTGTTTCTGGAAATAAATATAAAATTGAAGTAGGGAAAAGAAATAGAAGGGGTCCTAAGGAAAATCTTACACCTTGTGGTTATTGCACAAAAACATTTTTATAAAAAAATTGCAAATCTTAAACATTTTGTGTTGTGAACTTAACTTATACTAGACATAAGACAAAGTGAATGCTCTAAGGGTGAAATAGAATATGTCATACTAAAAGGTTTCTTAAAGCTCAGGAGAGAATTTCACAATAAACCTTGACGCTTTTGCTTGGACTGGAACTATCAACTTCTTGTTCTCCAATCCTGCTTCCAGCTCCTTTATCCTTGTTATCTTGTTCCTCCACTGCGAGTGATGCTTTTGCAGGAATTTTTTTGTCGTTGCTCTGTCAACATAATCCTAACTTAGGCTGGATATGAATTATACTCCAAAATAGTAGCATACATGAAACAGTTTGCAATTGCCTCTATCATATTACATAATTTCAGAAGATGTAGTAAGTGGTATTTTAACAGGCCAAGTCTTGATTAACATGCCACCACACTCCCAAAACGAACTTTAAGGATTAAAAAGGTACCAGACTACCAGTCACCTTATTAGAGAATAAATACCAAGGAAGTCAATACAATGGAAAGACAAAACATATGACAACATTGCACGGGACATTGTGAACTTTATGGCTTAAACATACTGTGGCAATCTTCCTGCAACATTTATTTATTTATTTATTTTCTGATAAAAAAACTAAAAAAATCAAACTACGCATATAAAATAAGGGACAAGATATCCTCCTAAAAATCCAAGTTTTTCACAAGCATTAGAACCAAATAAATTGTTAGGAAACTAGGGTGGTTGTTATGTTTGTCATATGGTTAAGGGGTAATTAGGGAATAGTTAGAGGGTAAGTCTCTCATAAATAGGGGAGTTGTTATGTGAAAAAGGGAGGAGAAAATTATAATTGTTGTGTTTAGGAGCTTTGCTCTGTGGAGAATCTTAAGACCCTAGGAAACTTAGTTTCTGGATTATCGGTTCCTTGTCATTCTTATTAGTCTTGTTCTGTTACTCCTCCTTCTTAAATAAAATCTAGTGCTTTTCTTTAATTCAAGTCTTGGGTTCGCATCAATTAGTCCAACCAGCCGAATCCCATGCCACCCAAAATGTCTAACAAAATGGATGCAACAGAGGCTCGTATGGATCAGGTTGAATGTGGTTTCAAAGAAGTAAAACAAGAACTCAAACAGGGATTGCAGGCAATGAAGCAGATAATGGTGGCTGAGATGGCACGCCTGATGGGAAAAGAGACAGAGAATAACCAGACTAAAGACCAATCTGAAGAAAATGGGGAAAGCCCTGGGAGTATCTCTGTGTCTAATACAGCAGCTATAAGGAGCAATATATTGGATGAATTCAGGCTGTCTGCAAAGAAAGTTGAATTGCCAGCATTTGATGAAAGCGAACCTGTGGCTTGGATCATGCGAGCAGAGACCTATTTTGAAGTTCAAAGAATTTTGAAGGGAGTGCGTATTCAACTTGTGAAACTTAGCACGGAAGGAGCGACTATCCACTGGTTTAATATGTGGAAAGAATCAATCGGAGAAATTTCTAGGGAAAATTTTAAAGATTCTTTGGTAGCCAGATTTGGAAGAGGAAGGCTAGATAATCCTTATGAAGAATTAAAAGTGTCGAGGCAAAGGGGGTCTGTTGATGAATATATTTCCGAATTTGAGCTATACTCATCGCAGTGTGGGAAATTACCAAAATCTCAATATCTTGGATACTTCGTGGGAGGATTAAGAGCGGAGATCAAGAATCAATTTAGAACATTAAGGCCCAAGACTCTAGGAGACTTACTCTCTAGATTATCAGTTTCTTGTCATTCTTATTAGTCTTGTTCTGTTACTCCTCCTTAAATAAAATCTTGTTCTTTTTTTTAATTCAAGTCTTGGGTTCGCATCATAAATGTTCCAATCTTAAGCCAATCACAATTAAATGTGAACCAAAAATTTCTAGGCAAATAATACTCATTTATTGTGATTATAAAAGAAAGATTACAAACAAAATATGAATGAATGAAACTTTTGACCAAAATGCACAATATAGGTAGAACGCAGTCTTCGCCAAGTTTTTCTAACCATAAACATAAAGATGTAATGCAAAGGGATATCAAAAGCTCTACTTATTTGTACCTTTGCGTGATCTTGAATTTCAGTAGGCCCTGACTTTTGAGTACCATTTGAAACAGGATGGATGCTACCCTGCTTAATACTTGTTTCCGACTTTCCCACTTTTTGAGTTCCTTGTAGAGAGCTTTTCAGAGCTCCTGATGCTTTCTGAAGAATTGCCTGGATTATAGCCAAGGGGCCTTTATAGTCATAAATCACAGCAATAGAGAAGGGAAAATGACAAAGGGATTCTAACTCTGAAACAAGCCTCAATGACTTATTCCCAGTCCTAGATGTTTAGAGCCCAGTCCTAGATGTTTAGAGCTGGCAACTTGAACCTTTAACCAAAACTATATAAATCTTGCACTTAATTTCTCTAAAGCACTAAAGTTCTATTAGGCTACACTCTCCATTAGTCTTTTGCAACCATACTGTGCTTTGTTATGTCAATACAATGTCATTCTTGGTCTCATCTCACTCCCCTGCTCTAGAGTTTGCATTTCCCATGCTTTCAAACAACATAAAACAATTATTCCTCACATTGTTTGCAACGAAAAGATCCCATCTTTGATTGCATCTAATCAACTTCAGGGTTTGGTTACTATGAATATAAAATGGTTGACTAATTCAGTGGGCCAACCTTTTACACTGAAAGGGGGCATTTTGCCAGCCCAGCCCACTACCCACTTACCTAACTTCTCTATACAAGCCTAAAAGGCACTATTTTACCATATAATTTGTGGTCCACATAGCCATGTAAAATGTAAAATACTGAGTAATAACATTTGTGCAGCAGTCATAACAATATTAATGAGCTTACTTTTTCATACAAAGACTTGATATCAGCACATTGTTTCTTGATTTCTGGATTGTCCGGTTCCAAACGTAGAGCAAACCCGGCATCTGCAGTTTATGCAGCAAATCAGAGAGTCAACAAGTTCAAATACAAATAAGAATTTTTCTTATTTTTCTATTGGAAAAACATTAGGCAAGAGTTTTAACATACCCTCCATTGATTCTTTAAGTTTCCCAAGTTCTTTTCGAGCTGTTGCTCTACGTGAGTATGCTTTAATGTAACGATCATCTAGATTTAAAGCCTCTGTGCAGTCATCCTCAGCCTCTTGGAATCTACAGACATGAAAAGGGGGGAGGGGGAAGAGGAAAAATATCACTCATCATCTAGCAGTGCCCTTTAAGACTATCAGTCAAATAATAGATCAACTCAACTCATAACACGAATAGACAGGTAAAATCATGGCTACTCTTTTGACTTGAGATCCCACTATAAAATTCACAAGTTTGACAACATTTTGAATTGAAGAATGAGGATGTTCTTAGATAAAATGCGTATCTACTAAAGCTTGCCTTCTGAGTTTGATATAAGCCATTGCTCTATTTGCATATGCTACAGCTGTAGGTGACAAGGCAATACTTCTTGAATAGCAGTCAATAGCTTCCTTAAACTTCTTCCGCTTGAAGTATTCATTACCCTAGAAAATACAGATGGATTCCAGGCTCATCATTATTAAGAATAACAACATTTAAAATGCAACAAAAAATTCACTACCATATCCCCTCAAACCCCCAATCCAAAATAGAAGAGGGAATTTTTAATATATATATATATATATATATACACAAACGACTCCTACCAGCTCTTTCTCCGAAGCAGCATCGGGAACATCTTCAGTGGTGAAACTACTATGGGCATGACTAAAAGGATCATAATTTCTTGAGGAATCATATTGTCCCGAAGCACTTTTTGCATAATCAAATGGAAAAGTTTCTCCTCTTGATGCTGTCTCCATGCCTGCTGATCCCATATTTTGAGAAGATGAACCCTTTGTAAATTCTCATAAGAATATCATACATCATTTTCCTCATATACATGAAAGCATCCATATACACAGAGGCATATATCTATAAACAAGGGGACCCTTTTTTTTTCCCCCTCTCGGCCTTTATGAATTACCATTCAAGTATGCATGAAGCATTGAAACAAAAGAACCTATCAGCGAAATTATGATTCTAGTATTCCACAAACGAGAAGTACACCATGAATTAATTGGTTGCCAATGGCTATGCTTATATGAATAGTGAATACTTTTCTGCCTTGTTTTCAGAACAAAACCTTCTGCCAGTAAAGACTAAACTATGTCTTCATCCTGATATATAGGATGGAGGAAAGTTCACTCAAATTAAAGACAGTATCTCTAGAGACGACAAATTTAAAAATGGAAGAAAGTTCATTGAACACAGATCTGTTCAACCCCACACAACCGCACAGGCATACGTCGGTTGAACACAAGATTTGCAGCAGAATGATCATCTAGTCCAGTAAGCAAATACTTTGATAGCCGGTTATTGTTCACACTAACTTCTCGAAACAACTAGCAATCTTTCAGAGATAAGATAAAATTACCAACTTTTTCCCTTTGATGCGCTTGTGACTTCATTGTTTGCGCTTTGTCCTTTCTAGAAAGTTCCCAATCTTGCAAGTCATTCAAAAATCCCTGGAAATCCTGCCAAAAGAAGAGAACGAAAAGTGACGATTGAGAACAGTGGAGAATTGAATGTTCAAATGAGAAGTAAAATCGCGTGCAATGCAGCAAAAGTGGTCTACTACGGGGAAGTGAAGTCAATCCAATACCATGCTGGGGTAGTGCCGTAATTCAGTAGAAACAAGAAGAGGAAGCAAATACAGCAGTAAGTACCATAAGTGGGTACTACGCCGTTGGCGTCCACCGCTCACAACAATCTACTGAGGGAAAAAACCTATCAAATAGGAGAGAGAAGGAGATTTGGCCGGATTCTGTATGGAGGCTATACAAATACCATGAACGAAACGAAAGCGCTAGCTCTTGAACACGCAGAATCCGGCGCGGTCGACCGGGATGGGATTTTTATACTTTCAAATATTTTTATCATGAAATCAAAAGGTCGTGAAGAACCTTCAAGATTTTTACGTTTGGACCAGGCCGGTTTTCCGAGTGAAAGAGTAGTGGGTTGACATACTTTTTCGTACAAGCCCAACCAGAATAAAAAGCCCAACTCTTAAAAAAGGTGAAATTACCTCTGTTAAAAGCCTCATCTGGGAATTTGACCGTTGCTCTTCTCCTCCATTGAGTAAGAGGCTTTTCCACTCTACAGGTTAGAGTTTCCCCCCGAGTCCTCGATCTCATCAATGGCAAACAATCAGAACGACATGGAGATAATGGATGATGTCAGATATATTTTCTTCACACACATAACACAAGAGAGAGACAAGAAAAGAAAGAATTTAACTCAATATATTCAACAAATTTGGATTGATTAACAGACACGGAAACACGCCTTTTATAGCCTACATAATATAATAAAATAAACAAACCCACTATGTAAGGAAAAAGGAAACACATGGATGGAATGATGATATGAAAGGTATAACCCAATCTTCTGCAGCAAATCACGTGATGAGAGGTTATTGTTGCTTCCAAACTCTAATCCTTCCATGCACTCTTCCCAATATTCAGTGTGGCTATACCTTCAATGAATTTGGCGTCTACAATACCCAATTTCCAGAAGATAAGTGCAGTATAGTAGGAGTGGCTACAAGTTCCTATACACAAATTGATTTAATTCTGACATTGCCTCCCTTAAATAAAACTTGCAACTTTATCATTCTAAACATTTTTTTTAATTTGTAAAATAACTCAATTTTCAAAGGCTTTGTAAAAATATCTACAATTTGCTCTTCAGTTGGACAGTATTCAATCACCAATTCTTTTTCAGCAACCAACTCTCGAATTTTGTGGTATCGAATATCGATATGCTTGGACTGGCCATGAAAAACTGGATTTTAACTCAATGCAATAACAGACTTATTGTCACAAAATATTTCTGTAGGAGCATTCTATTTTTGGTGCATCACTTCTAGAATTTTTTTTAGCCATATCGCCTGTGTAGCACAACTGCTGCTGCTATATATTCTGCTTCAGCTGTAAAAAGCGCAACAACTAATTGTTTCTTTGATGACCATGATATTGCACCAGTACCCAGATGAAATACATACCCTGACGTGCTTTTTCTTGTTTCTAAATCCCCAGCCCAATCACTATCTGTATATCCAACAAGCCTTACATCATTATTATTAGCATAAAAAATTCTATCAGTCAGAGTACCGTTAATATAACGAAGAATTCTCTTGGCTCCTTGTAAGTGACAAACACGTGGCTTCTCCATGAATCTACTAAGTAGTCCAACTCCAAAGACTATGTCCGGTCGGGTCGCGGTCAAATATCTCAAACTTATAATCAAACTTTTGTAATGGATTGGATCTACCCTCTTGTCATCATTTTCTCTTGTCAGCTTCATCTTTTCTTTGATTAGTGTGGAAATCAGTTTTGAATTTTCCATTTTGAATTTCTTTAAAATATCACTAGCGTATTTCTTTTGAGAAATGAAGATTCCATCATTTTGCTAAACGACCTCAATGCCAAGAAAATAGGACATTAGGCCTAAATCTGTCATTTCAAAGCAGTTTATCATAGCTTCCATGAATTCTGCAATCATCTTTAAATTATTACCGGTGAAGATTAGATCATCAACATAAAGGCACACAATAAGAATAGCTCCAGGCTCAACAAATTTAATATATAAAGTGTGCTCAAATGGACATCTTTCAAAGTCATGCTGCATAAAGTAGGAATCGATCTTCTTGTACCATGCTCTTAGTGCCTGCTTCAACTCATACAATGCTTTCTTCAATCTGTAAACTTTATCTTCTTTTCCATTTATCACATAACCTGCAGGCTGCTCAACATATACTTCTTCTTCCAACGTGCCATTAAGAAATGCAGACTTAACATCCATTTGATATATTTTCCAGTTATTTTGTGCTGAGAGAGAAATAATTGTGCGAATTGTATCTAATCTTGCAACAGGAGCAAATACTTTAAAGTAATCAATACCTGGTTTTTGTTTGTATCCTTTAGCAACTAATCTCGCTTTAAAGCGATCAATCTCACCATTGGACTTATACTTCGTTTTGTACACCCATTTCACTCCAATTGGCCTTTTATCTGCTAGCAAATCTGTTAACTCCCACGTTTCATTCTTTTCAATTGCTTGAATCTCATATTTTCTCCAATTCTCATTGTTTGAAGCTTCTTCAAGTTTCACTGGCTCACAATCTGCAAATAAAACAAAATTGATAATTTCTTCATCAGAAGTATCATTATTGTTACCCACAATATAGTCCTCTAATCTAGTTGGTAAACTATAGTTCCTCTGTGGTCTGTTTGATGTTTCTGGTTCATTAGTTGTTGGGACTCCTTGTCCATTCTCCTCTTTATAATTGTCTGGAATTACCATCGTATCCTTTTAGGCCTTCAAAGACCAATCCCATATTTTTTCTTCATCAAACGTCACGTCACGACTAATTATCATCTTCTTTGTCTCTGGATTTTAAAGTCTATATGCTTTTGAGTTTGTAGCGTAGCCAATGAAAATACATTTTTCACCTTTGTCATCTAATTTCTTTCTGAGCTGATCTGGTACGTGGGTATATGCAATACATCCAAAGACTCTAAAGTGCCAAATTGAGGGTCTTCTTCCACTCTAAGCTTCTTTGGGTGTCTTATCACGAACATTCTTTGTAGGACACCTGTTCAAAATATAAACAGCAGTGGCAATAGCTTCTGCCCAAAATTCCTTAGGCAATTGTTTGGCTTTCAGCATGCATCTCACCATGTCCATGATTGTCCTGTTCTTCCTTTCTGCTACTCCATTCTGTTGAGGAGTGTATCTAGTTGTAAGTTGATGTTGGATTCCATACTGCTCAAATAAATCTGTACAGGCAAGGTATTCTCGGCCTTTGTCTGTTCTAAGTGCTTTGATTCTGCAACCATTTTGTTTTTCTACAAATGCCTTAAATGTCTTGAAGGCGTCATAAGCTTCCGATTTTTTTGTCAGGAAATACACCCAAGTTTTTCTGCTAAAATCATCAATGAAAGTAATAAAATACCTATGACCTCCTTCTGTTGGTGTTTCAACCGAGCACAGATCTGAATGAATTATCTCCAATAGTTTTTCCGCTCTCCAGGATTTTCCAGTTGGAAATGATTCTCTGTGTTTTTTCCCATTTGGTAGGTCTCACATATTCCATTAGGAATATTCACAACAGGTAATCTAAAAACATATTCTTTTCGTGATAAATAATTTAATCCAGAAAAGTGAAAGTAACCAAATCTCATATGCCATAACCAATCATCATTGGGAATTATAGAACTCAAACAAGGAAACTTATCATGTTGGATTTTCAAGGGAAATAGGCGGTTGGGAGTCATTTGTACCTTAGCAATAAATCTCTCACTTTCATTAGTTATCGTGCAGTAGCCATGATGAATCTGCATGTCGTAACCTTTCTCTGACAGTTGTCTCATCCTCAATAGATTAAGGTGAAGACCAGGAGCATAGAAAATATCAGAGATAAAATTTTGTGAACCATCTTTCAATCTTATAGAAACTCAGCCTTTTCCCAAAATTGAAATATTTGAATTATTACCAAATTTCACTGTAGATCTTATGTTTCATCCATAGAAGAAAATAGCTCCTTTTTCCCACACATATAATTACTACATCCAGTATCTAAATACCAAATATTTTCATCTTTTGAAAATGAATTACTTGTCAGAAATAAACTTTGTGGGTTATCAGTATTCTCACTAGCATCTTGATACTGATTTTCTGCCATGTTTGCTTGATGTTTGAATCTACAATCTGTAGCTTTATGCCCAAATTTCCCATAATAAAAACAATTAAAATTTGTTCTTTCTTGATAATTGTTACCTCTTCCTCTTCCTCAGTTAGTAAACCCAAAATTGTTTCCACCTCTTTCTTGATTGGATGATTTGAGATTGTTGTCTCTTCCTTGGTTGAAATTGCTACGTCCTCTTCCTCTGAAATTTTCTCGGCCTCTACCTCTGTAATTTCCTCTTCCTCTATTGTTGAAATTATCATAGCCTCTACTTTCAACATTTTGACTGGATTCGGCAACATTGTTGAGATTCACCTGACTCTTCAAGGCTTCTTCGTTCACCTTTTCGGTCTTTTCTAGAATTCTGCTCACGTGGCTTTCAATGCTTCCCTGCAACTCTGCTACTGTCATAGTGTCTGTGTCATGAGACTCAATTATTGTAGTCACCACGTGGTCAAACTTCATTGGCATGGTACGTAAAATTTTTTCCACTACCTTGCTATCAGGAATTTCTTTTCCATACACTCTCATCTTGTTGACGAGATCTGTAACACGTGAAAAATATTGTTCTACTGTTTCTGAACTAGTCATTTCATACCTTGCATATTCTCGACGTAGAGACTGCAGTTTGGATTTCTGGGCCTTTTCAACTCTTTTATATGACAACTTCAAAATATCTCATACTTCTTTGGTTGTTTTGGCATTTGCTATTTTGCCAAAAATTGAGTAATCTATACCTTGGTGAATTTGTGAAAGTTCCAACTAGTCTTTCCTTTGAGCAGCTTCATCAGCTCCTTGTTGTAATCCTGATTCCACCAAGCTCCAAATATTGTGAGCTCTTAAATGTATAGACATCAAAATTTTTCAATAACTAAAATCTAATTTCCCATCTAATTTTGGACCAGACCAAACAATATTGAAATTAATTACCATATCTCTCTCTCCCAAAATATACTGTAAAAAAATTGACACAGTGAGAACTCTCTTGTTCCTCACACACTCAAAATATTTTTATGCTCACACTACTAGGCTCTGATACCAATTTGATGTCAGATATATTTTCTTCACACACGCATAACACAAGAGAGAGACGAGAGAGGAGAGAGTTTAACTCAATATATTCAACATACTTGGATTGATTAACATACACAGGAACACGGCTTTTATAGGCTACATAATATAATAAAGTAAACAAACCCACTATGTAAGGAAAAAGGGAACACATGGATGGCATGATGATATGAAAGGTATAACCCGATCTTTTGCAACAAATCATGTGGTGGGAGGTTATTGTTGCTTCCAAACTCTAATCCTTCCATGCACTCTTTACACTATTCAATGTGGCTATACCTTCAATGAATTCGGCGCCTACAATACTCAATTTTCAAAAGATAAGTGCAGTATAGTGGGAGTGGTTACAAGTTCCTATACACAAGTTGATTTAATTTTGACAATGGAGTTACCAAAAGATCAATCCACAAATGATTTTGAGGAGAATCAGTTTGCATCAGAAGCAGCTAAGAATGCCTTACTTGGGAGAATAATAACACATAAACAGCTCAGTAAGAAGGTTGTAAAGGAAATTATTAGGAAAGGCTGGGGCAATCCAGAAGGACTCTCAATAGTGGACCTATAATGTTTACGCTATATATGAACATGTTTGGGTGAAGTGATAAATTTTGAAATAATATGCTTATAAAATGTCCGAGCTTTCGAAATAATTGGCTTTTGATATAACTGAAAATACAAAAATTCATATTTGACATTAAGCAATTAATTGACCGATTCTTGACTATTAGTCGACTGACCGATTAAGGATTTAATTAAAGTTAAAACTGAGAAATATCAGTCGACTGATATAGACTGATCAGTCGACTGGTGTACTACAAACTTTAATTTTTAGTAAAAGCAATTCCAAATATGGTGGATTCATCTACTAAAATTTACATAAAGTCCACAACCATATTTAAACTTCCATTTATAGATTCTACTAGAATATCAAAAGTTTTATTACAAATACCTAGTATGGCCTTAAGTTTACAAAACATGATATTCTATACATTACGTGACTCTTTCCCATATTTCTACTTAAGGAAGTAACATGGTTAGTTACACAATATATACTTATTTCTTTTCTTTCCCCTCTTTTTCTGCTTCAGCTCCTAAAATGGTAAGTTGTCATAAAACAAGGTGAGATGAAAAATCCCATTAGCTAACACATTGTAAAATATTTCTACCATTTTAGTCATAAAAGCTATTCTAACAACATAAACCTTTTCCAAGAAATGAGATGCCATCATATAAATACACATGCAGGATAAATCATTCTTAACTTAATGTATTATGGTTAACTCTTTCCCATTAAAAGAAATACAATTCTCATGAGGAATTTCTATCATCTCATGGGGAATTCTTTAGTTCTTTCATCCCATGAGGACTTTTTACATCCTATGAGGAATTTCTGGTCATCCCATGAAAATTTCTTGTTCTATTATCCCATGAAGACATGTGATATCCTTTTCATGAGAAAGATGTGTTTTATGTATTCATGAAGACTCTAAACAACAATCATGCATTAAAAACTAATATAGCACAATAAATATCTAAAATACATAACTTTTATGAGAACTAGCTACCTTGATTCCCTTAGAATTGAAATAGAAGTATTATCTTCTAGCTTCTTCCTTCTTTCCCTTTCCTTTATCCTGAAATCTCCTTTTTATCACTTTTCAAGCTCTAGAATTAAGTTAAATTAAAGGAAACAAGCTAGAAGCTTACCTATGATGATTCTTTTGCCCAAAAACCTTACTAAAACTTCTTTCTCTTCCTTTTCTTTCTCTTCACGTTTTTCTCTCTCTCTTTTTGCTAAATTTTTAGAATTAGTTCCTTTTTCTCTCTTCTCTCTTCTAAAAGAGTCTCAAGGGCTCTATTGGGTTGGAAATTCTCTTTTTAACCATAATATCTTATTTCTAAGTCTCACTAGCATACTAGGGGTAACTAAGTAAATTTTCTCTCATTGAATTTCTGTTAAACCGACCTATTTTCGCATTTCAACATGTAATCAGTCAACTGATTTCCTCCCGATAGTCGACTGATCCTATCAATCGACTGATTCATATAAATTAGTAGACTGATTTCATCTGGACCTGAAATATTAGCTTGACAGAGAAGAATTAGTCAACTGATCTTTCTTCATCAGTCGACCGATTGCAGATATCAGCAACTTGGTCTAATTTCTAATGCGATCAGTCGACTGTTCCTCTCAATTAGTTGACTGATGCCATCAAAACTTTCTTTTTCCTTTATTCTTAACTAAAGTATCCTAATTTCTCAATTTTTAACACTATTTGGAATTTAACAAAGAAAATATAACTTAAATGCAAAAAAATATGGGATGTTACAACTCTACCTCCCTTAATAGAATTTTGTCCTTAAAATTCAAGATCTTACCTTAGTCAAATAATTCAGGATAAGTTTGCTTCATGTGGTCCGCCATTTCCGATGTAGCTTCTTCTTGTGTCAACCCTTTCTAGACAACTTTTACTAGAGGAATTTGCTTGTTTCTTAATGATTTGATGCGAGTGTCAATTATTCTATCCGGTTTCATTTCATATGTCATGTTATCTTGTAAATGCAATTTCTCATATTTAATAATATGTGTAGAATCTAGGAGATATTTCCTTAATTGGGATACATGGAATACATCATGAATGTTACTTAGATTTGGTGGTAGGGCTAATCTATAAGCTGTGGTACCAAGTTTTTCAAGAATTTGGAATGGTCCCGTATATCTAGGACTAAGTTTCTTTGCTTTTAATACTCTGCCTACAGTTGTGACTGGGGTGATTTTGAGAAAAACATGATCACCAGTATTAAATTTCAATGGTCTTCTTCTTTTATCTGCATAAATTTTTTGTCTACTTTGGGCAGTAGCAAGACGTTCCCTTATTAACTTTATTTGTTCAGATGTTTGGTCTACTATTTCTAGTCCTACTAGAGCCCTTTCTCCAAGTTCTACCCAACAAATAGGTGACCTACACTTTCTCCCATACAATGCTTCATAAGGGGCCATTTGAATACTAGATTGGTAACTATTGTTGTAAACAAATTTTGCTAATGCTACATAACTATCCCAATTACCTTTGAATTCCATTATACAAGCTCTTAGCATATCCTTTAGTATTTGGTTAACCCTTTCGGTTTGTCTATCAGTATGTGGGTGGTAAGCGGAACTAAACCGTAACTTTGTTCCCATAGCTTCTTGCAGAGATCTCCAAAATCTGGAGGTGAATCTAGAATCTCTGTCAGGTATGATGCTATTTGGTACACCATGAAGTCTAACTATTTCTTTAATATAAATTTGTGTTAATTGATTCAAGGTAGATGTAGACTTGATAGGTAAAAAGTACGCAGACTTGGTTAATCGGTCTACAACTACCCATATAACATCATTTCCTGAAGATGTCCTATGTAAACCCACTATAAAATCCATGGAGATACTATCCCATTTCCAGACCGGTATGTCTAGGGATTGCAAATTTCCTGGAGGTTTTTGGTGTTCAATTTTAGTCCTTTGACACACAAGGTACTTACTTACAAACTCTACTATGTTTCTCTTTAATCCAGGCCACCAAAAATTTTTCTTTAGATCTTGGTACATCTTAATAGTTTCAGGATATATAGTATACTTGCTTTGGTGAGCTTCATTAAGGATGTCCTTTTTAAGGGTCCCACATTAAGAATATACAATCTATTCCTAAACTTCAGTAGCCCATTTTCGATAAATCTTAATTCCAAGGCTCTTCCTTTGTTCTTAAGTTGTTTTACTTCTTCAATATAAGGGTTACTTGTCATTGCTTCTAGAATTTGCCCTTCCAATTCACTTTCAATCACAAGGGAACTTAATCCAATTTTATTTGGTTCAAAAGATACCTCGAGCCTCAAATCCCTAAATTTTTCCAAAAGTTGTTCTTCCTTTAACATCATCATGGCCATATGGATAGGTTTTCTACTGAAGGCATTAGCAACAACATTAGCTTCTCCTGGATAATACTTAAGGGAAAACTCGTAATCCTTCAGGAATTCTATCCATCTCCTTTGTCTCATGTTCAACTCTTTTTGATCAAACAAATATTTCAAACTTTTATGATCAAAATAAATTTCAAATTTGGCTCCATAAAGATAATGTCTCCAAATCTTTAAGGCGAACACTATTGCAGGTAATTCTAGGTCATGGGCTGGATAATTCTGCTCATGAGGTCTCAATTGTCTTGAGGCATAAGCTACTACTCTTCCATGTTGCATCAATACACTACCTAAACCTTTCAAGGATGCATCCGTATACACTACAAAAGGCTCATGGGGATCGGGGATAACTAGGACAGGTGTTGAAGTTAACCTAACCTTCAGTTCTTGGAAACTCTATTCACATTTACTATCTCAAACAAAGGGTTAGTTCTTTTTAGTTATCCTAGTTAAAGGTAACGTTATTTGTGAAAATCTTCTAATGAATCTTCTATAATAACCGGCTAGACCTAAGAAACTCTTAACTTCAGTTACCATTCTTGATCTTTCTCATTCTAACACAGTGTCTATTTTACGATGATCAACAGAAACCCCTTCTCCTAAAACCACATGGCCTAAAAATTTTATTTCTCTTAACTAGAATTCACATTGATTCAACTTAGCATACAATTTCTTCTCTCTTAAGGTTTGAAGCACAATCCTTAAGTGTTTCTCATGTTCTTCTGAAGATTTTGAGTAAATCAGGATATCATCAATAAATACTACCACAAATTGATCTAGATAAGGTCCAAATATTCGATTCATATAATCCATGAAAATAGCTGGGGCATTAGTTAAACCAAATGGCATCACCAAATATTCATAATGACCGTATCTAGTTCGAAAGGCAATTTTTGGTACATCTTCTTCTTTTACTTTTCAATTGATGATAACCCGATCTCAAATCTATCTTAGAAAACATTGAAGCTCCTATTAACTGATCGAGCAAGTCATCTATTCTAGGAAGGGGATACTTATTCTTAATGGTGATCTTATTCAATTGCCTGTAATCTATGCAAAGCCTTAAAGTTCCATCTTTCTTCTTAACATATAGAACTGGAACTCCCCAATGTGAAACACTAGGTCTAATAAAACCTTTCTCTAGCAGTTCCTCAATTTTCCTTTTAAGTTCAGCTAATTCTATAGGTGACATCCTATAGAGAGGCATAGAAATAGGACTAGAACCAGGTGTTAGATCAATAGAAAATTCCACTTCTCTAACTGGAGGTAAACCAGATACATCTTTTAGAAAAACATCAAGGAAGTCCTTTACTATGGGAATCTGTTGTAAATTATCTTCTGTTTTTGTCGTTATGCAGAAAAGAACAAAATACCCTTGACAATTTTCTTTCAAACATTTCACAGCTTGTGTGACAGATAAAAATGTATTCTCAATCCTAGATAGTTAGGGTAATGCATTGATAGGTAAATATATGGTCATTTTGGAACAATCAATCAAGGCATTATTTTGAGATAGCCAATCAATTTCAATTATAATTTCAATGTCATGCATAGGTATACACACTAAATCTAAAGTGGTAGCTCTATTGTCAAATTGTACAGTACAATTAAAACAAACTTAGGTAGTTTTGACTTGGTTCCCAGTAGGAGTGGACACAAGCAGTTCATGAGGTAAAGCATGTATTTCTAGTCCCAGATTCTTAACACATATATAGGAAATAAAAGAATGTGTAGCTCCTGAATCAAATATTGCATTTACAAGAATATTTCGGATAGAAACCTTACCTCGAATCAAATCAGGAGCTTTCTCAACTTCATTCTGACTCAAGGCAAACATCCTCCCTTGTGTTGGCTGGTTGAGATTGCACTGTCTTGCCATATGTCCTGGCTTACCACATTTGTAACATACATTCGTCCCGATAAACAAGGTTTGTTACCATGATTCCTTTTGCATTTAGGACACTGATTTTTGGAGGTTGTTGTTTGTGAATTGTTCTGACCTTGCATATCTCTTAATCTTTTCTTGTCTCTCCTACTATCACTCCCACTTGTTTCTCTTTTCTTCTTTTCTTTTAGTTCCTCTTCACCAAGTACCTCCTTCATGAATCTTTCAACCAATTTACACTTGTTAACATATTGAGCAAAGCTTCTAATTTTCATAGGTCCCACTTTTTCTCTGATCTTAGCATTTAACCCATTCTCAAAGTGTCGTGTCTTCCAAGCTTCATTGTAATGATCTCTCAGATAACTAGAGAATTTGGCTAATTCCTCAAATTTAAGCTCATATTCCCCTATTGACATATCCCCTTGGCTAATCCTCATGAATTCAGCTTTTTTTTTCATTTCTAACATTCTCAGGAAAATATTTTTCATAATAAACTTTTTGAAATTCCTCCCAGGTAACTTCTTTCTCATTAGCTTCAATTAATTTTTCTGCTCCTAACCACCAATCCTCTGCATCACCCTTTAGTTTAAAAGTGGCTAAATCAACCTTTTGTTCAGGACTACACTTCATCACCTTAAAAATTTTCTCCATTTGGGTCATCCACTCATGGGCCACATTGGGATTATGAGTTCCCTTAAAAGAAGATGGCTTCATCTTTTGGAATTCAACCAATACCTTTGAAATAGAGTTATTATCACTAGTTTCTCCTTCATTTTCCTTCTTAGATTCTTTTTCATTTCTCTTCATCTCCTCCCTCATAAGCTTAAGGAGTTCCACAGTAGCCATTTGTGTATTAGCCATGCTTTCTAATAGGTCAGCTTGGGAATTTCTAGGTGAAGACATCTACAACACACTCATAGCATATTACCCAAATACATAAAGCTCACATTCTTACTAATAAAAGTAATTCATACTTCAATCAAATATTCTAATTCTACCCACAAGTACCATAGATCATGCTCTAATACCAAAAATGTAATATCTACGCTATATATGAACCTGTTTGGGTGAAGTGATAAATTTTGAAATAATATACTTATAAAATGTCCGAGCTTTCGAAATAATTAGCTTTTAATATAACTGAAAATACAAAATTTCATATTTGACATTAAGCAATTAGTCGACCGATTCTTGACTATTAGTTGACTGATCGATTAAGGATTTAATTAAAGTTGAAACCGAGAAGTATCAGTCGACTGATATAGACTGATCAGTTGACTGGTGTACTACAGATTTTAATTTTCAGTAAAAGCAATTCCAAATATGGTGGATTCATCTACTAAAATTTACATAAAGTCCACAGCCATATTTAAACTTCCATTTATAGATTCTACTAGAATATCAAAAGTTTAATTACAAATACCTAGTATGGCCTTAAGTTTACAAAACATGATATTCTATACATTACGTGACTCTTTCCCATATTTCTACTTAAGGAAGTAACATGGTTAGTTACACAATATATACTTATTTCTTTTCTTTCCCCTCTTTTTCTGCTTCAGCTCCTGAAATGGTAATGTAACACCCAGACTTATTATTTCTTTTAAAAATAATAATTTTTCTCTAAATCGGTTCACTGGATAATTTTCTGAATAATTTTCTTTCAAATAATTATAGATTTCACTATTCACGAATTTTACTATTCATGTGAATAGTAACCTTGCAGAAAATTTACAAGATTCTCATTAATTATATCTAAGCTTGAATATATACAAAAATAATTTACATAATATTTGTTATTATCTTTACATATTTGAATCATAAACTACCATAAAATATATTTACACACTTCAAGATCATCATTAATATCATCAAAGCCTTCCCTTTTGCTCTTTTTCCTAAAATAATCAATTTTCTAAAAGTGAGATATAAAATATCTCAGTAGTTAGTCACTTTATTAAAAACATGTAAATACATGAACAGATCATTTCAGCCATAAAAGCATAACATCACACTGATAACAATTAAATTTCTCTTGTTCACTATGTAGAACAAGATTTGTAAATACAATTCTGAAAAAAAACAACTGATTATGCACAAAGATATCATAAATCATAACTAATCATACTTTTATTGTAATACCCAAGAAAAATAAAATATAAATATTTGTTTACAAACTACTGTTACTATTTCAGTATACGGTACTATTTACCCGTATAATATTATTTACGTATACGATACTGTTCATTTATACAATCGAAATGTCAAGTACTAGATGTGGTTTGGTCATAAGAGAAAACTAGAAAGAAGTTTGTAGGAGAAAATGACGTTTTATGTGTAAAAATACCCTCAGGGACTAAATTGAAAGGACTGATTTGAAAAGAAACTTAAAGGTTTAAGGTGAAAGGATAGTTTTTCCTTTAAGTTTTCAATAGTAATAACAGAAAAATTTTCAGCTGTTACCGCTATTTGCACAGTAACTGCATTATTAGAAATGTCATTTTCATAAATAGTAAATTGAATATTTTATTAGTGCATAGTATCAAATAGTACCCTTGACTTTTCCTATAAATAGGCGCTTTCATTTCACTTCTAAACTCACACCTTCAACTTCTCTTCTTCTCTCCTTAAGTTTCTCTTACTTCAATGCTAGGCCTCTGAGATTTTGGGCCTTTCCTTTTCAGCTTAGGTAAGGATACTATGCCCTTTCTATGTCTTTCAAATTTTAGAAGTTAATTTCTTAAGTATGCTCTGTGGTTGCGGTTTTGGCCGATCTTCCACATCAGAAAAACTGTCCTTAGCTGTTTATATGTTATTTTGATTCTCTGATTACCGAAATAGAATGTAAACTGTGAAGAATACATATCTAGGAAAGTTCTGGCTAAGGAAAGACCTGATTTTTAAGTGTGTCCAGTGTGACCCTCCACTCTTTCCTGGGAACTTACCTGGTGTACTCTTTTACAGATTGTATTCTCTATTTCTGGTATGAATAGTACTCATACGTATGAATAGTAACCGTATGAATAGTAACCGTACATATGAATAGTATCCATACGTAAAAATAGTATTCATACGTATGAATAGTGACCGTATGTACAAATATTATCCGTATGTATAAATAGTATCCGTATGTATGAATAGTGACCGTATATATGAATAGTACCGTATGTATGAACAGTATCTGTATGAAAACAATCCTAACTTGTTTTCTCTAATCTTTCATGAAAATCTCCGTAACAGAACACTGAAATTCATCTGTGTACTCTTGTCTGTAACGACTTAGAGAAGCGATATTCGTACGGAATCCAGGTGAGTGAAACGACCCCGTTTTAATAGAGTTTTAGCATTACTGGTGATAAAAAGTATGTCGTATGACACTCCCAAGATTTATAGGGGGAAATTGGATTCAGAATGACGAATATAAATGAGATAATTAATCCATAAGTATGGATAAAATGAAATAAGTATCTTATGATGATGTGAAGTTTGAATGTTTTCAAAAAATGGATTAATTGTTATCTTGATATGTGGTTTATAAATCCATAATATAGTTATATACTATACCTGTTATATGGATGAATATTATATTGAGCTTCTGATTATGATATGAAATGCTATTGATTGTGATTGAGCGGGACAGTACCCCCTCTCACGGCAAGGCGAAAAACCCGGTTGACATGGTGTCTTGACCAATGAGTGTGGAGACAACGATTCCCTCAGTAGGGATATAGCCCGGATTGGT
This sequence comes from Biancaea sappan, assembly GCA_037074585.1. Lineage (NCBI taxonomy): Eukaryota > Viridiplantae > Streptophyta > Magnoliopsida > Fabales > Fabaceae > Biancaea > Biancaea sappan. The sequence continues at coordinate 38,083,389 of CM073496.1, forward strand.
GATAAATCCGTGAGGCGCCCTAGCTAAGAGGATGAGGTTGTGCGTCATGGCGGAAATATACATAATTGGTGAGCCGGCCTATGTGCGCTCTCCGGGATATATTGCCATTGACGAGTACTAGTAACGTTTGTTGAATTGGATGAATTTTTATCTTGTATGTAAGAGGATGATGTTGTGCGTCATGGCGGAAATATACATAATTGGTGAGCCGGCCTGTGTGCGCTCTCCGGGATATATTGCCATTGACGAGTACTAGTAACGTTTGTTGAATTGGATAAATTTTTATCTTCTGTCTATTGGTTGAGTATGAGCCTTTGGATATGCTTGCATGACTAGTAATGTATTTGAATTTTATTAATGCGAGGCCGATTCGCTCATTGAGTTTAAAAGCTCACACTGTTTGTACAACCTTTTTGTTCAGATCAGGTTGCCAGCGAATAATATCTGCTAGAGAAGTAGATCACTTTGGACCTTCCCGTTGTCGGGTAGACCCCTCTTTTGTTATAGATTATGTTGCTCTGTAATCGTCTAGGACATCTAGGTCAGGGGTTTGACATTTGGTTTGTATGTCAGCATAATAATGTATTTTATATTGAGAATCTATTATTATGTGCAAATCATCTCTATGAAAATAAGAAAATTTGATATATTTTCTTCAGGAATGGTTATTTTGATAATGACTAAATTTATCGAAAGGCTTACAGTGATGAGAGATTCATCATTGTGCCGGTCATGTGCCTAGAAAACGGGTCGTGACATTTATGGAAGACTAACTACCTGATTCTCAACCTCTTAAACTTCCTTGCTCCTATTTGCTCTGCGTTTCCGATCGTCTTCTCTTCTTCTTCTTTCCTTTCTTCTTCTCTTTCTCTCCCTCGTCTCTTTCTCTCTCTCTCCTCTTTCTTTCTTTCTTCTCTTTTGTTCTTCCTTCTCCACCCCACCGTGACTCACAACACATTCATATATATATATATATATATATATATATATATATATATATATATATATATATTAATTATTCTTTTGTCAAACTCCACATGTCTCTTCTTTTTTTTTTCTTTTCTTTCTTTTCTTTCTTTTCTTTCTCACCGCACACCTCACACCTCACACACATCACTATCTCATTTTTTTCTTTTGGTTGAAAATGATAAAAACCCTCAAATATTTTTATTCTATTCAGATAGGTCCCTACTCAATGGATAAAATTCTATTTATATCTCTCAAAAATTTCTTAATAACTATTTTATCCTGATTTACTTGCTCATTTATTTATTTAGCTTCATTTCCTAAGGTAATTAAATTTGGGATATCACAGGTAAGTTGTCATAAAACAAGGTGAGATGAAAAATCCCAATAGCTAGCACATTGTAAAATATTTCTACCATTTCAGTCATAAAAGCTATTCTAACAACATAAACCTTTTCCAAGAAATGAGATGCCATCATATAAATATACATACAGGATAAATTATTCTGAACTTAATGTATTATGCTTAACTCTTTCCCATTAAAAGAAATACAGGTCTCATGAGAAATTTCTATCATCTCATGGGGAATTCTTTAGTTCTTTCATCCCATGAGGACTTTTTACATCCTATGAGAAATTTCTGGTCATTCCATGAGGATTTCTTATTCTATCATCCCATGGAGACATGTGATATCCTTTTCATGAGAAAGATGTATTTTATGCATTCATGAAGACTCTAAACAACAATCATGCATTAAAAACTAATATAGCACAATAAATATCTAAAATATATAACTTTTATTAGAACTAGCTACCTTGATTCCCTTAGAATTGAAATAGAAGTATTATCTTCTAGTTTCTTCCTTCTTTCCCTTTCCTTTATCCTGAAATCTCCTTTCTATCACTTTTCAAGCTCTAGAATTAAGTTAAATTAAAGGAAACAAGCTAGAAGCTTACCTATGATGATTCTTTTTGCCCAAAAACCTTACTAAAACTTCTTTCTCCTTCCTTTTCTTTCTCTTCATGTTTTTCTCTCTCTCTCCTTGCTAAATTTTCAGAATTAGTTCCTTTTTCTCTCTTCTCTCTTCTAAAAGAGTCTCAAGGGCTCTATTAGATTGGAAATTTCCTTTTTAACCCTAATATCTTATTTCTAAGTCTCACTAGCATACTAGGGGTAACTAAGTAAATTTTCTCCCATTGAATTTCAGTTAAACCGACCTATTTTCGCACTTTAGCATGTAATCAGTCAACTGATTTCCTCCCGATAGTCGACTGATCCTATCAGTCGACTGATTCATATAAATTAGTCAACTGATTTTATCTGGACCTGAAATATTAGCTTGACAGAGAAGAATCAGTCGACTAATCTTTCCTTATCAGTCGACCAATTGCAGATATCAGCAACTTAGTCCAATTTGTAATGCGATCAGTCGACTGTTCCTCTCAATTAGTCGACTGATGCCATTAAAACTCTCTTTTTTCTTTATTCTTAACTCAAGTATGCTAATTTCTCAATTTCTAACACTATTTTGAATTTAACAAAGAAAATATAACTTAAATGCAAGAAAATATGGGATGTTACAAGACCTCTCCCCAATACTTTTCTATTCAACTTCTCCAACTCTGTAACACCCAGTAAAATTCTAGACAACACTTACTGGAATACACTGGATCAAACCTTGGTGGTTAAACAATGGAAGCCTCAAGTCTCTATACAGGAGATAAGAGTTTTCTCACACCCCCTTTTGGGTTCAAATTCATGGAATGCCTTTTGAACTTTTCTCAAAACATAATGCTCTTCGTGCAGGCAGCAGAATAGGGGAAGTACTGGAAGTCGAAGGCCCCTTCAACGGAACCTCAATCATCAGGGGTTTCTTGAGAGCAAGAGTTCTAATCAACATAAACAGCCCCCTTGTAGCTAGATTTTGGATCGCTAGAAAGTCTCTTCCTAACGTATGGATCTAGGTGAAATACGAAAAACTTATGGATTACTGCTTCAATTGCGGGAGATTGGGCCATGAACAGAGTGCTTGCAAGCACATCAAAGCGATGTGTGAATATGACCCTAGCAAGCCGAAATATGGTCCCTGGCATAGAGTGGCACCGGTGAAAAAAAGCAAAAATAAGGAAAAAGGAGCGACAGGGAACGACGAACCTAGTAGAAATCTGTATAACCACGAGAAGGAGAATATGTCCATGAGCACGTCAAAAAAAGGCGTCGAGAATTGATGGGCCAAAACTCTCATCAAAGGGCCCAATTGCATCCAAATACACGTGGGCCTAAAGGAACGTCCCCGAACACAAATAATAGCTGGCCTCAACATTCAAACTCAACAGAAAATCAACTGCCTCTTCAGATTTGGAAGCCCGGGATACAACAAAAGGAGAAGGAAACACTTGAGTACTTCGTAGAGTTTCCTGACGAAGAGCTTGAAGGGGATAGTAAAAACAGCAGCACTAAAGAAGACTGCTTTCTGGCAAAGGAGATATACAGAAGATTAAGCCTTAAAAGAATGTGAATGGAATCTTGCTACCATGGAGCTGAACGAGTACAATGGAAAGAAAACGAAGAAAGGGAAGGAAAAGAAAAGATAAACTAAAACTCAATTTGAATAAAAAATTGTGTTTCATGTCTCGAGTTTCATTTGGATGGATGATTGACAAGTTTAATTATGCACAGTCAACAGTCTTCAACAGATAAGTTTTTTTCAATGATAAAGGATATATATTATATATAATACTACATATAAACTTTAAAATGTCGGAACACTTCTTTTATCTTTCGTAAGGCGTGAAAAGGTTAAATATATATAATATATCTATCAACGTTAATGTTTTGGTAAAAGTGTAAAACTCTCAAGTATCATATCGTTCAAGATGAAAATAAGTGGCTGCTTTGGCTACTAGTTAAGCCAGGATCGTACTTGGAGATTTCAGGGCTTAAGACAAAAGTATTAGAGAAACTTAATGTAATATAAATAAATAATCTTTATATTATTCTTCTAGTCTTTTGAGCTGCAAAATTATTTATCAAATTTTTATAATCAAGTACTTGCGGATTTTTGATTTAAATTTTTAATTTTTCTTTTTTTTTCAACTTCTCAAAACCAGATTGTACTTTCTATTTGACATTTTCTATTGTTACAAATTATAAAAAAATAAAAAAATAAAAAATATAAATAAAATAGATTGTGCAATATAAATAAAAAAATTGATGGAATGATAAAACCTGGAGATAAAGAGAATTGTACGTTGATATTATGTATTGTACTGCAATAATTTCATGCCAACTATCTACCTATCTCCCTTGAGAATTCAACCAAAAAATTAAAGAAAAAATGAGAGTGGAACTGGTAACAGTGGAATTGTGTTACTGTTGCTGTAATGGAATTTAAAAAGTCTTACAATGAATGAATGGAAGCTGAGCTGTCATTTCAAAGCTATCGTTAGCAATTTATTACCATTGAGCATATGAATATATTTTTTTTAACTACGACATATGCACAGTGAAAGTAGGGCCTTGCAATTGATGAATAGAAGCTGAACTCCTGTTGGTATTTCCAAAGCTACCTTTGGCAATTTATTATCATTAGGCATATAAATATATATATATATATATATATATATATATATATATATATATATATATATTTGAATTGGGGCATATATACAGTGAATGCAGGGCCTAAGGCAGTTTGTGAGGCCTAGGATAGTTGTCTTAGTTGCCTTATCATAGATCCGGCCTTTAGTTAAACTGGGGCCTATGTATAAGTTAAATTTATTTTATTTAAAAAAATCAATTTTTTCAAAAAAAAAAAAAGAAGCCAAGTTGTGGGATTAGTTAAAACTTGGTCGGGTCACTTGGGTCATTTTCAAGTCAATTGCAAAACGATCCTATTGCTTGACCTGAATCGAGTTCGGCTTTGTGTTGTCGATTCTCGAGTCGGTCCAAATCTGATAACTATGATTATAAATAATATCAAAAAAATTGTATATATCAAACGCCACATGTCACGCAAGAGACATATGTTGCCCCTGACAAGGGCGACGCCACCCCTGACACATTGTGTCACTTCTAATATGAGTGACACGCATGTCAAACAAACTAGGCTATATTAAAAATGACCTAATTTCGTAAATTAAAAAAATTGGGATGGAGATAGAATTTAAAAATAAAAGTATGTTTGAGTAGTCAAAAAGTCCTAATAATCTACATTTCATATTCAAGAAAGCCCCCAAAACAAAGTAGAATATTTTAAATTCAATCATTCCAATTATCATTTAAGCATATAAAAAATTAGGATAAATTAAACTTACAGTCTCTCTTGTTTACTCAATAAAATAGTTTAATTCTTTCGATTCAAGCAATGTTTTCATTATAGTTTATTTCTCCGAACAATTCCATTCTTATGTTCAATTGGATTAATATTTCATCTCCAATTATTTGGAAAAACAATAAATGAAGACAAATTTAAATTATTTTTTTTACAATAAACTTTTTGATCCTGATAACTTCATTTAATGTTATGTTCAGCTCATATTTTCATATAAACTAGTGTTGTGACTTGTGTGATGCATGATTAAATTATAACTTTAAAATTTTTTATAATTTATAAAAATAATAATAATTATAATTGATTTATATAAAACTTATGAGTTATGACATATATTTTTAAACATAAATAACTAAATATTTTTAATTGATTTATCCGTTCCATAATCAAATTTATTTTATCTATTTCAACTTTGATTTGAATTGATTTATTTATTTAATAGAATAAATTTAAATGAATAAAACAGGTATATTAATTAATTTATTAATTTGTGGATTATTTGTCATAGATCAATGATTGATTGAATATTGATTTCATCCTTACTTTTGAATGCATCTTTTTTTGTTTCAGTCAGATCCATAGAAGAAAAAAAATTAAAAGTTACTGCTACATTTGTACTGGACCTCTATGCTTCAGATTTCGTTTTCCAATAATTCAATTTTTATCTCTTTCTTCAGTCAAGGGATAATAATTTAAAGATTCATATCTCAAACTTTGATTTCTATTAAATTAAAAACTATTTTGGAAAGAAATAAAAATAAAGTCAAATAAAGCAAAATTTTTAATTCACATATCAATTCCATAATCAAATTTATTTTACTTACTAAAAAAATCATATAAGACACTACAATGGTCAAATAATAAAAGTAATTTTTTTAATTTCAATTCAAACAATTTAAATAAATTCAAATCAAATAATTAATATTTTGCGATGTCATTAATTTATCAAATTTATTAATTTACCTAATTTATTTATTTATTCAAATTAATTCAAATTAAATAAAATAACAACATTTACTAATTATTAATTTCACTTATTAATAATTATGATAATATATTCTAATAAAAATATATTTTTCTATTCACTTTAACAATAACCTACATAATATATTAAATATATTGGGATCCACATAATATATTCTAATAATAATATTATAATTTATAAATTTGTGAAACTTATAAAACTTATGAGACTTATGAGTTATAAAATATACTTTTTAAATGTAAATATTTAATATAAATTTTAATTATTTATAAAAATATAAATTATAAATTTTAATAAAAATTTATGATAATAAATGACCACATTATATTATGATATAAAATAAGTCATTAAATGGAATAAAATAATAAAATGTATGTGTAATCAATAAAAAAATTTTAATTTAAAATTTTTTTACAAAAAATAATAATCAAATTAAAAATTAGATAAAATTGGATAATATTAAAAAACTATAAGACATTAATATTCAAAAATTGGATAAAATTACAAAGACAAAGTATAATTAACCTAAATCTAAACTTGAAAATTGAATTTATTATGTACATTTTGAGTGACCAGTATAAATATAATATTAGAAGCAACTGTACAATGATGTGATTTTTCCAACGTTAAAAAATCTTTTTCTCATTTTGATTTTTGACAAGTGACAGCTCTACCCATACTGTTTATATATATATATATATATATATATATATGAATATTTTGGTCATCGGTAAATGTTTATATATACTTGTACCAATAAGTAGACTAAAAACACATGATACGTTGACATATATTTGTACTTAATTTGTAGCAAAACATAGCAATAAATAAAAATCTCATGAAATTTTGACTTTGGACCTAAATACAATATTTGATAGAGAGAACAACTGAAATAGAGATAAATAAGGCTATGCAATTTTATTTCTCTTAGATTCTTACAACCGATGCTTGTCTAATGAAGCATTTGAAATCATTACAAAAGAAAAATCGCCTTTTTATCATTCTCTTCCACAAATTCAGTCTGGAAGCTATCGTAAAAGCCACAAAAGAAGAACAAGTGTTATTGGAAACTCGTTATTTGATTGGCAAATTCAATCTTGAAATATGAAGGGCCAAACTCGAACAAAAGAAATCAACACTTAGGAAGATCCGCTGGTGGAGGAGGAAGTTTCTGGTTAGGGAGTTTACCATCCAACACGATCCAAGCCATCTTCAAACCCCAGCTCAAATGCACTTCAAAATGGCAGTGCATAAACCACGCACCTATTCATGTATATCACAGAATTATAATTAAGACAATGAAACTCACAGAAAGCCATGCATATATATATATATAGTGAGAAGTGCCAGTGTGTAGTATTAGTTGTGACATGTGTCACTACTTATATGACAAAATTTTTATAGAGACTTTAGAGTCAAAATAGCCCTACGTCCATCCGTACCATTCCTATTTTGTGTATATGCTTGAATTTTAATTTGTTAGTTCGTTGAACTTTAATTTTTTGGGTCCATTTGCCCGTTTAGCTTACACGTAGAATGGAGCATAGTTGACTAGTTTTTTTTTTTAGTTTTTATTTGTTTTTGAAATTTAATTTATTATATATATAATTTTATTTTATCATATTTTATATTTTATAACATTATATTAAAAAATTTTAACAAATTCAGATATTACATTTATTGTATTTTTTAAAATGAATATAGAAACTTTAAATTTACATAAAATATAGTTGATTTAAAAAGAAAATGCGAAATATTAAGGCTACAAATAATTTAAAAATCACTAAAAAGTAACTTTTTATATCTACTAATATAATATTAAAAATTGTTTATTGAAAAGTTTTAATATTTAGCATTATTAAAATGGACCTCTGGCCATTAAATAGGTTGGGCTATTTAATAGATGAGCCTATATTAAGATGCCCAAGCCCACAAAGCCACTTTTACTTTTCATTTTTAAAAAATTATATTCAATTAATTAAATGTTAAATTTTTAAATAAAAGAATTTCAATTATTTTTTAACTAAAAGACATTTAATACTTATAAAATATTATCTCTTATGATGTTTATTAAATTACTAATAACCTTAATTATTAATAAAATTACTATATTTATTTATTTCATTTATAATATTATTTAATATTATTATATGTAAAATAGAAATTTATATATTCATTTAAAAGATACAAACTTTTTATATCTAAAAATTAATAAAATAAAATTTAGTATACAAAAATAATTCAAATTATATAAACAAAAAAAAAAAGTCTGCCTACGAGTTAAACAAGTTGTCTTGTTTAAATCTAATTTTAAACGGCTTCAATTAGTGAACCTAAATGTGCTCATAAAGAAGCCAATTCACCGCCTACAAGTCAATTTCACAGTTCTATTAATATTTAATTAATTAAATACATTTAAAAAAAAAAAGGGTGACCCACCTGTTTAGATGACTAACTCATGATGGGCTAGGCATGGACACTATTCGTTAGAGCATTGAACAAGTAATAATACGGAGTACTTTGGATGAAAATGATTAGAATGAGTTGTGTAATGACCTAACCTGGGTTATCTGCAAAGAAACGAATAGCTACCCAACCACCAGATGGCACTGCCACGGTATTCCTTTCTACGGGGTCCACCAGATTATATTTGGCCGGGTCTTTCTTGGGATCAAAGTTACCAAAACCTTGTCCAACCACGAAGAAGTTGTATCCATGAATATGAAGAGGATGACTCTCAGCCCCCAGAATACTAGTATCTTGCAGTATCACTTCCACACTAGTGTTAAACGGAAGCACCACCACTTTAGTCCCGTTCATCACCATGGTGTTATTGGGTGGGGTCCCTGTGTAGTTAAAAGGAATCAAAGGACGACTTGGGAAATCCGTGGTGAAGACCCCATTTGATTTCCTAGAAAAATAGGACTGTAGGATTGCAGTAGTGGGAAGTGCAAAGGATATATTATTCATGGAAGCAGCAAACTTGGTGCCATTAGGACCTTGACATGTCTGGTTTTTAGGACACGGACTGCTTCCAAGGCCTACAGTGAAGAAGAAGCTCTTATCTACAGTTTGAGGGACTTGTGCTGGGAATTGGGCATTGGCCAAGCTGCGAAATTTAGCACTGAAGTTGGCTACGTAAGACGTGTCGTTTATGGCAGGGAGGGTTGGTTTTATGAGAGCAGATGATTTTGGTGAACCTTGGTACTCCAGCAAACCTGCAGTGGTGGTGTTATCGAAGGTTCCGAGGCCAGTGTTATAGGGTCTAGCTGCCATAAGAAAACGGGCATTTGGTTGTTGTCGTTTGGCTTTCAAGAGGACATTTGTAGTCTGTCCTGGGCCTATGAGGAGGATGTTGGCTTTGAAAGGTTTCACATAGAGTGCATCAGCTTCCACGATTGTGAGGCTGTGATTTGCTATACTGAAAAAGAGATCATCATTGAGTGCAGCATTGATCAGCCGAAGCATGTATGTTTTTCCTGGCTTCACTCTTAGCTTGAAAGTCTCTGTAAGCAAAGTAAAAGCGTATATTAATTATAGACTCCTTAGTTTCTAGGTATTTGGGTAATAATAATACTTAATACGGCTGTTTACGGTGGAACCAAATCTACTCAAACTAAATCGAACATTTCAAAAACTGATTAAAACTTTTAAAAAAATGATATCTAAATTGGTTTTTCAAGTATGCTAATTAAACAATTTGATTGTTAGTTTTAAATAGTTTAGTTTAATTTTAATTAAACTAAAGTGTGTGTGTGTGTATATATATATATTATGTACTAATAGATGTAATATATTAAAATGTCCCAAATTTATATATTTATACATATATATAATGAAATTGAGGATTTAAATTAATATAGTAAGTTCTAATAATAAGATTAAAGAATGAAATATTTGAGATTTTAAATTTTAAAATTTACTAATTTTCAATAATTTATTTAAAATCGTTCAAAACTAAATTTAATCGCTTAAAACTAAATTAAATCGTCACAATAAAAAAAAACTAATAAGTTTTTATTTTTTCGAAATAGAATATTTCGGTTTGGTTGAACTAAAACAAAAATGAATCCAACTTATGAATACTCTGGTGGTACTTAGTTTCATCACTATTTTTACAACTATGTGTAACCTTTTTGGGAGCAATTGTATAATGGGCCAGGGAGTCCATTAAGGGTATATGCATCAGAAACATTAGGACCACCACCATTCTGAAGAGCTTGGCTTATTACAGCCTCTGTATCATTGTTCCACCACTCACCTGTAATAGAGGAAAGTTAATAAAGAAAAAAAAAAGAAAAGGGTTTGTTCTTAGAATAAAGAAAGGAAAAAGTGTAGGCAATTTGGAGATAGTACCAAATAAGATGGGAACTTCCTTGTAGGGTTTGGGAAATGGGTAAGAAACTCCAAGCTTGGGAAGGATGATAATGGGACCATAAAGGGTAGCCCTTAGCCATGAGATGTGAGCATGCCAAAGGAGAGTGCCCCTTTGGCCTAGTAATGTAAAATTGTAGACATAACTCTGGCCTGTTTGGATGGGACATTGAGTAATGTATGCCGGTCCATCTGACCATTGACTTTGAAGTTGTCGAATCCCATGCCTACCACCATTTTTCAATTGTTAAAACCCAAAACTTAACTTTCTTATTGGAACAATCGAAGTAAATTTGTTGATCATGATTATTTCAAGTTAAAATATTATCTTCTGTGCACATATCATCTGTTATAACAGTAAGATTATTCATGTATTTCAACGTATACGCTGGAATCAAAATTAGATTAAATGGATTAGATGTAAAATGTATAGAATGTAACCCCTTATTCTAACACATGTGCTGAATCTATTTTACTTACCAGTGGATGCTCACATTATATTGAACATGATTGACCACTTTAACGACAACTTGATCTCCTTCTCTAGCAATGATGGGAGGCCCAGGAAACTTGCCATTCACTGTTACCATGCTCTTTGTGTGGCACAACCGTGTCACATTTTGTAGTCTTACCTGTGAAATTTGAACACAGAGATGATGTCAAAATCCATGTATACATACACACACACACACACACACACATATATATATAATGCCTATATGACAACCCAAAAAAAAAAAAAAACATACATCAAAAGTATAGTGTCTTGTGGTAGGCCCGTGCTTTGCGTTTGCAGTTCCAGGAAAGAAGCCCAGTGAGCTAGCAAGAAGAAAAGCTGCTAAAAGTGAAGTTGATTGGCAAAATAAAGCACTCATTTCTTTGAGTCTTGTGTATATTTTTCAACACTTGATATGTAAAAGAACCAATGAGTGTATTGGCTTGTGAGAGCCAAACTGTGATGCTTATATATATAGATAGATAGACAGATTCAGGAGGCAATACTGTTTGGTTGATTAGGTAACTATATGTCTCAATAAAGCATATACGGGCCCAGTAAACCCACATTGGAGTGGTGTAAAAGTCAATTTAATTGGTCTTTATCTCCTCTCTCATCTGAACAAGCCTTTTCCGTAACCCATTAAACATTTTTCTGCTGCTAAAATAATAACTCCGGATGAAAAGATTACTAGTAGAACTATCTCAAGTGGAAATGAAATATTTTGGATATACATCTAATTAATTATGTCATGTACCCCACCTAACTAATACGAAAATACGTTCCATCTTACGCTGCTGTGTCGTATTCATGAGAGGAATCAGATTCAGAGGTGGAGGATATCCAGCTGTAAACTTGGGTGGCAAGTGAAAATCAGATCAAAGTAATTATATGACCACTTTTAATGATGAACCTGCGTCATTGGTTTAGCATCAAGTTCATATTTGATATTTAGCGTTAATTGTGTGTATGGGTATGTTAGTTGGTGGGAGAGTCTCTTGCAGCCAGACAATTTCAACACTGTCAACCTCGACGCATCCAAAGGATATATACAAGAAGACGACATTTGACCCACCTTTCTTTCAAGCAATAAAAAGAATGAGAGCGATGTATAAGGTTGGTTTGCCATGATTTGTTATTGTTAATAAAACTACTTTCTGAAGGTTATCATAAATGAAGCCCATGTAACATCTCAGAAAAAGAAACTATTAGGATTCATCATGAATGTGTTGGACTATAGATGGATATGGATCCTTCGATTATGTTTTGTACTTACTCAAGGACGATTAGCATGCTTATCTGGGCATTAAATGTGACAGCAAAACAGTTTTATCTCTATGGACGTGCATGGAATCACTGATGTGTCTTTTATGTACTTTTGAAAACCAATGAATTAAAGCCTTATTTCTGCGAATAAGCAAGATATTCATAGTAAAAAAGAAGAACAGTAGCGAAGATTCAACCATTGGTGATATTGGCGAGGATGAAAGGCATAGAGGCTTCAAGAATGGTAGGTATACTGTGTAGGTGCCACACATGTTCTGTGGCCCAACTTCACTTTAATGCTACTCCTTGCCTTTTCTGGCAAACTCACTAACTTATTCATGTCTAATATCAGCTTTCAGGAACGCTTTATTTTTTTTTTTTGGACACTATATTTCAGCAACAGTTTTTTTTAACACTATTATCTGAAAATTTAATAGGCTCTTAATTTAGTTTGAGTTAAATTAGCCTACAGTAAAATTCTTATTTCTTTATTTAAATAACTTTAATTGAAGACTTTAGAGAAATAAATATCATTACTTTTAATGTTTTTTAGTTATTACAAATTCAACCAATATCTAAAAGTCTAACCAGTTCTAATTAATTTAATTTAAATTGGATTAAATTACAAAAATGTAAAATTTTTTAGTGTTATTTTTTATTCAAAAATTAAAATTTAACACTTTATTTAAAAGAAATAAGTATTGAAATACTTAAAGTAACTAAAATTAGTTATTAAAAGTAGAGTTTTTAATCCCCTCAATAGTACCCTTCTCAATTCACAGTTTTGTTGACCATTGAGTTAAAATGGTGAAATGTAGAATCTACGATTGATGCAATGATCAATGAAAGGCATCGGATTAAGTGAATTTTCTTTTTTGGTTTTAGATTAAGTAAAATATTGATCCACTTGAAAATCCTGATATTTCAGTACCTCTTGTAGGTTCTAAATCTATAGTTCTAGGGTGATTATAGAGCTAAAAAACAACAAGGTTTTCGGAATATAAAATCATTAGCTCAAACTTCAAAGGATATATCATGTTGTTAAAGTACATATATGGTCGTGTGTCAATGTTGCTTAATTAGTGAAGTCGTGGTCAGTTTCTCCATATTTAAAATTGTGATACACATAAATTAAAAATGATACTAATTAACTCATTTCTCTGGATAATAGAAAATGTCTTTTACGTTAATAGGTGTTTGCAATTTAGTACCATTTTTGTTTAATTCTTTTTCAATTTGGATGGTTAGTATGACTAAATTAATAATTAGCCGGTTAATATTCGAAAACTCATGCGAATAATTAGATCGTTGATCCAATTCAATTAATTAAGGGTCTAAGCCAAGATAAGGCCATATAAAGCATGACTTTTAAATGATATAAATGAAAAACATGACTTTTATGTTTGCAACAACATATAAGGAGATCTGAAAACTAATTCAACATCAATTAATATTGTCAAATAAATATTTAAATCACACTTTTCTTCTTCAACCTCAATAATAATTATACATAAAAAACACTTCATTTAGTGGCATATTAGATTTTAGCAAATATAAATTTGCTCAACTAGTTTAACGAGTCTATATAATAGACTAAAACAATTCCACTCTAAGATATTAATTACATGAATGTCATTTAATAATATATAATAAAATTAATAAATTAAAATAAAAATTAAATGAATAAATTCATTCCTATTAATGACACCACATTAAATTCATTCTAAACAATCTTTTTTAGATATATTATAGGGCTCATAGATTATAATATATTAAATGAAAATTTGTGTGATTGAATTTATAATGCATTCAAATGAATTTAAAAAATTTGCATTCAAATAAATTCAAATCATCCCTTTTTAAAATTGTGAATTGTTGTAAATTTAATTAATAATTAAATAATTACAATATATTAAATGTAAATTGGTGTGATTAATTCTATAATTGCATTCAAATAAATTTGAAAATTTTACATTCAAATGAATTCAAATCATTCATTTTAAAACTGTGAATCATTGTAAATTTTATTAATAATTCAATAATTACAAAATATTAAATACAAATTGGTGTGATTGATTCTATAATTACATTCAAATGAATTTAAAAATTTGTATTCAAATAAATTCAAACCATTCCTTTTTAAAACTATGAATCATCGTAAATTTTATTAATAATTTAATATAATTTAATAATTACAAAATATTAAATATAAATTAGTGTGATTGATTATATAGATTGCATTCAAATGAATTTGAAAAATTTGAATGCAAATGAATTCAAAACATCCATTTTAAAATTGTGAATTGTCATAAATTTTATCATAAATTTTATTAATAATTTAATAATTAATAATAACATCATTAGCATTTAATATATTCATTTTACTATTTGAAAATTCATATTATATAAATAAATTGTCATATCAGCTGTATTGTATTCTTCTCGTGTTTGTATTGAATATTTTTCTTATAAAATTAGTTTTCATTCCATTAGTGCTTTGCATATGGCTAAATTTAACGACGTTGCTGATGTTAATGCATCAATGAATGATTGGGGGATTAAGATTTGAATAGTGAGGTTGTAGACAGTTCCATCATTCAATATGCCTCAGAAGATTTTTAGTGTGGAGATGGTTTTGCAAGATTCTTAGGTAAATTTTATTTTATTTTTTAGTCTTGTATTTATTTTTTAGCTTCTAAAGGTGATCGCATACATGTTCACGTAAAGAGATCATATATGAATAAGTTCAAGCGTCAAATAACTGAGGAAAATGTTTATGTGATGTTCATGTTTGGTGTAGTTAAGTCTAACAGTGATTATCAAACAACGAAACATTCATTCATGCTTGAGTTTCGATTTTTAATTGATGTTCGACTAACTGAAGATGATTTAAGTATTCCAAAATCTATTTTCATTTTTTGTTCATTCAGTAATATTTTGATTCATGTTGCAGACGATAACTATTTAGTAGGTTAGTTTTTATCTTATGTTTTATAGATTATGTTTTATTTGTTATTGATTTTAACTTTATACAAATAATATTATTTCGTTTCAGATGTTATTAGGATGATCAATAAATTTGATCCTATCATAGAAAGTTTAAAGAACTGTATCAAGAGCAGGCGCGTAGAAATTGAGATTGAAGATACAGAGTATTGTTGCTATCATTTTTTTTCTTTTTGTATTTTGATTATTCTATTTTTTGTATTTATTACTTTATTTTGTTGTATATTTATTATATCTTTTTATTAGTATTCTCTTTTTTTCTTATTTTTAACATGTATATATATATGTGTTGTGTGTGTGTGTGTTTTTTTTTTTTTATAGGTATAATAAAATTATGTGTACATTGTGGGGACAATTCGCAGATGAGCTGAAATTAACATTTTGTCAATAACATTAGTTGTTCAATTATTATTATATTATAAATTACAAAAATTTTTAAATTTATAAATTATCCGTGTATCGCACGGGTCACAACATCAGTTTAGATTAAATTTCTGCATGATCATATGTAAAAATCGAAATCTCTTCAATTAATAATCTTGTTTGATAGTATTAGTGCAAATATCACATAAAAAGGGAGGATTGAATTGGTATGATAGGAAATTGTATTTCCTTTAAAAAAGAAAATCTTTTAAAATATTTCAGGATGATTCGTTTTTATTGGGATTTGTCAGAAATATGCAATGCTTGTAAGAAAAGATAAGCGGGAGAGAAAACTACATAATGGATTTATAAAGATTCATATCCAAACTAAATCCTATATCTTCTCTCCAAGGATAAAGTAAAAAAAAAAAATTTATATTGAAGTGGGTAAGATTACATAGATTTACTAAAGTGAATCTGCTGTTTGTTTCTAAAGATAAGTAAGATGCTTGTTTGTTTATAGATCGTTAGATTTGAGATCTAACGGTCTATATTTAAAGTAGTGATTTTTTAAAAAAATTACTAAAATTTAAATTGTTAAATTTTAAATCCGACGACTCATAAAAAAACAAGTATATTATTTATCTTTAGAGACAAGCAGTGAATCCGCCTTTTAAATTTATAAGAAAATTCTCAAATGACAAGTCTTCTAGCTTTAACTACCTACAATCACACAAACTTGAACCAAATTACCAATAAGGTATAAGGTAACAGAAATTTACAAGAAAAGCCCCAAATGACAAACCTTCTAATTTTAATTATCTAAACTCTCACTGAACTAGACCCAACGCACAACAAGTCACTTTTACAACATTTAACAAGGCTCAACACTTCCATCTTATGCAACTCTCTAACAGAATTAATGAAAACTTTAGATGAGCAGAAAACAATCAAATAACTCAATAACTCTTTTAATTCACAAAAACATTATAACATTTATAAGTATCTTGAGCAATAACTATCAAATGCGTTTGTTAAACCAAGGAGGAGCAACTCCACTTTCTTAAATAAATGGAGAGGTGGAAATAGTTGTTGTTCATTGAAGCTTATCAATGTATAGCCCATTTAATGGAATGAGGATTTTCTTCTTGATAGATTTGGAGGGAATTTTACTTATTGAATCTAATGATCTAATTAGTAAAAAAAATATTGATTATTTTTCTTTTTCCTGTGGAAGGGTTGGTGGGTTAATTGGAGGGAATACCTTTGGAGTAAACTCCCCATTTATTGTACCTTGGCCTGCTTGAGTATTCGAGGAATGAAGAAAAAAGCGAAGAGGTAAATTCGTTGCAGTCTTATTTTTAGATAATTGTATAAAAATTTAATCTATCAAAAGATTGAATATTTTTACTAGTAAATGATCTTAAGATTTATGTAAATTATTTTTTTATTATTTTTTTATTATTATATACTCAAATATTAAAATGATCTAATAGTAAAAATATTTAATTTATTTAGAAGTTAAATTGTTTATATATTTATTATATTTTTATAGATTGCACGCTAATCAAGGATAAATAGGCGTACTTTGCAGAGGATTTCTTTTTTTGATAGAGATCCATTCTTTTATCCATTGTGTAATTGGGCTTGTTTTGTTTGATGAAGATCCATCAATTTTTCCATTGCGTCATCTCTTTGGCTTCCTGATGTGACATACCCTTTTGAGTTACTTTATTAATGACCTTTTCCTAGCAAGAGTTTTTTTTGAACAAATAAAAATATATTTCTACATGTCCTAAGAATAAGATAATTATAAATTAAACTTGAACTCATATAATAACAAATACTTAAATTTAGAATTAACATATCTTAAAAAGTATCTAGATATTAGAAGAGGCAATTCATCTCTAGACCTAGACCAAGTGAATTAAAATAATAAATTAAACCAAAATGACTTGTAAAGCTTAGCAAGCAATTTTTTTTAAACAAAACAACAAAATAAAAAATTGGAAGATGGGTCATCTGAAGACCCGAGTCCTTTGCACCCAAATGCAGCAAAAGTCATTGCTCCTCCACAGTTACAAATGCCATAAGGAGGCAAGGCGACAGCGAGATGAAGTAATCATCGGAAAGAGGAGCTAACTTTAGGCGAAGTCTTCGGAAACTACTCATCATCTGCCAAATGTCGTCAGGAGGAGGGCTGGAGTCAGACAAAATCGAGAGGAAGGAGGCGGCTACACCTCGCGTTTAGGAAAGCAACGACGGTAGGGGGAGGTGAAAAATGCCTACAGCACCAACGACGGTCAACCACAAAGGCATTGTCGACCTAGGGTTGTAGCTTCTAGCACCTCTTAGCTTTTCCGACAACACCCCTAAAGCTCTAAGAAAAATGGTCGGTAAGGAGAGAAGAAGCAGTGGATCAAGAGGCTATTGCCAAGAAAATGAAAGATCTTTGCTTTAAGCTCATAGTGCCTCCTCAACCGAATCTGCAAGTCCTCGAAAAGAAACAAAGGGTGTCAACATAGTAGCACCACTACCAAAGATCCATCTTCAGAAACCCAAAAAGAACAAAACTCCCATAAACAAAAAGGAAGGCTTTTGCAAAAGTAAATCAGAGAAACTCTCACAATAGAGAGAGGAAAAAACAAAAGAAAAGGACGAAGAGGCAGCCCTCACCACCAGCAGCAATATTTGGAGAGGAAACCAAAAAACCCTAGCATAGCACCAATACCAGAAGCTAAGAGATAACAAGAAAAAAGATTTTTTGGACAAAAAGACAAAAGTTGTGAGTGTAATAAGAATGCGAGCTTTACGTAAAATGGGCCAGGACAATATCTTACACAAATTAAATAAGCATAATAAGAATATAGACAAAAGTTGTGAGTGTAATAACAATGCGGCTTTACGTAAAATGGGCCAAGGACAATATTTTACACAAATTAAATAAGTATAATAAGAATATAGCGTTCGAACATGAGTTGGGCCAATATGAAATCTTGTTTCAGGAAAAGTTGACTCCGGCCCATTTGCCAAAAACAATGAGCCAAGAGAATGGTTGTTATTATTAAAAACATTATGAGCCAAGAGAATTGCAGACCCAACAAATAGTTAGTTCATTGCAAAGAGACCTCTTGATTTTCAAAAGCTAGTTGGAATTGAAATAAAAAATACTGAAAGATTGTTCAAGAGCCTTAATTTAAATGACAGCTCTTTTAAACATAAGTTTTAGAGCTCTTAATGGTTGAAGATTTAATAATTTCTACATCTCTTTTTCCCTACCCTTTGCCCTTAAATTAAACCTTTGCTTTAACCCCTAATATTGGATAATGTATTTTTACTATTTTAAAAAAAAAAGATTTTAGGGAGAAAACAAAGAAGAGACGCTAAGACAGCAAAAATATGTGATCGAGTTTGAAGGGAAACGTCACAAACAAATTGGACTTACGAGTTACGATCTAGGCCACACTTTTGACAATTAGAATATGCACATTCGAAGCAAAATTTAGTCCACTCAAATAGGCGCAATGGTTGCTTGCGGAACTGAAAGACCCAACACAGCCTACTGGTCAGAAAGGTTGAAAAAGAGATGACAAATTTTACAAGAAAAGTTCTATTTAAAAACAAACATCAACCCACAAACCTAATGCATAGAGTCATAAGCAACGGTGTTTTGAAATGTGGTTTGTCGAGAAATTTATATTACCGACTTCAAAACTTCTCATTATTCAAGTCAAGGCTATTATTATGTCTTGTTTGTTGTTATTCTTTTCCTCAATGGGTTGATCAGTTTCTTCATAATACTTAGAAGTACTGAGCAGGGTAACACTGCAGTAAAAAGAATGGAAACAGATCAGAGTCACATTTTTATATCCCTGAAAAAATATTGAATCAATAAATGCTTTACAAAATGTTTGTACATATCGGAGCTAACATACTATGCCACATACAACCTGATGTAATACAAAGGCATGCCGTCAGTTTATCCATACAGTGATCAAGTGAGAAGGAAAAAAAGCCCCAGGCTTGTTCTATTATGTGGAACACTCTTAAACAGCCTTTGAATCAGATGGAACAAACAACTGCACAAACAGAAGATGCATTACGTATGGTTAGATAAAATTTATAACATAGAATAGTCTGCCAGGATATCAGGTATCAATGAATAGAAAGGATATTTGCATTACATAAAGTATCAAAACTGAGGATCATAAGAGAAAAGACTTTTCTGTTCATCTGTTGGATTTAATAACCATCTGCAAAACATCCATGCTGCACCAACCACTGATAGCAGAGACAACATTGCCAGAAATCCAAAATGAGAAGAGTCATTTGCAATTATGGCAACGCCCAGCATTATAGACTCGGCCAAACTAGCAACGGCAACCTCTGTTGTCC
This sequence comes from Biancaea sappan, assembly GCA_037074585.1. NCBI lineage: Eukaryota > Viridiplantae > Streptophyta > Magnoliopsida > Fabales > Fabaceae > Biancaea > Biancaea sappan. The sequence goes on from CM073496.1 coordinate 38,103,574, forward strand.
CTATCAGATTTGCTTTCGATGATGGGATCCCTGTTTGAATAATCTGTGCCCCTACAACATCGTATGACATATGTCCTAGCCGGGACATTATCTGCATGCAGCAGCAGCACGTCAAAATTTGAGAATTCAGAGAACCTGATCAGTATTTAGTGTTCAAAGTTCCCTTAGTTCTAACTACATTCCATATTACAGTTGACGTTACTACTAGTTCAGTATATTGAATATCCACTTGCCAGATTTAGGCTCTTAAGCTTCAACATGCATGAACAGTGGCATATAAAATTATTAAAAGGACTTACAATCAGAGACAAGAAGAAAATAAGCGGGCTTCGTTGGGAAATTGATCCACTCCAATATACAGCAACAGCCATGCTGAGAAGTAAAGCTTGAAACACCAATCCAACTGCCCCCGCCTGGTTAAGTGGGAACATTCGTTTCAATAAAAAAAATAATTACATATCTATTAACGTCTCATACTTAATTATCTGGTAGAAAAGGCTGACGAAGAAACCTTTAAAATGCCAAATTGCTTGACCAGAGTTGAAGACACAAATGTCGCAGCAACACCCATAAAAGCACACAATCCACTGAATCCTCCAATGATAGATGGATGTAATCCTGTTAAAAAATCCCAGTAATATTTTTGAGCCTAGCATTGGTTCCAACAAATTAAATTTGAAAATAGAACAACTTAGGTGAGCCTGACAGGCATTGCAAAGAAGATGATGCACCTAATGTCATTAAATTCTCCTCCTTCCTCCCATTTTCTGTCTTATCTTAATAGCATTAAGTTGCACACACTTTAAACAAGTGCATTTCAAAATCAATATATGCAATCAACATGAATTAGTTCTAGTCATAACTCACCAAGGTGATGTTATCATCAGAGATAGTAAAAAAATGGGACATATACTTTGGTTAGTTTTAGCAAATTAGTATGAATCACCTTTCTAGAGTTGGATTATACATTTTTCTAAAAATGTAATTTTCTCAGTTACTTATAAGCATAAGACAAAATTCTTAAAAAATCTGAAAGTGTTTCACTGTTTTTGACACTTTCATTTGATCTGTCAGAATTGGAAGGAGTTGTCTCACTGTTATCAACAGCAATTCTTAAAAAACTTGAAAACTGTTTCACTATTTTAGGCACTGTTTCATCTGGTCTGTCAGAAGTGGAAGTCAAATTTAAAGAAAGAGTGTCATGAAGGGAAATTTCACATACCACGCTGTGTTAAAAATGCTGTCATCAAGCTTCCTGGTGTAAGGACAACGTTGAAGTACAGGAGCACCCAGGCGAGACTTGCAGGAAGAACTGGCTGCCCCAGATATTCCTTCCAACCAAGCTTTATGGCTTCTACGCCTTTAATGACTGGTTTTCCAGGAGATAGAATTAATCATAAATGATATAACCAGATAATGAAATGATTGAACAAAGAACTGTTTATTTATTTATTTATTTTGCAGTAGAGCAAAGAACTATCAGTTTAAATTACCTATATTGTCAGCATCTGGCCAAGAATCTTCAGTGAATGTTCTGCAACAGGCTTGTGAAGATTTAGGTCGCTCAAGAACACCAGTGGACAGCTTGTTGGTTAACCATGTGAGAAAAATCTGTAAATTGAGAATTGTGGGTGAAAACAAATTTATCTTCCAACCAATGGAGGCAATAGAACAAGAAATGAAGCAAAGAAATTACCGTAATAGGTAATAATCCCATCATTAAGGCAGCAGCAAATTTCAAGCACGTTACTGGACAAAATTTAGAAAGAAGGACTCCAAATAGTGATGCCCCAAGTATCTGTAAATGAACATTTCACAAGTCTCTTGGTCAAAGTTCCTAAAACTGATGCTTAATAAAACAGCTTCTGCACATTTATTTCCACAGGAAAATGGATTTTCACTCTAAGAAGTGAGAACTTGTAATTAAATAAACTGCTGGTCTACTCAGACCAACAATAAAGATAGCTATGAAATACCTCGCACAAGAGATCAATTCGATTCAAAACAGCATTTGCCTGCGCAAGTGCAATTGGCCTATTCACTCCTGCAAGCTGTTGAGAGACACCATGAGGGGAATTAGAGCAATATTTTTTAACAGAATTTTAAAGTCAGATATAACATGTCAAGTGAATGAGGGAAGCTCTTAATGACACTACCAATACAACCCAGTCACGCTCATTTGCAACACCCAATGCTACACCGCATAGTCTCTCAATAGCCCCAGCTGAAACTAATGTGACAAACCAAGGACGTAGAAGCATGGAAGACACTGAAGTAGGACGAACAGAATAGGCATGAATGATCATCATTGCAGATAGCAACTGAGCAGCTGCCTGACAACGGCAAAAAATGATAGAAATGAAATATTCTGAAGAAGAATTATATCCTGCTTAACTTTATATTGGTTATAAAAAACTCACCTGAATGATATTCAAGCAATTATATGCAGGCACTCTGGGAATATGGTCCATAACTTTGCCAACCAAGGGACCTCCAACAATTATAGCAACTTTGGTGAAGAAACCCATCACAGCAACAGGCAAAAGGCTTGGATGAATCAAAGCAATGGCAGAAGGCCAAGCAAAATTCCAAAGCTGTTCCACTAAATTTCCAGCCACGCAGCTAGCATAGAAAGCTGAAAACATTTAACATTCAGATTAACAACTGCTTAGATGATTTAACTTTAAAGCCATCAACAAAGTTCTTGGACTAAAGATACAGAATAAGATCACCAAATAAGATCCAATTGCCATCAACTAATCTCTAGGGCAAAATGATACACAATAAGATCTCCAAGCAAGGTTCAGCTTGACCAGTAGAAGAAAATGGCTGGAGAGTGCTGTTAAGGAATAATATCAATTTGCTTTCATCTAATGCAATAGACAGGAGTTCCATCTCTTCAAGGTAGTGGGCATGTGTAATTCAAGTAGAGAAACAACTACTGAATTCAAATATGATAAAACAAGATTTGTTCAGTGTATCTATTCAAATAGTTTAATGAAAAGTAAAACTGTGACCAGCTTACAGAATTCAAACATTACCATTCTTTAGTTTACCAAAGTAGACAGCAGATGATTGAACTCAATATAAGAAATATCACAATATTCTCAAACATCACCATGCTTTAGTTGGAGTTTGTAAAGTTGGTAAGTGTCTCACCATACAACGCAGCTGGATGAGCCGGTGTAGCCGCAAGCCAATGTTGCTCCTCTTCAGACAGAACCTGAATATCAGACAACATTAAGATGAGAAACAGTGAGGCAAGACTCAAGAACACCATAAAATGACAAAATAGCGTACAGGTAATACTGTCAATAGACTATCTACATATGTGCCTTCAGTCAGTAAGTTCAGGGACTCGGTCTCGAGAATTTCAGAGTTGAGTTTAACTATTGGCACTGGACAACTGGGTTCAGCAGTTGATGATTCTCCATGAGCCTCATCCGTCGTGACATCGTCCAAGTGTATATCAGTATTTGTTATTGAACATCTTGAACTAAAACAATTAAATCTGTGACCAGAAAGGGGGATTTAAGAAAATTTAAAGAGATGACCAAATGACCATAGTTGAGTTATTATTTGCATGTATATCATTCACTTTCAAGTTACCACAAAGTTCATATACAGAAAATCCAAGTACTTTGGAAACTTGAGTTGTACTCTAGAAGTCATATTAACACAACATATACATTCGAGTACTGTTTCTTGAGGTCCAAATTATCATCAGCTCAGCTGCCTACTTTTCTTAACTCTGTAGTTTGTACAAGTCCTACTGATAGTTTTAAAAAATAGAAATCAGGCCCAATACTGAGACTAATTAAACAGAAAAAAATTGTTTTTACCGAAAAGAAATTGTTATATTACTGCCACTAAACAATAACATTTCATCTTCGCTCCCTAACCCCGACTCCGAAACCTAGAAGATAATGCATACCTGTGAGAAGCACAAGGGTGTTTACGGATCAACCATCGGCTAGAAGGGAAGCGATGGCGAATTCGAGTGGAAGACGGCGATGATAAAGGAGCTTGGCGAATCGAAAATTTGAGAGAATAGATAGAGAGGGTGGCCGTAGCAATAGCCATGGATGCTGCTGCTTGCAAAACTTCAAGCTCCCAAACTTGAAGGACTCGCTGGGGCTTGACCCACTCATGCAGTCCCAAAAAAATCTACGCTAATCCTTTAGCTCTCTCCACAATGTCTTCAGTGGGGCAATTTTCAACCCTTAACAAGCCAACCTCATACTGCTCAGCGGTTCTTGAATTGTGATTTCAGAACAGAAACGAACTTTTTTTTTATAACAACGAAAAAAATGAGTTAATCGGAGATAGAAAATGAAGGGATTAGTGAGTGTTTGAAGGGAACCTTATCTATCCTGGTGATAGAGTTTTCTGGGAGAACCTGGCTGGCACTGGAAAGTGGTAACGTGATTCTTCAAGTATCGTGCATAGGAGGCGGAAAGTTCTAAGGGATTGTTTGTGTGGCTATTGTCTATTAGTTTGGTGAGCCATTGGGCTGGATCTTTTCTATGATCCACGTGGCAGCATGGTCTTTCACCTCATTGTCTTGTGTCTTTGTTTTTTTTGGGGGGGGGGGGGGGGGGGGATTTGACAAAGGATATTTAGGAATGACTAATGAGAACTTCGTTTTAAGGACGAGCCACATTGTGCCATGTCGGGCGCTAACACTCCACAAAAGGAAACACAATCGGTGGGTCACGTTGGGCTCTTTAGGCCCAGTCACTTTAAATTTTTAACAAAAAGGCCGGACAAAATTGTTAACTCTTGCAACGTGGCCCAATTATAAAAGTCGCAATTTAAAAAATAGAAATTTAACGATTTTCTTAAACAAATTTTCGATCTTTACTATTTTAATTTTATTTAATTTTTGACCGATTTTATATAATTTATAAATTTATAATTAATTTTTTTATAATTAAGAAAATTTTTAATTTGATTTTTATAATTAAATATCTATTAATATTTTGTTAAGTTTTGATAACTCAACTAGTTATATATAATTTGTCATTCAAAATAAATATATGTAATTTAAGTTGATTACATATTATATATATATATATATATATATACATGAAAGTTAATTCTACTTTATTATTTATTTTTTGTTGGCTTAAGTCGTGTAAATTTAAGATTTCGATATGCATATGATTAATTATATAAATAAAATTTAATAAAATATTGATAAAAGTTTAACAATAAAAATTAAATTCAAAATTAAATAAATTTATTAGAAAATGAGAATAATTTAACCTTTTTTAACATCTTATTAGTCTAAATAAAAATTAACATATATGAAGCTGATGTTTAAGTGTATTCATTGGTTTGGATTATTTAGTTTAATCATTTTGATAAACTGATTGGATATAAATAAATAGGAATATATCTTATCCAATCATTTTATATAAAACTAAATCAAATCAATTTAATCAAGTCACAATTAGTTTAAATTAGATATGGTCGATTTTTTTTTTGAAGTGTTAAACAATTTTAAAATTAAATATTAATTTTTTATTTTTCAAATATCAACAACAACAAAAAAAATACATTTTCAACAATAAAAGTCCCACTTATTCAACACATCAACACAACAATATAACCTAATTGAAAATAAGTCATAACATAATGCATCATAACAAATTGACACTATTAAATTACATAAGTTCATTATTTAAAATGTGTTAAGTTATGTTTTTTTGAGCTTTTTATTAAAAATAAAAATATATATTAAATGTATAGTGCATATAAAATATAAAGTATATATTATATTATATAATATCTATAATATATTAATATATAATCGGTGGGTTTTGATTTAGATAGAATAACTATTATAACAATCTAACAACCGATCCTATTAAATCAATTTTGAAAAAATAAATTCATCCAATCAATTTGAATGTTTAATTATTTTTTATCAATTTAAATTAGATTGATTTGATTGAAATTAATTTGAATTGGATTTGAATACCCTTACTCATGTTAATGTGTGTGTGGTTTTACATTACATTTCTACATACCATAGTTTAAATTATATTAATGTAGTTTTAGTAGAAATAACATATTTGAGAGTTTTTATATTAATGTAATTTTATTTTTAAATTATAATTTTAATAAAAATTTTAACTTATTACTTTTATGAACCATAATTTTTTTAAAATTAATTTTGTAAATTATAATAGATCTAAACCTAAATTTATTTAACGAATTTTCAAACTAGCTAGTCACCTTAACCCGCTAAATGAGTGAAGCCATAGTTATTTATTTATGTGTTTCAGTTAAATTGAGTAGAATGAGATTTACAAATGAAATAACTGAGACACGTATACGGATAAGCACATTTCCTCTTTCCCATACAACAGTGGCACGGTTCACTGGTAACGAGGTTCCCGAAAAAATAAGTTGTTCTCATTTTTCATTTCCTGAGTTTGATCACAATCTCCTTCAATGCAAGGGAAGATGCGAAGGGTTTCAAAGACTGAAATCAAGGCCCCTCAAGCCAATGTTACCACCCATGCCAATGATGCTCCAAAACAGGGTTCGTCTGACGACTCGGACAGCTTCTACAACAAACTCGGCGAGTTGTGGGAGCCCCTTGGACTCAATCTAATGTGAGTGCTCCAAGCTTGATATATTTTCTTTCCGTTTTTCCGTCGTCCTTCGTTTGTGTTTGTTGTGATGAGTGGAATTTCAGCTTAATGAATGTTAAGGGCTGTGATTGCATGGGAATAGTCTCTTTTGTATTTAGTTTGATTCCTGGGAATGTTGTAGAAAATCTTTGCCCTATTTTGCTTTTCATCACTATCCTTCTGATGGAAAAATGTATAATCCATGCTTGGCAGTATTGATGCCCGAGAAACATCACTGGACTTGTACCTGTTTTACTCGGAAGTCACCAGAAGAGGAGGATTTCATCAGGTATATCTTGCTCAGAAATTGAATACGCCGTGCTTTTTTGTGTGAAATTTGCATGTGCTTTGTCTATACTAAGCATATTGACCCAATTTAAGGGATTTTCCTAATGTGGTATATAACTGTTTAGTGCGTCTACAAGAAGGACTAAAATAGTTGATTGTATGACTGATGTGAAACTGTTTTCAGGTGAGCAGAGACAGGAAATGGGATGAAGTTGTGTCGGCCTTAAAATTAGAAGGCAGTAATGTGAAGTTACATGCTCAACTTGAAAAATGCTACGCTTTACTTCTTTACCAATTTGAGCAACTCTACCATTACAGGGATCCTGCGCTGAAAGCTTCCACTAACACCACCTTAGGTCCATCCCACACACCTATTTGTGCAGACTTTGATAACGTGTATTGTTCATCCTCAAAGATTTGTTCTCTTTTTTTTTTTTTCTCTTTACTATAGGTATGCTTCCAGAGGTAAGCTTGGAAAGGAAGCGGAAAACTGAGGCTAGTTTATCTGAATTAATGGATAATGAAGATGCTAAAATGGGGACAAGGGTGTGCAAGGAAATGAAAGGTTTGTCTCTGTCATGTAATAGCTTGGGACATCACATCAGTTATTGACTTAGTGTTCTAATGGGTTGAGTGAATTTAGAGATATTCATGCAATAATTGGGATTGCAACTTAAAGCAGGTGCTGAGCTTGCAGAACAGCAAGTGCTGCTTCTGACACCCTCAAAGCACAGGGAAGTGAAGAAACGTCAAGGACGGAAACATAGAACTGCATATCAGATTTTCGTCAAGCAGGAATGTGCTCGATTGAGAACTTATAATGAGTCCCCAGTCAGCTCAAATATGCTACACATGGCCATAGATGCATGGAAGAAGCTGTCCGAGATTGAAAAGCAGGTACATTAAAGTATTGAAACCTCACAATGATACCTTTAATTTGCTTGTCAATGAACCTAAGAGCCTGTTAAGAATTTTGTTGCAGCCGTATGTGGAGGAAAGCAAAAAGGAAAAGGAAAGATTGATGGTAGAGATGAGCAGTCAGAACGGGAAGGAAGGGAATGCTGAGGCTGGTGCTGATGGTGACCACCATGTTATTACTCTGCAACCTGATGCAGTCCACTCTGGTAAAATGACCGAAGAAGAACCGAAAGATCCATTATACCAAGTTGACAGTGATGCTTATTCACTGGATATGCCATTACCAACTGAAGCATCAAAGTAACTGTGGAGTTCGGTGGATCTTTTACGATGACTTTTTGTTTTAGGCAGCGTCTAATGTCTATGCATGAAGTGAACTTGTACGTTAAATATTTCTGGAGCTAGTTGTAGATATGTTAGTCAAACCAAGCTGTGAAGCCATCATTTTTTGGTGTTGAAGGCTTTGAAGCAGCAAGAACCTCTCTTTGACTAGAACTAGGTCAGTTTTTAGTAAAGTCATGCTCTGTAAATTCCACCTTGTGCTTGGTATGATCGAGATCCCTTGAGCTTGCTTACTTCATTGCTTGCATGCTTGAAGCATCCATGCCTCACCAGTCACCATCATTATGGTTTTAGCGGTCGTCGATAACGTTGTTCTCGAATTTTATACAACTCCGTGCGGCCTGTTTAGAGAAAATATTTGATGATACAGGATGGAAACCCCAACTACAGCGACTAGTTTATGGTTTTTTAAAAAGTAAATGTATATTCTTTGTAACTTCGCATTTTATGATTGATTTTTCTAAAGAATTTTGTATACATATTCTATTTTTAGTAAAAAAAAATTGATAATAAATATATGAAGAATAACATATAAGCATGTCCTTCCTATTTCGTCACAAGGATCATGATGGAACCTGAGTACATATAATGAACTCATAATAAACGACGTAAATTGTAAAGACATGACCGGACAGGACATTCTTATATTTTCTTCCCAATTTACCTTGTTCCTTAAAAAAGTGTTTTTAACGGTATCAAGGATGCCAGGCTAACATGTACTGAATGATTATACGTAGACATGTAGTAACATGAACTGGCTCCAAGTGTAAGAAATATTTACATCAAGATCAATTCTTCGGTACATGTGTACGTACATGCAACGATTTAGATGTGGCTGATATGGATTAGATTTGAACCGCCAGGAAATTTTAATAAGCCTTTCAGAGTTTCAGCGTTACAAATATCAGGAAACTAGATAACAGAAAACACTTACGATGAGCACCACAGCCACAAATTTTCCTTCTGGTCTCAGACCAGGGGAGCTCTCACCACAGAGCAGTACTCCCACATCAAAGCTCTCACAGAAGAAAGTCTTGGACATCCTCAATAACAAATGCGGCAATTCTCTGCAGCATCTCAGACAAGTCCATGCGATTATACTCAGAACTGGTCACTTCCAAGACCATTACGTCTCTGGAACCTTGGTCAAGTGCTATGCAAACTCTCATTTCAACAACTTTCCCTTCGCAATCAGAGTCTTCCATCACATCCCAAGCCCCAATGTTTTTGTGTGGAATATACTTCTCAAAGGGTGCTTGGAGAACAACCTCCCCCACATGGTTATATCATCTTACGAAAACATGCTGGTCTTCAATTCTAGGCCTAATAAGTTCACTTATCCTACTTTGCTCAAGGCTTGTGCAATTACAGGTTCTGTGGAAGAAGGGGCTCAATTCCATGCCCATGTGGTGAAACACGGGTTCAGTGGGGATGGTCACATTAAGAGCGCTGGGATTCAAATGTATTCATCGTTTGGACTTGTGAGGGATGCGAGGAAAATTCTTGATGATGAAAATGGTGAATGTGATGTCATTTGTTGGAATGCCATGATAGATGGATACTTAAAGTGTGGACAAGTGGAGGTTGCTCACGAGCTGTTTGAGAGTATGCCTGAAAAGAACGTAGGCTCGTGGAATGCAATGATAAGCGGGCTGGCTAGGTGTGGGATGATTGAAACTGCAAGGAAATTGTTCGACGATATGACCGAGAGGGATGAAATTTCTTGGAGTGCTGTTATTGATGGGTATATCAAAGAAGGGTGTTACAAAGAGGCTTTGGAGGTTTTCAACGAAATGCAGAGAGAAAAAGTAAGGCCAAGGAAGTACATATTATCAAGTGTGTTAACTGCTTGTGCTAATTTGGGGGCTCTAGATCTTGGAAGATGGATTCATTCATATGTGGAAAGGAATTCTATTCAAATGGAGGCAGTCTTGGGGACTGCTTTGGTTGATATGTATGTCAAATGTGGGCGTCTAGACATAGCATGGGAGGTGTTTGAGAATATGCCAGTAAAAGAGGTTTCTTCTTGGAATGCTATGATAGGGGGTCTTGCTATTCATGGTCAAGCAGAGGAAGCAATCGAACTCTTCAACAAGATGAATATGGAAAAGTTGAAGCCAAATGGTATTACTTTTTTGGGTGTTCTTAGTGCCTGTGCACATGCAGGACTGGTTGACAAAGGTCTAGCCTTATTGAATTCAATGGAAAATTCATATGGGATTGAGCCTGAGATGGAACATTTTGGGTGTGTGGTTGATCTCTTGGGAAGAGCTGGACGTTTGGGGGAGGCAGAGAAGTTTATAGACTCTATGCCAGTGGAACCAAACGCAGCCGTTTTGGGGGCACTTCTGAATGCTTGCAGGATACATGGAAATGTAGAACTAGGGGAAAAGGTGGGGTGGATTTTGCTTGATATGGAGCCTCAAAACAGTGGTCGTTATGCATTATTATCAAACATTTATGCAAAGGCAGAGAGATGGGATGATGTTGCAAGAGTTAGAAAGTTGATGAAGGAGAGAGGAGTCAAGACTATTCCTGGGAGTAGCATGATGGAATTGGGTAGTACAGTTCATGAATTTAAAATGGCAAATGGGACACACCCACAAATGAAAGAAATCTATGCGATGTTGGAAAGGATAATGGAGAAGCTGCGAACGGAAGGCTATTCTCCAAGAACCTCCCAAGTTTCCTTTGACATTGATGAGGAAGAAAAGGAAACTGCACTTAGTCAGCACACCGAAAAGATTGCAGTTGCTTTTGGACTCCTTCAAACAGAACCAGGCACAACTCTGCGAATTGTGAAGAACCTAAGGGTGTGTGAGGATTGCCACTCTGCTTTTAAGCTCATTTCTCGAATATACAGCCGCAATATTATTATGAGGGATCGTGTGCGCTATCATCAATTCAGAAATGGAGTATGTTCATGCAAGGACTTCTGGTAATGTCTTTCAATGGAATGTGAAGCTGGTTAGAAATTTATATGGGAAATAAAATGTTACAAACTAGTGGATGATGGAATAAGATCATGGTTGATAGTGATATTTCCCTAGCCGAGCAATAATGAAGATGTATATAGGTGTCCATAAACTTAGATCACCATCATCATCCAGGAAAATATTTTCCCTAATTTACATTTACCTAACTTGAATATTGTACACCTTAAGATTAAATTCTGACCTGTTTCTCTGGGGTTTTTAGTAGTTTTTGGACGGCGTCGCATTTCAGGAGCAACAGTTTCCACCCAAAATGCAACAGATGGCCAGGATAGTATGCAGACAAGTTAACTACAAAGCTGAAAAGTTATATATGAATGCAACTTCAATTTTAAAAACATGGAAAGAGTCTGATTTCAGAGATTAACTTGCTATTAAATGGATCTAGTGCTCATTGAATCCAAATGAAGAAACTTTATAGAGCACATGCCCCTTCTTAATTATAATTAGAGTGAACTTAATGTTTTTGATGGGGGCACATAGAGTGCAAAACAGTAGTGGAAATGTATACATATTCCCCAGGAGTAAAAATGTAAATGGGATTTTACAACTTTGTGCCTTTCGGAAGTGGTTTTTCCACATGCTTGCAAGTGGCCAACAGAATTATGGTAATAGTATATGAGTGATGATAACTGAAAAAATAATTCAACTATGGTGAAGCACTTTACATGGTGTTTTAATGCTAATTTCTGGTCATGCATCTATTATAGGGTTCAACAACGGAGTGTTATTTCTAGCATGCAGTTGACCTCATATATTTTACAGTTACATGCTGGGAACTCTACAAGGCAAGAGTATGATATCACCAGATTTCAATTTGCATACATGTCTAGTCACAAATAAATTGAAGGATTCTACAAGCGCTTTGAGACACAAATTGCAATGCAGAAGATACTATCTAAAAGTTGTATTTCTTAGAAAGTGCATATTATTCAATAATTACACATACGCATACAGTGCAGGCTACTTAGTTTTACATAACATTTTCATGAAAAAGGTACATGATCTGCAGAATAATTCAGTGGCACAGTGCATGATTTAGGTAATTGAATTGAACACGTTTTGATTGTGATTGTTAACTCTAGTTCTTAGAGGAGGCAAGCCTGACAAGAAACAAAGATTTATTTATGAAAAGACTATGACCGTGCCTGCAAATGATTTTGTATATGTATGGAGTTCAAAAAAGATATGGATCTCTTTGTAGGATGAATCATTATTAGTCCTTTCTGAAGATGATTGCAAGCTGGGATAAAAGGAGACAAGCCATGCTTCTTATTAAATTATTAACACCAGTACAGTGGTAGGGACCATAGAGAACATGACATGATTCAACCAGAACCATGAGCAATATGACACTACTTAATAGAATGAGGAAAAACTCTTTGCCCTTTTATTGTGATGGAATTATAACCATATAAGCTTTGTAAGTTTTAACATATTGTCTTGCCAATCGATTGTAATCAAACAAATTTTTCCCAGGCTGACATCTTTTACGTAAGCAATAAAGCAAAAGTCATGGTGATGAGTACATATCACTCAAGAGTCCTATGGGATTTCCATAGCTTCCATAACTTTCATTTTCGTGATCACTTTCATTGCCGGTTGAAGTGTATACTGTGGTTTTCCCATCACCAGCTGCAAGTACAGCTTCCGTTGCAGTTGCAGCATGTTTTCCGTTTTGATAATTCGTCCTTGTGACGTTCCATCACATACTTCAAATAAATTATCATCATTTATTAAAATTAATTAATTTCAACAAAGCATTAAAAAATTATAATAAATTCCACAATAGTCATTATTGTCTAAACCGTTATAGTCAACATAATTTCAATTAAGAGAAAACTACTCCATCATCTTTACTACAGAGAAGAAGTTTTAGGGGAGAAAGACAGTATAAAAAAGAATGATGTATTCAGATAAAAAAATATTAATAAATGAATAAAAATACCTATCCTATTTTTCTGAATCATTTTTCTTTTTCCTATCTCCTTCTTCTTCTTTCCGAATCTCTCTGTAGTCTTTTCTCTCTTTCTTTCTCAGATCTTATTTCTCTTTTCAAAATATCTATCCTTGTCTTCTCTCTCTTATTTTCTGAATTTCTCTTCTTTGTCAAACTCTTATCTTTCTCAAATCTCTATATCTCTATTCTTCATATCCTTTCTCTTCATCTCGCATGATCTCTGTCGTTATCATTTTCAAAAAGTTACAATAAAGGAGCTGTGAGTATTAGAGTGATTGAGGGAAATTTCGGTCAAATGCAGCAAATTGAGACAGTCAAAAGCAAATGATATTCTTTGTCTTTTAGTGAAATTATTTTAGCCTTGAATCAAATACTTTTTATTGGAAAAGTCCTTGATTTTCAAATTTAATTATTGTTTTGTTCTCAGTTGTATGGTTATTTACAGTATTGTCATTATATTCCGATTTGGGCATTGAAAATTTATTTCAATTGGGCCCACAACCAAGTTGGGCCATCACAGTCCCTCGGATGAAAGATGAACCGTTTTTTTTTTTCAAGTACATGGAGAAACGAGAATTTGAATCTATGTTACACTTGCTACACTATCCAGACCCCTCACAACCTATTGGCTTGGAAGATGAACAGATTGGTATCACCGTGGATGAATGATAGAGCAAAGCCAACAGAGAACTGAATTACAAAAATCCACGGTCAGTTAATCTCAATACAACTAAACAGAATCACTAAGATTAAAAGAATAATACATAGATCCAATGTCGGCATTTAATTAATAGATTTATACCTTCTCTCCTTCTGCTGTGCTCTGTGACAAGCTAATGAAGGTTGATACAGGGAATCAAATCTATGCAAGAGATTTTTGTTGTACTGGTTGAATTACATAACCGACGTTTTATTGCAGTGGATAGTCAGGTCAACTTGGTACTCCCTTCATTCTAACATTGATTATGCTTCCTCCATTATCGCATCCATATACAGCAATAAAACGTTGGTTAATACTTAATACCTGTACTTCCGTTGCACCAGTGATGAATTACAACATGTTTATTTGGTTCCACTCTTTCCTGTTTTTTATTTTTGGCTCATTTTTTGTTTGAATCTGCATACATGTTACTCAAATTATGAGGGTCATGATTAGGCCAGCAAATAAAATAGCATCAATTCAATGAATCATCATATAAATATTATTTTTTCATAATGTACATTACAATGTTTAGAGTGGTTGCTTCGTGGATAAGCAGGAAATGGACTGATCGGTTGCCTAGGAAGACACACGTGCGCTGTTGTTGTTTTTTTTTTTTTGGTTCATAAAAATGATGGCAAAGGCTCGATAATTGGACGAACACATATTGTATAGGTAGCAAAGGATTTTATTAGTATATATGGAAACAGTCTTTGATGAAACTGTAGCTAATTAATAATCATGTGAGGAGGAATGCGAGTTTTAGAAGAAAACGGGATTGAATATTGAAATAAGGACAGAGTAAAACGCGTTAGTTCCACCAAACCCCACGTTATACCTCTGTTCACTTGTGTGTCTATTAGTTTAGTGCGAACCATGCTGTTAGTGGATTTAGTTATTCTTAAAAGAAATAAGACTTGTAGGGCGGAGCAATTCTAATATTGAGAGCTGAGATTTTGAAGATACTTGTGAGAAACACGAGTTATTCTTAAACTTCATCTTGGTTTATATTGATGGGATGTATAATTCACCCATGAAAATAACAATTATTTGTAATGATATTCTTGCATAGACCCAATTTATATAGACTTGTCAATAATTTTTCACCATACATAAACATAAAGTATATTTGGCAAAAATAGTTTATAAACTAATTTTTAACTAATAGCTAAAAGTTGAAAACTTATAAGCTAACTTATCAAATTAAAAATATTTGGTAAAAGTAACTGTTGAAGTAGTTGAAAAATATAAAATGACATATATTTTATAATTTCAAAATAACATAAATAAACATAATTTTTAATTAAATTAATTTAATGATTATATATATAATTAATTATATGTGTGTGTGTGTGTGTGAGAGAGAGAGATAATGGTATAACGAATATTTTTATAAAATAACAAGGATAAAAAAGAAAGAAAAGTACAGAAACAATAAGCTATAAGTTATAAATTACTCAAAGTAACTTTTTATAATAAGCTATATGCTACTGAAATAAGTTTATTTATCAAATGATTCTAACAGACTTATAAATTAGTCAAATAAACTATAAATTAA
The DNA here is from genome assembly GCA_037074585.1 of Biancaea sappan. NCBI lineage: Eukaryota > Viridiplantae > Streptophyta > Magnoliopsida > Fabales > Fabaceae > Biancaea > Biancaea sappan. Next base: position 38,118,977 of record CM073496.1, read on the forward strand.
TCAAATAAACTATAAACTAGCTAAAATACGCAGTCAAACACACCCATAGTAGGCTGAGCTTATCAACAAGAAAATTCTTAAACATGGGCAACTTTCTAAACGTGCTCCATGAGATAAGTTGCTTGCTTGATGAGGGTAATTGCGCATAAAGAAAATAATTAAATAGAAAAGCACTCATATCATATTCTATAAAATAATTGAAATCTGAAAATGATCAAGCATCAGCTCTCTCCACCTAGACTCAAGTTCTATAATATATAATTCATATATTCATTCATACTCCTTTTTGCCCTTGTATACATTAAGCTCTAAGCTGGATGTGAAATGCACCTTGTATTTAAAAGTTTCTTCATCCACATGTGTGTTAGCCACATGGAGCCCATATATACATGATTCTTTTTTTTTTTGTTGGTAAACTGAGGAATATATTGAAATACCAGAGATGGATGCACGATTTTAGGTTCAAGGTTAGAAATTGTGTCCCACACTTTCATCCTTGACAAGAGTTTAAGTGGAAAGGTAACATAGAGAACCAAAACAAGGTACATGTCCAAAATAAAATTAAGCTTACAAAGAGAAACAGCGATACGAGGAAGGAAACTAATAAAACAGAAAGAAGGATAACAGCAATAGAGGCGATGGAGAGGAGGCAAGCAAAGTGCACGGAGATGGTAAACTTGTTATAAGCCAACTTTATCATTTCCATAGAAATGAAGGATTGACACAGGAAGTTCTTCAAAGACAGTCATATGCATGCATTGTTTTCTGCCTTCTTTAGCTAAAGCATCTGCACACAAATTCTGTTGTCTGCACCCCTTTCTAAAACGGATATATGCAAAGTTAGAAGATAGGAACCTGCAATTCACTACTAGAAGGTAAGGGGTTGATGATCATTACAAAAGATTTGCAATAATTTTAAGGTTTCTTCAGAGTCTGATTCAATTTCCAGTAAGGAAAATTTTGTAGTTTGGGAAGCGATCTGAAGACCCAAAAAAATGTTCTAAAATTCAGCCTGAAGAGCTGTGCACTTACCAGTGAACTTTGCAAAATCTTTGATCCAAAGACCAGAATGGTCTCTCAAACATCCACCTGATCCCAAGTTATGATTTGCCATAGAGCCATCAGTATTTAATTTAATCCAACCACAGGGAGCGGGATTCCATTTCAAAGGAGGTTTGAAATTAAGAGGAGGAGAGGGGCTAGAATAATGTAAATGAAGGTTGGTGTTTGTCCAGAATTCCGCAGCCTTACCTAGCTTAAGGCTTGCAATTTCTGTGGAAGAGGTATTGATATTTTGGTAGAGAGCTTTATTACGGGACAACCAAATAGATCTAATGATATATAAAAAAAAATTGTGTTCCAAGGAATGTTGAAGCGACTACTGGTTGAGTTCATGACATTTGAAAAGAGCCAATTTTGTAAAGGCACAGCGAAAAAATTTAGGGGAGTGTTGTAATTTGAACAAATGGAGGCAGTAGGGCAGTCTCTTAGAGTATGGATGATTGTTTCATTACAGTTGTTACATGAAAGACATAAAGGGGAAGGAGAACAATTTCGATGATTTAGAGTATTTAAAACAGAAAGACCATTGTTAATAAAACAAGTCTGTAAAAAAAATTTTCGGGAGTTTACTAGAGGTTTCCAAATCCAATTGGTATTTATATTATCTGTATTTTTAAAAAGGGAATTGAAAGCAGAAGAGAGAGAGAAGGTTCAATTGAAACTTAAATTCCAAATTAAAGAGTCATTGGTATGTCATGTAGAAAGGGAAGGGGTAAGCAAGAGATTCTATCTTTAATATCAATTGGGAGAGGAAAGGGAATTTCCTCCAACTTTCAGGATCTGCGAGAATTGGAGATATTGATGATGCTGGAAACTTTCCTATAGGTTTCATTGTTAGGAAGGGGGCCATCAATCTGATTCCTAAGGGGTAAATTATTCAATCATGGCTGAGACCAGAAGTTTATGTCTTCTTCATTTCGGACAGAGTAGGAAATATTATTTCCAAAGATACCCTATAATCTTAACTCATCTCTAACTTAGGACAAATTGCATCATTTCAAATCCTTGTCGCCTTTTGAAACTATTTCAGAACGGCAATTCATCACTGTCCTGATAAAACAGCAAATTCAACAGAGCAACCTAACATCGCCTTACCGAAATCACAACAGCATTGAACTCTCCACATTTCTTACTTCTATGAGTTCAAAAGAAGTGTGAATCTGCTGAAGAAATTAACAGAGGATCAATACAAATTTAGTGGGAAACCAGGATTAATTAGTACCCAGAGGATATAATCTACTTCTAACATATATATTGTGTGAGAGAGAGAGTTGGATCAGATCAAATTTGTGATTCAAGTTCAACGGTTTGCTTGCTACATAAGGTCAAGCATTGAAAGATGACCTCTATATATATATATATATGGTGAAAGGAAATGTGTGTATATAAAATACAATAGAAACAGATAAACATGTCGTATATTTTAGAGCAAGGAAAACCATGTTGGGAAGGATAGGGGCACCACTCAAGAATGTTTTTTGTCTTGTGTGGTGACCTGGTTTAGCCGTTCTTAATTATATATTGGTGTCATTGGTCGAGCTCAATTTCAAATCATTATTATAATGGGACAAGAAACGGTAATTGGCTTCTTCACAGAAAATGGTGAAAGAGTAGGACAAGTCAAGTTGATCATAATTAAGTAATAATCAAGATAGTCTCCATTTCTGACTGGGATATTAACCTCAAGATTTGCAACTCCAGCGAATCCAACAGGGAAAATCTAAGATTTCTGACTATGAAAACCTAGGTTAATATACGCCCATTGTTTTATCTCATCACTAAAAATAATCAATTTTTGACTATGGAAACTTGAGAATCCAAAAGCAAAAGCAACCAAGTTGCAGTGCTTGCCCATGTGTTCCATATGAGGACAATTAATTACATCCTGTCCACCAGTAAAAATTCACACATAGAGAAACAAAAAGTGGAATTCTTTGTTTAAATTATAATAATTAAATGCAGTAGTCTGAAAGAATAAAGATTCTTTCTTGGGTGATGGCGAAAATCATTGCACTGGACAATTTCAAAGTAGTTATATATACATATACATATATATATATATATATATAGTTCTTGAATTGGCCCTTGGAGAGCTTAGACAGTAAAGCCTGTCTGTGTCAAGGAGGCAAAGCTATCTGGCATGTTATTTGGATCCCAGGCTGATATGATCTTTACCAGATTCGTTTCCAATTTTCCATTCCACATGCACCTACCTTTTTTAGGTCGCCTGATCTTATTTTGCTGTTCAAAGTTTATAATTAATTAACATACTTTTCTCAAGCAATTGAAACAAGAGACATGCCAAAATTAATCTAGACTTTTTGTAGATTAGCAAAAATTGTAAATCTCAATCTACAAATTTAGGTCATCTCTTTTGATTGACGGTTTAAATTAAAATAAAAAATATTTTAAAAAAGACAAGAAATACATTTCTTTTATTCTAATCTAAAATAGAAGACTCAAATTTGAGTCTGGGTTCGACCAGAAATGGAGTGTTTATACCAATAATGCAGGCTTATGTATAGACAATATTCTTGAGAGAGAGAGAGGCAGGCATTAGGCATACATAAGGAAATGGGGATGAAACCTAGCCACGCCACACCGCATGAGAGAGAGAGAGAGAGAGAGGAGGAGGAGGTCATTCCAAAGAAGCCTTTCAATTTTCATTAAAAAACAAAAGAAAAGGACCCAATGGTAGGAAGTGCCATGAAAACAACCACATGCCTTCCATTTGAGTGCACCCCCTCTAATCATTGCTACACAAAATGACAAACAACTTTGGCCCCACTTCTGGAACCAATCGGTGCACGCCAACACCATTTTCTTATCCAATCAGCTTTTCCCATGTCACCAATCATTTCCTATTCTAATTTCATTATCCCCTTCATTCCCACAAGACGGGGCAAATGTAATAAACAATGACCGATACCATCGAAGTTGTTCATATCCAATACTTGCTTGCCGCAGGGTTGGGGGAAAAAAAAAAAGCTTAGAAAAACAGTAAAATCTAATGTGGCTTTTATAACATGTTATCGATTTCTCATGGGTTCATCACTTCATTGGCTTTACCATTCAATTATTTCGTCTGACTGTTAGCAATCTTGGCCGTTGGATAAGAAGCGGTAATCCCCGAGCACTGTTCGATTGGATTACTTTGAACTCACATCTAAAATGTTCTTTTGTGGTGTGCGTAAAGATACAAGTTAAAAGAGAAGTTTTACCTGTAAGGTGACGTAGAGGTCAGAGAAGAACATAATCACCCCAACACTACTTTGGTAACCAAACAAATTACTATTATTATGTTGCAGGAAATGAAAGTTAGACACTTTGGTTAACCTAATAATACTTTAATCGTTTCTTTTTCATAGTTTTCCTTCTCTCTGTCTCTTGTCTTTCTTAAGGTTTCTAACTTTACAAGTAAGTTAAGATGATTGAGCCAACAAGGGGGATCTTATCCGTAAGAGCTACAAAATAATAGTGATTACATGCTTCCAATGACATATCGACTCTTTGTTTAGTTTATGGCTCCCCTAACAAATGAATATTAATGTTGGTTGAACCGAAATTTTGGTTGACGAAAAAAAAAAAAAAAGAACCGAAATTTTGGAATAGAGAGGGTAGTAAGAGGACGATATTAAAGAAAAAGAACACAAATTAGTTAAGAGTGCATATGAATAATATGATAATTTAAGGAGGCAAGTGGTCCACTAGCTACTTTGTCCAATCAAATGAACCTGGATTTTTCTCATGGCATCTGCCATGTGCGGTCTCTATCCTCCTCCCACTTTTTATTCTATTATAATTATAAGTACATTTTCTTTCAATTATTTTAATCTTTTCGTTTATTAGTCATACTCTCAAATGTTAAACTGTCTTGGTTATACTCATTTAAAAAAAAAGACTTCCTCGCCTCCATCGGTACAGTTTATATATCCTATACCTCCCCCAAAACCCTAAATAGATTTCAATTTTGTTCCCTACAGTGAAAATTTCTCTCTCTCTCTCTCTTGCTGAGTCTGCAGTCCCACTCTCACCCCACCACCTCTCTTTCTCTCTCTCCTTCCCTCCCTACAAATACTAATTTAAACCAGAAAAGCCATTACCACTACGCTGTATCCTCTCTATTTCTTATTTTCCCTCCCAGCATCTTCTTGGCTTATTCTTCATTCAGTTTCAAACTGTATTGATCATCTGTTCCCTTTTCATGTCACCCCTGTTTTTCAATTAACCCTTTCTCAACAATTCAACCATTTCTCTCGTGTTCTTTCTCTCAATTTGTATCCTCAAAACTTACTACTCTGTTTCTCTACAAAACTTAAACAGGGAAGGGGGTAATCTGTCTTTCTACACATGGCATCTTTGGAATCAATTGTAGATTCTAATGGTTCAGATACATACCAAGAAGGCAATCAGAGAAAACGGAGGAAAATCGGGGACGATACCATCAAGCATCAGAATTCGCTCAGTCCGATTCCATGGAGATCCGAGACAGAGCAGCGGATCTATTCCTCCAAGCTCGTAGAAGCTCTCCGCTACGTTCTTCGCAGGAATCCTCCTGCCACGGCCAAGACTCGCGGCGGACGGGAAGTTCGTGAGGTCGCTGACAGAGTTCTAGCGGTGACGGGCAAGGGAAGAACTCGGTGGAGTCGGGCGATTCTGGCCACCCCGCTCAGCCGGAGAAAGTTCCAGAGACAGCACAAGAAGGTGAAGAAGGCGTCGAAAGGATTGAAGAAACCGGAAGTTAGGGGAGAGAGAAGAAGATTACCGGCTGTGCAGAAGAAAGCGCGCCTTCTCGGCCGGTTAGTCCCCGGTTGCCGGAAGGTCTCGTTCCCGAGTCTTCTGGAAGAAACCACCGATTATATTTCGGCCTTGGAAATGCAAGTGCGAGCCATGACGGCACTCACAGAACTACTCGCAGGAGGCTCGCCTGCCTGATCGGCTCCGGTGGGCTCGACAGTGAAAACGATAGAGACCGATGCCTGCGTTGTTAAGCATAGGCTTATCGCGCCAGGTGGTTCTGACTTTTTTTTTTTAAAAAAAGAATATAAATATATCGTTTTTATTGGATTTTAAATTCATGTATTTTAATGTGTAAATGGTCTTCTTTCCAATTGAGTTCCACTGTCCCCATTTTCTTTTTATAGTTTACAATAGAATTTTATATGGAATCGATATGAACATAGCAGTACCAACATCTTTTATTCTTTTCCTTTGCTTTTTTCTTGATATTCATAGAAGAGAATTGACAGATGTAATTAAAACGAATACCTGGACTATGAAATATTTCACTGAAAACTGCGAGGCACTAAAAAATGTGTCATAATAATTGCATGTTAACAAACGGAATAATAAATTTTCCCCTGCTAGCGAATAACGACTGTCACGTCTCAAAATCTGATCACGTGACCGGCACGGAAAGTGAATTTCATTTCACCTCTGTAAGTCTATTTTTTTTTCTCTTAAGTATCATACCATTCTTTTTCATGCAATCAAACCAAGTTCTCTATACAAACTACAATTATTCACATTACATCAATGAATGAACCTACCCGATTACAAAGATTTCTAGATTTATACAACTTAGAATAAGACTTAACTATTATACCTTTATCCTGAACAAATGAAAAGGTAATCATGGACTAAGGATCCATAATTCCTTGTTCCGATATTTACCTTCAGCTGTCAACTCTGAAAAAAATATCAATAAGAGGGGTATGAGCAAACCACGTGCCCAGTGAGTAGATAACACAACACTATGACAAAAAAAATATCATGCATCATAATGATAACATGCAGCAATCATACGTAAATCGATCATCATATGATATAATATTATTCATAATACTTCACAACAATATCCAAGTAAATCAAATACATTTTAACATAATTCAAAATTCACAACAGCAATCGGTGAAATCAATTTCACACACATTTCCCGTACCAACCGGATCGTCCAAAATACCTCTGGATCGTTGCCCGCGACCCCCGTCGCATCCACCCTTATCGCTCCATTTATAATCTCCACCCTTATAACTTCACATAAATTTCTCCATGGGGTGCACCACCATGCATTTCCTTTCCAGTCAAACACAATCACAATCACATATAAAAACATCCTCAATCATAATCTTGAGCCACAACATAATCAATGTGGTTCCAGCAACATAGCATATATACAACATAACCCATAATATAGAACAATTATTCAACAATAACATACTTCAACTATCCGCATATGAATGAACTCAACAATCAGAGTATGATACATTTCAACTCAGTTCACATGCCATTCACAATCCATCATATAACCTCAATTCATGAGAAAATAAGAAAATATAATTATATACATCACCTGGCACGTTCCACAATTATTTATGTCTCATCATCCCACATCATTCTCTTCAAACTTGGATATTCAACATATTTTCACTATGATGCAAAAAGTCAATAACAAAGATATTTAATCATAGCAAGTATTAACCCACTCACCTGGATTTCATGCTGTCAGCACTCCCACTTTGCACTTGACCATTCCTATTGTAACCAGATAAAAACCATCAGGGTTACGAAATAGAGAAATTTCCTACCACTACTCTCGACCTTCATCCACTTCTCAAATCATAACTCCTAACTGGTAATGAATATTCAGATGAAACTTATACCATTGGAAACTAGACTCAAAGAGCTTTTCAACGATATTAAAAAAAAAAACTGATGCTACAGTAACGGTCAACGGTCAACGCAGATACAGTAACGTTGACCGAGTCAACGCTACAGTAACGAGAAAATCTGGAAAAATTTTCTCGATGAACAGTAATTCTGGGGAAAATTTTTGATATTCTTCGTGTTCTTCATCCAAAAATCCAAAAAATCATATCTAAACAACATTTCTTTTGATTTCTTCCATGGGTTTTCATCCTTAATGTCTAAGGAGTGTTTTAACACCAAAACCCCCAATTTCTACCAACAATCCAAGCTCAAATCTCAAATTTTCATCAAGAACACTAACTTTTTTCAAATATCCAAATTCTACGAATTTCTCCTAGTTTTCTCCAAATTTCTTGTTCTAATAACATCATAAACCACCTAGGAATGTTTTAGATTAACATCCACACTTAAATTCATCCATTAAAATATTCTACAAAAATTTTGCAAAAATGATAACCAAGGATTTGATCTTGTAATAAAAGGAAGAAGAAGAAGAAGAACATCAACTTACCAATCATCCTAACTTTCATAGCTTCCTTCCCAAAGCAAAAATTGCATGAATGATTGATGAAGAAATTCCTTTGCAAGCATAATCGAGAGAGAAAGAAAGTGAAGCTACGGGAGGGACAATGAGAAAAAGAAAAGAATAAGGAGAAGTGTATACGCGTGGGCCCTACCAATTTCTTTTTCGATAAAATCGCTCATAGCCACCTTAGCTTATAAGATTTGTTCACTTTAATCCCTCTCGATGTCTCAAATACCACTTTAACCTCGAATCAATCATCTGTTCGGTACCGGACTCATGATTCATTCTCATAAGCTTTATTCTTCCTCTCAAGTTCCTATTTGGTCATTTCTCAAAAGTAATCCATATTTTCTTTTCTTTTCACTTTAGTCCTTGAGAATTTGTAAAAATTTCCTAAATTAAAATTAAAATTTCTATTCCCAGATTTTCTTCACTAATTCAAAAAGCAAATTTTTCACATAATTAAATTTTTCACTAAACTTCAAAATAGGCTTTAAATATTCATATAAATTATTGGGATATTACAACGACATTCACAATCCCACTAGGAATTTATTGATTATTGTTTTTTTTCTTATTTGAGTAAATTAATAATTTAGTTTTTGAATTTTTTCTAATTTATTTTTTTTAAAAAAATTTCACTTTGTATAGAACATTTTAATTTAGTTCTGAAACATACTTATTTCTTCTCCAATTGAAATGGTCCTCTTGAAAAGCTTTTAAGAACGGCATGGTTTTGAGATTAAACTATTTGATGAATTAAATTGAGAACAATATTTTTAAATGAATAAATTTAGAAGAAAATAAATTTAAAAAGATTAAATTAAAATAACTTATATTTAGATAATCAAATTAATTAAAAAGATGGTCCGTCTTCGTATTGCTGTGAAGTTACAGTGCCTGTTTAGATAGGTGTTGGCATGCATCTAACGTGCGTTTGGAGCATTAAACGTGTGTTTCATCAAAATAGAAATATGGTTGGTTAAGCATTCTGTAGAATGGGAGAATCGATTCTATCATCCAATCATGGAGTTGTTTCAATGCACCATAGAGCTGCTTCAGCCAACAATTGATTTTGTCAATACTTTTCGCAGGTTAGTTTTTCTTCTACTACTCTCCCTTTTCCTTTTTTTTTGGCCCATTTGAATTCTCGCTTGTCTTCTCCGTCTCTTCTCTGCAACCTGGCATCCTATTCGTCTCTTCTCTCCTTTGCAACCCAGCGTCTTCTCCTTTGATATGTCATCCTTTTTTGTTTTATTCATCACCATTTAACATTTTCTTTTCATTCAATGTTGTTGTCATTGCATGGTTGTATTGTTGTAGGTGATTAAATCAACTTCTGTTATGCTCTATTTTACTGTCACCATCTATGTTCCACGCCGAAGAGGGGCAATCGTCACCGAAGAGGTGTGGTCGGCACCAAAAATGACGCACTCTGACATCTCGTATGTCATCTTTTTGTCGAGTCACATTATTAGATCAAATGATCCAATAGCCTGAAATGAAGGACAGTTCCATATATTCTGCAATGTTGGTGCATGATTCTTATATATATATATATATATATATGTTTTATTCAGTTTTATTTAGGTATATAATATCACCATTTATCACCTATTAAGTTGACATATTACTGATTAATCTCTAATTAAATTAATTAATTTTAATTAGGTAATTAATAACTAATTAATTAGTGATACATTAAATTAATTAATTTTTTGTGATTAATAAGTAATTAAGTAATGATACATTAAATTAATTATTTGTACTTTATTAAAACCATGTATTTTTGTTTAAATTTTAATTTATTTTTTACTTTTTTTGACCAAGAGTAATCTTTAAATAATTATTAAAAATAATTAAATCAAATTTGGAGATAAAATAAAAAATTCATTTCATTACAAAATTCATAAATCAAATATTAGTACCAATAGCCAAATGAAATAAAACAATATAATATTCATATCATTTCTGGTAATCACACATTCAAAAATGCTTCTATTAACCAAGATTCAAACGAAATTTATTTTTCAAAATCACTTTTCTGATAATAATTTTCAAAAATAAATCACATTCATGCAAAATTAATTCTGCTCAAAATTAATTTTAAAAATCATTTCTGCTTAAACTTAAATTTACCTAACGAGTTTTTAAACACCACCACAGTCTTGTATAATCCCTATTGCAATCAAAACTCTTTAAAATGTAGGATTTAATCGATTAGCGTCCAGATTTGCTGCTCATCCCCACGTGACCATTGGATCATTTTGATCCAATGGCCACGATCGTGGACGAGCTTCTTTTTGTAGTCCAACGGCCACGATTGTGTTTTAAATTTTTTTTTTTGTTTATGTCAAAACACTCCAGCCAACCAAAATGCACCACATGTCCGACGTACTCGCCATCCGAATAACTCGCGAGACCCGACATAGCAAACACCTTTGCCTTGCATGTTTACCTTCGTCTATGGCCGTCTTATTCGTCTCTGGTCATCGATAGTCTTCTACATTGTCACCAGTGTGTACTTTTGGCTTTGCTCTTGCAGTCTCCTTCCTCTCTCTCTGAAATCCCTCTAACTTCTCTCTCCTTCAATCCCATATCTCTCTTTCTCTTTCAATCCCAAATCTCTCTATCTTCTGGCTTTCACCGATTGATTGGCTCTAAGGAAAATTGTCAATCGATTATGTCCTCCTCTTCCTTTCGGACGCCTCTTCCATAATGCACTTCCTTCCTCCTTTCCCTCATTTCACCTCGCAATTCTCTCTGCAACTTCATGTCTTCATCTTCTGCTCAACACTTGGATCCAAAAGGTGAACGAGTTCATTAGCTTATTCGGTTTTGTTTCTGATATTTTTCTTTAAAATTTCAAATTAAACCCTTTTAGTTTTCATGTTGAATGATTGTAATGAAGGAAAGGAGAGAGATCTGCGATTGAAGGAGAGAGAAGTCAGAGGAATTTCAAAGAGAGAGAGAGAGAGGAAGGAGGATGCAAGAGAAAAGCCAAAAGTACATATTGGCGACGACGAAAAAGACTGTCGGCAATTAGAGACAAAGAAGACAGCTACAGACAAAGGCAAACATGCGAGCTAGTGAAGGTGTTCACCAAGTCAGGTCTCGTGGGTCTCGCAGGTCATTTGGATGGGCAGATAGGGAGGATAGGTGGTGCATTTTATTGGATGGAGTGTTTTGACAGAAACCAAAAAAAAAAAGTTAAAAAGCTATCGTGGCTATTAGATCAAAATGATTTAACGGCCATGAAAAGAAGTTCGTCCATGTTCATAGTTGTTGGATCAAAATGATCCAACGGTCACGTGCGGACAAGCAACAAATCCAAACGCAATTGTATTATTGCCCCGTTTTAAAGTATATTTTTAGATTGAGCTTCGTTCAAATTTATTTCCTCAGAATTTAAATTTAGACTGAGGCCAATGGCTTCAATTAGGGGGGGGGGGGGAAAGTGTTTGCATAATGCTTTATAAAACAATTTACCATTAAAACATAAAACCATATAGATATTTAAAAGCACTTCGTTGTCCCTGTAATGGCCATTTGATCACCTTACCATGAAAAGGGTTCACAATGATAAAGTGAAATAAAAAGTAAGGGGGCAAAAAACTAAGGTTAATGGAAAAGCTGAGGAAGAGAACATCCCGTGACAAATTTGCGATACATGTGGGATAAGAGATTGCAAATAGGACCCCATAGGTTGCATATTTAGGGAATGAGGCACATTAGAACAGCCTCATGTGCCTCAGATGCCCAACCCTTTCGAGTTGAGCCCCCACTCCTCAGTCCTCACATTGGGCTGCATGTGATTGATGGGAGTACGAAGAAGAGTTTCACACGCCACTTTCAGACCTAGAGCATCCCAATCCATCCACACTGTTCTTGCAAAGGACAAAAGAGGGTCAGATGAATCCCACACAAAACCCTCAGTGGGTCATTTGGCCACTTTTAAGGGACACCCTTTTCCTAATTAAGGCTCGACACGTGTGGATCCACGACAATACAAATGTCAAGTTTCAGATGGTAACATCATATATATGCCAACGTGGCAACCCCATCGCTGATTCACCAGGGAGCACATATATTGTCTTTGTTGGCTGGCTGGCTGGTCCCTCTTTAAGAAATCAATTATTTGTGCGCTTTTCCATTAATTTTGCATTCTCCTAGTCACCACATTTCACATGCATCCATGTGCTTCCCTTAAAGAAGCCGCCTCGCCTCTTATTTCCCCTTCTTTTCTTTCTCTCTCTTCTTTCTTTTTCTTTACCGAAGCACGGCTTTATTAATTATGGAAGGCAAACAGCCTCCAAATTTGAAGCCACGATTGCCTAATCAATATAATAGAGACTATTCATACCAGGCGTCCTCGCGTTTCCTTGGACAGAATAAGCCAATAACAAAAAAAATTAGGTAGGATATTGCGTGGCCGGAGCTTCTTGTTTGACACGTCCGCTTTTCTTGAATTAAAAAGAATGTGGTCCATTTAATAACATAGCTAAGCAAAGCAAGCTGTGCACCATGCAAGAATAGGTTGTTTTGTGTATGCCTTTTCTATGGGGTCGCCTGATGTCTCTTTAAAGATTGGGTTGAACACCTAAACAAGGTAATCCTTGTTGTTATCAATGATGTCAGGTTTCAAAAGCTGTGTCCATGACGTTAACCACAGCCCGTGAAGAGTAAGTAAAAAAAGCAACAAAAAAAAACAGCTCAGGACATCATGATTTGGGTTTAATCTTTGTGGTCTGATCAAAGTGCGTCATATGAGTAGGTATTTCAGTAGCTTTTTTTTTCCTGTTTGTTCACCTTTTATGGCAAAAACATGTCCTTTCCCATGTGCCGACAAATCTCATTCTCAGTCAACTGACGTGTCACACTTGGATCGAGGAAGACAGCTTCGCACATTCCTTCACCCTCGACTATACCCACAGGAACCAATGTTCTTTATTGCAGGCTGTTTTTGTCTCGACAAGATCAAATATCTTGGCCTTAACAAAATGAACGCAAAACGATTTTTACAACACCCAATAATTGAGTATGGCAGTTCAATTAACAATTATTAAATGTTTGTCATTGAAAATGGGTAAAATAGCATTTAGGACATAACTTATAGAAAGCGCATCGATCAAACTTAATTATTTTATTTGCCAAAAAGCAAGCATAATTTGTGAAATCCCATATTGAAATCCGTATAGCCGCCCAATGAGTCATTGATCAATGAAACGAAAACAAAAAAGCTTCGTTCACCGCAGCTATTATAGAATAAATGAGCATTGCAGGATCCTTTAAGCCCTTAATTTCCTATTTGTCCCATAAAAATCATACAATAAGGCAAATGCAGTGAAAATGAACTACAGAGACCGTCAATTAGAAATTTAGAATAAGTAATGATGTAAATACAAAAATTTGTCCACAAGATCTGAATAGGATGAAGTGGGGTGGTATCAAGAGCAAACGACTTGATCTTTCCATACAAAGTCCAGCATTCACATATTGGCGTGACTAAACATGCGGGATTTGGTCTCAAAGAAAGGCTGTTAAGATACTGATCATGATTTGATCGGTTCAGCTCGTGGTCTCCATAGCCCCAGCCTGTACTTGTGTGCATATTTCAATATTAACTTCCTCTGCAAAGCAGAAACTAGGTGTTACAACTTACAAAGGATTTGCACAAGTACCAAACATCTCAATGTCTTAGGGCCCAAATGCATATCGATCAAAGGTCACCTTAAAAGAAGGCAGTGGAAACATTACGAAACCTCAATTCCTACCAAAAATGAAAATGGTCATAACATATTCCAGCAGCAAGTTTAATCAAGTCAGGGAGTCATTGTTCTTCCAATATTTACAGTCAACAACAGACTCTGTGCACATAAACACACGTAGAAATCTCAATTTCACATAATCTTCAAAAATGTTAAATTGTGTATCAGGTATAACTGCATCTGACATCTGGAACACTTCAACAAATTAATCTAATACCACTCCCCTCAATTTTCATGCTCATTCAAGTAATAACATTCACAAGGAAGTCACAAAAGCTTTTGAATAACTTGGAAAAATAATTTCTGCAACCTATATTAAAGCATTAGACCAGACAAGAGTCAATATAGGCTACAGTACTAACAGTTAATTGGCCAATCAGATGGCTGTTGTCAGGTCCCGTTAGACTAAGCATTTCTCTTACACAATTATGCGCCATATGCTTGGTTGGGGTGAAATGGTAGGTACGACAAAGTAGAAATAATGTATTTGGACAGAGTAAATTCTGAAGTCTGGACGCCTGTACGTGTGGCCATTTTCCACCTGCACATATTAACTCCAACCAAGCACAGCCGATACTAGTAACATCTTCCTCTATAGGTCATCCTACATCTGGAAAGCTATAAGGTTCTTTGATTACTTAGCAGGCACATAAGTAGAGATTAGAGAGTAACACAACAGCATCAATCAAGAGGAAACAATGCTAATATAGTACAATAGGGAAACCTCTTTTACATCTACAAGGTCAGAGCTGCTACAACCACTGACCATTGAACGCCATTCATAAACAATTGCTGGAAAATTCCGAGTCAGTCCAGCTTACAAATGGAGCCATTAGGTACTCCCTTCCAATCAACAGTAAGTAAACGATGTGCACCCTTAAAATGCAATAAAAAATATGTACATGACTTGTGGGAACTATAACCTCTTTAGTGGCAGTACAGAATTAAAAAAATTGACAGCAACCGTCAACTTTGATAAAGGTAATGTAGATTCCACTTACTGTACTTAACTGCTTATTTGTCCAGTGACCCAATAAAGGAAGAGGATATGCAAGAGGTATAGCTCAAGAGCATAACTAGAAAGTCAAACAACATGAACAACATACTGGTGGTAATAATTTTTCAGTATCACAAACTTCAAGGGAGAGTAGAAAGGTATTAACAAATTTGCATGGATAGAATTAGGTAAGTAGCCAGTCTATACAAAAAATGTAAACAATAAAAAAATAAAAGGCAAAAACAGTATTCATGCTCTTGAACTTTAACTCATATTTTAATTATAATCCAAAACTTTATTTCGTATCCATTATAATCCATATGTTTCTAATCAGTTTCTATTAAATCTTTGAGTCTAACATCATCCAAACATTTAACGGCAAAAGTTGAAGTAGCATCCCATTTTGCACATATTAGCACATATAATCTACCCTAGCTTTGCCATGTAGGTTTGGAACTGATAACCAAAATAATCAATTGTAATATGAAGTAAAATAATCCAAAATAAGTAAATAATAATAATTTTGGTCATTATCAGTTCCAATCCTACATGGCAAAGTTAGGATGGATTAGCAGGTGTTGATATGTGCAAGACATAATACTATATTAGCTTCTAGCGTTAAATATTGGGGTGGCATTAAGTTTAGGAATATAATCAAAACTAATTGAAAACACATAGGTTATAAATGACACAGACTAAAATTTTGGGTTATAATTGAAACATGGGTCAAAATTGCATAAATAGTATTTTTCCCAAATTGGAGTAGCGCAGATGAGGATATTGCGTTGGATGCGTGGTCATACAAGAAGAGATATAATCCGTAATAATCGTATACGAGGGAGAATTAGAGTGGCACCTATTGAGGAAAAAATAACTGAAAACCGTTTAAGGTGGTTTGGACATGTTCAAAGAAGACCATTAGAAGCGCCAGTAAGGAGAGTTGAACAGATGGTTTGGAGTCCTGTGAAAAAAGGTCGAGGAAGACCAAGAAGGACACTTAAAGAAGTTATTGAGAGGGATCTTCTGGTAAATGAGATCCCTAAAGAGTTAGTCATTGATAGAGCTCAATGGCGTCGGGCGATCCATATAGCCGATTCCACCTAGTGGAATAAGGCTGTTGTTGTTGTTGTAGAAAAAGATAAACTAAAGCTAATATAAACTAAGACAAAATCTAAATCAAAATGAGCAGAGCATAACGGATCATGTTCATGAGAAGCTGCACTGTCCCGCTTAAATGGCATTTGAGGGGCAACAAAAACATTAAAATTTGAATAAGGATTTAAGTAATAGCAATGAAAACATAAGGAACATAAATGCTTACAATTGTATGAAAAATACAAACACTGATGAAATTTTGGAAACAAATGTATTACAAGAAATTAGCATAAACATCTTAAAGAAACAAGAACTTAGCCACTGGCATGATATTTATAGATGAAATGTATTGCATATGCTTAGGCACTTTTGCAAATGACTGTATTTGTATGCAACGAAAGCAAGTAGAGAGGTGGTGTGGCTTACGTGTTTGCAAGGAATACCCAACTTCTTGAGCTTGAGGGTGCGAGTGACAAGTAGCCTCTGGAAGTCACCAATTTCTGTTTCAAGCTTAGCAACATGGGATTCAGCTCCATTCCCTATTCCATTTAGAAACTCGGGTATTCCAACCTTTGCTGCAGCATCAAGCATTAAAAATCGTTTACATGCCAGTTCTAGCTACTGAGAGACTGAAAGCACTCATCTATCCCTTGTTCTATTAGTTACTAAACAAGATACGTTATCTATGTGAGAAACATGAACCTCCATCTAAAGAAGAGACGGAGAAAGGCTTGAAGCATAATTTTCCAACTTGTACAAAATCAACATGATAACAATAAAACCCTAACCGCAAGTTACGCAGAATTAGTAACAGGCACTGGCAGAAAGGAACCAAGAATAAGCAGTACGAGAGCCCTAAAAAATGAAAATCAGATTTTGAACAGACTAGCAACCACGAAGCTGAAATTTAAAGATTACCAAGGCCTCTTCTACCACTGCCAGACTTCTATTTTATGTCTTTTCAAGGATACCAGATAGAGAATGAAAATGAAACAGAAGGGAATAAAATGGCAGGGAAAGGGAGGAAATTATACCTATGTATGGAGTTGATTTGGAGAAGAATCTAGATGAATAAGGTGCATCCACGCCATAACGTCTTAAGAATCTAGATGAATAAAATGCAGAATGTGCTAGTATTGACCCCAAGTTTGCCCCAATCATTCGCTGCATCCACGCCATAACGTCTTAAGAGTCTCAAACCTTGGCTTGGCCTTTGAACATCCAACTACTCAACCCAACTCCGACAATCCCAGTCGATGCTAGATGAAGTGCGCCGCTGCAGCCTCACACACTGTCTTGGACTTGGCGTAGGCAAACTGGGTATTTTTTTTAAACAAAAAAATAAGTGTTATACGGTGCCGTTTCCGTGAGAAACAAACTACAGTAAGCGAAACATTGGTGGTGTCCTAAGAAAAAAAAACGGAATAAGAAAAAAAGGTGACACTGGAAAGCAACAGAAAAACAAATTGGCTTCTGACAACTTGACAACTAAGCAGGATTTGAAATTTACCCGAAAGGAACAAATTTATTTACAGAATATTTGGATTAATTTAAGTTCATAAGCCCTAAAAAACAATTCTGTTAAAAAAGATATAGCCATTTACATGTTATAAATAAGTTTATTTTTTAAAAAGGAAAATTTATTAATATATATAATAGATTAAAAAAATTTCACTCTACGACATTAATTACATGAATATCATTAAATATTATATAATAAAATTAATAAATTAAAATGAAACATTAATTATATGAATTTGAAAAAATTACATTAAAATGAATTTAAAAAAAAATTATTTTTATTAACCATACCACATTAAATTACATATATTAAAATAAATAAATTAAAAATAAAATATTAAATAAGTAGATTATGTAAATTACTAAATTCATTCTTATTAATCACCACATTAAATGCATTCAATAAAATTAGGATAAATTCAAATTCAAATGATAATGTAACCCTTTTGAAATGTGACTAGGGCTCCACTATCAATGCATATTCCTAGCATCTCTAAATTTAAATTATGTGAAAATTGCAACTATCAAGTAAATTGAAATTTAATTATATAATTGCATTCAAATAAATTTGAAAAAATTGCATTAAAATGAATTTGAAAAAAAATTGTTCTTATTAATCACATTACATTAAATTACATATATTAAAATTAATAAATTAAAATAAAATATTAAATGAATAGATGGTGTAAATTATTGAATTCATTCTTATTAATCACTACTTTAGATGAATTAAATAAAATTAAGGTAAATTCAAATTCAAATAATAAAGTAATCCTTCTGAAATGCAATTAAGGCTTCACTATTAATGCATATTCCTGAAATTTATGAGTGCAAATTCTATGAAAATTATAACTGTCATGCAAAATGAAATTTGATTATGTAAATTACTAAATTCATTCTTATTATTATTTAATTATTTAATCACACCACATTAAATGACGTATATTAAAATTAATAAATTAAAATAAAATATTAAATGATAGATTATGAAAATTACTAATTATAAATTAAATTAGTCATGATTAAATTAATATATATATATATATATATATAAATGAATTTTTCGGTGGCTATAATAATTTAATAATAAATTACTACATTATATAACATTTAATATATTCATGTAAATAAATTAAATGAATAAATTAGGGTAAATTTTACTATAGGACTGGAATTGCCAATATGTCATTAAATTAGATATAATAGAATAAATTTAAATAAATAAATTAGATAAATTAATAAATTTGATAAATTAATCATATTACATTAAATGAATTTAAAAAAATTAAGATAAATTACTATATATATAATTACTATAATTATTACGCAATGTTTGTGCAAATTTCAAATAAATAAATCAATATGATTTTATGTTTGAATAGTCACATTAATTACACTCATTGACTGCACAATCGTTCAAATATGTATTGAGAGTTGACACAATAATTATAGCACCATTTCATTGCCCAATCCATACATCTTTATTTGCCCCCAACACTATTTAGATACCATTCCACTCTCTCACCATCTTTGCCTCTTCATTTTCTTTTCTGCTCTCTCTCACCTTGTACATGGATGAAGTAGTCAGTCTCTCCCTCTCTATTTTCGTCACTGCTCTCATACTCAGAATGGTTGCTTTATGGAAATGTGTAAGATATTGCCTGTTACTATTCTATTTTCCATTACTCAAGGTTACGTTCTTTTGTATTTCTGTCATCCTCTATAAGTTTGATATCATCAAAGAGATTTGTCTACTAAGAGAAAACTGGAAGATCAAAACCAAAATTGTGCGCATGTATTTTATGCTTAGATATAACTCACCTGAAAAAGTCAATAGCACAGAGATGATTCTACAAAATTCACAAGTGTTTTCGCTGTCTTTTATTTTTTGTTTTTGTTATTTGGGCATAGTTTTTGGTTCATATAGTTTTTTCTTTGTCAATTTTTTTTCAAGAATATGACATTCATACATCTATTAAGCAGACTTTTATTAACAAGTTCAAACACATTATTTTCAAAGATGCTGTGTACATTATTATACAATTCAACATTGTTGGTAAGGACAATAATAATTATTATATCACTATGCATTTAAGATAAATTTTCAATATTTCACTAAAGCCTGTCGAGTTGAAGATGACATTTCTATTCTGGGCATAACTTTAAGTTTTATTCGTTTGCAGATATCTCATCTCAACATGTTGATCAGAATTATTTGATTGATTTATGTCCTCTTTGTAAACCCATTATTTTTATCATATACAATTAATTATTCTCACAATATGAACTCGCAATTGTTCAGTGCACCTTTTATGTATTTTACAGATGTCATTGGCAAGCTAACTGTTGTCAGAACTGTTGAAGATATATGCAAGAATAGCACGAAGAACAAAATTGTGGATATTGAACTGTAAGATTTAGAGTAAATTAATCATGTTTTTAATTTGTAATTTATTTTGATTGTTTATGTTTATTAACTATACTATGTCCTTTTAGTGCAATAAAGTGATTTGTACTCTATGAGGGAATTTTGCTAATTAGATTGCATCGTACATAGACTCTAATGCTAATGGACCAACTATTGTGGTTGTTCAATGTAGTAAAATGATTTTTCAGGTTAAATTTATAAATTTATTTTTGTAGTTTAAGTTAGTATAAGTTTTTGTTATAACATAACATGAGATTCTAAAATGTTAGGATCATGACAGAGATCAAATTCTTTGAATGCTTTAAGGCTATTTATCAACCATGATATGGTAGAATGTTTTGATTATGTTTTAAAGTAATATTATTATTTTATCCTTAATAAATTATTATTACTTATCTATATTAATTATTATATATGTATTTGAAAGATTTTTTTTTTCATTTATGATTGTAGGTTTAAATTGGATTGTGACGTCTCAACTCAAATATCATGTCAACTTTCTACGCAATCATCTATATCTATTACTAATTAGTTCCTGCAAAAATATTCAAAAATTTTGTTAGAGGCAAGTGAATTTCATTTCATTTTTTTCTTATTATTAATACATTGATCTCAATTTATATTACTCCTTATAGTAATGTCAAAACAGGATTAGACCTATGGGCTAGCTTGTGACTGTCCGTAAATGAGCGGTATTGGGCATCAAATTCTTTTTAATATTTAATATCAAAATTGTTTTATATTTTTTTTACAATAACTCATTATTTTTGCATCTATTTCTTTTTATATATTTTATTCGTTATTATTATTTTCGCACGTGTATTCTTTTTCCGAGTTTTTGCTACAAACATAAGCAATTGCTTTTCTTAGTTAGATTATATCTTGTAAATCTTATTTTTACGTTATCATCTGAAATATATAAAGGGATTAAAGATTTTGATATTTAACAAGTAGAAAATCCAGTGACAAGCATTACTAGCGTAGATATAAAAAAATATTCCAAATCTATATATTAAAAGTCAATAACTTTTATTTCAACTCTTTTTATCATTAGTATATTTATCTAAATTAATTCATATAATATCTTATTTTTGTTCTTCTTTTCATTTAATGTTATTCACATTCAATCTTTAATGCAATTATATCTGATAAATCATAAGTATATATGTTTTAACATAACTTGAATGCCTCATTATTTTTGTGCACGTATTTCTTTATATGTATTTTAATTGTTCTTATTTATTTATTTGATAAGCCAAAATAGTGACCTTTATATTAGCTCGTGCATCGCACGAGTCACAACACTAGTTTAATGAATATAACAAGTTGAAAACATTATTTTTTGGTCAAATGTGGAAGTAAACCTTATAATAAATCTAATAATTACTCGACAAAGAACTGAAGTTGATAGCGAATGCATTTTAAACCAAATTTTGTTTTCTTTTTTCTTTTCTTGAAAAAATGTTACAAAAAATTAGCACTGATTAACGGGCCAACCACTCAGCCAGTCACAGACCAGGCTATTTACAAACGGACCTGCATATCTAAAACCAAGATCGCTCAGGCCAGGACCTCAGGTAAATGGTCCAGCCTGCAGTCCTGGCTTTTTTTTTGTTGTCAGTTTTTTTTTTGCTGTTTTGGACTAGGGTGATGGGCCTTTTCAGTTTTTCTGGTATGACTTTTTTTTTTAATGCGCCGCGGGGTTTTATTCTTTCTGGCTTCCATAGTTAGTTCCATTTTTTTTCCCAGATTCTTTCAGGAATCAGGAGCAATCAGCACAGCAGCCAGGGTCAAGTCCTTTTAATTAATTTGAAATGAAATTATTATATATATAAAAATGATTCACAAATAATATTAAGTAAGGGGTCAAGATTGCAAGGACCATTACAAAAGGGAGGAAAAAGATATAAATCAATTAACCAATACATTCTTCCAAACTCAGTTTATTATTTATTTTAAAAAAAAGGAGCTTAAATTTCAAATATAATAGTCTACGAATAACAATAGACATAGAAGAAACTAAAAGACCATATAGATATATGCAAATTAGACTGTAGATACTCGAAATTCCTTTATGCACTGGCATACGATACAACATGAAGATGCATATGGCTTAACAATTTTATATTGTTTGTCTCTTTGAACCTCCCTAAATCATATCTTCCATCAAAAGTATATTGAACCTCGTGGCAGAGCACACCAAATTAAGCTAAACTTGAGTGAAAATCAAGGAGAAATAGTAAAATAAAGTAAAACTCAGGAAAATGTATACTCACGTACCATTCGTTTTTTCTAGAGAGAGCCCATCTCCGTTTGCAAAAACACAAACAACCACTTCAAACCACATTTTTTGCCAGAAAAGTTTTACAAATTCAATTAGAGGCACTCAAAGAAGCGAAAGCAAAGTAAATTCCAGAGGACATGCATAAAACAAAGTCTATCAATAAGAAAATAAAATAAAGTCTCACGAGGAAAATTGCGTATTCATTTTGAATCTAAAAGAGATTCACAGGAAGATTAAAATCCATAGAGTGCGAGAGATAAAAGAATCAAGAAACTGAGCCACTCAGGGATAAAATAATCTATAGAGCAATAAATGTATAAAAATCGAGAGAGGGAAGAGTGAAACCCAAATGACCTAACGGAGACTCGGAGAGTGAGAGAGATGATGCCGATGCCGGTGCCGGTGCCAGTGCTACTTGCGAGGCCGAGATCGAGAGAGGTGAAGGCCAAAATTGCTGCTCTGAGTGCAACAAGGACGAATCTTGAGTTCAGACGCGACTGCAAGGACGAGAGCGAGAGAGATGAGCAGATGTGAGATGAGAAGCACTAAGCAGGACTCCATTAAAAAGATACAAAAAATAAATAATTGAGAAAACAAAAAATACTGACCAGAAAATCAGCAAAGAATCGAAAGGAGCCGATGATGATTGATGAAGAAGAAGAATCGAACAGGAAGGAAGAATAGAAGTGGTTCTCTGCTCTGGTTTGCGTCGCGTGCGTGAGCGTGAGTGGGATGTGAGTCAGTAACAGTGAGTGAGTGTGAACTGAAAAAAAAAAAAAAAAAGACCTAATCCTGATTGAAATGGAGACTGCAGTGCGTAGTGAACACAAGGGGCCAGGTCAGTGGGTCTGGACTGGAGCGGGGCCCGTTTTAAACGTATGTAGATTTTAAAAAAAATGAAGAAGGGGGCCAGACAGCCCACCACTTACACGTTTGACCTGTGAACCAAATCAACTTATTTATTTTTGACTCATTTGTCTATGTTACTTTTTTTTGAAAAAAGTTAGGTATATATTACTTTTAAAAAAATACTTAGACAATTACTATAGAATTTATCACATTATAAATTGTGCATATTTTATTATGTCAAAACTCAATATGTGTAAGACTGAGCTTTTGACAATTTAATTTTTTTTAAATTTCTAAAAAAATATGAATTAAAAAAACAATACAAAGAGCCTCATCTTTTATATATATATATATATATATATATATTAAATTTATAAATTTAATTACAAATTAATTAATATGTAATAATAAATCAATTGATTAACATGTAATTAAATTATGTTAGTCAAAATATAATTAAATTTATGTAAATTATATAAAATTAAATTAATCAATTAATTTATATATAATTAAATAAAATTAGTATCTATTTTATTAAATTTATATTAATTAATTTTAATAAAAATAATTAACTTTCAAATAATTGATTATATAATATTTTATTTGGTAAATTGATTGCATAGTTAAATTTAGTTTATTTTTGTATAATTACAAAAAAATATTTAATTTAATTTGATTAATTAAATTAAAATTAGTATATAAAGGAATAGAGAATGTACAAACAAAAATATTTAAATAATAGAAAATAAAGAATGTTAAATAATGTTAAAATATATAACAGATGATAGAGATCATTTAAAAGAAATGATTCTTAGTCCCACAATGCATAAAATAATGGGTATCAAATGATCTGATGTGAAGAACTGCATATCAAGGTTTGCATTATGTGGCGAAGGATTAGTAAAAAATGATGAAAAGTCAAAATGGCATTGTGTTGACATCAACGTATAACAATCATCGCCTAATGGAGGAAAAGCAAAATGCGGTTACACAGACATATAGTCTGAAGAACAAAAGCCTCCAACGAGTGTAAAAGAGATATCGACGCCACTATAACCTACGTTTAGTTGAGTCTGACAGTAGGTTGAAAACACTACACTCTCGTATTGCATATATACACTTGGGGTCTAGCATGCATCATAAAGAATAAGTTTTGAGCAGTTGGAGTTCGGTGAGAGCTTACCTAGTATAGCAGGTGGAGTTGGGTGAGAGTTTTCCTAGTAATGAGGTTGTAATCAAAATATATTAAGATATAAAAAAATATAATTTATAAATATATTTATAAATATGATATGTGTACAAACAAAACAAATATAATCTAGACAAAATTTAAAATTTGAAAATTCTAATATGATATACTGACAAACACTCTAGATAACTAAACTTTTCACATTACAAACCCAACATGTGAATATGCTATGCTTATCAACATGGAAAAGTGAGATGGATATCTCAGTAACTAGCATTTTTAATTTAGTAAAGCATTTTCAAAAGAAACCATCTCAGTCATAAAAACATATTAAGTTCGTATATTAAGTTCGTGTGCTCATCCATGAATATATAGGCAATTATAAATTATAATCATCATTATCATTATCATTATCACACATTAAACAGTTCACTTTAATTTAACTAGTGGAATTTGAAGCTATGATCAACTGCTGGGTCTCAAGTATTTGTGCTTTGTTCATCATTTTTGGAACATTTGTGTATTTGGTTCACTTACTTGTGGAACCAGCGTAACCTTTATTATACTGTTGGAATAAAGTCTAATTGTCATGTAATTCATATATGTTCATGGAAGTTTCATAATATTGATAGAAGAAACTTTTATAAATGAACTTGAAATAAAATTTACTTTTATGAGTGATATAACTACCTAGCTGTAGAAAATCATTCATAGCTTGTTCAGCTGTTTAATCTCTCCTGAGATTATCCTTAGATTTTGGTCCAGTCAAATAAATTTATATAATCTTTATAAATATTCTAAACTATAATATAAACTTTAAAATACAATCCATTTGTATTATCCAACGTGTTTAACTTATTTAAATTGACAATTTCAATTAGAACTCTTTGGTTACTCATTTAATTAGATTAATAGAATAATTTTACCTCTAATAATCTTTATTTTTATTCTAATTCTAAATCCTATCAATTTTAAGATATAAATCTTACAGATAAAATACTTTATTTTCTAATGAATCCTCATTCTTTTTAATTAAATCCTAATATGATTTCATCATAAACTTGACTAATTTAGTTAAATAATATATATATATATATATATATATATATATATAATCAATTTATTCAAATAAATATGTATATATATGACTAATTTATTCAAATAATTATATACATGTATATGACCTAGTTTAATTAAATATGCATATACATGTATAAAATATATACATATAAATGATTTTAATTTAGTAAACATACATTAGTGTCACCCGAATCGCGAGGCCATGTTATGCATATATATGTCTTCTAGGTGTTTAGAGAATGTTTAAATTTTGATGAGCATCGTATGTTGGGCTTGTAATGTGAAAAGTTCAGTTATCCTAAGTGTTTGTAAGTATATCATATTAGAACTTTCTAATTTTAATTTTTGCCTAAATTATATTTGTTTGTTTGTAAGTATATCATATTTATAAATTATATTTTTTACATCTTAATATATTTTGATTACAACTTTCATTATTAGGCAAACTCTCACCTAGCTTCACCTGCTATACTAGGCAAGCTCTTATCCAGCTCCACCTACTCAAAACATATTTTTTACAATGCATGCTACACCCCAAGTGTATATATGTCATACAGAGTGTAGTATCTTCAATCTACTACTAAACTCAACCAAAAGTAAACTATAATGGCGTCGGTACCTCTTTACACACGTTGGAGGTTTCAGTTCTTTGGACTATGTGCAACTGCAGTTTACTTTTCTTCCATCAATCGCTGATTGTTATACGCTGATGTCAACACAAGACCATTTTTGTAAACGTCTGCTAAAATAATACTAATTTTATACAATTTAAGAAAATTAGTAAAGATTTTGTAAAACTTATGGTTAAAACCATAAGACTTTTCTAGAAAGCTTGGAAAAATATCTGATTATATAAAAATAGAGCAACTTTGAAACTTTTTTTTTTCAATTTATAATTTTAAACTGGTTGAGGACGATCGGTGGACTGATATGAGGCTATCGGTCGACTGATAGTCTTCAAAGTTGCATATATCAAAATCAAGAGGTATCAGTCGACTGATTCATGGACATCGGTCGACTTATGTGCCCTGAACATCAGTTTTCAAAAGATATTAACTTGAAAACATGATAAAATCAACTAGTTTCCTTATGCATATAATTTACAACACTTCTTCAACTTTTCTTTGCAATTTCTCTTCTAGAATGAAGCTAAAGTACAATGAGCTTACATATAACTCATACCTCCATGCATACACACAAATTGTGCATAGGTTTCTAAAGGTTTACATAAGAAGTTAAGTTTATATTCCTTTTCTATGTATAACTACCTAGCAACTATTCTAGCTTGTTCCTTGCTATCTTTTGCTTCTTCAAATCCTGAAATGGTTAGTTAAAACATAAAACATGAGATATATAATCTCAGTAGCTAGTTTATTTAAAAAAAAAATCATTTCAAGAACCATTTCAGTCATAAAAGCAATTCTTAGTAACTAATTCACACTTCCATGAACATAAAAGAACTATTATAAAAGCAATATCAATAGGGAACTCATTCCATGAAATATAACTAACATACTAGCACATAACTTGTATCATTGTTTCTTTCTCAATATAGTACACTATTCTTTGTCTACTTTTGCTACTTTAGCTACCCCAGCTACTCTAGCTACTCTAGTTACTTTCTCAGGAAAAATACTCAATGTCCCATGAGGAATTTCTGTCATCCCACGAGGAATTTCTAGGGCTCTGTCTTCTCATAAGGAATTTTACATCCTATGAGGTATTTTTGTCATCTAATGAGAAATTTCTGGTTCTGTCATCCCATAAGGACATAATCTCTACTTTTCAAGAGAGAGTTAACTCTATGTTCTCATGGAGAACTTCCACATATCTATAATTGCTACATCATGGACAATATGTGTAATACCCGTTAATTTCGGAATATAATTCGCTTAAGAGTATTTTAGAATTCTACAACGTTACTTTAGTTATTTATTTTGGTCATTTTTAATTTTCATATTTAATTGTTCTCTTTGAATATTATTTATGAAAATTGAGTTAAATGACTGGACTAAATATTTGCACCATGTGGGATATATTCTAAGAATGGTGAAATTCATGGAAAAGTGGTTTCAAAATGGTTAATTAGTCCATTTATTGTAAATTGACTGGATGGGTTTGGATGTTGGGTTATGGATACCCATGGGTTATTGAATAACCCATTAGAAATATTTAATATAAAGTTTCAATAGTACCCTCTCATTTTCACGCAGAAGGAAAAAAGCTGAGAAGTGAACAATGACTTTGTTTTCTCTCGTTTCTTCATCCTTTTCTCAAATCCTTTCCTTGATCTTCAGAGTTTTGATTATTTGTTCGGTTCAAAAGCTTTGTAAGGATCAAAGGTAAGCTTTAATCTCATTATTTTCCTTAAATTTCAGTTTATATAAAAGATTAGACGAGGTTTTGTTCTTGAAGATTTTGATGATAATTCATGAATCTCAGTTGTTTTAGAAGTTATATTTGAGTTATAATCGGTTAAAAGAGTTGAAATTCTGGTTTTGAAACAAGAAAGGAAAGGATGAATTTGTGAGAAATTTCTGCAAAAACTTCTGTAAAACTCGAGTTACTGTAGCGATCAGATTTTGAGAAATTTTCTTTGAGTTACTGTAGCAGTTACTGTAGTGTCGGCAGTCAACGGTACTGTAGCAGTCAACGTACTGTAGCGAACCGACACTGTAGCAAACTGTTACTGTAGCAAACCGTCACTGTAGCAATCAGAAAATTTTGCGTATTTTCGTGATTTTGTTTCCTTTCTTATGTTTCCTTGTAATATATTTTACTAGGAAATTTTCCTACACAAATTCTAGTGTGGAACAAGGTAAACTTGGACAAACATCAAGGTGAGTGAATAACCTTGCTCAGCTAATTTGATATTACTAGTCAAAGTACAATATAAGTCGCATTTACAATTAATTATATGAGTAAATGTGGTATTTGTACTTTTGATATTCTATATAGTACAGTTATTTACTTACTGAGTTTTTAAATAAACTCACACTCCCTATGATTATTTTTTTCAGATACAGAAAACAAAGAACAAGAGTATCCGTTTGAAGAATAGAAGCCCCTTGGAATTATCCTCTATTTCTGTTTGGTGGGATACCAGTGCTTATTAATGTGGATACTAGGAACGCTCTGTACTTTCTATAGGTCTCCTAGGCTTGCGATGAGATAGAAATATCAGAATGTGTATGTCTATATTTGCTCATCAGATGAATATAATTCTGTAGTGTGGAATGAATGATTAAGGTTGAATGTAAAACCTTACAGAATATATGTAAACAACGTATGTTTGAGAATTTTATCAAATGAGTAGTATCTTTTCACATGCTCAATTTTTGGGATGTGACAATATGATAAATGTCACCACCCGTTTTCTGGGCACATGACCGGCACAATGATGAATCTCTCATCATTGTAAGCTTTTCGATAAATTCTACCCGTGAGTTTAAATTATCTATGTTATCAAAATAACAATTCTTTAATAAATATGAAGAAAATATATCAAATTTTCTTATCTGAAAATTATAGAGATGGTTTGTATGTAATAATATATTATTAATTTAAAATACATTATTATACTGACATACAAGCCAAATGCCAAACCCCTAACCTAGATGTCCTAGACGATTACAGAGCAACATAGTCTACAACAAAAGAGGGGCCTACCCGACAGCGGGAAGGTCCAAAGTGATCTACTCTTCTAGTGGATATTCTTTATCGGCAACCTGATCTGAACAAAAAGGTTTTTATAGAGAGTGTAAGCTTTTAAACTCCGTGAGCGAATCGGCCTCGCGTTAATAAAATTCAAATACATTACCAGTCATACAAGTATATCCGAAGGCTCAAACTCAACCAATAAACATAGTTAGAAATTACATACAAGAAGATAAAAATTCATCCAATTCAACAAACGTTACTAGTACTTATCAATGGCAATATATCCCGGAGAACGCACATAGGCCGGCTCACCAATTCTGTATATTTCGCCATGACGCACAACCTCATCCTCTTAGCTAGGGTGCCTCACAGATCTGTTACCGATCCGGGCTATATCCCTACTGAGAAAATCGTTGTCTCCATACTCGTTGGTCAAGACACCCTTTAAACCGGGTTTTCCGCCTTGCCTTGAGAGGGGGTACTGTCCCGCTCAATCACAATCAATAGCACAGTATTTCATATCATAATCAGAAGTACAATATAATATTCATCCATATAACAGGTATAGTATGTAACTATATTATAGGTTTATAAACCATAAATCAAGATAACAATTAAACTGTTTTTGAAAAGATTTAAACTTCACATAATCATGAAATACTTATTTCATCTTATCCATACTTGTGGATTATTTTCCCAGATTTGCCACTCTGAATCCAGTTTACCCCTATCAATCTTGGGAGTGTCCTACGACATACTTTTTATCACCAGTAATGCTAAAACTCTATTAAAACGGGGTCGTTTCACTCACCTGGATTTCGTACGAGTATTGCTTCTCTAAGTCGTTATAGACAAGAGTACTCAGGTGAATTTCAGTGTTCCGCTACGGAGATTTTCATGAAAGATTAGAGAAAATACATTAGGATTATTTTCGTACAGATACTGTTCATACATATGGTTAATGTTCATACGTATAGTTACTGTTCATATATATAGTTACTATTCATATACACGGTTACTATTTATATGTACGGTTACTATTCATACTAGAAATAGAGAATACAATCTGTAAAAGAGTACACCAGGTAAGTTCTCAGGAAAGAGTGGAGGGTCACAATGGACACACTTAAAAATCAGGTCTTTCCTTAGCCAGAACATTTCTAGACATGTATTCTTCACAGTTTACATCTTATTTCGGTAATCAGAAAATCAAAATAACATATAGACAGCTAATGACAGTTTTTCTGATGTGGAAGATCAGTCAAAGCTGCAACCACAAAGCATACTTAAGAAAATAACTTCTAAAATTTGAAAGACATAGAAAAGACATAGTATCCTTACCTAAGCTGAAAAGGAAAGGTCCAAATTCTCAGAGGCCTAGCATTGGAGCAGGAGAAACTTAAGGAGAGAAGAAGATACGTTGAAGGTGTGAGTTTAGAAGTGAAATAGAAGGGCCTATTTATAGGAAAAGTCAACGGTACTATTTGTCACTATGCACTAATAAAATATTCAATTTACTATTCATGAAAATAACATTTCTAATAAAATATTTCACGCGTTACTGTGCAAAATGCGGAGGCGGCTTGAATTATTGGTTACTATTAGAACTTAAAGGCAAAACTATCCTTTCACCTTAAACCTTTAAGTTTTTTTCAATTCAGTCCTTTCACTTTAGTCCCTGAGGGTATTTTTACACATAAAACGTCATTTTCTCCTACGAACTTCTTTCTAGTTTTCTCTTATGACCAAACCACATCTAGTACTTGACATTTCGATTGTATAAGTGAACAATATCGTATACGTAAATAGTATTATATAGGTGAACAGTACCGTATATTGAAATAATAACCGTAGTTCGCAAACACGCATTTATATTTTATTTTTCATGGGTATTACATTATCACCCCTTTAAGAGAATTCGGTCCCCCGAATTCAAAACTTATCTCAAGACTGAAATAAGTGTGATTACTTCATCTATATCTCATCCTTTGCATCTCTTTCTTCCCAAACCTCTTCACACCCTTGGTAAGATTTACAAGAACACTATACTATTGACTGTGAACTCTAGACCGCTTTATCAATGATTTGCATAGAACTTTTTCCTTTTCTAAACAGCAAGTAATCTCTTCTTCATCAGTTTGATCTTCTCCACAACCTTCTGTACCATAAAGTATCTCATCCCCATAACCTTTACCAAACTTAAACCATTTAATTAGAGATCCATGTAAAAACTCAAATAGATGTCGTCTTTAAAAGTGACACGTGGTCTTTCCAGTTCATACTGAATATCAGAACACATGTTACCACACACATAGCTTATAACTTTTACGAATACAAGCACCCTACCTAAAGGCGTCATTTTGGCCATAGGAAATACTCTTGCCCGAAGGCGATCCTTCTACCTTAAGGCGATACTCTCAGCTGAAGGCGTCATATAAAAAGAAAAATCACATGAAATTATTACATAAATTTTTAGGAAGAACAATCCTAGAAAATGTGTTAAGTAAATAACAAACTCCTCACGCATAATTATAAAATAAATATATATAGAAATTCCTCTCACCTCAATGACTCATATAGAGTCGTATCCCTTCAATGATTAGGGCAAACCCATAGTTCTCTATATATAGGTTCATAAAATACTTATTTAGCACTCCTCCATAGCTCAGAAGTGCAATAAAATATCATTTTAGTAACTCTGCTCAGTCAAAAAGATATTACCATACTCTGCTTTAGAAACAAGTATGAAATATAACAAGTCCAACATCTTCTCATTCCTCAAGTTCTTTAAGAAATCACTTCAACATAGGAGATCTAAATACTAACTTAAATTTTATTTCTAGTACATAGATAATTTTAATACGTGAAGCTTAGACCAAATATAGCTTTAGGTACAAATAAAAGAAAGAATAAATTAAGGACGATGAGGCTTTTGAAATGTAGAAGGTGCTCTAGGTTTAAAAGAGGAAGGTGCTTCAGACCTTAAGGAGGAAGCTAATCGTTGCAGCCTAGAAAGGGTTTCTGGAGGAAGCGCCTGAGAAATTTGGCGAAGAGCAGAAGTCACTCCGTTCATACAGTCAATACACCTTGCTTGTTGGTCACGAAAATTTTGAGTTGCAAACATTGAATGTCTATCAACTCGATTAGCTAGTTCTCCGAAACGACGGTTTATCAGTTTCTCTTGGTCTTCAAAGAGGCGATTTATTAGTCGCTTCTGGTCCTCTGTCTTGTATTCCAGGCTTTCTATCTTACGCTCTAGATTTTCGATCTTACGCTCTAGGAACGCAAGCTTATTTTCTGAGGATGTTGCAGTGCTGTCCTCCTCCAACTCTTTTACATCCTTCTTTCTCTTCTTAATTTCTGGTGACCTATCTACAGGTCTCTTCCATTTGTTGTTTCCGAGACTTAGATTTAAATCAAGCTCTACGTTGCCAGTCTCAAAATTTAAGTTGAAAGATATATTATCGGCCATTGCTCTAGGGATCTCAGAAATAACTTCGAATGAGAAAGGAATGGAGATTGAGAAATAGGTATGTAATGAAAAAAGTAGGTTTGCTTGGTGCGATGAGTAAGGTAACAGGCATACAAGATTTATAGGCAAACCGAAGCCCCTCGAGCTAAAGCCACCACAACCTATACGCCGCTCGCTAAGAGGTTTACAGATCGCATACGTCGCAATGCCAGGAATTAATGTCAGACATGCAAGTAAATAGTAAATATAATTTAATGCAATTAACATAAGTCAAAGATTTCCTCAAAAAAATTTTGGCTAATTTTGACCTTTGTCAAAATTTTGACTAACTACGCTCTTCAGTCTGAGATTTTCTCCCTCTAAACTTGTCTTATCCTTTAATACCATATCACGATATCCTTCTATGATTAAGTAGCCTCATATTAGCCTTATCTTAGATTCTAATAGGTGTCTTTATTCTGGATTTACACATAATATATATAAATATATATATTTTAAAACAAAGTTAACTGCTTACGGTCACATGCATTAAACATTATCATGATGCAAGGAAATCATTGTCTTTCATTTACCCACGAGAGCATTATATGTAAGTATATGTAACCATGAAGATGTATCATCCTCTATACATTTCATTCTATCCAAGTCATTTTAAATTTTTGACTTCTCATTCTCTATGATTACATGTAGGATCATCACATATTCTCCTTGGTCGTAGCCTTCACTCATTATGTATGAATAGCATACATATCATATGTATACATGTAATTACAACATGATTCAATCAATTATGTATATTATACTCAACTGAAGGCTCTTAAGAACAACACAATAAAGCAGAGAAATGCATTTCAGTTCATCATAAAAGCATCCAAGGCAATCTTTAATGGCTATATTGTCAACTTCTTTGAATTTCGGAAAATGCCAACAGGAAAAATAGGAAAACCAAGTATAAATCGGCCGCGAATCCACCAAATATTGACTTTCATGGTTTTGGCATTAATGCAACGTGCTATTGGTGTGCATGCCTACCCTAGACTTCTGGTTTCCAGCTTGCAGAAATCCATAGGTTGAGCGTGTAGTGGTGCGGCGAAGAGATATCTTCTTTGTCTCTAAGTCCTAATTTTTCTCTATAAAAACCGTCTCAGCGTTCTCAGTTACCACATCACAAAGAGTAATAATCTCTAAGCCTACAATCTTCTAGCCTTTCTCTCGCCTCATACTCTTACAAAAATTTCTAAATTTTTCAAATCATGGCCACAAGGAAGTACATTGATCTCACAGTAGAGGCTAAGGAAGAAGAATTTGACTTAAACTTAAGTTTAGGCAGGGACAAGGGCAAAAGACCACTCGAGAGATCTCAAGAGAATTAAAAGGAGAAGAAGATGAAGAAGAATGAGGAAGCTGAGAAGATTAGCACAGGCCATAGCTCGGAGGAAAAAATTGCCTGTTTAGAGCAGGAGGTGAGGAACCTTAAGAAGATGATAGAGGATATGGAGAAGTTAACCAAACGCAATAACGTGGCAATGACTTCGAGAATAGATAGGTTCTTCTATTGGTCTACCCAGTGCTTCTGCAATCAACAACAAAGAAGTGTTGATTATATGAATGGAATTTATACTACCCTCCGCGACATTGCTCTGTCTCTTGCTCCAAGGAATGGTCGAGGGGTGATGATACAATACAACTCTCCTAATTCAAGACCATATCGTCTTTAGATTACTCATGCATGAATGGACTTTTTTTTTTGCAATGTAATCCTTCAGTTTTTTTTTAATGCAAGTGGTTTCTTTTATTGGACGGTACTCAAAAATAATAATAAAGAAAGATAAAGAAAATTAGCTACACAAAATCAATCACGAATTCAATTTATAAAACCCACCACATAAAAATTTGATCTGACAACAATGGAATCAAACAAGTAATAACCTTTCCTTTACTAAGTTCAAAAGTGTAGCCACATCTGTCTAAAACTAAAACTGAAAACATAATTCCTAATGAGAGATAAGTCTCAGAGAGAAAGGAAATGGAAACATCCTACAGGACCTTCAGTAGAGCCGTCTCTCTATAGTTGTGCCTGGGTTCACAACGATAGAGGAGGTCCCACTAAGGTTACCTTGCTCTGTAATCACTAAGAGACCTAACAACCTTTGCTCTGATACCAACTTTGTCACGACCCGTTTTCTGGGCACATGACCGGTACAATGATGAATCTCTCATCACTGTAAGCTTTTCGATAAATTCTACCCGTGAGTTTAAATTATCTATGTTATCAAAATAACAATTCCTTAATAAATATGAAGAAAATATATCAAATTTTCTTATCTGAAAATCATAGAGATGGTTTGTATATAATAATATATTATTAATTTAAAATACATTATTATACTGACATACAAGCCAAATGCCAAACCCCTGACCTAGATGTCCTAGACGATTACAGAGCAACATAGTCTACAACAAAAGAGGGGCCTACCTGACAGCGGGAAGGTCCAAAGTGATCTGCTCTTCTAGTGATATTCTTCATCGGCAACCTGATCTGAACAAAAAGGTTTTTATAGAGAGTGTGAGCTTTTAAACTCCATGAGAGAATTGACCTTGCGTTAATAAAATTCAAATACATTACCAGTCATGCAAGTATATCCGAAGGCTCAAACTCAACCAATAAACATAGTTAGAAATTACATACAAGAAGATAAAAATTCATCCAATTCAACAAACGTTACTAGTACTCATCAATGGCAATATATCCCGGAGAGCGCACATAGGCCGGCTCACCAATTTTGTATATTCCACCATGACGCATAACCTCATCCTCTTAGCTAGGGTGCCTCACAGATCTGTTACCGATTCGGGCTATATCCCTACTGAGGGAATCGTTGTCTCCATACTCGTTGGTCAAGACACCATTTAAACCGGGTTTTTCGCCTTGCCTTGAGAGGGGATACTGTCCCGCTCAATCACAATCAATAGCACAGTATTTCATATCATAATCAGAAGTACAATATAATATTCATCCATATAACAAGTATAGTATGTAACTATATTATAGGTTTATAAACCATAAATCAAGATAACAATTAAACTGTTTTTGAAAAGATTCAAACTTCACATCATCATGAAATACTTGTTTCGTTTTATCCATACTTGTGGATTATTTTCCCAGATTTGCCACTCTGAATCCAGTTTACCCCTATCAATCTTGGGAGTGTCTTACGACATACTTTTTATCACCAGTAATGCTAAAACTCTATTAAAACGAGGTCGTTTCACTCACCTAGATTTCGTACGAATATTGCTTCTCTAAGTCGTTATAGACAAGAGTACTTAGGTGAATTTCAGTGTTATGCTACGAAGATTTTCATGAAAGATTAGAGAAAATACGTTAGGATTGTTTTCGTACATATGCTGTTCATACATACGGTCACTGTTCATACGTATTGTTACTGTTCATAT
The DNA here is from genome assembly GCA_037074585.1 of Biancaea sappan. Lineage (NCBI taxonomy): Eukaryota > Viridiplantae > Streptophyta > Magnoliopsida > Fabales > Fabaceae > Biancaea > Biancaea sappan. Next base: position 38,155,072 of record CM073496.1, read on the forward strand.
GTATAGTTACTATTCATATGTATAGTTACTATTCATACCAGAAATAGAGAATACAATATGTAAAAGAGTACACCAGGTAAGTTTCCAGAAAAGAGTGGAGGGTCACAATGGACACACTTAAAAACCAGGTCTTTCCTTAGCCAAAACTTTCCTATACATGTATTCTTCACAGTTTACATCCTATTTCGGTAATCAGAAAATCAAAATAACATATAGACAGCTAATGACAGTTTTTCTGATGTGGAAGATCAGCCAAAGCTGCAACCACAGAGCATACTTAAGAAAATAACTTCTAAAATTTGAAAGACATAGAAAAGACATAGTATCCTTACCTAAGCTGAAAAGGAAAGGTCTAAATTCTCAGAGGCCTAGCATTGGAGTAAGAGAAACTTAAGGAGAGAAGAAGATAAGTTGAAGGTGTGAGTTTAGAAGTGAAATAGAAGGGCCTATTTATAGAAAAAGTCAACGGTACTATTTGTCACTATGCGCTAATAAAATATTCAATTTACTATTCATGAAAATGACATTTCTAATAAAATATTTCACGCGTTAATGTGCAAAACACGGCTTGAATTATTGGTTACTATTGGAACTTAAAGGAAAAACTATCCTTTCACCTTAAACCTTTAAATTTTTTTTCAATTCAGTCCTTTCACTTTAGTCCCTGAGGGTATTTTTACACATAAAACGTCATTTTCTCCTACGAACTTCTTTCTAGTTTTCTCTTATGACCAAACCACATCTAGTACTTGACATTTCGATTGTATAAGTGAACAATATCGTATACGTAAATAGTATTATATAGGTGAACAGTACCGTATATTGAAATAATAACCGTAGTTCGCAAACATGAATTTATATTTTATTTTTCATGGGTATTACAATAAATAACTAAATTATCTTGCTTTCTAGCCCTCTTATGAAGAGAACTCTTTATTCTATGAGGAATTATTACATCCCATGAGGAGTTAAGTCCCATATTCATAAGAAAACATGTTTTCAAATATTCATAAATAGCTATACCATAAACAATAACATATCATACGCAAGCGTGATAAATAACTAAAATTAAAATGCTTTAATAAATAACTAGCTACCTTGTATTCTTCCTAATAGCTGAACTTGTGGATTATCTGCTAGTTTCTCTTTAGCTCCATTTACTTCCTCAACTTTCAGACTTCTCTTTTCTTTATTTTCTTTTTCTTAGTCTGAAAATGGCTATTCTATGAATCCTTACTCATTAGAATCCATCTAAACTAGAGAAATTAAGTTAGGAAGCTTACCTTTGGTGATTTCCTTGTTAGAAACCCAACTAGGAGTCCCTTCTCTCTTTTCTTCTTCTTCCTCACGTTTCTCCCTCTTTCTCTTCTCTAAAATTTTAAAAAACTCATTTTTCTCTCTCTCTTGTGCTTTAAAAATAGTCTAAGGAGTCTTCTTGCCATGGAAAAGCCTCTTTTATCTCTATTCTCATGTTTCTAAGCTTCATTGACATATTAGGGGCATTCTAGTTAATTTCTCACTGATTTTTCAGTTGAAACCGACTTACTTTCGCACTCTAGCAGGTGATTAGTCAACTGATTTCTCATTATTAGTTGACTGATTTGAAATTAGTCGACTGATTCAACCCGATTAGTCAATTGATTGCTCCTGGACCCAAAATTTTAGCATAACAGAGAATCATCAGTCGAATGATCTCTTCTAATCAGTCAACTGATTGCAGATATCAGCAATCTAGTCCGTTTCTGATGCTATCAGTCGACTGATTTATTACATTAGTCAACTGATTTCCTCAAAACTTCATTTTTCTTCTATTCTTAGCTCATTTATCCCAATTTCTCATGCATTTTCTTGATGACTGAATTCTAGGCATTCAAAATCATACTTTGCTAAGTTCTAACATCATTTCTAACTAAAATAAAGAAAATATAATTTCAATAGAGAAAAAATATGAGATGTTACAATTTTGACTTTTCATCATTTTTTACTAATCCTTTGCCACATAATGCAGACCTCAGTATGCAATTTTTCACATTGGATCATCTGATCCTATAATTTCAGGCATTGTGGGACTAAGAGTCATTTCTTTTAGATTATCTTTATCATCTGTTATATATTTGAATATTATTTAACATTCTTTACTTTGTATCTTTTAAATATTTTTGTTTGTACATTATCTATTCCTTTATATACTAATTTCAATTTAATTAATCAAATGTAAATTGAATATTTTTTTTTGTAATTATACAAAAATAAAGTGAATTTAACTATGCAATCAATTTATCAAAAAAAATATTATATAATCAATTATTTGAAAATTAACTATTTCTATTAAAATTAATTAATATAAATTTGATAAAATATATACTAATTATATTTAATTATATATAAATTAATTGATTAATTTAATCTTATATAATTTACATAAATTTAATTATATTTTAACTAATATAATTTAATTACATATCAATCAATTGATTTATTATTACATATTAATTATTTTTTGTGTGTGTGTGTTTGTGAAAAAGATGAGGCTTCTTTTTTTTTTTTTTTAATGAAGCTCGGCTCTCGGAGGTCAAGTTTCATTTATATTTTTTTAAAAAAATTTAAAATATTTGACAAAAACTCGGTCTGTGTCAAGTCGAGCTTCTGATAGAAATTTTAAAAAAATAATTTGTCAAAAGCTCGATCTGACACTTTGACAGAATAAAATACTCACAATTTATAATGTGATAGATTCTATAGTTTTTGTCTAAATATTTTTTCAAAAGTAATATATAAGTAAATTTTTTTTTATAAAAAATAACATAGAGACAAATGAGTCCCTATTTTCAAACTAACCTAAAAATACATATTCCAAGACGTTCCATTTACAGAAAGTCTCAGCTAGCCTGTGGCCATGATCTTTTTAAACGGCTACAAGAAACACAAGATATGTTTCTTCACAGGATTTGCTTGATCATGATAAACCCCATATTGTGCGGGAGACAACTCAAGTGGTTAGCAGAACAGAAGCCCGGGAAAGATACACACCGAATTGATCAATATGTCTCTCCCTTGTTGCAGAGCATTAAGAGATTCAACGAGAAGAGGGGAAATTAACCATGTCTCTATGACCTAGCTCTCATACGAACACGCGAAAAAAGTCGTACAAGACAGGAGTGGATGTTGACGAGGCTAGGAGGAGGAGGGAAGACAACTTGGTTGAGATCAGGAAGAACAAGTGTAAGGACAATCTCCTCAAGAAGAGGCTGGAAGGGCTTCTTCTTCAGGCCCATCAATTACTCAATGCTTTAAATAATGCCGCTTCCTTGGAGAACAGAGTATATACTCCCCTCTCTCCACCCCACCCCAAGGAGAACCTATTCGACTTTGATTTATGATTGCTAATGAAAATTAATTGACATGTTCATTAGGTGGTTTGTTTTCTCTTTTTAGTGGATTGGGAAATGTAGGTTTGATTTTGAATCTTAGTGTTTGCTCTTATGGCATCACAACTTCCTGAATCTTGAAGTTACTAGTTTACTACCTTAGTCTTCTTAGATTAATAGAAGTTATCTCATATAAGATGTAGTGGCATCTCCCGCAATCTACTCTAGAGGCGTAATCTTAGAATTCAAGATGTTTTTTGGGAATCAGAAATCTATCATCAGTGGTAAAGTGGATACCCAACGTTGATCAATCAAGTTATGAGCTGGTTGTGGGATTTTCTCAATGAAGGGATTCAATATATGGAAGCAGAAAAATGTTGGCAAAAAATGTAGTCTGTGGCACTTACGATAGACTGTGTATTTACCTGTAGTTTTAACATTGGATTGAGTAAAAATTATATCCAGCTGTCATAGTTGATTTGTAAAATCCACTAACCCAGTCTTGCCCATGGGAAAATGGGGAAGAGTGGGAGACAAGATCGCAACTTCTCTTCAACATGATGGTCTGTGCAGACCTAGTGAAAGCAAAGTAATGTTCATCTTAAAACTAAGCCTTTCTTAGTCAAAGACAGCAGGTGTCTTTATGGTATAAGGTAGAATAGAGCTTATTTTATTTGGATGAACTATTAATTCATTTTATGTGAAATCACTGGTGAGATTGCCTATGTCAAAGATCATTTCAACTCAAAAGTTTAAGCCACTAAGTGAATGCCCATAAATAGTCATATTAAAATCACTAATAGGCCTCCTTCACATGGAAGTCCTTTAGGCTTGAAGTCCGGACAAAATATATGTTCATTATATCTTGTCTTGAAATTTAATTTAAATTAAGATAATAGAGGCAGGATTGAACTCTTGATTGCTTAATCATAGAAGCTTTGATACCATGTCAAGGACCAATTCAACCTAAAAGGTGAAGCTATTAAGTGGAGACCACCCATGAATTGCTAAGTGTATAACTTAAACTCTTGACTGCTTATAATTGCTAACAACCTATATAACTTGTGGTCAATTGAGAATTTATTATATTACACAAGTATGGGTATGGATATGGGATGCGATAATATTTTAAAAAGATAGCACATGGGTTCGGCAATATATATACTATGTAATTAACGTATATTTTATAATTTACTACAAATTTTACAATAATAAAAATAGATAATGATCATCATATAATATATAGTCAACCAAAACAGTAATTCAATTTTCCAAATTAAATCTAGGTTTCCTTTGTGCTAGTACACCCTGTGTCTTTTATAGACATTTAGTTATTTAGCCTCTTAAGACACAAGAACAACTTTTACAAAATTGCATGCATTTGAAGGTAATTTATAAGAGACTAAGAAACCTGCCAATAGTTGATACTGGATAGTTTTCAGGTTCTGCTTCCACAAGTTATGGAATTTAGGTAAGGGTTTAGGGAGAAAAAGGGGTAGATTTCTTTTATTGATGAAATATTGGAAGTCTTGGGGTGAGTGTTTTCTAAATTGGTGAGGTGCAATATGCACTTATGCAGGACATTTCTATTTTTGTACTATTTCCCAGACCGTGGGTTTCAGAATTTTACATAAGACAGTTGTGTTTGACTTTGTATTTAATGTTGTTTTAATAGTTGAAAGGTATTTCTGTGATGGTACAAGGGATATGGTCTGATGACCCTGCTACACAATTGGAAGCAACTACTCAGTTCATAAAGCTGTTGTCAATTGGTATGGAAGTAATTCCTATTTAATGTTGTGATGCTATACCTGTGGCTAAATCATTTGATGAGGACTAGACTTGGGTACAATTACTTATATCTTTATTATCAATTTCTCAAATAAAAATATGATATGTATAAAAAATTTCTTTGAAAGACGAAATCATGTTATGCTGAACTGTAAAAACCATTTAGAGAATCTAAAAACAAAGATATTAAAACTATACTTGAGTTTTATCCTTGATGTAATTCAGTAATTCCCTCTAACTGGAGCATATGATGCAATTCTCATTCTCAAATATTATTCTATTGATAAGATATTCATACTTTAATGCTAACGATCATTTACATGCATGTTTAGAGCGCAGCCCTCTAATTGATGATGTCATCAGGGCAGGTGTTGTCCCTAGGTTTGTTGAGTTTTTGAAAAGGCATGATGTACCCTAATTGTAGGCATGGTTTCTATTAATTTCTATTTTGCCTGTTGTATGTAGATTTTGACTTCACTAACCCAATTTTGTTTCATATGCAGTTTGAAGCTGCATTTGCATTTGGAACATCTGAACACACAAGATGGTCATTGAACATGGTGCTATTCCTTTGTTTGTACAGCTTCTGAGCTCTAATAGTGATTATGTCAGAGAACAGGTTGAATCTTCCAACTTCTCCCACCTACTTTCTTGCTTAATTTCATTGTAAGCTTCATAATTGATAAAATGCGGGTTTTGGGAAGCGAAAAGAGCATAAATTTCTCTGATAGTGTACGTTTCAGCTTGTTTGTGGGTGTATTTGGTTGAAAAGGAATGGTGGAGTTTTTAACCAAAGGATATTTCTGTGTCATTTTGTTTAGGATAGGATTATTTTAGTTATGGGTTTCGGCAAATAGTTTGTTTAGTGGGTGTCTCTTGTAGATGTCAAAAGGATTGGAAGTCTTTCCTATGTTAGAGTCTGGGTTGTATTATTTTGCTATATTTTAACTATCACTTCCTTTCACTTAGTGAAATTATTTTAACTATAGCCTTATTTTCTTTAAAAAAAGAATTTACGTGTTCTCAAGTTTTGTTCTTCTTAATTTTTGGTAACTTGTTCACATTTTCAATGTGTCTTGAACAGGCTGTGTGGGCTTTAGGTAACATTGCTGGTGATTCCCTGAGCTGCAGGGATCTTGTTGTTAGTTGCGGTGCACTCTTGCTACTATTGTCTCTATTAAATCAACACTCAAAATTATCCATGTTGAGGAATGCTACGTGGACTCTATCTAACTTCTGTTGTGGAAAGCCTCCCACCCCTTTTAAATAGGTGGGGATATTTCTATAGATTCGTTTTTGTGAGGCTCTGCCAATTCACTATAATTAATTTTACTTGCTAGTTGTTTCCATTCTTTGCCATCCCGTCCCCATATCATTTATTATGAATATACTATTGTTTATTAACAAATGTTCTTGATCTTTGTCAGGTAAAGCCTGCCTCACCTATCTTTCAGCAGCTCATTTTCTTAACTGATGACGAAGTTCTAACAGATGCATAATGGGCTCTGTTACCTTTCAAATGGCCCTAATGAGAAAATTCAAGCTGTGATTGAAGCAAGAGTCTGCCAGCGCCTTGTCGAGTTTCTTCTGTAAGCTAATATGCCTTTTACCATGGCCTAAAATAGTATTCATATAATATATTTTTGTTCTTCAATCTCAGTTGTTGTTCTATCATTTACTGAATCCACTTTATGTTTTGCAGGCATACATCACCTAAAGTTCTTGTACCTACTCTTCGAACTGTGGGAAATATTGTTAATGGTGATGATGCTCAAACTCAGGTAGTCTTTTAATTCTAATGAAAATGCCTTTTGCTATTTTTATCTGGAATGAAGGCTTGGTATTACTATATTATCTATGCATGTATCTAAGAGGTGCTTAATTATTTTTGGTCACATATATATCTTGTTTATAGAGACAAAAGGCATTACTTTTTGTTCTTTTTTTTTGTGACATCGCTTGCTAAATTAAATTTCTTTGTTCTCCCACCTTAGATTGCGTTTAAATAATCCACAATGTATATGCAGTTTGTAATTGACAATCGAGTGCTCCCTTGCCTTTACTAACTTCTCACTCAAACTCATAAAAAAAGCATCAAGAAAGAAGCTTGTTGGACAATTTCAAATATCACTGCTGGGAATATAACTCAAATTAAGGTAGGTAGTGTGGATCTTTTCATCTATCTTGCCATAAGTATGGCATTAAGGAGTTCTTTTTTTTTTTTTCATTTATCTTATCCTTTTCTGCAAAGGGTTGGGTGGCTAGAGAATGTGTTGCCTTACCTTTGGAGTTACTTTGATTTAACCTTGTTCTGGACTGAAATTCTTCACAATTAAGTTAAGCTTGTTGGCATAAGAGATGAGTTATATCTGATTCTCTCATTATTTTTTTGTTGCTAGACTATATCAAATTCGTTATGTTTCTAATTTTCCATAGATGTAGGAGAAGAAAATTTTCTTTTGAACGATGTGCTTGCTAGCCTATTCTTATCTAGAATCAAATTCTAGGCTGTTTGCATGCAGTGCTACACGTTTGTTTTAAAATTTTACCATAGGCTCCATTATCAAGGATGGAGTGACATTAGGAGTTCTTTCTAATGTGCATTTATTGTGATGAGATATCATGAATCCCAACTATTTCTGGAAATTCTTGTTATGGAACTGTCTCTTCTGAAAGCTTATGTGGTCGACTCAAAAGATTTTATTGTTATGATTCTTACTACAGGCCGTCATTGAGGCCAATATCATTCTTCCACTTGTCCATCTTCTTCAGCATGCTGAGTTTGACATCAAGAAGGAGGAGGCTGCCTAGGCCATCTCCAATGCCACTTCTGGTGGTTCTCATGAGCAGATTCAGTATGGTTTACTACTACATAACATATGCATTTTCTTATCAATCTTTTCCTCGTTGATATTGATACTTGTAGGTGTAAACTTACATAGTCCATATTATTTAATGGTAGTATGTTGCAATATGTTTTGGTGAAACTTGCATAGTCACATGGAATGATCAATGGTCTTGTAGGTTCCTGGTGAGTCAAGGTTGCATTAAGCCACTCTATGATCTCTTGACCTGTCCAGACGCAAGGAGCATGACAGTATGTCTTGAGGGCCTAGATAACATTTTGAAGGTGGGTGAAGCTGACAAGGAAATAGGACTACACGGTGGAGTCAACATTTATGCACAAATGATTGATGAATGTGAAGGATTGGATAAGATTGAAAATTTGAAAACTCATGACAACAATGAGATCTATGAGAAGGCTGTGAAGATTTTGGAGAGATATTGGGTAGAGGAAGAAGAGGAAAATCAGAATGTCGAGAATGGTGGGGATGGTAATCAACAAAGTTTTTCTTTTGGTAGTAACCAGCTCAACCTCCCCCAAGGTGGTTTTAATTTTTTGACGAAATGATACATAATTATGTTTCTTTATTACCTAGGTTTTTCATATTTTTCCCTATTGTAAGTGAATTTTACAGTTTTATATGATTACTCAGAGCCAAGGGTAAGAATGTTTTGTCTGGTACATAGGCGCTAGTTGTCCATTTGTTGGAAGTGTGAACATTTTATTTGTGGCCTTTCTTTAGTTAGTTTGATTCTTTCCATTCTATATAGGAAGAAAAATAAAGTTGTATTTGAATGTGACTTCATGTGAAATAAGCTCTATTTTGGGTGATCATACAACTTCTCTCTCTCTCTCTCTCTCTCTCTCTCTCTCTAGCTCCTTTTATCTTAGAAAAATCATTTTAGTCATGAATAGCAAGATACATTACAGGTCTTTCCTGCTTTAGTGAGGATTTGTTTGATTTGAATCCAAAATTTGATCTCATATGTGAACTTGTTGTATATCCAATATATGTATAACCTGTACACTTTATATTACAAAAAATAAGTTCTTGAATCTCAACTTTTAATTTTTAAAATATAGCTCCTTTTATCTAATTGTTTTTAAACAACATTAGCTTTTTTGTTACACTTGACCATGAGAGAAATTTAATGGAATAATTTATTCTTAAAAAATTGAAAGTTTGATAATATAATTTCTGAAATTAGAAGCTAGGAATATACTTTTTAAGTAACTTAAAATTTTTTGCAGAAATTGTTTTTTCCTATCCAAACAATAATATTCAAGTTTTGAAGATTAGAAGGTAGAGCAATTGGCAAAATGAATGGTCTTAGAAAATGAAGTTAGAGCAATAAATTTTTTAATTGCTAATGTCATCATAATTATTAATGAAATTAATTTATTAGTTAATCATATAGTTCTTAAAAAAATACAAGGGCGAAATAGTTCACCCAATAAACAAAAAAAATGACATATTTTTGTTGATATGTTTAAGATACTTTGCAAGTGCAATGTTTATATTTGTATCATCTATAATCACGTGTTTATTAAATTGATTAATTTTGTTGCTAATTACGATGAAGCTAGCAGTTAAAAAGACACGTAGAACGAATTAAAAACTAACTCAAAATTTAAAGACAAAATAGTATCTTAACCTTTGGTTTTAGGATGATTTTATTTTTGAATAAATGTCCCGATTATTATTAAAAAAGCTCATGGGAGTTTTTTTTTTGTTTACATGAATTAACATGAGGTTCGATGGAAGGTAGGGCATACATTAGGTTGGTTAATCAATTCAATTCAAACCAACTCATAAGATTAAAGTTAAAGTTAGAGGGTTGATTTTGTTTCTTTTTTTCAACTCGTAGCTAATTGATTTGAATAATTCAAGTTTATATAATTTTACATTTAACCCCGAACCAACTTACGAAGTGATCCTTCTCTCTAAATGGAAATAAAAATGAAAAATTAGACTAATTTATCCTATAAAATGTGAAAGATATGAAAGAGAATGTAAAAGTTATGTGCTAAACTTGAAGTGAACAATGGTTTTAGGTTTTATAATTCAATAGTTATCATCTCACAAATTATACCACCAATTGATTTTATATATGGATAGAGAATATTTAATTTATACTCATATGTTATTTTACCACCCTCAAAATGTTTGACTAATTCAATTTAAGAGTCTAAAAACAACTTTAAAAAAAAAGATGTTAAACCTATAAACTAAAACCAACCCAACCAGTTTTAACAATAAATTTGGTTTGGTTTGGATTGTTTAATTAAAAAATTTTCAACTTGAACCAATTCAATTTGTCTATCTTTGGTTGATTCGAGTTGTAAAATATATCTTATTCAAATCAACACATCCTTCACACACCGTCAATGGCAAGAAGTAAACCAAAATGTTAGACCATAGCACTTGCCAATAGTGAAATCATAAAGTTGAAAGAAATAAATTATATAATTAAAAAAATAAGTACATTTTATTTTTTGGATTGAATTCCAAATAAATTAAGATAGATGTAACATTGAACTTGTAATCCAAACAGAATAAAATTAATATATTGTGAATTAAGAATTAGAGTTGAAATAACTTCTCATTAAAAAAAAAACAGTTGCATAAAAAAATAAATAATAAACAAATAATAGTCACCTAAATAAGCAGGGACAAGGGGGAATAGATTGCCTCCAGATGGCAGCCCTCCAGATCCCTTTAGAGTGCCATCTCAGCTGTTGGATGGAAGGCCATCCAACGACTCTCGTGAAACACAGTCCAGCCACTTATTTATTATTATTTTTTTAAAAATCCGAATGCATCGTTTCACTAAACGGTGCGTTTTTTCAGTTGTTAGATGATATTTAACCCAACGGCTGAGATACTTCCTTCCTTATATATATATATATATATATATATATATATATATATATATATATATATATATATATATATATATATATTACAAAACTCTAGCCACTAAGAGTGCAACACGTGGCACATTATTTCTAATCTATCAACCATTTATAATACGACATGTAGCACTAGTTATAAAATGTAAAATCACAAATTTGTATACATGGTGAATTCCAAACCTAATTTTCCAACTTTTATATGATAAATATATTTTTTGTAAATGTAAAATCACAATAAAATTAAGATAAATGTAACATTTAATTTAGTATTTAAATTAAAAATTAAATTTAACATTTAATTTAGTATTTAAATTAAAAATTAAGGTAAATATAGTATTTAATTTAAAAAATATATAATTTCACCAAATATACAAATTAATTTATAAAATGGTAAAATCACAATAAAATTCCAGTAAACTTCTCATTTAATTTATAAAAATGTATAATTTAACCGAATAAATTAATTCATTTTTCTTATTAGGGATGTCATTTATAGTGGCAATGTACTCAAGAAAATATTAAGGGTTCACTATGAAATTCATATATTGATCATTATCAAATTCATATATTGCTTATTACCTACTTAAAAATACTTCCAAAAAATCAATGTATTGTAAATAACTTCCAATAGCCTCCTCTTCCTATATTACAAATGTTGCATTAAATTTAAAAAATGTATAACAACACCAAGTATATTCTCATTATCAAATTCATTGACCCAGATACGTAAAATGTCTACTGAAGTATAATATGTTGAGTGATGGCGTGCAATCGTCAATAAACACATACATTAAGAGATTTAAAAATCAATAGAGGAATAACAATTAGTTAGAAAAAATTAATTCATTCATTTGCTTTCTCACCATTAAGGGATGCCAACCACTAATTATCTTCAACATTGTGGTCTGCCAATAATGTTATCCATGTCGCCTCAAATTGCTGTTCATCCACAATGGTGTACATGCACTATGAAAGATCGTTTAAAATATGAGAATCACTCTTGGATAGATGAGACAAGTGTTTGGTGGCATTTTGTATCAAATGTCAAGTGCACAGCCTATGCATAGTGTCAGGCATCACCTCACTCAACGCCTTTGCTATCGCTGCATCCTAGTCGGTGAATATTGTAACAGGTTTCTTTTGCAGATGAGCCTCCAAAAATGTCTCAAAAAGCCATTTGAACTAGTCAGCAGTTTCATCATATAACAAAGTCACTCCAAATATAACCATCCCTCGATAATGATTAAACCCAGAGAAAACAGCGAGTGGTCTATTTCCTTTATTAGTGCCAAATGTTGTGTCAAGTGACACTACATCCCCAAAAAACCCATAATCTATTAGCATTCGTGGGTCAGCCCAAAATACATTCATCATCTGCTCCTCTAAATCCATCTAGTAAGCATGAAAATATGATGGATTCTCTACCAATTGTTTTTGAAAATAATCCAACAATGCGCTTGCCTCCCCATATGCCATGTTTCTCTATCTTCTGGACTTTAAATAATTCTTGACATCCGTGTGTGTATATCTAAGATTTGATTTTTTCCCCCACATGCATACTCATCAAATCAAAAGAGGCCTTTTGTCGAAGTCCAGGATCCTCTGCCAGCTTGATCTCATATGCTTAAACTTCTGATATTTTTTTGTTGAGATGGAAGCATATGACTAGTTTCTATAGTATGAAGTTCATGATTGTGTTCCTCTACAAAATTTTGAATTTTAAATTTACTGTTACACAATTTCACAAATATTTTCACCATGCAACCTGTTTTAATTTCTTGACGAGGATTCTTAGGGTTTAAGTCTCTTTTGTTTGGCTTTCTAAATCCCTTCTTTGAAAATACAAATTTTTGACTATTTTTGCATCCATCCTTGTCCCTACTATGCCATTCTTTACACACTTTGAATCCAACTTTTCCACCATATGCCCTCCAAAATTCCTATGCGTCCTCTAAAGTGTCAAACTCCATCCCAACATTGGATTTCATGGCCTCCATCAAAGTGTTTAACTCCATAATTATATTTTGAATTTTTTTAAATAACTCTACCAAATAACAGAGATAACAATAGCATAACTAATACTGGTATGAACTTCCATATTATCAAGTGATTACTTCTTTGTTCTAAGCGAGGTTTTACAGTGATTTATATACTACATTTTGTTCTAATTCTATGTTGTTCTAAGTGAGGTTTTACAGTGATTACTTTTCTAATTTCATTATGTAAATTGAAGTCATTGTTTGGTTTTACCATTGTTTGTAACTTTGCACCATAATCAAGTTATTATCAACATCAGTTATTTACAAGTGAACAAAGACCATCTTGATTTACAAGTTATTTACAAGTTTTTACCAAGATAATGCCTTTTGATCTTAAATATCAGTAGCAACATATACCATCAGCAACATCAAAAAATTACCAGCAGCAATGAAACAGTAAGCAAGCTAGTGAACAAGGGATTGGTGACGAAAAGGAAGAGAGGAAAAAAAGGAACATACCTCACAAGATGGAAAGGAAGAGAGGAACGCCGGTTAACAAAGACCGACGGCAGAACGAAGGGGACTTCTTGTTGCTCGGATCAACGGGACAAGAAACGACCTCTCTCACTCACTTCGGTGGCTTGCAAGTATTTTGTTCTCGGCTTACATTGGCAAGGACTAGCAAGAGAACAGAGCCTAGGCACCAAAAAAAATGGCTGACCAAGTGAACTAGTGTCAAAAAGCATGCAGACGTTGACAAGAGCAGAACAAAGAAGATGCAAAAGCTGAGGCGTGAAGAAAAAGCTTCAACCTTGCCATGTGTCGCACTCTTAGTGGTTGGAGTTTTGCAAATTAAAAGACTAGAAAAATTATAAAAAGGCGGGAGAGCATCTTGGCCTTTGAATTAAATATCATTCAACTACTGAGAAAACATACCGTTTAGTGCAATGATGCATTTCGATTTAAAAAAAAAGTGGCTAGACTACATTTCACAAGAGTCATTGGACAGCCTTCCATCCAATGTGTCACGTCCCAAAATCTGAGCACGTGACCGGCACGGAAAGTGAATTTCATTTCACCTCCGTAAGCCTATCTTTCTCTTAAGCATCATACCATTCTTTTAAATACAATTAATCTAAATTACATAATTTAAGAACTAAAATAAGAGAATTATTCATCTTTTCACAAAAGATAAGAAAATACGGTTAAACCAAGTTCTCTATACACACTACAGTTATTCACATTATATCACTGAATGAACCTACCCGATTACAGAGATTTTGTAGATTTATACAACTTAGAATAAACCTAAACATTATACCTTTACCCTGAACAAATGAAAATATAATCATGGGCTAAGGATCCATAACTCTTTGTATAGATATTTACCTTCAACTGTCAACTCTGAAAAAAATGTTAATAAGAGGGGTATGAGCAAACCACATGCCCAGTGAGCAGACAACACAACACTATGACAAAAAAAAAATATCATGCATCATAATGATAACATGCAACAATCATACGTAATCTATCATAATATAATATAATATAATTCATAATACTTCACAACAATATCTAAGTAAATCAAATACATTTCAACATAATTCAAATAATTCACAACAGCAAACAGTGAAATCAATTTCACACATTTTCCGTACCAACCGGGTCGTCCAGGGTACCTCTGGATCGTTGCCCGCGGCCCCCGATGCATCCACCCTTATCGCTTCATTTATATTCTCCACCCTTATAGCTTCACATAGATTTCTCCATGGGGTGCACCGCCATGCCTTTCTTTTCTAGTCAAACGCAATCACAATTACATCTAAGAGCATTCTCAATCATAATCATGAGCCACATACACAACTCAGTCATTTACAATTCAAGTCACAACATAATCAATATGGTTCCAGCAACATAGCATGTATACAACATAATAACCCATAATATAGAACAATTATTCAACAATAACATACTTCAACTATCCGTATATGAATGAACTCAACAATCAGAGTATGACACATTTCAACTCAGTTCACATGCCATTCACAATCCATCATATAACCTCCATTCATGAGAAAATAAGAAAATATAATTATATACATCACCAGGCAAGTTCCACAATTGTTTATACCTCATCGTCCCACATCATCCTCTTCAAACTTGGATATATAACATGTTTTCACTATGATGTAAAAAGTCAATAACAAAGATATTTAATCATAGCAAGTATTAACCCACTCACCTGGATTTCACACTCTCGGCACTCACACCTTGCGCTTTGACCATTCTTATTGTAACCAGATAAAAACCATCAGGGTTACGAAATAGAGAAATTTCCTATCACTATTCCCGACCTTCACTTACTTCTCAAATCATAACTCCTAACTGGTAATGAATATCCAGATAAAACTTATACCATTGGAAACTAGACTCAAAAAACTTTTCAACAATATAAAAAAAAACTGATGCTACAGTAACGGTCAACACAGCTACAGTGTCGTTGACTAAGTCAATGCTACAGTAACGTTGACCGAGTCAATGCTACAATAACGTTGACCGAGTCAATGCTAAAATAACGAGAAAATCTCGAAAAATTTTCTCGGTGAACAGTATTTTCTGAAAATTTTCTGGAAAATTTCCAGAATGAACAGTGACGTTGTGCTCTTCATCCAAAAATCCTAAAATCACATCTAAAACAATATTTCTTTTGATTTCTTCCATGAGTTTTCATCCTTAATGTCTAAGGAGTGTTTTAACACTAAAATCCCCAATTTTTAGCAACAATCTAAGCTCTAATCTAAAATTTTCATCAAGAACCCTAATTTTTTTTTAATTTCTAAATTCTATGAATTTTTCTTAATTTTCTCCAAATTTTTTGTTCCAATAACATCATAAACCACCCAAGAATGTTTTAGATTAACACCCATACTTAAATTCATCTATTGAAATATTCTACAAAAATTTTTCAAATTGATAACCAAGGATTTGGTCTTGAAATAAGAGGAAGAAGAAGAAGAACATCAACTTACCAATCCTTCTAACTTTCATGGCTTCCTTCCCCAAACAAAAATTGCATGAATGGTTGATGAAGAAATTCCCTTGGATGTATAATCGAGAGAGAGTGAAGAAGCTACTACGGGAGAATGAGAGAAAGAAAAGAATAAGAGAGAAATGTATACGTGTGAGCCCTACTACTTTTCTTGAAAAAATACGTGTGAGCCCTACTACTTTTCTTAGAAAAATTGCTAATAACCACTCTAACTTTAACATTTATTCATTTAAATTCTTGAGAATTTGTAAAAAATTTTTAAATTAAAAATTAAAATTTTTATTCTTAAATTTTTTTTATTAATTCAAAAAATATATTTTTTACGTAATTAAATTTTTTAATAAATTTTAAATATTTATAAAAATTATTGAAGTATTACATGATAGCTGTGATAGCACCATGAAGGGTGCCATATGGAAGCAATCCATTCTCGAAACAAGGCGCATGAGACGTGATTTGATCCCCTCCAGATGTCTCCCTTTAAATTTTCCTCTTATAGACACAAGTATCTTAGTGAAAAAAAAATGACCAACTTTTTTTCAAACCCATTGGATCATTAATTCTAACGGTGGGATCCAATCCCGCGCGAGACAGGGTACGCTTCTATTAGTGCAGTGTGTGACACCAATAACGTAGTTTGATTTGGGACGGAAACTCTGATTCTTAAACCCTTCAAACCTCCGACCGGTACTTCGCCGGTGGCCGATAGTTCAAAATGCAGGGTATCGTAGCTGCGAGAAACCTATTAAAGAGGGTTTCATTCAGACAAGTACGTCTTCTTCCTCTATCGTTTCTATTCTAACTGTCATGTCGTATCTCGTTAGTTCTGTGTGATTACTGGTGCGGTCAGATATTTAATGCTGTGGATGACACTTTAATACTTCTAATTCTTCCAAGTTTAGTTTTTTTAGGCATTCAACTGTTGGCTTTTGCCTCCTCAGTTTTACTCTTTGCTCTTTTTTAATTTTGTCTTTTGCTGATTTAGTATATTTGTGTGCATATTGCTGTTTGGTTTTTGATACCAGAAGGTACATGATTCTTTTTTTTTTTTTCTTTTCCTTATCAAGTTGTGGAAGAATTAGGAGATTCATTTGGGTAACTAACTACTTGGTATTTACCAGTTTGGCTCACAGGTTCTAGTTTCTCGTTCGTATTACACTGCGGATATTGTTGATATTGGACAGCCAACCCCTGCATCTCATCCGCAGGTGCTGTTAACTAAATATTTTCCCTATTTTTTCTTCAAAATAAGTACAGGTTCGACAAACACTTATCGCATACTGATTCTCATTTATTTATTGTAATTAATTAGCATAGCATTGTTTCATGTTACCTTGCAGCTACTAAAAGATGGAGAGATTACACCTGGCATAACTACTGATGAATACATCCTAAGGAGAAAAAAGTTGTTGGAACTTCTCCCTGAGAAGAGTTTGGCCATCATTTCGGCTGCCCCCATAAAGATGATGACAGATGTTGTGCCTTATACATTTCGACAAGATGCTGACTATTTATACATCACAGGCTGCCAACAACCTGGTGGCGTAGCAGTTTTAGGTCATGACTGTGGTTTGTGCATGTTCATGCCTGAAGCTAAGCCTCATGTGTGTCTGATAGTTTATGATAAAACTCTCTTTATAGCTTTCTACTGCAATTCTTTTCTTTGATTAATTTCAAGTTTTATTATATTGGGTTATGTACATTGTTTTGTTACATTTTAGAAAATTGTATATCTATCTGTTCAGTAATAATCGTTTGTTCATCTAATTACATATATTTCATCTTTTAAAATTTAAATAATTTGTTCAATTATATATCATGAGATTCAATTATGCATTTGATTAACCCATGTGTGACTTTCCTCTTGTGGTTTCTTTTATAGTTATAAAATGAATAAGTACCTCATCTTGAAGGTAAAATGATTTTAGAATCATAAATTTGTATAGGATGTGATTTGGCAAGGTCAAATAGCTGGAGTTGATGCAGCAATAGATATATTCAAGGCTGACAAGGCATATCCGTTTAAAAAATTGCAAGAGGTGAGTCATATGTGCTATCAACTATTAAAATGTGCAATTAACTTTATGATAAATAGATATTGTCTAGCCATTTATTGTGACCAGTACACAGAATTGTTTCATAGATAAGCTAGCTGGCATGACTTGCTTAGCATACTTTTTATACTGATCTAAATAACTAGTAATCATCAAGCATCTCTTTGATCTCTAAGCATAAAGCATTATGCTTATTGGTATTGAAATTTGATGATCAGAGTTCCATTACGTCCCAGTCTGAGATAGGTAGAATATCATATATGCCTTAACTTCAATGAACCAGAACTTCAGATGCCACCCACCATGTGATTTGTAATTGATATGAATGCCCATTTGCTGTTTCATGATTTTTTTTTTTCATCTTCTTAAGAAACTTATTTTTATTTCTTCATAAATAGATTTTTGTTGACATTATTAGTTTATGGACCCAGATCCTTCCAGATATGATAAGGGGATCCTCAAAATTGTTCCACAATGTTGAGACTGCAATTCCAGCATATATGAGCCTGGAGGCCTTTCAAAAGCTAGCCTACTCTAACAATGTAAGGGATCTGTCTATTTACACCCATCAGCTACGGTGGATAAAGTCACCAGCAGAGCTCAAGTTAATGAAGGAATCTGGATCAATTGCATGCCAGGTACTTTAAACTATGGCTGATGAATGCAGTATCTGTAACTGCTTTTTCATACTAGTTAAAAAGTAACTTTAGGACTGTCAAAAGTCAACCAGTCTCATAAGACATGGATTCTTTTACACTAATGGTATAATTTGAATATTTTTTGGTCTTGAGTAGGCTCTTTTGTTGACAATGTTGCACTCAAAGATGTACCCTTATGAAGGTATGCTAGCTGCAAAAGTTGAATATGAATGCAAAATGAGAGGTGCTCAGAGAATGGCGTAAGTATTTTTTCATTCCAAAGTTGACCTTTTAATTGCAAATTTTCATGTTTGACTACTTATCTGTGCTATTGATTATATGAGAACCTTCCACCACAGTGATTGAGTTTATTTGTGGAAAGTAGTTATATGTTTAGGCATAACTTTTTTTACTGGTTTGTTTCAGGTTCAATCCTGTGGTTGGTGGTGGGCCTAATGCAAGTGTTATACATTATTCTAGGAATGATCAGAAAGTAAGTTACCTGCCAAATGCCACCTCCTTGGATGTGGATTTTCCATGTTTCTAAATCTGTATCATATTTGGCAGATTAAAGATGGAGATCTTGTTTTGATGGATGTTGGTTGTGAGTTGCATGGGTATACCAGTGATCTTACACGTACCTGGCCGCCTTGTGGTGGCTTTTCTTCTGCCAAGGTTAGCATAATCAGTTTCTTTTAGCTGCCCCCTCATGTTTCACTGAGTTCTAAGATGAAAACTACCCACTCCATGCATGCCTTGGTTCCATTTAGATAGTCTTATGGTATCTCAAACCTCACGGTCTTTTGATAAATATTGCTTTTCATGCCAATAACATGGGCTCATGGCTCATGGCTTTTTGAATATTTCAGGAAGAGCTTTATGAGCTTATATTGGAAACGAACAAGCAATGTGTAGAGCTTTGTAAACCTGGTATTAGCATTCGGGAAATACACAATTATTCGGTATCTTTACTTTTATGCCCTTTTCTCAATAATTGGCCATAAAATCAGAAACCATGTCTGTTTTCTTTTATATGCCCTATTATTTGCCAGTTCATGAATGGACTGAAGAAAACCTGTTTTTTGATTTTTCCCCCTTCCCTATTTCTCAGTACTCTACTTAGATATAAGCAATTGGAGCTATAAAGTTCCCACAAGTTTGAAAGCGTTTAGGAAATTTCTGGCCATGTAGATTGGTATGATGATTAAGTGAAGAGAAATGTATAAATAATTTTTTTGATAGAAAAAGAAGTATTATTACTGAGAAGAGGGAGAAACAAAGGAAAAAAGAAAAACAAAAAAGAAAAAAGGGAGGACAAGAGATGTATAAATAATCCCTGGTAATTGAATTTTTTTTTCCTCCTTAAGGACCAAATAACCATGAAGTTGATATTCATTTTTTACCCCCTAGTATTTTGAATTAATGCAAAAGCAAAGAAAAGATCTTTCAATAATCTTTTGCACTATATTAGCTGAGGAAGTAAAACCTATGCATGATGAACACTGTATTGTATTTGTTTAAACTATGAGAATAGTTTTAAATAATCTGCAACGGTCATAAACTGTGCTAGTGCTTGAATTTCTCTTTGCTAGACTGGTCTGTGTTTTTGGGTGGCGTCTTGCTTCTGCTTCACTGGAATACAATCTTTCTGCTTATTCAATTAGCTGCTTGAATCTTGCTTATCTTTATTGACATTGACATGATCTGGTTGCATAGGTTGAAATGCTGCAGAAAGGATTCAAGGAGATTGGAATTTTGAGAGATATTCGAAGCAGTGCCTACCATACATTGAACCCTACTTCTATAGGTTTCTCATGCATATATTGAAATACAGCTTGGTTAATCTTTTCTCTGACATAGATTGAGAGAATTTTTTTTAAAGCTACAATGTCTTAAGAACTTAGTTTAAAACTATAAAGATGATGATATCTAACACAGACTGGATGTGTATTTAATCATGTTTTATTTGTTCAGGTCACTATTTAGGAATGGATATTCATGATTCTTCAATGGTCAGCTATGACTGTCCTCTGACGCCAGGTGTTGTAAGTTGTCTCCCTGACTGTTGAGCTTCATTCACTGCCCTGCAGTTTCTCTAAATCTGCGATAAGTTCAGCAACTGGAACTTTAATATATCACATATCAACTGTGGGTTGTTACGATTAACTCTGCGGCTCTGCCTTATTCTTATAAAGCTGTAGTGGATGCACTAAACTGTGAGCCTAATTGTAGTTCCAGTTTATTTGGTTTTGATATTTCCATCTAAAATGTTGAAAGGTAACAGATACTGAAGTTCAACTGATCTAAAAATTGCTACATACAACACGCTTGAGTTATGTATAACTGAAGGAAGTCTTAAAAATGGCACCGAGGGATGCACTGCTGGCGATTAACTGGTTATCATCACGTGTCATTTGTATAAATAAAAATATTTTCTGGCTGAAGATGACAGATTTTCCCCTCCTTAAATAAGAAAAAGGGGCAACCTTGCAGGAGTTTATTGGCTTCTTTAGTAAATCAACCATGCTTTAGCTCTGCTGATTGACATTGTTCAGTATTAGCTAACAGATTGCCCTTTTTTCATTTTTGAGCAGGTGATAACTATTGAGCCAGGAGTGTACATCCCATCATCTTTTGATGGTCCAGAGAGGTACATATTGATCTCCGAAAAATCATTTAAACTTAAAATTAAATTGTTACAAGTTGAGTGTGTAGTGCATGCTCCTCTAGCGAAAATTCTTTGGTCCACCTTCATTTACAAAACATAGAAATTCATGAGGTTCCACTAACCAGACTGTACTAGTCAATCAACTGGAGTCGCAAGCAATAGTTCCCGGCATGTTCATTATCTTCTTGATTGTTCAAAAAATTTTGCTGAATTGCAGTGTCCTTACAAACTGCAGCAGCCCCCCCCCCCCCCCCCCCCCGCGGCAAAAAAAAAACAACAAAAACACCCCAAAAGAAAATAAGAGATTCACCACTACATCTGGATCTTCAATTTTCCATTTGAGAGTTGTGAATCTTATTTATCGATTTATCTATGTCAGTTGTGAATCTTCTTTCTCACATGATTTGTAACCATAAACTTCATAGAATATGAGTTTGTCTTCTATCTTGGCATTAAATGTCCCCGATTTTCTTTGCCATATAAATCATGTTTGGAGGATGTGCAATGTAGGTACCGAGGCATTGGGATAAGAATTGAGGATGAGGTTCTCATCACTGAAACAGGTTATGAGGTAATTACCTTTCATGAGTTTATTTTTAAATTTAATTGAAATTAGTTTATCAAATTTTGATGGCTAGAGGAGATGTGGTGACTCCAGTTCTTTTTACAATGATTGCTATGTCATTTGCAATAAGCGGAGTTAAATCTTCTAATCAAGCTCTGATGGGGCGTTTGATTTGTGGAATATTTTGAAGGTCCTTGAGAAATTATACAAGAATGATATAATCTCATGTTTTTTCTCAAGTTTTAAAAAATGATCTCTAGATATGTAATATTCCCATGAATCCAACATTCCCACAAAATCTCCAATTTTCTATTCCAATAGGATGGGAGAGTTGGGAATGTTAAAAGAGTCTCATATGATTGGAATGCTAAGTCAACAGACTATTTTACTCCTACTATAACTCATTTATTAAGTTGCTATTGTAGTCAAGTCCTCATTTAGGGGTGTCAATATTTGCCTATCCTACCCAACGTTGTAAATGGGATCTAGTGGACTGGATTGGGCTGGGCTAAAGGTTCATGTAATTGTAAATAGCACCACCAGCTCGCCTTATACATATATAACTATAAAAAAAATATTGGATCAAGTCCCTTTCCTTTAAATGTCATTCATGCCACAGGCTTCATCCAAACAACAATGAAAAAGGCCTGCCTTTTTGTAATTAGTTTTTATATATTTTAATATATAGTATATTTTAATATTATATATGTGTGTGATAAAGTTTAAATACTATGATCTGTAATTTATACAATATACATATAATATAAATGTATTATTTTATAATTTTAATATATTTTTTGAAAAAATATATAATGAAAATGGGCCTGGCTGGGATTATGAAAAGGCTGAGGCATTTTTGTGGAGTTCTCATTCAGTTTTTGGCAAATGGGGTCGTGTGGTCTTTTCAGCCTATGATAAAATTCTTTAGTAGGTCATGATCTTTGTATACATCTAAATAACCCTTTTAAAGACTACAAAAATGAACGAGCTAGTAGATCTTGCAAAAAAAAACAGTCACCTTTGGAAGCAACATATGTACTGCTGATCGTGAACCACTAACTGATATTTTGACAACTCAGGTCCTTACAGCATCAATTCCAAAAGAAGTGAAGCACATTGAGTCGTTGCTTAATAACTGCCTTGGAACGGGGATGGATAGCCTTAATAATATGAGAGCCACCTCAAGTTGATAATATATTGTCCGTACACAAGAACAAGGACAGTCTACTTTCCCAAGGTGCATGCCGACGTCCTAAGCCCATGAGCAACCAACTGCATTAATTACCCATGTTTTTGGACCTCTTGCTTATGAGGTTCAAGCAGGGCAACATCAAAATGTGCTGTTTCTTTTTTGGGAAATGGAAGAGGGGGGGGGGGGGGTGTGTTCTGTCATTACTCATTAAAATTATTGCATTGTTTAGTGACTAATTAAATAGTGTTTATGATGGACATTGTTTCATCCTTTTCCCAGTATTCTGTAGTTTTACCATAGGTCTTTGAATTGTGCAGATGAGAGTGTTTCAGTCATTTGAGTGCTTTGAAATTCTTAATGAGAAATAAAAGATTTCCAGTTTAGGCATCTTTTTGTAGCGACAAAAGGGAAGGGGAAGATGGTTGAAGTTGATCCAGAAAAGTAACACTTGGTGGTTTATTTAATCTTCCTAATAAAAGTGAGTACCTGACACGACAACTACTCAATTTAGATAGTTACAGACATTTAGTTTAGTTTAATGAAAATATTTTTTTAAAAAATATTTCTTAAAATAAGTTTAAATTTAAAAATATTAATAATATATTTTCAGTGTTTTAAAAAATATATTTAAAAAATAAAAAATAAAAATTAAAAAAATATTATCACAAACTAAATATAAAGTTTCTCCTTTATAACGTTGAACATTATTAGAAAAGTAAAATGAGAATGTAAAGAGAAATCATAATGCTGAATGATTCATTATGTATTACTGCGTAGAAGCCAATACAGAATATATAGGTAATTCTGTAACAGAATAGAAGACACGTGGTGATAGAGAGAAAAGAAGGAAAAACAGAAAATACAAATGGACCAAAAATACAGCTGGAATGACTCAATTTACATATAAGAAATATATCTCAAAAATATTGGAAATTATGCTTTAACAGCCTCCCGCGATCCGAGCGGTGGTGAAACCACAGAGAGGGTCGTTCTAAGTTGCTGGAATCGCGGTGTAGGTAATGGTTTGGTTATGATGTTAGCAAGTTGATCTTTACTGGAGACAAGCTTGAGAGCAAGAAGCTTTGAAGCAAGCCTTTCACGCACAAAATGGTAGTCAAGTGCAATATGTTTGGTGCGAGAGTGCATAACTGGATTGGCAGCTAGGTAGGAGGCTCCCAGATTATCACAGCAAAGAAGCGGGGAAGTCTTGAGATAAATGCCAAGTTCACCTAATAAAGATTGAAGCCATATTACATCACAAGTAGCAACTGCAAGTGATTTATATTCAGCCTCTGTGCTAGAGCGAGCAACAGTAGGCTGTTTTCGGGAACACCAAGAGATTAGATTGAGTCCAAAATATACTAGGAAGGCACCGGTGGAGCGACGATCATCAGGACAACTTGCCCAATCAGCATCAGAATAAGCTGTGATCTGAAAAGAATTAGAGGGTTGAAGAAGAAGGCCATAATTGAAAGTGCCACTTAAGTAACATAAAATTCTTTTAACAGCCTGCCAGTGAACATCTGTAGGAGAGTGCATAAATTGGCAAACCTTGTTTACCACAAAAGCAAGATCAGGGCGTGTAAAGGATAAATACTGTAAACTTCCTACTGTGCTCCGATAAAGAGTAGGGTCAGACATGGAGATGCCATCATGAACGCTAAGTTTAGACATAGAAGGTGCCATAGGGGAATTCACTGGCTTAGCATTAAGCATATTCGTTTTCTTCAACAGATCAAGAATGTAACGTTGTTGAGAGAGAAATAATCCAGAAGATAAATGATGCGCCTCAACACCCAGAAAATAAGACAAGGCACCCAAATGTTTAACAGGAAAAAGCTTGCCAAGAGAAGTAATTAGTTCTTGAACAGCAGCACCACTGGAACCCATAATTAAAATATCATCTACGTAAATTAAAACATAGATGGAATGAGATGAGGTGCACCTGATGAACAGAGAGGCATCAGACCGCGATGGACGAAAACCAACAGAGATAAGCTGGTCACTCAATTTAGCAAACCAAGCTCGCGGAGCTTGCTTGAGGCCATATATGGCTTTTTGCAATTTACAGACAAAATCAGGAAAATCAGGATGCTTAAAACCAGTAGGCTGAGACATATATACATCCTCAGACAAATCCCCATGTAGAAAAGCGTTCTGAACATCTAATTGTTGAACAGACCATCCACGAGAAATGGCAATTGCAAGCAATAAACGAATTGTAGTGGGTTTTACCACAGGAGAAAAAGTCTCAGAATAGTCCAAACCTGGTTGTTGATGATACCCTTTCGCAACAAGGCGAGCTTTAAATCGGTCAATAGAGCCATCAGGTTTGCGTTTAACCCTGAAAATCCACTTGGTACCAAGAATATTTTGAGAGGAAGATGGAGGAACCAGTTTCCAAGTATTTGTGGAGCGAAGAGCAGCAATTTCAGCATCCATAGCTTCACGCCATGCTGGATGTTTAAGAGCTTCAGTCACTGACGATGGGGATTCCGGTGGAGAAGGTAGAAGGGCAGCAGTGTTCATCTTGGGCCAGGGAAGCATGTCATTAGGAAGACTTTTAGGGCAAAAAATATTATTCTGTGAGCGAGTAACCATTTGATGCTGGCGAGAGGATAAAGTAGCAGGAGGAGCAGAAGGATTCGGAGAAGGCAAATGCTGCTGAGAAGAGCTTGATGAAGAAGAAGGTAAAGTGGTGGCAGAAGATGAATGGCGCACGTGGGATGAGGGAGACAAGGCAGTTGAGTCATGAGTAGATAAGGGAATTTCGGGTAGTGGAGAATGAGGTGGCATTTTGGATGTATTGGAAGTATTTGATGAAGTGGGTGTATTGAATGAAGTGGATTGGGCCATATTGGGTGACGTTGGAGAGGATGAGGCATGTTGGGTTGTAGAGGTAGGATGGTGGGTCGTGGGTAAAGTCAAAGTAGGCAAGGGTGAGGGAATAACGTTATTGGGCTGACAAGATTGAGGGTTATTTGTATTTGAAAAAGGCACAGAATTTTTAGAGGAAAAAGGAAAAATATTTTCATCAAAAATTACATAATTAGAAAAATAAATGCGATTAGTAGGATAATGATAACAAATATATCCAGAATGATTTGAACTATATCCCAAAAAAATACAAAGTAAGGAACGAGGTTGAAGTTTATTTTTATTGTATCCTTGAAGATGAGGCCAACAAGCACACTCAAAAACACGAAGTTTAGAAAAATCTGGATGGTTGTGAAAAAGAATTTCAAAAGGAGATTTATTAAAAAGAATAGGTGTTGAAAGACGATTAATTAAATAAACTGCAGTAGACATAGCATAATCCCAAAAATGATGAGGAATAGAGGCATGAGCCATAAGAGCAAGACCGGTTTCAACAATATGGCGATGTTTACGCTCAACAATACCGTTTTGATAGTGAGCATGAGGACAACTACGACGATGATAAATACCAATAGACTCTAAGGTTTTATTTAGAGAGCGAAATTCACCGCCCCAATCAGATTGGAGAATTTTAATTTTATGATTAAATAAACGTTCAACATGAAGACGAAAAGTAGAAAAAACTGAAAGAACTTCAGATTTAGTACGTAGAGGAAAAAGCCAAGTAAATCTTGAATGATCATCAACAAAAGTCACATAATAACGATAACCAGAATGTGATAAAATTGGGGATGGTCCCCAAACATCACTATGAATTAGATACAATGGATGAGGTGAATTATGAGCCACAGGGAGATGAGATAGGTAATGACTTTTAGCAACACGGCAGTTTGGACAGCTGGTAGCAGAAGTTGGTGACTGTGTTGGAAGGCCATAAGTGCGAATTATTTTATTTACTATCCGAAAAGCTGGATGACCGAGACGTTGATGCCAATGAAGAAAAGAGGTACGGGTACCTATGTGCGCCTTAGGACTGGAGAGGGAATAAAGATGATGGTTACTTGGTCCTTGGAGGAGGATGGCCTTGGTGCGAGAATCCTTCACCAGAAAGAAATTATCATGAAATTCAAAATAAACATTATTATCTTTGCAGAACTGAGAAACAGATAGAAGATTTTTTGAAATTAAAGGAACATGCAAAAGATTAGAGAGCAGAAATTTGCCAGAGGAAGTGGACAAGTTCCCAAACCCAAGATGCTGTATAGGTAAAGATGAACCATCACCGATCTCAACTTGATCTGACCCATAATAAGAATTAGCTGAGATATTCAGATTTGAGAAGTCTGAAGTCATATGATGCGTTGCTCCAGTATCTGGGTACCAGAGGTGAGAATCATGAGCACCAATTGATGAATAGTTCACAGCTACTGAAGGCGGTGGTGACTCCTGGTAACTTTGATTAAATTGATAATAACAAGTAAGAGCTCCATGCCCTGGTCTGCCACAAACTTGACAGGTGATTGTATTAGAAGAATTTCGGCCACCACCAGGAGAGCCCCCACGGCCACCACTATTAAAAGTGTTGAAGAACCTTCCACTGTTACTTCAACCACCAAAGCGCCCACGGTTTCCTCGACCACCCCATCGACCCATGTTACCCCGTCCTCTGTTGGATTGATTTGAAGCCATAACAGCTGTGTTTGCTGTAATTTCTGGTGTTGCAAGGGTTGAAGAGGATTGATGGTTCAGGCGCGCCTCAAAGGTAAGGAGATGACTGAGAAGTTCCATTGAGGACGGCGATGGAAGGCGTGTTGACAGGGAAGCAACAATTGGATCAAAATTTGACCCGAGACCCGACATTAGATGCGTGGCGAACTCAGTATCAGAGAGTGATTTCCCAGCGGCAGCAAGAGAATCGGCCAGAGCTGTAACTTTCAGATGATACTCTGTTACAGAATCTCCTCCCTTCTTGATTGTAGCTAGTTGAGAGTAAATCTGAATATATTTAGCTTGGGTTTGATTTATGAACAGAGTCTCCAGTGTTTTCCAGATTTCTCTACTAGTTTTACATTATATAACATGAGTGATTAGGTTCTCAGATAGGGAGGAAATTAAGACAGAAAGAATCAACTGGTCCTGATGAAACCATTTTGCATAATCAGGATTGGGACTATTATCGGTGAGCAACTGCAATGGTGGAGATACAGTGCCGTCGACATAGCCAAAAAGTTTCTGACCATGAAGGTAGGGAATCATCTGTGCTTTCCATATTAAATAATTATCTTGATTTAATTTTACTGTAACAAAGTGTGGTATTGAGTTTATGGGTGAAGAAATTTGTGTGACTGTGGAAACAGATGCAGAGAGGGGAGGACTGGATGATTGTGTGCTTTCAGCCATACTTGACATTGATGGTCAAGCAGGCTCTGATACCATATTAGAAAAGTAAAATGAGAATGTAAAGAGAAATCATAATGCTGAATGATTCATTATGTATTACTGCATAGAAGCCAATACAGAATATATAGATAATTCTGTAACAGAATAGAAGACACGTGGTGATAGAGAGAAAAGAAGGAAAAACAGAAAATACAAATGGACCAAAAATACAGCTGGAATGACTCAATTTACATATAAGAAATATATCTCAAAAATATTAGAAATTATGCTTTAACAAACATAATAAAACAATAGCAAAATTTTCATAACCACGGGAAGTACTAAAATATATTTCCTTACCAACCACAGGACAAAGGGGGTAAGAAATCCGACCTCAGAACCAAACCTTGGAAGCAGAATTTATGCAAAATAGAAGGTGATATAGCCAATACACTCCTTTTGAAAAGGACATTACATGAGGCTTCGAAGTCATCGGTTCATTACAAGCAACTTAGCCTATGGCCACGGCTTCATATTTTGATTGTGTAATACGGCATGCTCTAAGATGTAGTTGTTATGAAAGCTAGAAACATGTATGGCCAAAATGTTATATAGAGAAGGTTGTCGGATGATATCCGTTGTGTTTCCATGTGTTATTGTCATGTTGCCAGAATATTCAATGTAGCACCAAAGTAAATAAATCCAGTTGTTCGGACAGTATGAAATTGATTAGTCTGGTGGCAGTTGGCTGCCCACTCTTTCATCATAAATGTCAGCTGTCACCTCCCGTCATCCTACCAATTTTTGGTTAAAACCTCTAAAATCTATAAACTAACTAATTTCAATTAATATGATAGCGTTGATTTTCTATAAATGCTTAAATTTAAAATCTTGCATAAGTATGAATCTGAGAGCAGACCCTCGACGTAGAAAGGAATTACATTACTGATTACAAGGTAATGTAAATTTGAGGGCCATCGTGACATGTGGCACCGACTTTTAGGATTAAAAACATCATATTACCAAGAGTGGAATCGAACCCGAGAGGGAGGAGGAGAATTCAACTGCCGTCCATCTAAGCACATGCTCTTGTTCTATATGCTCAACCTTTTGATGTGTAAAGAAATACTGTTATTATATATAAAACTCAAAATAATATATACAAATTATTATATATTATAAAATAATAATAAATCTTATAATAGAGAAATATGTTATTATTTTATATAACTTATTTTAAATTATATTAAAATTTAAAAATTTTAGTAACAAATTTTATAATATAAATTTAATTATTATTAAAAATATATTATACATATTAATTTTTTTTTATAATATTTCAATTTAAGGTTTGAATCTTGTCTATTTTTTAATATTTTAATATCTGTAATATATACATTAATTATATTATTTTAATATTTTACAGACATTAAAATTTTATAGATATTAAAATATTAAAATATATAATTAATGTATATGACACATATATTAAAATATTAAAATATCGAATTATGGTCAAACCAGTTGAATTAAAATATTATAAAAAATAAATTTAATATCCATAATATATTTTTAATAATATTCAAATTTATATTATAAGATTTGTTATTAAAAATTTTAAACTTTTATATAATTTAAAAGGAGTTATGTAAAATAATGACATGTTCTTCTATTAAAAGATTTGTTGTTGTTTTATAATATATAATAATTTGTGATTGTTTTGATATTTTAATATTTTAATATCTATAAAATTTTAATATCTGTAAAATATTAAAATATTAAAACATTGGACAATATGGTTGAACCAGTTGAATTGAAATATTATAAAAAATATTTTAATATGCATAATATATTTTAATAATAATTAAATTTAAATTATAAAATTTGTTATTAAAATTTTAAAACATTAATGTAATTTAAAATAAGTTATGTAAAATAATGATATATGCCTCTATTATAAGATTTATTTTATTTTATAATATATAATAACTTATGTATATTATTTTGAGTTCAGTATATAATAACAAAATCACTTTATATATTACATGTTAAGTAAATATGTTAATAGCACATGCTTGTTTGGAAGGCATTTGCACATTCTCCCTCCCAGTTGCAGGTTGGATTCCATTCTTTGTAGTTGGGATATTTTTAATTGTAAAATTAGATGCCACATGTCATGACATGATTGACCCTCAAATTTATATTAGGTAACGTAATTCCTCCTACGGCAAATGATCTTCTTTCAATTTCTTACTCTTTTTATTTTTTTTTGAACAAATAAAAAAATTTTCCATTAAAAGTAGATATGCACATAAAACTTGGTACATAAGATAATACAAGATTTTAAGATAATAAATACTAATTAGACCTAAACTCATAGAAAAAATTAAGTGAGGCTTCCCTCCTATACATAAGAGCCTCATATGTGTAGGAGAGAAATTAAGAATCGTTTAATCAGTTTGATTCAACGGTTTTCATTTATTTAATTTTTTTTTATAAGGATCAACTGATTTAGTAATAATTGTAAATACAATAATAAATATAAAATGATAATTATAAATTTTGTAACTTATAAAAATATTATAAAAATACTAAATAAATGAAATTTATTAGATCAAAAATCTAATGAAGTCCCTTTCCTTCTTATACATAGAAAGCTTCTATGCAAGGGAAGCTTCATCCCAACCAATAGGATTAAAACTAGAAAAACCTAACCCAAATCAGCTAAATCCTACTAATTTACTCAATTACACATCAATCATTTTCGTTGGCCCACATTGCAACCTCCCCCTTCCACCTTTAATGCGCCATAAATATGAGACTAAAGAAACTGAAGCACTCAATAATGAAGACACTTCCCCCGTGGCATTTGCCCAAGTTTATGAGAAACACAGGGGTAGTTTCATAACTTGGAGATCTATATTAACCCACTTAGTCCCCCAGACTCTTCACAAACTCCATCTCGTTTATTACAAAGTATCAGAAGCAAGCATACCAGCAAGATGTCTCTAATCACAGAGGA
Organism: Biancaea sappan; assembly: GCA_037074585.1. NCBI lineage: Eukaryota > Viridiplantae > Streptophyta > Magnoliopsida > Fabales > Fabaceae > Biancaea > Biancaea sappan. Next base: position 38,186,415 of record CM073496.1, read on the forward strand.
GATGAGGGCCAAAGCAGAGATGTATCAAGGAGACGAAATGTGCCAAGAGAAGTCCAAGTTTTTGCTGACAGAAAAGGGGCTCCCCAATGGGCTCTTGCCCTTGAAGGACATCGAGGAATGTGGGTATGTGGAGGAGACTGGGTTTGCATGGCTGAAGCAGAAGAAGACCTTGACCCACAAGTTTGAGAAGATCGGGAAGCTGGTGTCGTACGAGCCTCTGGTCACAGCCTACGTGGAGAAAGGAAAGGTGAAGAAGCTAACTGGTGTGAAGGCCAAGGAGCTCATGGTGTGGGTGACACTGCATGAAATATGTTTGGATGAGCCTCCCACCGGGAAGATCACCTTCAAGGCACCTGCAGGGCTAACGAGGTCATTTCCAGTTTCAGCCTTCGTGATAGAAGACGAAGCCCAGGCTGTGACTGAGAACAAGGTTAAAGAAGCTGGTGATACAGCTGTGGAAGTCAAAGAGGTCTGATTCCGTGTTATGATTCTGAAACTTCTTCTACGTTGATTGTTTTCTTTGTCTTCTATCTCATGTCCTTGCAGTGTTATAGCTATATGCTGATGCTATATATAGTAATGAATAATTTAGTTTTAATTTTTATAAAATTTATGCAATCTAATTTTAAATTATGATTGAGTTGATTTTTAAATTTTAGGAGAAAATTACTGACTTGTCAAAATATAAATAAAAATAGCACTGAATCGAGACTATAATAAATATTTCTGCAATGCAGAGATGTTAAAGCAAATCTATTGGTTTAAAGTATTATGTAAATACCATATTAACAGAGTTAGAGATCATAATAAGACAAAAGATAAGAGGTAATCAGACTGTTTATTAGTTCAAAAAATGATTTAAGATTGAAGAAAAGAAAAGGATCAGTTGAAATTCAAGCATGAGTAAAATATTTAATTTTGTAACTTGGTTCAAGAAAAAAAAAAATACCCACGTATGAAACTATCTAAATTTAAGTAAAATTGTCCTTTTGATTCTTATAATTTTGTCTATTTTTGAATTCGGTCCCGGCACCTTATAATTTCAGCAATTAGATTTTGAGAAACCAAATTAGCCTCGCATATGCTACAGAGGCATTAAGAGGAAAGACTAAGGGAAAACGACAAGATTAGAAATCAAACTCAACGTTAAGCGAACCTCAATTTCTATATTCTCTTTACTACATATTTTTTTGGATTTAATATCAAATGAAATTGAGAAAATCTTTAAGCTCGGTTCGCTCCAGCTTCCAATATCAACCTTTGAATTAATCTAACAGTTGACATTTGGGATGCCTTTTTGTTTTTGTTTTTTTTAAAAATAACACAATTAATCTTAAATCGTCTGATCAGACTTAACGATAATAATATATATTCAACGACTTAAAATATATTTTTATAAAATTATAATGAATATAAAATTTAATTTATTACAATATAAAATTACAATATTCAGTTTTTAACTTTTATTTTTACGGGAAGTCATGTAAATGTAATTTTATTTTTTTAAATTAAATTATTTTTTATTGTAATTTTACTGTATTTTTATATTTCTATAAATTAATTTCTATTTGTATTATATTTTTATTGTAACTTTAAAATTTTCTAAATTTAATTTTAGTTGTATCGTATTTTAATTTTAATTTTAATTTTAATTTTAATTTTTTTAAAATTAAATTCTAAATTTATTGTAATTTTATATTTTAATAAATTAAATTTTATATTTATTATAATTTTATTGTAATATTATAAAAATATATTTTAGATTATTGGATCTGATTATCACTATCTGTGATTTGATAATTTAAGATTAATTGTGTAATTTTTTATTAAAAAATAAAACAAAAAGACATTTAGATTAATCCAATGGCTGAATCCCGATTTGAATCAAAGGAGCTTAGAAACTTTTAAGTATTCTTTCTCGAGTTCAATTTTTGGAAGTGTGTACAGAATAAACACATATGAAAAGGGTCACTGTCTTTGACATTTGATCCATTAGTCTCCCAATCTTTGGATAAGAGATACTCTAAGCTAACCCAAAAAAAAAAACGCAAATAAGAACATGCGAATAATGAATGAAAAATAAAAAATAGAATCATTGGGGTGAGAGAGATAAAGAGAGAGCGATAATTTTTGGAAGAAAAAAAAATCTGAGCTTAAACTCATGTCATGTAATGTAGAGAGAGAGAGAGAGAGAGAGAGAGAGAGAGAGATAATTTTTGGGGAAAAAAAATTAATACTCTGAGCTTAAACTCAGAGTTCGTATTTGGTATTTGTATTTAAGAATAAACATTATGTTTGTCTTAATTTAAGTTATTAGATTTAAATCTAACAATATAGATATCAAATAATAATTTTGATAAATTTTATTTTTTAAAAAAAATTAAAATTTAAACTGTTAAATTTAAAATACAACAGTTCATATAAGGTACAGTAATTATTTTTATAAGATAAGTATTGGATTCCAACTTTTAAACTCATGTCATGTAATGTGATGAAACTTCACATAAATCGTGTGAACGGCACATGGGTAAGCAAATACGGTAGTATAGAAAATCCTTATTCTACTTTCCTATATTTTTGTTCTCTACTAAAAATAAGATATGAATATACTTTTTTTAAAACAACCAATTACATGTTATATTATAAAAAATATAAAGTAATCATACACTCTGATTATTAATTAGATAATTATATACTTATTATATTATAATTAAAAAAATATAATAATAAAGATATATAAAGATACAAATATTCTCCTTTTCTTGGTTAATATCAACCTTGTTAATTCAAAGGACTAACGTACGTCTTAAGTCTTAACACGAACAATTGATTGACACGGTCCATTGTTTATCCCTAACAGTGACAACATGAGCCATGGTATAGTTCCTAGATGTATATTTGAGGACCACGTCCAAAACAACCAACCCTGCCCATTGTATTATAATTTAACGAACACGCTGTTGAGAAACGTCAACGCATATCACGTGCATGGGATTACATCTAAGAAGGGTTTAAAAAGGTTGCTATGTATAGATCTATCTCTATCTTATCCTCACTTTCATATTTCCCAATTCCCATGAACACCAATTCACGGGAATTACTTCCAAAAAAACCAATCTATTTTTTTTGTTCTTCAAAGATTTTTTTTTAATTTATTCATTCAAAAATAAAATTTTTATTTGATCTCCAAAATATTTTTTTATGATTAAAATAGTCATTATTAAATAAAAAAATTTCATGTAATTATTATATGATGATATAAATTTTAATTCCCACAAATGTTTTCTAGAAGGATAATTTTGATTAGCAACAATTGTTTGGAAAAATAAATAAAAAAAATCATTTTTAAAGAAATAAATTGAAAGAAAAATAAAATAAAATAATTAATTTACTCTTATATAATTACTAACTAATATATATGATTTTTGAATTTTTTTAATAATTGGTCTTTAAAGTTATATATTAGTACTAAAATAATAATATAGGAATAAAATATAGATGAAAACGTAAAAACAGTTTATAATTTTTTTATTATTTTAAAATAAATAGTGTTATTATAATTTAGTTTTATGTTAAAATTATTTAAAAAATTAACTTGCACTTAGATATATACCAAAATATAAATAATATACTTGCAGCCGTAGAGATATATGTAGATGAAAGGACAGTTTCCAGCATATCCTGTTATTAGGACACAGGTACGTCATACTGTTAGTAGAAGACGTATTTGTAGATTGAATCAGTCAAACTTCATGTGTAGAAGACGTATTTGTAGCACTTCAAGTTTGTTGTAGGATTTTCCGTTGCATGGTTATCGTATCGATCTCACTGAACCACTAAACCAGCCCCAAGCAATTTACTATTCACTGCTCGTACGAGAATATCTCCCTCAATCCAACCCCATTCATACGAGTTTTCCCCATCTCTCTATCCACTACCCCACCCTGTTTCTATGGCCATGTTTTCATCTGCGTGCAGAATTTGTTGGCTTCATCATTTTCTGGTTTTGGCCTTAGAAGATTGCAGATTTGAATAAGCGTTGATATATTAATTCTAGACCGCTGAACTTGAAAAACAGGGGATTATATTATACGTGGAAGAAGATGGCAGACTTGGAAAACATGCTTCTGGAGGCAGCAGGAAGGACGAGTTCTCCTGTTAGAAAACGCCAGAAACTTCCAAAATCAAGATTGAAACGTGAGGGTTCGTATTCTGATGGAGGAAGTGAATCCAGAGACGACGACTCTGACGACGATGCTGATGCTGCTGCTACTTCCAAAAAGCCATCAAGGTCTCAATCCCATGTCCCGTTGAAGAAGAGGTTGGACCCCACCAATCGACCCGACCATGATGCCGCCTCTGCTCACGATGCTGACTCCAGCGACGAATCTGAGGTTGGCAGTGATCTCTACAAGAACGAAGAAGACAGGCAGAGGCTGGCGAAAATGACTGAGCTTGAACGAGAGATGATTTTGTCTGACCGAGCAGCCAAGAAGGGTGAGAAGGAATTCAAAGAGCAATTGAGGTTGAAGAAAAGAGACAGTGCAAAGAGCAGCCAATCATCGAGAAGACCAGAAACGCCGTCGTCTCTTCCACCCTCTGCCAAGGTTCGTTCTTCAGCTAGACATGCCGAGAGGACAGCCTCCAAGGGAGACGCTCTCAGTGAACTGCGAGCAAAACGCATGAAGCAGCAAAACATGGACACTCATGGGAAATCAAGCAAGCCAAAATCATCCAAGATAGCCTCAACGAGCAAGGGACTTCCTTCAGTTAAACCAAAAGTTACGGCGAGTCCAAGTAGCTCCAGCCAGAGTGAGTGTGTGATAAGGTCTGACAGCGACAGAGAGTCCTCGGATAATAACGGTTTGGCTGACAGCGATGATGACAGAAACATGATCGCATCAGAGACACCCACGTTTGAGGACATTAAGGCAATTACCATAAGGAGGTCAAAGCTTGGGAAGTGGTTGATTGAGCCCTTCTTTGAGGAGCTAATTGTGGGTTGTTTTGTGAGGATTGGGATTGGAAAATCGGACCGTGGACCTGTGTACAGACTGTGCATGGTCCAGAGTGTTGACGGGAGTAACCCGGATAGACAGTACAAGGTGGAGAACAGAGTGACTCACAAGCGTTTGATATGTGTGTGGGGTAGTGAGAATTCAGCAGCGAGGTTTCAGATGTCTGTGGTATCAGATTCAGCGCCACCAGAGAAGGAGTATAAACAGTGGGTGAGAGAAGTGGAGAGGACTTGCAGCCAGATGCCAAGCAAGCAGGAGGTAGTGGAGAAGAGGGAAGCGATAAGAAAAACCAACACATACATATACTCAGCAGCCACAGTGAAGCAGATGCTAGAGGAGAAAAAGACTAGGCCACTGAACATTGCAGTGGAGAAGGACCGCTTGAAGAATCAGCTAGAAGTAGCAAAGTGTAATCGAGATGAGGAAGAGATGGAGAGGATCTACACAAGGCTGCAGGAACTGGAAGCAGCCCGGCAAGCCCGGGACAACGATGCCAGGGCAAAAAAGCTGGCTGAGATGAACAAGAAGAACAAGGTTGAGAATTTCAAGAATTTGTCAGAGCTGAAACGAATGGGGTTGAATTTGAAAGCAGGGGAAGATGGATATGATCCATTTTCCAGGAGGTGGACGAGGTCGAGGAATTACTATGCTGGTGAAGCTAAAGAAGGTGAAGGAGAGAAGAATGAAACTGCCAAGGGTGAGAATAGTAAGGGAGTGAAGGAAGGAGGAGGAGGAGATGGAACAGCGAAGGAAGGCGTTAGGACCACAGAGGCAGCACTGCAAGCTGCTGCTGATGCAGGGAAGTTGACAGATACAGTGGCTCCAGTGGATCATGGAACAGAAACAAATATGTTGCATGATTTTGAGTTACCTATTTCATTGGCTGCGCTTCAGAAATTTGGAGGACCACAGGGATTGAGGAATGGATTCTTGGCAAGGAAGCAACATGTAGAAGCCACAGTTGGGTGCCGGGTGCCCGAGAACGATGGGACTAGACATGTTTTGACATTAAGCATCAGCGATTACAAGAGAAGAAGAGGACTTCTTTGAAGTGTGAAAATTTTCAGATTGATAATTGCAACATAAAATGCCAGTTTCAACTGTAGGCTCTGTAATAACTAAAAAATTATCGTACTTGCACATCCTATGAGAATAACTTTGACTATAAAATGAACAATGTCCTCTGTTAATCTCAAAATCAATGATGACAAGGTAAAATTGTTGAAAATTCTGCCCCAAAAGGAGCATATACAATGAGAAAAATTAATATGAACATAACTTAATTTACGAGACAAAGGGGGGGAAAAAAAATCCCATCCCCCCCGAAAGAAAGCCTTCCTAAACACAATTACAGTAGTAATGTGGAACGCATAGTGAATTTCAAAATTCAATTTTCGTTATGTCGTATAAAGCTCATACTATACCCTATACTTTGTAACTGCACAGGCAGCATTCTGCCTTCATAACTCGCAACAATGCAGAGGCTTATCACACAAGAATCTGAGACCTGGCAGAACCGCGAGAGCACTTTTTCCTTCCACTTTTGTTAAGTGAGAAAGCACACATCCGAAGAATTTAATGATCCTCATCCAGATTAATGAGGATGCCATTTCAGGATTCTTCAAAAGCATCTTGGATGAAAGGAACCCAGCTATCGTCCATGTTTGATGAAGTCGTGCTTGTTTTCTGATGAACTTTCCTGTACGAGTGTCATAATATTCAGGCCAACAATCCAGTGGCAGCCTCTTCTCGGCTAAAGCAACTGCTTTCTGGGCTAGTTCAACTCTCCCCATCTTGATGCATGCCAGTGTGAACTGAAAATGGTGTATAAAAAGGTATTTATGCAACACTTTATGGAAAACTAAATTAATAAATTAAAATGAAATAAGCATTAGCACTTAATTGCAAAGAGATTCTCCCTGACAAACAAACCCATAAGAATCTTTTCTTTCCCCCCCCCCCCCCCCTTCATTCTTCGTGTCCTCATAGCACAAACATTTCTGCAACATCCAAAACAATCTAAGCTTCAAAATCAGGAAAAGTTTACCTGCCAGAGCAGTTTGGCCAAGATCCGCCATTGTGATATGACCAAGTTCTGCACAATTTCAGCAAGGAGTTTCAGTTAGGCTGCACAACATTTAAGCAATTCTGACTACAGAGAAGCAAACAACAGATATGAAAATTACAAGAACTAACGTATTTTTTGGGTCACTTCCAGTTATTATGCGCCATTCTTCATACTCCAAGGCAGGATAACATATCTTAAGAGGCATATGCCCCACGAGGTCATCCCATTTGGTTTCTATCAGATTTAAAATGGCCTCATTTTGTTCCGCGGTACCCAATGATGAAACAATAGAACAAAGATTGCCAAGCGTGAAAAACCTGAAATCCATGTGAGCTGGCTGCAGATTGCCAATCAGAGATACCCACCTTCCTCTGGAATCCAATCCATTAGCCAGAGGTATTTGTTCTGGATATATATTGAACTTGTTAGTGGCATCCATGGAGTACTCTTCTGTTTTATACCTGTATATCTCATTCATCCTTTTCAAATCCACCCAATGGTATTCTCTAATGTGAAATGACAGGGCAGTTAGTCTACTGTTAATGGCCCTCACCAAATTCTTGGATCCTTCATCTATGGCAAGTATCTCACAGGAGCAGCGCAGTGCTGAGTAATATAGAGCCTCGGAAGCAGAATTCAGAAACCATACCACCTGAACCCAGAATTTCATCTTACGTCTAACAAAGATAGATTGTTTTTACTTATAATTTATACATGACATGGAGATCAAACTAAATCAGAAATCAGGAGCAAGGCAAGGCCTAGACACTAGGGCAATGACAACTGATTAAAACACAGCATCATCCCATCGATCATAAGTAACAGAGTGAAGAAACAGCATATTTCCAAATCCCTATGAAAGAACCAAAACATAGCTTGGTTCTACTCACTTGGATCTCAAGGAGGTGACCATGAATGCCCATTCGCTTGTCTATCATGCAAGACCCATCAGTGACTAACAGAGAAGGAAAAATATCAAAACCATCAGTTAAACATAAGTTAAGGATCATTTTCAAGCCTATTTGAACATCCAGCCTTTCTTGCAAACTGTAGTCACCAGTGAGCTTCGCATAAGCCAGCAACATGATAATCCACCACAACCCTGTCAAGAAACCAGAATAGAAACAACATATGAAAGTCAGTTTATGATATATGTCAAATAATATATTGAGAGTGCCCTTTCTTTCCAACGCACAAGCAATTATGCAAAAACAATCTTTAACTTTATATTCCAAGAAACTACAAAACACTAACCTGAATCAACTGGGACAACACAACCAATAGCCGATTCCCCAAAATCAGGATCTAAAACTTCTTCACATTTGTCTCCTTCAAGAGGCAGTTACAACCTTGAAACTAGCAGGCATCAAGCCCTGCCAGCAATCCACCGTTTTCTCCCAACTCTGTTAATATAAATGGGTTAAAAACCATCAACTTTAGAATATTGAACACCAACATACAGCAAAACTTGAAACACTTGGAATTTTCCAAATCATCCAACATAACAATGAATTTGATAATTGTTTCATCTTTGTAAAGCCATCTCCAGTTGTGATTCTTAAAGAGTTCTTAAATTTAAGAACCAGTTCTTATTCTGGTTCAGCACTGAAATTTGTCACGCTAGTTGTCACGTGTAAAAATATTTCTTATTAAAAAAATAAATAAAATAATCAAAAAGTAAACTTTAAATTAAATGCTTTAAATGATATTGTTCCCCCTTAAAATAGTGGAGAGTTGTTTGTTAGACCTATTTATAGGTTCGTAAAAGGTTCATTATTGGAGTGAAGAGTTGTTTAAAGTGGTGGGGAATTACTTAAGCTGATGTGATATTATGAGACTTACAATAAAAACTCAAGTGAAGTTTACCACCGGAGATGCTCTGAAAGCAACAAAATCTTAACACATTTTCCATGTGATGACAAACAAATGAAAATATACTATGGGTAAAAACTCATCAAATTTCTGTATGTGACCAGTAACATAAGACGGCAAACAAAAATAAAGATATATTAATTTTCAAGAAAGGTTAAAAGTTCAAATATATATTTGCTTTCAAGAAAGGTTAGAACTTAAAACTTTCTTGCAAGCTGTAATCACCGTTTGCTTTATGCCTATTTGAATATCTACTCTTTCCTGCAGTCTCTTTGCCATAGTAAATTTCCATTTAATCGCCAGGCCTATGTAGAATAATCAGCATCTACTGCAATAATTACGTACTTTATTATTAAATCTTCATTAAGCACAACAAGAACTACAGATGGCAATTCTTTATCAGGTAGTAAACACAAAATTTATGCTAAAGAGAAAGTGCACAATTAATTTATTATAGAACTTCAAAAAGCTAAATTACCTTTAATTGCAAGGTGTGAAGGAGGAAGTTCTTGACAATCTCCTTTTCTCCCCTAAGCAAGAAAGCAAGCGCTGAAGGGATGAAATCCCGAAGAAAGACTTGATCGTAATTCAACGGTAGCTTGTCACCTGGATCATTTGCTGCCACCGTCCCCACTGGATCACCACAATACTTCACAACTGCATTCTGCAATAATTCCCATGCCTCTTTTTCGGCATATGTATCCTCAACACTAGTCTTGGGACTCACATTGTCACCACCAACTTCTGACTTAGTCTCTTCCTCTTCTACAATATTATCATCTTTATCAATTCCGTCCGCCACCAATGGTTTCGCATTTAAACCACCCTGTAAATAAATCCTCTCAAAACTATTTTCACTGACGAGGGTCTTTAGAGACGTTGAGAAATCGCGAACCCTGGGGGCAACTCTAGCAATGACAGAGACATCCCTATTTATTGTCCTTAAACTGAAGGACCTTGAAATTACCCTCGACAGGCCAAAATTTGAAGCAAGAAGGTCTCTGGGCACAATTAATCATGCGTCGAAACCCCAACATTCAAAAAGGATAGTGACTGCTGTGATCCAAATTGATAGGAAATTTCGACGAATAGTTAGCCATAGCATGACCTTTCGCAGGTCTGAATAATAAAGTCCCGTGAGGAAGAAGAATCCTATGGGATGATTTTATAATACCACTGCTCTTGAGGCTGACTATGTTCGAAAGCAATCAAGAAACGAGAACACAAACCAGATCTGCGCAAATGGTAGTTATGCAAACAGCTGTTGTAATTTCCGAGGAATAAGTTAGCAGAGGATTATAATTGCAGGAGAATAGGAGATATTCCTTCCAGGAAGCGGGACAATGATTCCATCAACAATAACCAGAGCTTGAGACGTTGTAAAAGATATTAGACAACTTATATAGCATATATAGGCCGTGCTGCTTGGCGGGGAGGAATGAAGAAGCTATCTTGAGGCGCAAGGTTCGATTTTCACAGCGCTATTTCCCATCAAGAGCAAGAAAGATTTTCTTTACACCCATTTAGTGTAAAGAGGATCTGCATCTTTGATATAATTTGAGGGAGATCAAAAGCAATAGAATTTCATATCATCATTTTAAAAGTTGACTTAAATATAATTTCTTTTATAAGTACTAAATATATAAATATATAAATAAATAAATAACTCTTTACACCACAATTAATACATACCAAACATTTAAGTCTTTCATTGTAGTTGTCCCTATTCCCTGATATTAATTTTGCTTTGTTTTATTCCTTACGTTCGTTTTATTTGGCGGTTTATTAAACTCGTCGTCTGTTAATATGTAAAACCCTTTATTTGAGTTTAACTAGGGTAATTTGTCCAAATTTAATGCGTTTCTGACAAAACGGAGAAAATAAACTGAGATTAATGTAATTTGCCCCTTTATATAAACAGCACGTGAGATACGCATGATGTTGGATATATCTTGCTGTTGCTGACGTGTCAATAGAGAAGTCCGCTAATTTTGTTTGGTACTTGACCAGTCATCGGCCATTGAAAACCTCATGATCATGATCACTAGTATTCAGACGCCAGGGTTAGAGAGAGAAACTTAAGAATACAATGGAACTTCAGAAAGAAAAGGAAAAAATGATTTCAAAAACATCTTTCTCCAAATTGGCTTTTCTAACATGCAGGTTTTCAGTTCACTGTACATCACAATCAAAGCCGTAATGAAGAAACTTTCGACCAGCATGCCGGTCTTCTATCTTGATTTACACATTGACAAAAAGCTGGGCACTGTACCTGTAATTCACGAGTTTGAATTGTCCGTAAAGAATTTGATGATATTACCGAGGCCGAAATCAAAGACAGCGATGGAACCTCACATCATCTAGAATTGTGGGATTTGCAAATGAAAGTCAAATCAGGAAGACCGCTGATATTGGAATTTACTTTAACTTCGCCATAGACCTCACATTTCACCAAAACTACATCCCTGAATGGATGTAATGAATCTTCTGCACTATGAGGAAAAGAGATCATGCAGTTGACAGAAATGAAGCACAAGTGTCCTCAAGATAATCTTCAGTAACCCCATGGAACTCTACATCAAGTCCAACCAAACAAAGTTCCTGAAGCACAAACTAAGAATTTAAGAATAGTGAATAGTGATATAACATTCTCTGAGCTTGTTTACAGTTCACCAGCTTAAGGGAAAAAAAGATACTGTTTCTTCAATTGTTTTCTTTATTAGTAATGTAGATATATTAATTACCAAAAAGAATTCCATTTTCTTACCCAAAAAAAAAAAAAAGAAGCATAGTCCATGTCAATCCGAGTAAGTCACCCTCTGAAGTTGAATCCTTTGGTTCGTGTCAGATATCTAGCTGTTTCCCAAATAAAATAAATGGCCCATATAATGTTTTCCTCTAGACACATCTTCATGAATTAACGTATTCAATTAGAAGATTCAGTGAGTATATATAAGAATATCCACAGTTCATTTTACAGAGCTACATCCGGGCAATTTGTTTTAAGATCATAAGCAAATAAATAAACTGCTTAGTCATTGTACTATTTCAGGTTTCCTAGCCACTGAAAGAATATAATATTAACAACCTATCTAAATCCTAATGAATATCCATGTTAGGATCCAGCAACAGCATAAAGACCTGCTTATTAATGTTAGGAACTGAAAAATGAGAATGAAACAGCATAAAGACCTGCTTATTATTGCATCCATTTCCTCGACAAGATCTACATAAACTTCATTGTTGGCATACTTCAAGTCTGCTCATCCCCAGGAACACAAGATGCCGTTGCACCTGGAAGGGTTTCGCTCACATTTGAACTGCTGCCAATCACAACGCTCAATACTTTGCTAACAATATTTGGTGGAGCTATCATTTCTTGCACGATATTTGGTTCTGTAGCTAGCAGGCAGCCATTGTCAATCATCTCATCCAGCAACAGCCAGAATAAAATAAGGTAGATTTTTCATCTAAGCAAGCAATGGGGAAACTACAAGTCTACAACAATAGAGAAATATGTTCAGAAGTAAATTCAATAAAGGGGATGGAAAGGATTTTTTTTTTGGCAAAGGTAAATCCAATTATATTCCTTCCAGTTACAGTTACGTAAGCCTAGAATTGATATCCACGAATTTACATAAATACAATAACCTATTGGAATGCTTATTAACCGTGTTTAATTGCTATGCTAAAATAATACAATGGTGGACAAACAAAGCTGATCTGAAGGTATTTAAGGCACTGATTTAACTTCTTCGTCCAACCCTCCAAGATAATCATTGAGGACATCGGCTACCCTACAAAGGAACTAAAAGCCAGATGGTTATAAGCAAAAGTAGAACCATATATGGACCAGCACATTACAGGTTGCCAAGCACATGCATAGCTTGAGCATATACCTCGATGCCCATCAGTGGTGGCATTTCAACTTGAGTGCACGCCAGAAAAGTGATTCCTTCACGAAAAACTTGGAAAAGATAATGGGAGATGTAATTACTGGTTGTTGCTATATATATTGAACATTTTTCATGATGTGGTTAGGGCAAAGACCGGAACAACCACAATATAATCATAAGAACCAGCAAGACTATGGCCAAAGTACACTCCGTAAGTTATATATAATTATAACTGGTGGACAAGCAAATACAACTTTAATCAAGTTTAGGAAAATATCTTGAAGGAATCACCTTGTGGAATGGCCTGCTCCCAGAACCAGGCACATATGGATCGATCTACGCGGTGCCCAGTAAGCTGTTTCTCCAGCATTACCTCTCTAAGCATTAAGCAATCAAAATTTCAGAGTCAACCAGTAAATACCAGAAGCGCTCATCAAACATCAGGAATATGAAAAAGATTTGAAGGACTGTATCAAAGGTCAGTAAAAGCTTTTGTTCGGAGAAATTAACCGGCGAATAGAGTAAACTTATATAAATCACATAAACTTTAACAGTCTAAAAGGGTTGGACTGAAAATTTATTCTCCGAGAATCAATAAAATATCTCATCCGGAATCCGATCGAAGAAATCTGCACTGCAACATCTCTGATCTCCCACTCTCCTATTTCTCGAAAAGGGAAGCTCCAGCAACAATTGGAGCCTGGAGGGAGTGAATAATTCGAGAGTCCAAGCCAAGACCAGGGGAACTGAGAAAATATAGATTGATTTAATAAATAAGATTAATAAATGAATAGATACACTTGTCCCCTCCATTCCGGAAAAAGAAGAATTTATTTACTTATTGTTCAAATTACTTTTGATATTTTCTATATGCAAAGTTATGGTAATTTATATTCTTTATCAATATTGCTTTTAACGGTTTTTTTTTTTCAATTATAATGATTGATTTGTTCAAAAGTTTAACATTTCTTGTCACCGATTCAGAGGTTAAAAAAACAAAAATCATACAACTGTGAAATGTAAAAAGAAAGTACACATACGAATGAATTTTTTTCTTTTTTATTTTTTCCAACATTTTAAAGAAGTCATCCATTAATTCTCCGAAAATAAAAAATAAAAAGAGCTGTTCATTTTAAAATCTAAGTTGATTTCAGAATATACATATACATACGTCTCTATGTATATACATTATATATATATTGGTCCATTAAAACTAATCTTTGTTATGTAACTAGCCAGAGCATGATTTAAGGATTAACGAGTATCTTTTTAAGTCTACAAATCGATAGTTATTAATTAAAAATGTTTAATAATCATTTGATGCTAATAATCATTTGACGCCATAGTTCATATTATCCAGCAACTTCCATGAACGAATGAATATATTTATCCCCTCCTGTAATAGGTGGCTTTTGTTTGTTTTTTACGGTGTATTTCAGAATATATACTGAAATAAGAGGTTAAATTAACCTCTCATTTCAACACATGTTCTAAAATACACTGAAAGAATCCCTATCCATACTATATTTATAGAAGCTGCATGCGTTTGTCAAGTGGTCGATAAATAATCTTAAAGTAAATTTCTATCACCTCCGTTACAAAAAATAAATGACAAATATGATTTACACCTGAAAAGAAATTGTTTTGCTGTATAGTTTCATTTCATCAGTCTCATTCAATCCATTACACAAAATTTTGGATATCCTGTCTCGTAATTCTGCTAGTTCAATAGGGGGTCAGAGACGGAACCCAATGCTGGCCGAAGTAGTCGTCTTGTACAAACCTCCAACACGTATCGATACTTCCTATAGTGCACTTATCTACTTACCTTTCCATTTTTGGTGACGAATAACTCAGACAACACTGAATGCTGACTGTACGGAAGATGTGAACCGTGTCGCAAGTGTCTGAGTGGCAAATTGTTGAATCTGCTTCTTAGCATCTGCGAAAAATAAGCATATTTAGCATGATCAATTGTAAGTTTTTACATTAGATGGCTTGTAGAGAACTACTAGATGAAATAATGATACTCTTGGTGAAATTCAGGAAGAGGATTCTTCAACAGGTAGGGAGGGGGAGGGGAATCATTATCAGGATGCAAAGTGAAACTGCCAGGGCATTATGTTCCACACGTGTCGATATCCATATTCAAAATATTCATGGAAAGAAGGAGCCAATAAAACAAATTCTATGCATTAAATGTTGACGCAACAAGTTGAAAGAAAACTAAAAGAACCCTATGTTACTCTTCCCCTCCCCCCCAACACCAAAAAAGAAAAAAAAAAAAAAAAGACCATGACAATATTATGTTCTAATTGACCCCTAAATCTTCGAATATGGCTTGTGTTCCGCCTGAGAAGGCCCCTATATCTTTTTCACATGCAAGCCTTAATGGGTATGCCTGCTACCAAAACACTTTTGAACCAGATATCATATCCAAACAATGAAAACACACTAATTTTGTGATTAAATAAGTGATGCTGAGGACTAATAGAGTCCTGCACAACCAAAAAATCTGAGCAGAAAAAAATCATATTTAGCCGTTTGACAATAAATAATACCCTATACAAAATTCACTATCATCAAAACTTTACTACTGCAAAAAAAATTGAGCATAATTCAGAGAATTATAAATTGCAATTTTTCCAAAATGAGGAAAAGTTGCTATAATATAAGTAGTCATAACTTCGATGACCCAATTACTATTGTGCTAATCAGAGTTGTAGAAATCGCACGATTCACGATTCTGATCGTGCGATTCGTCTCGATTCACCATCCCAGCGATACGAACTGTGAGGTGAATCGCTTTAGGGCTTGAATCGCCGGAATCGTGCGATTCGCGCCGGAACCGGAGAATCGCAGCGTTCCGGCGATTCAGGAGTCTCTGGTGCGGCGGGTCACGAAGTCAAGTTCTTCGTGACCCGTCGCACCCGAGAAGACGAAGTCGCGTGTGTAAGCCTTCGATTTCTTTTTTTTTTTTAAACTTCAGAGCTACAGATTGCTGGGCCTGGTTAATCAGTATTCAGCAAAGTTTTAAAAGAAATTTGGGCTGGGCCTGTCGAAGCTGCACAAAAATGGGTTAGTAATTTAGTTGACTTTGGGACTGGACTCTGGACAGCAGATGCAATCAGCAAAAAAGGAAGACACTTTAGTTAATCAGAAAAAAGATCCCATCAAGATATACACCAATGAAGAATTTTTTTGAAAAACAAAGCAATCAGATTTCAGATTGCAGAAAGCAGAAGAGATTGTAATCAGATTTTGTGTATCAAAATATATCAAGTAGGTCAGCAGACTCAGCACATGGGTAACGTCTAGCTCTAGTAGTCTGGTCAGCACATTTGATTCAAAAACTCAAGACTCAAAGCCACTGATTTTTCGACCTTCAAGCTCCCTTTTTTTTCTCTGCCGCAGCCACAGGTCTTCAACGTCCAAGCTCTCTTTCAAATCATTCTTCCAGCCACACATTCCTCAATCCTCATTCTTCAACCTTCTTAACAGTTTCTACCTCTTTTAATTTTTTCTCCACAAAATACTTTCTAGTCTTTTTTCTTCCAATGGCTCCAAAAAGAAAAGTGAAAAAAGATGTTACATGGGACCATTGCAAGTCTCTTGAAACAAGGTTACATGTTAAATGTAACTATTGTCCTAAAGAGATGTGGGGAGGAGCTTATAGGATGAAGCATCATCTTGCCGGAACACACAAAGAAGTTGCTCCATGCCAACTAGTGCCGGAAGAGGTAAATAATTTGTTTAAAAAATTGTTGGAAGATATGAATAAAGGAGATGATATTGATGAGTGTTTTGATGATAGAGGAAATATAGAGCATGATGAGTCACACAAAAAAAGGTCTATGGATGCCTTTGTAACAAAAGGAAAAGGGGGGAGTGGCTCTAGTATGAAACAACAAACTATGAATGCAATGATTAAAGATAGGGATTTGGTTGTTAGAGATATTTGTAGATGCATATATGGCAATGCATTGCCATTTAATTTGGTCAAGAGTCCCCATTTTATTAATATGGTTAAATCTATTAGTGAATATGGTAGAGGATTGAAGCCTCCAACTTATCATGAAGTGAGGGTGTCATATTTGAAAAAAGAAGTTGATCAAGTGAATGCAAATTTGGAAAAATATAAGATGGAATGGAAAAAAACTGGTTGTACATTGATGTCAGATGGATGGATTGATGGAAAGGGTAGATCCCTTACTAATTTTCTGGTTAATAGTCCTAGAGGGACCGTTTTTATAAAATCTGTTGATACTAGCAATTTGATTAAAGATGGGGGGAAGATGTTTGAATTGCTTGATGAAATGATAGATGAAATTGGGGAGGAAAATGTAGTTCAAGTAGTGACTGATAGTGCTTCAGCTTTAGTATCTGCCGGTATCAAATTGATGGAAAAAAGAAAACAACTTTTTTGGTCACCTTGTGCAGCCCATTGTCTTGATTTGATTCTTGAAGACATTGGGTGTTTAACGGTATTCCATAATACCATTGGAAAGGCAAAACGTATAACCACTTACATTTATAGGCATACTTGGGTACTCAACTTGTATAGAACCTATTCTAATGGTATGGAATTAGCTAGGCCAGCAATAACAAGATTTGCTACATCATATTTGACAATGAAGTCTATTTTAGATCAAAAGATTGCCCTTCGATCCATGTTTGCATCAGAAAAATGGGCTAAGAGTGCCTATGTTTCTAGGGATGAAGCCAAAGTTGTAGAAGATATTATTTTAACGGATTCAAGATTTTGGAAATCTATAAAGTATTGCTTGAATTGTGTATCTCCCCTTGTAAAAGTTCTTAGACTTGTGGATGGGGATTCAAAACCGGCAATGGGATATAATTATGAGGCCATGGATAGAGCAAAAGAACAAATTGCAAAAAATTTCAATCATGTGGAAAGTAGATATAAGAAAGTATGGGAGATCATTGACAAACGTTGGGACTATCAACTTCATAGGCCTCTTCATGCAGCGGCATATTTCCTTAATCCTAAGTAAGTCTTATGAAAAATGATCAATTATATTTCTATGTAGGCATACTAGCATTTAATGACAATTCTTATCTTTCTTTATAACCCTATAGGTTTCATTATGATGCCAACTTTAATGCGGATCTTGAAGTGAAGATTGGATTGTACAAAGTGTTGGATAAGATGTGTCCTGATATTGAGACAAGAGTTAAGATTGATTTTCAAATTGAAAAATTTGACAAGGCAGAAGGACTTTTTGGATATAGCTTAGCAGTTGCAACTAGAGATAAAAAGCAACCTGGTAATGAATAATAATTACTTCATTTCATTTATAAACATGTATTTGAATGAGTAATTAACATTTAACACATGTTTATTTTAATTTTGATGCTAGCTTTGTGGTGGAATAGTTATGGAGAAGAGTGCAAAGAGTTGCAATCACTTGCCATTCGTATACTAAGCCTCACTTGTAGTGCTACGGGATGTGAAAGGAATTGGAGTGTCTTTGATCATGTTCACTCCAAGAGAAGGAATCGGCTAGAGCAACAAAGATTGAATGCTCTTGTATTTGTCAAATACAATTTGCAATTAGAGACTAGACAAAAGCAAAGGGAGGCTAAGGGAGATACATATGATCCTATTTATTTATCGGATCTTGAATCTGATGATGAATGGATCACTGAACAAGAAGAGCCTTGTCTTATGGAAGGGAACTCATGGATGGATGTCCAAGAGTGTTTTGGTATTGATGAAGGTGGTTCATCATCTAAAAAGAGAAAGAGAGGTAAATTTAGAATTCTTAATTTGTTTTCACTTACTCATATACACTTGTCTTAGAATTCTTAATTTGTTTTCACTTACTCACATTATACTATATTAAAAATTTAGGTCCTCGGAATCTTAATGCGGAAAAGAAGGACAAAGGAAAAAGCATTCAAATACAAGATGATAATGTTGAGCAAGACCTTGGACATGATGGTGATACTGAAGAGGAAGAGGAGGAACGAATGGTTATGTTGGATGATGACAAAAGTAGTGATAGTGATGATATTGAGTCTCTTGATGAATAGAATAGAAGGACCACTAGTCTTTGAGTCTTTTTAAACTTGGTTTGATTACTTACATAGTTGTGTTATGACTTATGTTATGTATGACTTATTATAAGTCTTTTGTTTTATTTATTTGTTATAAATTGCATTTGTTTTATCACTTATTTATGAGTTAAACCTATAGAATCAAGTATGTTATATATGTTATATAACATATCTATGATATTTTTTTATTACAATCGTGAATCTTACGATTCGATACGATTCACGATTCACGATTCATAATGGCACTTAGCGATTCACGATTCGAATCGCGATTTGATAACTATGGTGCTAATAACATGATAACCTAATTATCAATTAAAATTGGAGAATAGTGGTAAATTGATATTGCCATCAGATGTAGGTCAATAGACAATTCCATGCACTTGTACAACAAAACAGATAAATTATCGGAATAAATAAATAAACTACTTGTGCACCTTTTCGGCATTTGGTAAAACCCACAATATTTGCAATGCTGAGGGTCAAACAAACGCCTATAACAAGGAGATAATCAGCTTGAAGCCTTATGAGCGAGAATATTCCAAGCACGATCCATGCAACTGCCTACAGAACACATAAAAACTTCATTTTTTGAGCTGATCCACCAAAAAAAAAATCTTAAGGGTAAAAACAAAATATATAAATTGGAAGCAGAGGCAATATATCTTTTTCAACCATTAATCCCAAATAACTCTTAAGCAATAAATGAATACTCTTTCAGTAAGCCAGACCTTATTGTTCTATACAATTACCCCCCACCCCCCCCCCCCCCCTCTTTTTTTTTTTTTTTTCCAACACTTGATATTGGATATTCCACCAAAACACTGCATCCCTACCTAAAAGATATAAGAGAAAAAAATTGTGTCATTGAATGCTGTGATGAATCCATCTTTTCTTACCGCAAGGTAAAGGGTCCACCAGAAAAGCCATGAATCCTTCTTATTCATCCGGGCCAGTGACTGAAGGGGAAAATAACTAGCATAAGTGAGATGCTGATATATATGGAGCATTGTACATGCTATTGCAATTGAGCGGAGATAGTACATGATAGAGAGTTAGAAATATTATTTCAAAGATAATATGACACCGTGGGAAAAAAATAAAGAACACCTACCTCTTGGTCAAGACATTCAAATTTCCAGACACTCTCACCCAGATCATTTATTTCATTCCACCACCTCAAACCAACTAAAATACGCCCACTGACATTCTTCACTACCCAAAAATCAAGAGCAGCAAGAAGGACAGTCACCACGAATATGATGACAAAGTTATCAATGAAAAGGGCGGACAGAATATAAAATGCCAACGCTGCCCCCTGCCAGAGACAAAAAGAATTGCATCTTTGAAGTAAATATGGCTTATTTAGAAAGATATAAGAAGAACACACTTAAATTAAAACTAAACCTTGAATATAACATGAAAGAAGCAAGTCTTTGGATTGGCGTAATTTTCACCTACAGGCTGCACATGGAGGAAAACTTAGATAGTTATCCAAAGGGAAACAACAGTATGAGGTCTCCAGGCAAATAAAAGGCTAATGAATGAACTTCAATTTGACTAAAGACAAGAAAAATGACGACCAAGGCAAGAAATTCCAGATCTGTAGATTTAATCAGCCCTCAATAATGAACACGTACTCTAGATTAGAATCATAGAAAAATTCAATCTCTCTTCTTTATCAGATAACACAAACAAAAGAACAAGTAGATCAATGAGCAATCTTCAATTAACCTATAGCTAACAATCGCAAATCAGATCTAACCATATTGTTAACAACCAATGAGCCGAATAAATAGACTACAGTATAAAACTATACATGCATCTCATCCTAATCATCGAATCGAATGCAAAGAACCTAGAAATTGAAGACTGAAAAGGAGCTGGTTCGGTCACCTGGTTGAGATCCATCTGTGCGAGGTTGCGAATTACAGTAAGGTAAGGACTTAAGCTTCTAGATATTTATGGAAGTGAAGTTTACACACGGGAGCATAACAGATCTTGCGAACTCTCTTGCTCGATCCCAACGATTTCACTTTCAGACGACAATTCTCAAGGATTTGCGTCTTGCAATTCCCCCTATATCAAAAATAAAAATGGATTTGTGAGAAAGCCCTCAATATTTTATAAAATTGTAATAATTGCCATTTTAACCTACCTCGTCTGGTCATTTGCCTTATGTCTTGTATTTGGTGAATTTATAGTTTAGCCCCCTAAAAATACAATATTGGCAGTCGGCTCACCCAGTTAAACTTTTTTGGATTGCGGCTAGAGTGCTCTTCATCCGTTGTTAAAGGAGTTGCCACATATTTTAATAATTGTTAAAATCGTTGTTAAATTGAAAAGCACTCCAAAACTTTTCAACTTTTATCAAGTTGTAATTTGTAAACATGTTTCTGTTTTGTTACCTCAGTAACTTTTTTTTGGTTTTGATATATTATTATTCTGAAAATTTATTAGATTTTAGTTAATTTTGTTTAAATTATATTACATTGTATAAGTGTAAAAATTCTTTTAGTATTAATTTTTTTAATTTACAACACTCAAAACTCAAAATGTTAAACACATATCAAATAACTTAGACTAACTAAAGTAAATTATTATGGCAATAAGTTAGAACTTATTCCAAGATTTTTTTTTTTTAACAAAAGAGGTATAAGGCTTGAGAAATCAATAAGGAAGAGATCGAACTCTAAACAATTGAAACATCCTAAAACCTAATGAGAAAGAAATTGTCACTTTATGTGATCCAATATATGTATTGACTAAGAATATCTATAGTTGTGTTTTTTAAAAGGTTCTTAAATTTAAAAGCTTGTTCTTATTTCAGTTTATCACTGTAGTTTGCCACGCTGATTACCACGTAAAAATAATTCTTATACAAAAAGTAATAATAAAATAATCAATTCACAATAAATGTTAGTAGAGAATAATAAATGTTAAGTAGTAGAGAGTTAATTGTATGACATATTTGTAAATTCTTAAGAGGTTACTTAAATTGATGTAGCACTATGAGACTAACAATAAAAACTCAAGTAAGATTTATCACTGTAAATGCTCAATAATCATAATTTGTCATTTTTAAACATTTAATTCCAAACTTAATTTTAAGTTGATCAAGCACTATGAATATTTGGTAATTTTTTTTAATGTTCTATGTATAATACCCAAGAAAAATAAAATATAAATATTTGTTTACAAACTACTGTTACTATTTCAGCATACGGTACTATTCACCTGTATAATACTATTTACGTATACGATACTGTTCATTTATACAATCGAAATGTCAAGTACTAGATGTGGTTTGGTCATAAGAGAAAACTAGAAAGAAGTTCGTGGGAGAAAATGACGTTTTATGTGTAAAAATACCCTCAGGGACTAAAGTAAAAGGACTGAATTGAAAAGAAACTTAAAGGTTTAAGGTGAAAGGATAGTTTTCCTTTTAAGTTTCTAATAGTAATAATTTCCGAGGTGCACAGTAACTACATTATTAAAAATATCATTTTCATAAATAGTAAATTAAATATTTTATTAACGCATAGTATCAAATAGTACTCTTGACTTTTCCTATAAATATGCGTTTTCATTTCACTTCTAAACTCACACCTTCAACTTCTCTTCTTCTCTCCTTAAGTTTCTCTTACTTCAATGCTAGGCCTTTGAGATTTTGGGCCTTTTCTTTTCAGCTTAGGTAAGGATACTATACCCTTTCTATGTCTTTCAAATTTTAAAAGTTATTTTTTTAAGTATGCTCTGTGCTTGCGGTCTTGGCTGATCTTCCACATCAGAAAAACTGTCCTTAGTTGTTTATATGTTATTTTGATTCTCTGATTACCGAAATAGAATGTAAACTGTGAAGAATACATGTCTAGAAAAGTTCTGGCTAAGGAAAGACCTGGTTTTTAAGTGTGTCCAGTATGACCCTCCACTCTTTCTTGGGAACTTACCTGGTGTACTCTTTTACAGATTGTATTCTCTATTTCTGGTATGAATAGTAATCGTACATATGAATAGTGACCGTACATATGAATAGTGACCGTACATGTGAATAGTAACCGTATGAATAGTAACCATATATATGAACAGTAACCGTACGTATAAACAGTATCTATACGAAAACAATCCTAACGTATTTTCTCTAATCTTTCATGAAAATCTCCGTAGCAGAACACCGAAATTCACCTGAGCACTCTTGTCTGTAATGACTTAGAGAAGCGATGCTCATACGGAATCCAGGTGAGTGAAACGACCCCGTTTTAATAGAGTTTTATCATTACTGGTGATAAAAAGTATGTCGTAGAACACTCCCAAGATTCATAGGGGGAAATTGGATTCAGAATGACGAATCTAAATGAGATAATTAATCCATAAGTATGGATAAAATGAAATAAGTATCTTATGATGATGTGAAGTTTGAATGTTTTCAAAAACGGATTAATTGTTATCTTGATATGTGGTTTATAAATCTATAATATAGTTATATACTATACCTGTTATATGGATGAATATTATATTGAGCTTCTGATTATGATATGAAATGCTATTGATTGTGATTGAGCGGGACAGTACCCCCTCTCACGGCAAGGCGGAAAACCCGGTTGACAGGGTGTCTTGACCAATGAGTGTAGAGACAACGATTCCCTCAGTAGGGATATAGCTCGGATTGGTGATAAATCCGTGAGGCGCCCTAGCTAAGAGGATGAGGTTGTGCGTCATGGCGGAAATATACATAATTGGTGAGCTGGCCTGTGTGCGCTCTCCGGGATATATTGCCATTGACGAGTACTAGTAACGTTTGTTGAATTGAATGAATTTTTATCTTCTTGTATGTAAGAGGATGATGTTGTGCGTCATGGCGGAAATATACATAATTGGTGAGTCAGCCCGTGTGCGCTCTCCGGGATATATTGCCATTGACGAGTACTAGTAACGTTTGTTGAATTGAATGAATTTTTATCTTCTTGTATGTAAGAGGATGATGTTGTGCGTCATGGCGGAAATATACATAATTGGTGAGCCGGCCCGTGTGCGCTCTCCAGGATATATTGCCATTGACGAGTACTAGTAACGTTTGTTGAATTGGATGAATTTTTATCTTCTGTCTATTGGTTGAGTATGAGCCTTTGGATATGCTTGCATGACTGGTGATGTATTTGAATTTTATTAACGCGAGGCCGATTCGCTCATTGAGTTTAAAAGCTCACATTGTTTGTACAACCTTTTTTGTTCAGATCAGGTTGCCAATGAAAAATATCCGCTAGAAGAGTAGGTCACTTTGGACCCTTCCGCTATCAGGTAGGCCCCTCTATTGTTGTAGATTATGTTGCTCTGTAATCGTCTAGGACATCTTGGTCAGGGGTTTAGCATTTGGCTTGTATGTCAGCATAATAATGTATTTTATATTGAGAATCTATTATTATGTGCAAATCGTGTCTATGAATTTCAAATAAGAAAATTTGATATATTTTCTTTAGGAATTGTTATTTTGATAATATAGAGATAATGACTAAACTCATAGGTAGAATTTATCGAAAGGCTTACAGTGATGGGATATTCATCATTGTGCCGGTCATGTGCCCAGAAAACGGGTCGTGACAAAGTTGGTATCAGAGCAATGGTTGTTAGGTCTCCTAGTGATTACAGAGCAAGGTAACCTTAGTAGGACCTCCTCTATCGTTGTGAACCCGGGCACAATTATAGAGAGACGGCTCTACTGAAGGTCTTGTAGGATGTTTCCATTTCCTTTCCCTCCGAGACTTATCTCTTCTTAGAAATTATGTTGTCAGGTTTAATTTTAGATAGATGTGGCTACACTTTTGAACTTAGTAAAGGAAAGGTTATTACTTGTTTTGATTCCGTTGCTGTCGGATCAAAATTTTATATGGTGGATTTTATAAACTGAATTCATGATTGATTTTGTGTAACTATATTATTTTAAGGTACCAGCCAATAAAAGAAACGACTTGCATTAAAAAAAACACTGAAGGATTACATTGCAAAAAAAAAAAAGAGAAGTTTACTCATGCATGAGTAATCTAAAAGCGAGGTAGTCTTGGATTAGGAGGGTTGTATTGTATCATCACCCCTCAACCATTCCTTGGAGCAAGAGACATAGCAATGTCGCGGAGGGTAGTGTAAATTCCATTCATACAATCAACACTTCTTTGCTGTTTATTGCAGAAGCACTGGGTGGACCAATAGAAGAACCTATCTATTCTCGAAGTCATTGCCGCGTTATTGCGTTTGGTTAACTTCTCCAGATCCTCTATCATCTTCTTGAGATTCTTCACCTCCTGCTCTAAACAGACGATTTTGTCCTCCGAGCTATGGCCTGTGCTAATCTCCTCTGCTTCCTCATTCTTCTTCATCTTCTTCTCCTTTTGATTCTCTTGAGGTCCCTCGAGATGTCTTTTGCCCTTGTCCCTGCATAAACTTAAGTTTAAGTCAAGTTCTTCTTCCTTAGCCTCTACTGTGAGATCAATGTACTTCCTTGAGGCCATGATTTGGAAAAATTTAGAAATTTTTGTAAGAGTATGAGGCGAGAGGAATACTGGGGGATTGTAGGCTCAGACATTATTTATCACATCCCAAAAATTGAGCATGTGAAAAAATACTACTCATTTGATACAATTCTCAAACATACGTTATATACATATATTCTGTAAGGTTTTACATTCAACCTTAATCATTCATTCCACACTACAGAATTATATTCATCTGATAAGCAAATATAGACATACATAGTCTGATATTTCTATCTCATCGCAAGCCTAGGAGACCTATAGAAAGTACAGAGCGTTTCTAATATCCACATTAATAAGTACTGGTGTCCCACCAGACAGAAATAGAGAATAGTCCCAAGGGGCTTCTAATCTTCAAACGGATACTCTTGTTCTTTATTTTCTGTATCTGAAAAAAAAAATCATAGGGAGTGTGAGTTTATTTAAAAACTCAGTAAGTAAATAACTGTACTATATAAAATATCAAAAGTACAAATACCACATTTACTCATATAATTAATTGTCTTATATATCGAGTAGTATGGGACTCTAACCCTTTCAAACTCTTGAATAAGATTTCATAGATATACACCGAGTAGTATGAGACTCTAACCCTTTCAAACTCGTGAATAAGATCTCATAGGTATACGCCGAGTAGTATGAGACTTTAACCCTTTCAACTCATGTATAGGTTTCATAGATATGCACTGAGTAGTATGGGACTTTAACCCTTTCAAACTCGTGTATTAGATCCCGTAGATCTTTACTCATTAATAAAATAGTGAGAATTCATCACATAGTACAATTGTCATGAAATAAATAATTTCTTCATACTCTTATTTCTACTGATCATCATATACTCCCATATGAAAAATTAATTGCTTATTATCCAAATAATATTGTAAATGGGACTTATATTGTACTTTGACTAGTAATATCAATTTAGCTGAGCAAGGTTATTCACTCACCTTGATGTTTGTCCAAGTTTACCTTGTTCCACACTAGAATTTGTGTAGGAAAATTTCCTAGTAAAATATATTACAAGGAATCATAAGAAAGGAAACAAAATCACGAAAATACGTAAAATTTTCTGACTGCTACAGTAATAGGTTGCTACAGTACAGTTTGCTACAGTAACGGTTTGCTACAGTGTCGGTTCGCTACAGTGCCGGTTCGCTACAGTAACGTTGACTGCTACAGTACTGTTGACTGCCGACACTACAGTACTGCTACAGTACCCCGAAGAAAATTTTCCAGATTTTG
Source organism: Biancaea sappan (assembly GCA_037074585.1). Classification (NCBI taxonomy): domain Eukaryota; kingdom Viridiplantae; phylum Streptophyta; class Magnoliopsida; order Fabales; family Fabaceae; genus Biancaea; species Biancaea sappan. Next base: position 38,213,116 of record CM073496.1, read on the forward strand.
TTTCGAAATTTCTGGTCGCTACAGTAACTCGGTTTTGCAGAATTTCTAATAATTTCATCCTTTCCTTTCTTGTTTCAAAACCAGAATTTCAACTCTTTTAACCGATTATAACTCAAATATAACTTCTAAAACAACTGAGATTCATGAATTATCATTAAAATCTTCAAGAACAAAACCTCCTCTGATCTTCTACATAAACTGAAATTTAAGGAAAATAATTGGATTAAAGCTTACCTTTGATCCTTACAAAGCTTTTGAACCGAACAAATAATCGAACTTCTGAAGATCAAGGAAAGGATTTGAGAAGAGGATGAAGAAAGGAGAGAGAAAACGAATATCAGTTTCGGTTGCGTGAAGAAAAATGAAGGGGTACTATTGAAACTTTATATTAAATATTTCTAATGGGTTATTCAATAACCCATGGGTATCCATAACCCAACATCCAAACCCATCCAGTCAATTTACAATAAATGGACTAATTGACCATTCTGAAACCACTTTTCCATGAATTTCACCATTCTTAGAATATATCCCTCATTGTGCAAATATTTAGTCCAGTCATTTAACTCAATTTTCATAAATAATATTCAAAGAGAACAATTAAATATGAAAATTAAAAATGACCAAAATAAATAACTAAAGTAACGTTGTAGAATTCTAAAATACTCTTAAGCGAATTATATTCTGAAATTAACGGGTATTACATTCTACCCCCCTTAAAAGAATTCGGTCCTCCGAATTAAAATCTTACCTCAAGTTTCAAATAAATGTGGATAGTTTTTCCACATCTCATCTTCTGCTTCCCATGTAGCTTCCTCGCGAGAATGATTTCTCCAAAGAACCTTGACAGTAGGAATTTCTTTGGTACGCAATTTTTTGACTTTTCTATCAAGGATAGCTACTGGTACCTCTTCGTAGGTGAGAGTTTCATCAAAATGAACTTCTTGGGGTTGAATGACATGAGAAGGATCAGGAAGATACTTCCGTAGCATGGACACATGAAGTATTGGATGAACTCCCTCTAGGTTGGAAGGTAGGTCTAGGCGATATGCCACATTACCCACTCTGTCTACAACCTCATATGGGCCAACATACCTCGGACTAAGCTTGCCTTTCTTCCCGAATCTCATTACTCCTTTCATAGGTGAGATTTGTAAGAAAACCATATCACCTATTGCAAATTCAAGGTCACGTCGTCGGTTGTCTGCATAAGACTTCTGTCTACTCTGAGCAGTTAACAACTTCTCTCTGATCAGTTTAACTTTATTTATATCTTCCTGTATCATCTCAGGTCCAAATATTTTGGTTTCACCAAGTTCAAACCAACCTATAGGAGATCGACACCGTCTCCCATATAATGCCTCAAAAGGTGCCATCTGAATACTGGCTTGGTAACTGTTGTTATAAGCAAATTCAATAAGAGACAAATGATCTTCCCAACTTCCACTGAAATCCATCACACAAGCTCTTAGCATATCCTCTAAAGTCTGAATTGTCCTTTCGGACTGTCCATCAGTCTGAGGATGGAATGCTGTGCTAAGATTCACTTTAGTACCCAAAGCCTCTTGAAAGACTTTCCAGAACCGAGAAGTAAACTGAGGTCCTCGATCTGATATAATGGATATTGGTACACCATGAAGTTTCACTATTTCTTTAACATAAATTCGAGCAAGTTTTGCTACACTGAAAGTGGTATGAACAGGAAGAAAATGTGCTGACTTAGTAAGTCGATCCACTATGACCCATATTGAGTCATTTCCTTTTGTTGACCGAGGTAAACCTACTACAAAATCCATAGTGATCCTTTCCCACTTCCATTCGGGAATATCTAGTTTTTGCATCAATCCAGATGGTCGTCAATGTTCAGCTTTAACTTGCTGACAAGTCAAACATCGAGCTACAAAGTCAGTCACGTCTCGCTTCATGCCCTCCCACCAGTAAACTTGTTTCAAGTCCTGATACATTTTCACAGCACCAGGATGTACAACGTAGGGCGAACCATGAGCTTCCATTAAGATTTCATGTTTCAAAGATTCAATGTTGGGGACACAGAGTCTCCCATTAAACCATAAGACTCCTTCTTCATCTACCAAGAAACTTGGTGCTAGACCTTGCCTTGCCTTATCTCTGATTTTGACCATATCAATGTCATTTTCTAAATTTACTTTTACTTTTTCAACAAGAGATGATCTAACTGTTAAATGAGCCAGAAATGTACCTGACTCAGTGATCTCGAAGAATACTCCATCAGCTTCCAACTCTTGTAGTTCATGTATTAGAGACCTCCTTATAGTGGCAATGTGAGCTAAACTTCCCATAGACTTTCGACTTAGAGCATCAGCCACTACATTTGCTTTACCTGGATGGTAAAGGATGGTACAATCATAATCTTTCAGAAGTTCCATCCACCTTCGTTGCCTTAGATTGAGATCTCTCTGCTCAAAAATGTACTTAAGGCTTTTGTGATCTGTAAAAATTTGACAAGTCTCCCCATACAAGTAATGTCTCCAAATCTTTAGGGCAAACACTACAGCTGCCATTTCCAAATCATGAGTGGGGTAATTCAATTCATGCTTTTTAAGCTGACGTGAGCCATAAGCTATGACTTTACCATGTTGCATCAACACACATCCTAAGCCTATCTTTGAGGCATCACAGAATACAGAGTAACCCCCTGGTCCTGATGGTAGGATTAAGACTGGTGCAGAAGTTAAACACTCTTTCAATTGGGTGAAACTTTGCTCACATGAATCATCCCAAATGTATTTAACATTCTTTCGGGTTAACTTATTTAATGGGAGATCTGTCTTAGAGAAATCCTTGACAAAGCGACGGTAATACCCTGCTAAGCCAAGAAAACTACGTACTTCAGACACAGTTGTTGGTCGAGGCCATTGTTTTACTGCTTCAATTTTACTTGGATCTACATGAATACCTTCTTGGGAAATAACATGTCCCAAAAATGTTACATGACTCATCCAGAATTCACATTTTGAGAGCTTTGCGTACAACTGATGCTCTCTCAAAGTCTGAAGCACTATTCTCAAATGTTCAGTATGTTCTTCATGACTCTTTGAATATACCAAAATATCATCAATAAACACAATTACAAACTTATCAAGGAATGATTTGAACACTCTGTTCATTAAATCCATAAATGCTGCTGGTGCATTTGTCAACCCAAAAGACATCACAAGAAACTCATAATGTCCATACCGTGTACGAAAAGCAGTCTTAGGTATATCATCACTCTTAATTCGTAACTGATGATATCCAGACCTTAGATCAATCTTTAAGAAGTATTTTGCTCCTTGAAGCTGATCAAACAAATCATCTATCCTTGGTAAAGGATACTTATTCTTCACTGTGACTTTATTCAGCTGACGATAATCTATACATAATCTCATAGAACCATCTTTCTTTTTCACAAAAAGAACAGGAGCACCCCAAGGTGAAAAACTTGGGCGAATGAACCCTTTGTTTAACAAATCTTCCAATTGTTCTTTGAGTTCTTTTAGCTCAACAGGAGCCATACGATAAGGTGGAATAGAAATTGGTCTTGTGTCTGGGACCAAATCAATACTGAACTCAATATCTCTTTCTGGCGGTAATCCAGGTAAATCTTCTGGGAACACATCTGGGAATTCATTAACCACATGAATGTCTTCTAACTTCTGTTCTTTCTTTTCTAAATCTTTGATAAAAGCTAGAAATCCCTGACATCCCTTTCGCAACATACGCTGGGCACTTAACATAGATATCATGTTGCAAGGTACATCACTTCGATCTCCTTGAAACACAAAATTACTCCTCCCCGGCATATTAAAGGAAATAACTTTGTCACGACAATTTATAGTAGCATGACAAGAAGATAACCAATCCATCCCTAAAATCACATCAAAATCTAACATATTGAGAACCATAAGATCTATCTTAGTTTCCGTGCCTCCAACGATTATTTTACAAGAACGATAACATGTTTTAACCATCAAAGTCTCTCTCATCGGTGTGGAAACCAAGAATGGTTCTTTAAGAATAATCGAATCAAATGTAAATCTCTTGGCAAATAGGGGCGACACATATGAGTGAGTAGAACCGGGGTCAAACAAAATACGTGCAGCAAAAGTATTAACAGATAATATACCTGTAACTACAGCATTGGATGTTTGAGCATCCTGTCGGGTTAGAGCATATACTCTTGCATTTCCTCTGCCAGCAGCTTGTTTTCCACGGTCACCTTGGCCTCTTCCAGAACCTCTTCCCATACTACCCCCTGTTGAAGGGGTTGGTGTTTGAGTAATAGATTGTGGTCGAGGTGGCAAAGTAGACCCTTGACCTGGTCTTGTCATGAGCTGAGGGCACTCCCTTATAAAATGTCCTTTTTGTCCACAGTGAAAACAGCCTGTACCAACAGTGTTTAACCTGCATTCTCCGAAGTGAAACTTTCCACATTTAGGACATTGAGGTTTTTCCCTTCTACCTTGAGTACCTCCTCTACTAGAAGAGCTAAAACCACCCCTGCTCTCTGAACGAGGCTTAGCCACACTGGCTGTAGAATAAGTTGACTTAGTAGGAGTGGCTGGAGCATTTTGTGACGCAGTAAAGGGTTTCAAAGTCCCTGAGTCTTCCCCTTGATTAAAAGATCTTCTATATCTAGCTTTCTTCTTTTGACGATATTCTTCTTTATTCTTTGACCTCTTTTCCATTCTTCGAGCCACATCAACAGCCTCTGAGTACGAAGAGTAATCGTTCATATTAGAACCCACTTGATCATATAAGGCATCACGAAGCCCTTCCACAAACTTTTCTATTTTCTTCCTTTCAGAAGGAATGATTTCAGGGGCATATTCAGATAATTTAACAAACTGAGCTGAATACTCATCAACAGTCATGGTTCCCTGCCGTAGATACAGAAAATCTCTGGCCCTGGATGATCGTTCACTTGCCGGAAGAAATTCATCCATAACCAATCTGTAAAATTCTGTCCACATAACTGGCGGTGCGCCTTGAATTCTAGCTTTCTTCCAGTTCCTCCACCATTTACCAGCCCTACCTTTTAACTGAAAGGAAGTGAATTCTACCTTTTGAGTAGGAGAACACCCTATAGCATCACAGATTGCTTCACAATCTTCAAGGAAACATTGTGGGTCCTCTTTGGGATCTTCCCCTGAAAAAGTAGGAGGCCTCATTTTCTGGAATTCAGACATTCTTACCTCTCTTACATTAACTCCTCCCGCTAACGGAACTGGTGGTACATTTTCAGCTTCAACAATAGGAGGATCCACTGGCAGGTTAGCTTGTGCAGCTCGACCTCTCATTTCAGCCTCAAATCGGTCAAATCGTTCATTCATCAAATGAATCACATGTGTAATAGTTGCATTACCGACGTGAGCATCAGGTTCAACTCTTCTTGCTTGCTCACTAGTTGCGCCCTCAGTACTTTGAGCATGTAAACTATCACCACGGTTAGGATCATCTTGCACATGTACTGGTGGATTTATGGCCCTCCTTGGACCCATATGCTCATTATTATTAGAAGATCCTTCTGACATTGATCTGTCACAGATCTACACACATAACAAACAATTTTCAGACATAAACAAAATATCACTTACTAGCCCCACTGAGAAGTTATCTATAAAATGACGTTATACTCTACAAGGTCTTTTATGGAACCTAATCCTATGGTCATGCCGCGGCTCATGACAATAGGGAAGGGCCCACAAAGATCACTTTGCTCTGTACTCTATAGGGGACCTATAAAACCTTTCCTCTGATACCAAATTTGTCACATCCCAAAAATTGAGCATGTGAAAAAATACTACTCATTTGATACAATTCTCAAACATACGTTATATACATATATTCTGTAAGGTTTTACATTCAACCTTAATCATTCATTCCACACTACAGAATTATATTCATCTGATAAGCAAATATAGACATACATAGTCTGATATTTCTATCTCATCGCAAGCCTAGGAGACCTATAGAAAGTACAGAGCGTTTCTAATATCCACATTAATAAGTACTGGTGTCCCACCAGACAGAAATAGAGAATAGTCCCAAGGGGCTTCTAATCTTCAAACGGATACTCTTGTTCTTTATTTTCTGTATCTGAAAAAAATCATAGGGAGTGTGAGTTTATTTAAAAACTCAGTAAGTAAATAACTGTACTATATAAAATATCAAAAGTACAAATACCACATTTACTCATATAATTAATTGTCTTATACATCGAGTAGTATGGGACTCTAACCCTTTCAAACTCATGAATAAGATTTCATAGATATACACCGAGTAGTATGGGACTCTAACCCTTTCAAACTCGTGAATAAGATCTCATAGGTATACGCCGAGTAGTATGGGACTTTAACCCTTTCAACTCGTGTATTGGTTTCATAGATATGCACTGAGTAGTATGGGACTTTAACCCTTTCAAACTCGTGTATTAGATCCCGTAGATCTTTACTCATTAATAAAATAGTGAGAATTCATCACATAGTACAATTGTCATGAAATAAATAATTTCTTCATACTCTTATTTCTACTGATCATCATATACTCCCATATGAAAAATTAATTGCTTATTATCCAAATAATATTGTAAATGGGACTTATATTGTACTTTGACTAGTAATATCAATTTAGCTGAGCAAAGTTATTCACTCACCTTGATGTTTTTCCAAGTTTACCTTGTTCCACACTAGAATTTGTGTAGAAAAATTTCCTAGTAAAATATATTACAAGGAATCATAAGAAAGGAAACAAAATCACGAAAATACGTAAAATTTTCTGATTGCTACAGTACGGTTTGCTACAGTAACGATTTGCTACAGTGTCGGTTCGCTACAGTAACGGTTCGCTACAGTGCCGGTTCGCTACAGTAACGTTGACTGCTACAGTACCGTTGACTGCCGACACTACAGTACTGCTACAGTACCCCGAAGAAAATTTTCCAAATTTTGTTTCGAAATTTCTGGTCGCTACAGTAACTCGGTTTTGCAGAATTTCTAACAATTTCATCCTTTCCTTTCTTGTTTCAAAACCAGAATTTCAACTCTTTTAACCTATTATAACTCAAATATAACTTCTAAAACAACTGAGATTCATGAATTATCATTAAAATCTTCAAGAACAAAACCTCCTCTGATCTTCTACATAAACTGAAATTTAAGGAAAATAATCGGATTAAAGCTTACCTTTGATCCTTACAAAGCTTTTGAACCGAACAAATAATCGAACTTCTGAAGATCAAGGAAAGGATTTGAGAAGAGGATGAAGAAAGGAGAGAGAAAATGAATATCAGTTTCGGTTGCGTGAAGAAAAATGAGGGGGTACTATTGAAACTTTATATTAAATATTTCTAATGGGTTATTCAATAACCCATGGGTATCCATAACCCAACATCCAAACCCATCCAGTCAATTTACAATAAATGGACTAATTGACCATTCTGAAACCACTTTTCCATGAATTTCACCATTCTTAGAATATATCCCTCATTGTGCAAATATTTAGTCCAGTCATTTAACTCAATTTTCATAAATAATATTCAAAAAGAACAATTAAATATGAAAATTAAAAATGACCAAAATAAATAACTAAAGTAACGTTGTAGAATTCTAAAATACTCTTAAGCGAATTATATTCTGAAATTAACGGGTATTACATTATTACTCTTTGTGGTGTGGTAACTGAGAAGGTTTTTATAGAGAAAAAGTTGGACTAACAGACAAAAAAGATATCTCTTCACCGCACCCCTACACGATCAACCTATGGATTTCTACAAGCTGGAAGCCAGAAGTCTAGGGTAGGCGTGCACACCAACAATGCGTTGCATTAATGCCAAAACCACGAAAGTCAGTATTCGGTGGATTTGCGGCCGATTTTACTTGGTTTTCCCATTTCTCCCGTTGGCATTTTCTGAAATTTAAAGAAGTTGATAATATAGCCATTAAAGATTGCCTTGGATGCTTTTATGATAAACTGAAATACATTTCTCTGTTTTATTGTATTGTTCTTGAGAGCCTTCAGTTGAGTATGATATACATAACTGATTGAATCATGTTGTAATTACATGTATGTATGTTATTCATGCATAATGAGTGAAGGCTACGATCAAGGAGAATATGTGATGATCCTACATATACTCATAGAGATGTGAAATCAAAATGACTTGGATAGAATGAAATGTGTAGATGATGATATATCTTCATGGTTACACATACTTACATATAATGCTCTCATGGGCAAATGAAAGGCAGTGATTTCCTTACATCATGCTAATGCTTAAGGCATGCGACCGTAAGCAGTTAACTTTGTTTTAAAATATATATATTTACATATATATTATGTGTAAGTCTAGAGTAAAGACACCGATTAGAATCTAAGATACGGCCAATATGAGGCTACCTAATCATAGAGGGACATCGTGATATGGGATTACAGGATAAAACAAGTTTAGAGGGAGAAAATCTCATACTGAAGAGCGTAGTTAGTCAAAATTTTGAGAAAGGTCAAGATTAGCCGAAAATTTTTTTCAAGAAATCTTTGACTTATGTTAATTGCATTTACTATTTATCTGCATGTCCGACATTAATTGCTGGCATTGCGACGTATGTGATATGTAAACCTTATAGCAAGCGGCGTGTAGGTTGTGGTGGCTTTAGCTCCAGAGGCTTCAGGTTGTCTATAAATCTTGTACGCCCGTTACCCTACTCATCACACCAAGCGAACTTCTTTCATTACATATCTATTTCTCAATCTCCATTCCTTTCTCATTCGAAGTTATTTCTGAGATCCCTAGAGCAATGGCCGATAATAAGTCTTTCAACTTGAATTTTGAGACTGGCAATGTAGAGCTTGATTTAAATCTAAGTCTCGGAAACAACAAAGGGAAGAGACCTGTAGACAGGTCACCAGAAATTAAGAAGAGAAAGAGGGATGTAATAGAGTTGGAGGAGGACAGTACTGCAACATCCTCAGAAAATAAGCTTGCATTCCTGGAGCGTAAGATCGAAAATCTGGAGCGTAAGATAGAGAGCCTGGAATACAAGACAGAGGACCAGAAGCGACTAATAAATCGTCTCTTTGAAAACCAAGAGAAACTGATAAACCGTCGTTTCGGGGAACTAGCTAATCGAGTTGATAGACATTCAATGTTTGCAACTCAAAATTTTCGTGACCAACAAACAAGGTGTATTGACTGTATGAACGGAGTAACTTCTGCTCTTCGCCAAATTTCTCAGGCGCTTCCTCCAGAAACCCTTTCTAGGCTACAACGATTAGCTTCCTCCTTAAGGTCTGAAGCACCTTCCTCTTCTAGATCTGGAGTACCTTTTACATTTCAAAAGCCTCCTCGTCCTTAATTTATTCTTTCTTTTGTTTGTATTTAAAGCTATATTTGGTCTAAGCTTCATGTATTAAAATTATCTATGTACTAGAAATAAAATTTAAGTTAGTATTTAGATCTTCTTTGTTGAAGTGATTCCTTTTACTGAAAGAACTTGAGGAATGAGAAGATGTTGGACTTATATTTCATACTTGATTATGAAAATTCTAAAGCAAAGTATGGTAATATCCTTTTGACTGAGAAGAGTTACTAAAATGATATTTCATTGCATTTCTGAGCTATGGAGGAGTGCTAAATAAGTATTTTATGAACCTATACATAGAGAACTATGGGTTTGCCTTAATCATTGAAGGGATACGACTCTATATGTGTCACGACCCGTTTTCTGGGCACATGACCAGCACAATGATGAATATCCCATCACTGTAAGCCTTTCGACAAATTCTACCCATGAGTTAGATTATTAATCATTATCTCTATATTCTCAAAATAACCATTCCTGAAGAAAATATATCAAATTTTCTTTATTTGAAATTCATAGAGATTATTTGCATATAATAATAGATCCTCAACATAAAATACATTATTATGCTGACATACAAACCAAATACCAAACCCCTGACCTAGATGTCCTAGACGATTACAGAGCAACATAATCTATAACAAAAGAGGGGTCTACCCGACAACGGGAAGGTCCAAAGTGATCTACTACTCTAGCAGATATTCTTCGCTGGCAACCTGATCTGAACAAAAAGGTTGTACAAACAGTGTGAGCATTTAAACTCAATGAGCGAATCGGCCTCGCGTTAATAAAATTCAAATACATTACCAGTCATGCAAGCATATCCGAAGGCTCATACTCAACCAATAAACATAGTTAGAAATTACATACAATAAGATAAAAATTCATCTAATTCAACAAACGTTACTAGTACTCGTCAATGGCAATATATCCTAGAGAGCGCACACAGGCCGGCTCACCAATTATGTATATTTCCGCCATGACGCACAACATCATCCTCTTACATAAAAATTCATCCAATTCAACAAACGTTACTAGTACTCGTCAATGGCAATATATCCCAGAGAGCGCACACAGGCCGGCTCACCAATTATGTATATTTCCGCCATGACGCACAACATCATCCTCTTACATAAAAATTCATCCAATTCAACAAACGTTACTAGTACTCGTCAATGGCAATATATCCCGGAGAGCGCACACAGGCCGGCTCACCAATTATGTATATTTCCGCCATGACGCACAATCTCATCCTCTTAGCTAGGGCGCCTCACGGATTTATCACCAATCCGGGCTATATCCCTACTGAGGGAATCGTTGTCTCCACACTCATTGATCAAGACACCCTGTTAACCGGGTTTTCCGCCTTGCCGTGAGAGGGGGTACTGTCCCGCTCAATCACAATCAATAGCATTTCATATCATAATCAGAAGCTCAATATAATATTCATCCATACAACAGGTATAGTATATAACTATATTATAGATTTATAAACCACAAATCAAGATAACAATTAATCCGTTTTTGAAAACATTCAAACTTCACATCATCATAAGATATTTATTTCATTTTATCCATACTTATGGATTAGTTATCTCATTTAGATTCGTCATTCTGAATCCAATTTCCCCCTATGAATCTTGGGAGTGTCCTACGACATACTTTTTATCACCAGTAATGCTAAAACTCTATTAAAACGGGGTCGTTTCACTCACCTGGATTCCGTACGAGCATCGCTTCTCTAAGTCATTACAGACAAGAGTGCTCAGGTGAATTTCAGTGTTCTGCTACGGAGATTTTCATGAAAGATTAGAGAAAATACATTAGGATTGTTTTCGTACAGATACTGTTCATACGTACGGTTACTGTTCATATATACGGTTACTATTCATACATACGGTCACTATTTATACGTACGGTTACTATTTATACCAGAAATAGAGAATACAATCTGTAAAAGAGTACACCAGGTAAGTTCCCAGGAAAGAGTGGAGGGTCACACTGGACACACTTAAAAACCAGGTTTTTCCTTAGCCAGAACTTTCCTAGACATGTATTTTTCACAGTTTACATTCTATTTTGGTAATCAGAGAATCAAAATAACATATAAACAGCTAAGGACAGTTTTTCTGATGTGGAAGATCAGCCAAGTCCGCAACCACAGAGCATACTTAAGAAAATAACTTCTAAAATTTGAAAGACATAGAAAGGGCATAGTATCCTTACCTAAGCTGAAAAGGAAAGGCCCAAAATCTCAGAGGCCCAGCATTAGAGCAAGAGAAACTTAAGGAGAGAAGAAGAGAAGTTGAAGGTGTGAGTTTATAAGTGAAATGAAATAGCCTATTTATAGGAAAAGTCAAAGGTACTATTTGACACTATGCGTTAATAAAATATTCAATTTACTATTTATGAAAATGACATTTATAATAAAATAATTCACGTTAATCATTTACGGTTACTGTGCAAATTTCGGAAAAGTCGCAGGCGGCTTACTATTGAAAAACTTAAGGGAAAAACTATCATTTCACCTTAAACCTTTAAGTTTCTTTTCAAATCAGTCCTTTCATTTTAGTCCCTGAGGGTATTTTTACACATAAAACGTCATTTTTTCCTACGAACTTCTTTCTAGTTGTCTCTTATGACCAAACCACATCTAGTACTTGACATTTTGATTGTATAAATGAACAGTACCATATACGTAAATAGTATTATATGGGTGAATAGTACCGTATACTGAAATAGTAACAGTAGTTTGTAAACAAATATTTATATTTTATTTTTCATGGGTATTACAATATGAGTCATTGAGGTGAGAGGAATTTCCATATATATAATTATGCATGAGGAGTATGTTATTTACTTAACACATTTTCTAGGATTGTTCTTCCTAGAGATTTATGTAATAATTTTACGTGATTTTTCCTTTTATATGACGCATTCAGCTGAGAGTATCGCCTTAAGGTAGAATGATTGCCTTCGGGCAAGAATATTGCCTATGGCCAAAATGATGCCTTCGGGTAGGGTACTTGTATTCGTAAAAGTTATAAGCTATGTGTATGGTAGCTTGTGTTCTGATATTCAGTATAAACTGGAAAGACCACGTGTCACTGTTGAGAAGACACCTATTTGAGGTTTTACATAGAGACAGAGTTCGTCTCTGATTAGGTGGTTTGAGTTTGGTAAAGGTTATGAGGATGAGACACTTTATGGTACAAAAGGTTGTGGAGAAGATCAAACTGATGAGCAAGAGATTACTTGCTGTTTAGAAAAGGCAAAAGTCTTATGCAAATTATTGATAATGCGGTTTAAAGTTCACAGTCAATGGTATAATATTCTTGTAAATCTCACCAAGGGTGTGATGAGGTTTTGGAAGAAAGAGATGCAAAGGATGAGATATGGACGAAGTAATCACATTTATTTCAGTCTTGAGATGAGTTTTGAATTCGGGGGACCGAATTCTCTTAAGGGGGTGATAATGTAATACCCAAGAAAAATAAAATATAAATATTTGTTTACAAACTACTATTACTATTTCAGCATACGGTACTATTCACCTATATAATACTATTTACGTATACGATACTATTCATTTATACAATCGAAATGTCAAGTACTAGATGTGGTTTGGTCATAAGAGAAAACTAGAAAGAAGTTCGTGAGAGAAAATGACGTTTTATGTGTAAAAATACCCTCAGGGACTAAAGTGAAAGGACTGAATTGAAAAGAAACTTAAAGGTTTAAGGTGAAAGGATAGTTTTTCTTTTAAGTTTCCAATAGTAATAACAGAAAAATTTTCCGCGTGAGGTGCACAGTAACTGCATTATTAGAAATATCATTTTCATGAATACTAAATTGAATATTTTATTAATGCATAGTATCAAATAGTACCCTTGACTTTTCGTATAAATAGGCGCTTTCATTTCACTTCTAAACTCACACCTTCAACTTCTCTTCTTCTGTCCTTAAGTCTCTCTTACTTCAATGCTAGGCCTCTGAGATTTTGGGCCTTTCCTTTCAGCTTAGATAAGGATACTATGCCCTTTCTATGTCTTTCAAATTTTAGAAGTTATTTTTTTAAGTATACTCTGTGGTTGCGGCCTTGGCTGATCTTCCACATCAGAAAAATTGTCCTTAGCTGTTTATATGTTATTTTGATTCTCTGATTACCGAAATAGAATGTAAACTGTGAAGAATACATGTCTAGGAAAGTTCTGGTTAAGGAAAGACCTGGTTTTTAAGTGTGTCCAGTGTGACCCTCCACTCTTTCTTGGGAACTTACCTGGTGTACTCTTTTACAGATTGTATTCTCTATTTCTGGTATAAATAATAACCGTACGTATGAATAGTAACCGTATGAATAGTAACCATATATATGAATAGTAACCGTACGTATGAACAGTATCTATACGAAAACAATCTGTCACGTCCCAAAATCTGAGCACGTGACCGGCACGGAAAGTGAATTTCATTTCACCTCCGTAAGCCTATCTTTCTCTTAAAAATCATACAATTCTTTTTCATGCAACTAAACCGAGTTCTCTATACATACTACAATTATTCACATTAGATCACCGAATGAACCTACCCGATTACAGAGATTTCTAGATTTATACAACTTAGAATAAGACTTAACTATTATACCTTTATTCTGAACAAATGAAAAGGTAATCATGGACTAAGGATCCATAATTCCTTGTTCCGATATTTACCTTTAGCTTTCAACTTTGAAAAAAAAAATCAATAAGAGGGGTATGAGCAAACCACGTGCCCAGTGAGTAGATAACACAACACTATGACAAAAAAAATCATGCATCATAATGATAACATGCAACAATCATACGTAAATCGATCATCATATGATATAATATTATTCATAATACTTCACAACAATATCCAAGTAAATCAAATACATTTCAACATAATTCAAAATTCACAACAGCAATCGGTGAAATTAATTTCACACACATTTCCCGTACCAAGCGGGTCATCCAGGATACCTCTGGATTGTTGCCCGCGGCCCCGCCGCATCCACCCTTATCGCTCCGTTTATAATCTCCACCCTTATAACTTCACATAAATTTCTCCATGGGGTGCACCACCATGCCTTTCCTTTCCAGTCAAACACAATCACAATCACATATAAAAACATCCTCAATCAAAATCTTGAGCGACATACACAACTCAGTCATTTACAATTCAAACCACAACATAATCAATGTGGTTCCAGCAACATAGCATGTATACAACATAACCCATAATATAGAACAATTATTCAACTCAGTTCACATGCCATTTACAATCCATCATATAACCTCCATTCATGGGAAAATAAGAAAATATAATTATATACATTACCAGACACGTTCCACAATTGTTTATGCCTCATCGTTCCACATCATCCTCTTCAAATTTGGATAAACAATATATTTTCACTATGATGTAAAAAGTCAATAACAGATATTTAATCATAGCAAGTATTAACCAACTCACTTGGATTTCACTCTCTCGGCACTCCCACTTTGCACTTTGACCATTCCTATTGTAACCAGACAAAAACCATCAGGGTTACGAAATAGAGAAATTTCCTATCACTACTCTTGACCTTTACTCACATCTTAAGTCATAACTCCTAACCGGTAATGAATATCTAAATGAAACTTATACCATTGGAAACTAGACTCAAAGAGCTTTCCAACGATATAAAGTTTGCCCAAAACGGAGTTCGGATGAAGAAGTTATGACCGATTTAAAATAAGCTAAGGTTTCCCGGCACACCTGGCGCCTGGGCGCCAATCCTTTCTTCTTCCCCACATAACCTTGGCGCCTGGGCGCCACGATCGCAACCTTTCGCGATTTTCCCTCGGATTTGGTCCAAATCTGGCTAAATCTCCACCGTTTTTCATGATTTCTTGCATGGGATCTCACTCTTAATGTCTAAGGAGCATTTAGACACCAAAATCACCAATTTTAATCGAGAAACGAAGCCGGAATCTCAATTTTTACCTCAAACACTCTTAAAACTAGAAAATAGGAAAAAGCTTAAGAAATAGAAATTTCTACCTCGATTCCTTGATTTCTCTACGTTGCTTGGCTCCTAAAGGCTCGCCCCGTAGCCTGAGATCCGCCCTTCAAAGTCCGGTTGTGGAGTTGGAGTGTAGAGAGAGAAAGTAGAGAGAAGAAAGAGAGAAAGAGAGGAGAGAAAGTGAAGAGAGAGAGAGGAAAGGAGAAAAATGAAGAAAAAATAGGTGAGGCCACCTATTTACTCGCGCGGGGTGAAATTATCACTTGCTGTTCAATTGACCCTCAGTCAAGACTAGCAAAAGCAAATTCATAAAATCTCACCTCAGGTGTTTCTAAATCCTAGGTGCCCCACAGATTTCTTTATTTCACTTTAGTCTCTCTCAATATCTCAAATTCCACTTTAATCCCAAATCCATCATCCTTTCGGTACCGGACTCATAATTCATTCCCATAAGCTCTATTCTCCTTCTCGGGTTCCTACTTGGTCATTTCTCAAAAGTCCTCTATACTTTCTTTTATTTTCACTTTAGTCCTTGAGAATTTGTAAAAATTTCCTAAATTAAAAATTAAAATTTCTATTCCCACATTTTCTTCACTAATTCAAAAAGCAAATTTTCCACGTAATTAAATTTTCCACTAAACTTCAAATTAGACTTTAAATATTCATATAAATTCTTGGAATATTACACAATCCTAACGTATTTTCTCTAATCTTTCATGAAAATCTCCGTAGCAGAACACCGAAATTCACCTGAGCACTCTTGTCTGTAATGACTTAGAGAAGCGATGCTCGTACGGAATCCACGTGAGTGAAACGACCCGGTTTTAATAGAGTTTTAGCATTACTGGTGATAAAAAGTATGTCGTAGAACACTCCCAAGATTCATAGGGGGAAATTGGATTCAGAATGACGAATCTAAATGAGATAATTAATCCATAAGTATGGATAAAATGAAATAAGTATCTTATGATGATGTGAAGTTTGAATGTTTTCAAAAACGGATTAATTGTTATCTTGATATGTGGTTTATAAATCTATAATATAGTTATATACTATACCTGTTATATGGATGAATATTATATTGAGCTTCTGATTATGATATGAAATGCTATTGATTATGATTGAGCGGGACATTACCCCCTCTCACGGCAAGGCGGAAAACCTGGTTGACAGGGTGTCTTGACCAATGAGTGTGGAGACAACGATTCCCTCATTAGGGATATAGCTCGGATTGGTGATAAATCCGTGAGGCGCCCTAGCTAAGAGGATGAGGTTGTGCGTCATGGCGGAAATATACATAATTGGTGAGCCGGCCTGTGTGCGCTTTCCGGGATATATTGCCATTGACGAGTACTAGTAACGTTTGTTGAATTGAATGAATTTTTATCTTCTTGTATGTAAGAGGATGATGTTGTGCGTCATGGCGGAAATATACATAATTGGTGAGCCGGCTCGTGTGCGCTCTCTGGGATATATTGCCATTGACGAGTACTAGTAACGTTTGTTGAATTAAATGAATTTTTATCTTCTTGTATGTAAGAGGATGATGTTGTGCGTCATGGCGGAAATATACATAATTGGTGAGCCGCCCCGTGTGCGCTCTCCGGGATATATTGCCATTGACGAGTACTAGTAACGTTTGTTGAATTGGATGAATTTTTATCTTCTGTCTATTGGTTGAGTATGAGCCTTTGGATATGCTTGCATGACTGGTGATGTATTTGAATTTTATTAACGCGAGGCCGATTCGCTCATTGAGTTTAAAAGCTCATATTGTTTGTACAACCTTTTTTGTTCAGATCAGATTGTCAATGAAGAATATCCGCTAGAAGAGTAGGTCACTTTGGACCCTCCCGCTATCGGGTAGGCCCCTCTATTGTTGTAGATTATGTTGCTCTGTAATCGTCTAGGACATCTTGGTCATGGATTTAGCATTTGGCTTGTATGTCAGCATAATAATGTATTTTATATTGAGAATCTATTATTATGTGCAAATCGTCTCTATGAATTTCAAATAAGAAAATTTGATATATTTTCTTCAGGAATGGTTATTTTGATAATATAAAGATAATGACTAAACTCATGGGTAGAATTTATCGAAAGGCTTACAATAATGGGATATTCATCATTGTGCCGGTCATGTGCCCAGAAAACGGGTCGTGACACTATGGAAAAAGAAATTTGAAGGAAAAAATTGAAGTGTCATTTTTTAATCTCTATTAAAAATGATCCCAGGCCGGGCTCATTAAAAAATATGTTGAAATTTCTTATATAATAACACAAAAAAATGAGTCTTGGCTCAGCTGGAAAAAGAAAAAACGAATATAGACTTGAATTTAAAACAAGCTCAAATTCTTACTTTTTTTTTCATATTTTTATATGTTAACTTGTAAAAAAAATTTTTTGAGAGTAGTGTTATTTTAGAGTAGTGTGATAAAATTAAAAATAACAATTAAAGGTGAGTGCCCTTTTGCAGTTAAAATTAAAATAAAATACCCAACAACTTAAATTATAATAATTTTACAAATGTATCACAATTCTTTAAATATAATATAACGCATAAATTCATGAGTAATAAATATTGGAATAATATTACATATTAGATAAATCAATACATAAAAAGTAATTAATTCAACATCAAGTTGAGTATCTAAATTATATATAAATCATATATTATACATTAATAAAAAGTAAACGATATATATTATATAAATAACATATTTCCATATTACATATTTATATCAGATATTCTAAATACAATGGTACATCATTTATACATATGAACAATATTTTATTAGTTAATAATACGTCATTGTTTATTTAATATATATAATTTGGACCGGCTTGACATTGTCTGAGCACAACTTGTATTTTTTGAACCTTTTAAAAAAAAATTTTAATTCAAGCTCATGTTTTTGAGTCTTTTTTTTTTTTTTGCTCATAATCAAATTTAATCTCTATGTAGGTGTCATTAAATTTTTTGAAAGAAATTATAAACTACAATTATTATTTTATTATTAAACAATACATCATTAAATCTCATTAAAGATTCTTCTGTTTTGCAATTTTATCAAGTAAATACGATAAGAAGTACTTTAAATGATCGTATATTTAGTATTCACTACTAAAAAAAGTCGTAGTACTCAAGATGTTGACTCCTTGTGACTACTCAACAATGCGCATTCCTTCTTCTACACATGGTGGACATTTTCAGACAATCGCTGTTAGGCATGCATAGAGGTGGTCATTTTTTCGAAGAGACTATTATAAATAAAAACGATAATAATGTTGAGATGGAAATGAAATGAGAGGCTGTGAATAGAAGGGAAGTGAAGTGGATGGGTCGTTGCCTTATCCCGAGTGCGAGAATGCGCGCTAAAGAAGAGGTGTGCAGTTGGCACACACAAACACCGTTTGAAAAAGCTGAGCCCCTTAGCCACAGCAATGGCGAGGCTTGTGGCACTCCAACAGAACCAGTTATCTCTCTCTCCCTTGGCTTCCTCTCTTTCTGATTTTAGTGGAACCAGACTTCAATCTCAGTTACAGGTCCTCCATCTTCCTCCTTACTCTTTCCCTCTCTCCCTCTCTATATATGTATGTATCACTGACTCACTGTTATCTGGGTACAGTTGAGAAGAAAAGTATGGCAGCCAAAAGGGGGTTTTTACGTCTCAGCATCGAGCGCCAAGAAAATCCTCGTAATGGGAGGCACTCGTTTTATTGGGGTGTTTTTGTCTAGGCTTCTCGTCAAAGAGGGTCACCAGGTATGAATTGAATGAGTGTGACTTATCTTTTCCATTATAAATGAGGAGTGGTTTTAGGGTAAAGGGTACTTGTGAATTTGCAGGTGACTTTGTTTACAAGAGGGAAGGCTCCTGTAACTCAACAATTGCCAGGTGAATCAGACAGTGATTACGCTGATTTTTCTTCCAAGGTATGCTTGTTGTAACAATATTGGACTATCAAGCCTGTTAGTCAACTCCTAATCCGAAGCATTTTGTTGTTTGTAATAATTTTTGTTTCCCAGATCTTGCACTTGAAAGGGGACAGACAAGATTTTGAATTCGTCAAATCCAGCCTGTCGGTCCAAGGATTCGATGTTGTCTATGACATAAATGGTGCGCACAGTTTGACCCTCTCATTTACTTTGTTCAATACTGTTTCATCATCTCTTCAGTTTCAAATGATTGATTCTTTGGCATTTTTCAGGACGCGAGGCAGTTGAAGTGGAACCCATAATTGAAGCTTTGCCAAATCTGGAACAGTAATCTCTTCTAGTCTTTTTGCGTATTCCAGAAGCCTAGGCAGCTATAAACACTGCTTTTCATTGTTCTGTTCACTGATGAGTTACCTAGTTCGTTTTGAGAATCAATCTGATCCCACTTAGAAAATAAATAAATAAAATTGAAATCTCATATAAAGTTATGAGCTGTTGGTCTTCTCCTCTGTCCTTCATTTCCTTTGATATATACATATTGAAATTTGCTGTCAATTAATGAATAAGAACAGTGAATTAAAAGGCACAGATATTATATATGTAGATGAAAATAATATGTGTATGACTAGTATATTTTTATTAAAATATGATAGGATTAGAATATCACAAAGTGCAAGTATGGGGTTATTCAGAATCTGTATGACTGTTGAGACTTTGAGGGTTGTTTATAACTGAATTTGGGATAAAAATTGTAGGTTCATTTACTGCTCTTCTGCTGGTGTCTATCTCAAATCCGATCTATTACCTCACAGTGAGGTCAGTAGACACTTTCTTGTTCACCTTTCTTCCAGTGATTTCAGATGCTAGTCATAAAAATGCAATTGTTTTGTGCCTTAACATTATCTAGAAATCCATAAAGGAAAACAAGCACATAACATATCCATTGTGCTTTCCCCAGAGTTCTGTTGTTTTCTTCTTTCTTATTTTATGTATAAACTTCTTGGGCGGGTGGTTATAGAAAGATGCAGTAGATCCAAAGAGTAGGCACAAGGGAAAGCTTGAGACAGAGAGCTTGCTGGAAACAAAGGGTGTTAATTGGACTTCAATAAGGCCAGTATATATCTATGGACCTTTGAACTACAATCCTATTGAAGAGTGGTTCTTCCACAGATTGAAAGCTGGTCGCCCTATTCCTATTCCCAACTCTGGGACTCAGATTACACAACTGGGTCATGTTAAGGTATGAAGCTTATAGTGTTACTGTCTACTGTCTCTATTAGTATGTCATTCAAGCTAGTCATCTTGCTGTTACTTTTTACTAAAACTTACTATTCCTGCTTTTATTTCTTGGGAAAGAAATCAACATGGTCTGTATACTATATTCTTGGTAAAAGAATGATTGAATTATGGCAGGATTTGGCAAAAGCTTTTATTACGGTTCTTGGTAATGATAAGGCAAGCAGGCAAATATTCAACATCTCGGGAGAGAAATATGTGACATTCGATGGATTAGCAAGAGCATGTGCTAAGGTAAACAGTTCATGTCTACATAATAATAGAATTGTTTTTCATCATGTCATGTTTTTTACTACCTTAGTTTTAGTTTTTTTTCCCTCTATTTTTCAGGCTGGTGGGTTCCCAGAACCAGAGATCGTTCACTACAATCCTAAAGAGTTTGATTTTGGGAAAAAGAAGTCATTTCCATTTCGTGACCAGGTGAGGATAGACACACAATATGGTGCCAATTTTGATCATTCATAAATTTAATATATATATATATATATATGAAAACAATTTATAGTAAATTATTAATTTACTCTCTAAAAGATTATAGTTGTTTTAATTTTATAATTTAATAACGAAGATAACCAAATTAAGACGTTTGGTCTTTCATGAACTAATGTGAGAAAAATATAATTTTTGAAGGAATGAATTAGTAATTTGCACAGCAATTTAATATGAGTCTGACAAGAACACAGAAAAGACAAAATGAATGGTGTTTTGCCTATTATGATGAATAGTACTGAGAAGTTGATGAGATTGCCACATTATATGCAGCATTTCTTTGCATCAATAGAGAAGGCAAACAGTGTTCTTGGGTGGGAACCTGAACTGGAGCTAGTGGAAGGTCTTGCAGACTCATACAACCTAGACTTTGGTAGAGGAACTTACAGGAAAGAGCCCGATTTTTCAACTGATGATATGATCCTGGGCAAGTCTCTTGTTACTGCATGATTCCTCTGCTTTCACTTGACGAGTTTACTATCCAATGTCCCCGTCCAAAAATGTTTTGAGTTTTTCATTCAATTTGTATTAAACAAATAATAATTAATATATATGTGTATCTCTGGTATAATTGATATGATCTTTTTCAATCTAATTATTCCAAGTTTTCTTACGTTGCACACCTCTATGCCAAATTTAACGAGACAGCTGGTTGGCATTCAGAGCACTATCACAGTTAGTTCTTACTCTTTTAAAATATGAAGACCATCAAATGTCTTTGGATTTCTTGCTGGTCAGCACCTTGCTTCGTCAGTGGAGGCTATTTGATTGGGATACAGGTTCCCTCCAGGAGGGATCTCCTCTAGGACGAGATGATGACCCTTGGATCTTTAGATTCAAGAGCTCTCAGTGTTCGTGCATTATTCATTTTTTCTTAAAAAAATAAAAAATAGGAAAAAACATTGAGGGCTCTTGGATCCAAGATCCAAGGGCCCTCATCTCCTCCCGGAGAGGATCTAAATCCGTTCGATTGGGTAGAGTGTACATAAATTTTGGCAACCTTGTTTAAAGTTAATAACAAGTCATTTTGTATTTGTATTGCCTCATAATGTATATTGTATAGATTAGATCTCCTCCAGTACACAGGAGTCACTTAAGGGTCGTTTGGTATGTTTGATTTTGGCTGGAAAAGAAAGCCACATTTTCGCTACTGTGTTTTTTTTTTTTTCATTGTTTGGTATGGCTTACTGTAGAAGCAAAAAATGGAACCGAGCATTCTCTCCTCCTTCAAAATCAAAATTTTGGCTTCCCTCGCGTTTCGGATGAAAACTGGTCATCTTGATGGAAAGCAAAGTAAAATTTCTCATTTGCCCAAACACTTGTTGGGCAAATTGGTAAGTGTACCAGTCGCACAAGTAATATAGTAAAAATGAGTAAAGAATGTCGAATCTACGAAAACTAACGTGCTAAGTACTCCAGAAATTTAATTGCATTAGTTAGGCAAACCAAATTGGATTAAAGGTAGCTCTTTCCAAAGAACTAAAAAAGAAATAAAATGAGTAAAATAAAATGCAATAAACAACAACTAACAAATAATTCGATTAAATGGAGAAGCCTAGAGTTACCAATCCCCTTCTTTTGTTTTAGGAATTGCTAAACTCTTTCTGCACTTGTAATTCTAATTAATTATGCATGTTAATATTAGGTTATCTTATGGCTTAAAGTGATTCTCCTGAACCTAAATTAAACTACTCAACTTCGTTAAACTAAATGCAACCAACCTAACTTTGATTAAACGAAATTAACTAAAATTCCTTTTAGTTAACAATCGAAAACCCCTAAGGTTCACGCACTCGTCCTATCCACTCAATGTTATACTCTCACCTCTCTCTCCCGAGTTTAGTAAAAGTAACAAACAAACTATAATTCGGCCAAGATCATACCAAGTTCAATATAAATGAATTAACAGACATATATTAATCAAATGAAATCACAATTACAAAGAGAGACTCAATCCCTAATCTGAAAGTTGGTTCATAGTAACTCTAGAAGGAAGAAATTAGCCACTCATGGCTCTAAAATTACAGATAGCAATAAAATATAAAGCAAACTTCATGAATCCGATATTGGGTTGATGGAAATTAGGTTTGATAAGTTTCGGGAATGGATTCCTCCTTCTTCCCTCTAGCAAAAATGGGCGCCTCCCTTCTGTCTCCAACTCAGAATACCCTAAAAAATATGTTCTAGCGCTATTTCAATCAGTGTAGAATCGCGACTCACCGCTATAGTTGTCACATCCCAAAACTTACATGTGAGATAAACATAAAATACTTAGGGTGTACCTCCGTGATACCCCATAATCTCTGTGAACATTCTTAATATCCATAATTATGTGAATCATAAATATTCCAAGAAAGATATTTTGTATACATATTCAGAAAATGTTCAACATTCAAACACTACACAGTACTATACAACCTCCCAAGCCTAGGTGACCTACTAGATTACAGAGCGTTTCCTAATCCTTACCAATTGTTTACCAGACAAGTAGAGTATATCCTTAAAGGCTATAAATTCTTCTCCTCAACCACTATATCTGAAAAGATAATCATAGAGAGTGTGAGTTTATCATAACTCAGTGAGTAAACAACTGTACATGAAAATATCATAAGCACAAACACCACATTTACTAATACAATCAATCTATCATTTATTGTAAATAATTATAGTATTACACTTGTCTGAATTTGCATATGATTTCTTGGGTGATCAATCCCTCAATCACTTTGCATTATATGCCATAGATACTTGCACTGAGTGACTTGAGAATTTAACCCTCAAACTCTTGGTGCATAAGTTTTCACAGTTATACACTGAGTGGTATGGGACTCTAACCCTTTCAAACTCGTGCATAGGTCTTCACATTTATACACCGAGTAGTATGGGACTCTAACCCTTTCAAACTCGTGCATAGGTTTTCACATTTATACACCGAGTAGTATGGGACTTTAACCCTTTCAAACTCGTGTATAGGTTTTCACATTTATACACCGAGTAGTATGGGACTCTAACCCTTTCAAACTCGTGTATTAGATCTCGTAGATCTTTTGCTCATCAATAAAATAGTGACAATTTATCACAATATAATTACTATGAAATAAATGAATTTACACATACTTTTATTCCCTTGAATGTCTATCATCAACCATAACAATCATCATATATTATCAACTGAGAGATTGATTATTTCACACTTCAATAATGTTATAAACAAGACTTGTATTGTACTTTATCTAATAAGATCACATTAGTTTAATAAGGTTATTCACTTACAAAATGTTCCAATTTATTCAAGGAACTATCACATCTAGTTCTTTAGTCAACTAGAGAAATCAATTCTCAAAGGTAATAAAATACCTTCCAATGATATTGTACTTTTTCTCAACGTGAACACACACTGATAATCTTCTCAATTTCACAAATAACGCAAATAGGATTTATATTGTGCTTTGACCAATTTATTAAATTAATTTTGCAAGGTTGCCTACTCACCTGGATTCCACGCTCTCGGCGCTCCCACCTTGTGCCCCAAACATCCCTATTGTAACCAGGTAAAAACCATTAGGGTTACAAAATAGAGAAATTTCCTATCACTACTCTCGACCTTTACTCACATCTTAAGTCATAACTCCTAACTGATAATGAATTTCTAAATGACATTTATACCATTGGAAACTAGACTCAAAGAGCTTTCCAACGATATAAAGTTTGCCCAAAACGGAGTCCGGATGAAGAAGTTATGACTGATTGAAAATAAGCTAAGGCTTTTCAGCATACCTGACGCCTGGCGCCTGGGCGCCAAGCCCCTTTTTCCTTCCCAAAATCTTCTGAACCTTGGCGCCTGGGCGCCAGGATCGCGACCTTTCGCGATTCTTCTCGGTTTTGGTTCAGATCCGCCCAAATCTTCACCGTTTTCCATGATTTCTTCCATAGGATCTCACCCTTAATGTCTAAGGAGCATTTAGACACCAAAAACACCAATTTTAATCTAGAAACGAAGCCGGAATCTCGATTTTTACCTCAAACTTTCTGAAAACTAGAAAATAGGGAAAAACTTGAGAAATAGAAATTTCTACCTCAATTCCTTGCTTTCCCTACGTTGCTTGGCTCCTAGAGGCTCGCCCCGTAGCCCGAGATCCACCCTCAAAGCCCGGTTGTGGAGTTGGAGTGTAGAGAGAAAAAGAGAGGAGAGAAAGTGAAGAGAGAGAGAGGAAAGGAGAAAATGAAGAAAAATTAGGTGAGGCCGCCTATTTACTCGCCCGGGGTGAAATTATCACTTGCTCTTCAGTTGATCCTCAGTCAATACTAGTAAAAACAAATTCATAAAATCTCACCTCGGGTGATTCTAAATCCTAATTGCCCCACAATTTTCTTATTTCACTTTAGTCCCTCTCAGAGTCTCAAACTCCACTTTAACCTCGAATCCATCATCCTTTTGGTACCGGACTCATAATTCATTCCCATAAGCTATATTCTTCTTCTCGGGTTCCTACTTGGTCATTTCTCAAAAGTACTCCATACTTTCTTTTCTTTTCATTTTAGTCCTTGAGAATTTGTAAAATGTCCCAAATTAAAATTTTGAAATTTCTATTTCCAAATTTCCTTCACTAATTCAAAAAGAACATTTCTCATGTAATTAAATTTTTCAATAAACTTCAAATAGACTTTAAATATTCATGAAAATTCTTGGGATATTACAATAGCAGTGGAAGGCAGAGAAGATAACTTAAAAACATGTTTTTCCAGGACCCGAAACCCTAAAAAATATGTTCTGCCGCTATTTAAATTAGTGTAGAATCGCGACTCACCGCTATAGCGGTGGAAGGCAGAGAAGATAACTTAAAAACATGTTTTTCCAGGCTCCACCACTGTAGCGGTGTGTAATATCCCAAGAATTTATATGAATATTTAAAGTCTGATTTGAAGTTTAGTGAAAAATTTAATTACGTGGAAAATTTTCTTTTTGAATTAGTGAAGAAAATGTGGGAATAGAAATTTTAATTTTTAATTTAGGAAATTTGTACAAATTCTCAAGGACTAAAGTGAAAAGAAAAGAAAGTATAGAGGACTTTTGAGAAATGACCAAGTAGGAACCCGAGAAGAATAATAGAGCTTATGGGAATGAATTATGAGTCCGGTACCGAAAGAATGATGGATTTGAAGTTAAAGTAGTATTTGAAACATCGAGAGTGATTAAAGTGAACAAATCTTATAAGCTAAGGTGGCTATGAGCAATTTTATCGAAAAAGAAATCAGTTGGGCCCACGCGTATACACTCCTCTCTTATTCTTCTCATTCTCTCTTATTCATTTTTCAATCTTCCTCACGTAGCTCTCGGCTGAGGATCCCAATTTCTCTTCTTCACCTCCATCCATGCCAAATGCTTAAGGAAGGAAGCCTTGGAAGTTAGGAGGATTGGTAAGTTGATGTTCTTCTTCTTCTTCCTCTGATTACAAGATCAAATCCTTGGTTATCATTTTTGCAAAATTTTTGTAGAATATTTTAATGGATGAATTTAAGTGTGGATGTTAATCTAAAACATTCCTAGGTAGTTTATGACGTTATTAGAACAAGGAATTTGGAGAAAACTAGGAGAAATTCGTAGAATTTGGATATTTGAAAAAAGTTAGTGTTCTTGATGAAAATTTAAGATTTGAGCTTGGATTGTTGATAGAAATTGGGGGTTTTGGTGTTAAAACACTCCTTAGACATTAAGGATGAAAACCCATGGAAGAAATCAAAAGAAATGTTGTTTTAGATATCATTTTAGGATTTTTGGATGAAGAACACGAAGAACATCGAAAATTTTCCCCATAAATTACTGTTCACCGAGAAAATTTTTTCAGATTTTCTCGTTATTGTAGCGTTGACTCGGTCAACGTTACTGTAGCTGCGTTGACCGTTGACTGTTACTGTAGCATCAGTTTTTTTTTAAAATATCGTTGAAAAGCTCTTTGAGTCTAGTTTCCAATGGTATAAGTTTCATCTGGATATTCATTACCAGTTAGGAGTTATGATTTGAGAAGTGGATGAAGGTCGAGAGTAGTAGTAGGAAATTTCTCTATTTCGTAACCCTGATGGTTTTTATCTGGTTACAATAGGAATGGTCAAAGTGCAAGGTGGGAGTGGCGAGAGCGTGAAATCAAGGTGAGTGGGTTAATACTTGCTATGATTAAATATCTGTTATTGACTTTTTGCATCATAGTGGAAATATGTTGTATATCCAAGTTTGAAGAGCATGATGTGGAACGATGAGGCATAAACAATTGTGGAACGTGTCTGGTAATGTATATAATTATATTTTCTTATTTTTCCATGAATGGAGGTTATATGATGGATTGTGAATGGCATGTGAACTGAGTTGAATAATTGTTATATTTTATGGGTTATGTTATATACATGCTATGTTGCTGGAACCACATTGATTATGTTGTGGCATGAATTGTAAATGACTGAGTTGTGTATGTGGCTCAAGATTATGATTGAGGATGTTTTTATATGTGATTGTGATTGTGTTTGACTGGAAAGGAAAGGCATGGTGGTGCACCCCATGGAGAAATCTATGTGAAGCTATAAGGGTGGATAATATAAATGGAGCGATAAGGGTGGATGCGGCGGGGGCCGCGGGCAACGATCCAGAGGTATTCTGGACGACCCGGTTGGTACGGGAAATGTGTGTGAAATTGATTCATCGATTGCTGTTGTGAATTTTGAATTATGTTGAAATACATTTGATTTACTTGGATATTGTTGTGAAGTATTATGAATAATATTATATTATATGATGATCGATCTACGTATGATTGCTGCATGTTATCATTATGATGCATGATTTTTTTTTGTCATAGTGTTGTGTTATCTACTCACTGGGCACGTGGTTTGCTCATACCCCTCTTATTGATTTTTTTTTTCAGAGTTGACAACTGAAGGTAAATATCGGAACAAGGAATTATGAATCCTTAGTCCATGATTACCTTTTCATTTGTTCAGGATAAAGGTATAATAGTTAAGTTTTATTCTAAGTTGTATAAATCTAGAAATCTCTGTAATCGGGTAGGTTCATTCAGTGATGTAATGTGAGTAATTGTAGTATGTATAGAGAACTCGTTTTGGTTGCATGAAAAAGAATTGTATGATTTTTAAGAGAAAGATAGGCTTACGGAGGTGAAATGAAATTCACTTTCCGTGCCGGTCACGTGCTCAAATTTTCGGACGTGACACGGTGAAGATCCACCACTATAGCAGTGGCTGGCAGAAAATATGACTTCAAAATATTTTTTCAGCATTCCATCGCTATAGCTGTGAAATCCACCGCTATAGCTATGGGAGACAGCAACCACTCCAGTATCTTCAGAATTTCAGTTCTGACATTCTATCTTCTAGCATGAAATTTTCACCAACTCAACCTACAACAAAAACAACAAATAACATCATTAAATTGCAGAAAAGAATTATGAATTCACTCCATTTATTAAAAGATCAAAGAAAACTAAAACTAATCTAAACTACTTAAAACATGGGTTAAAAATCACAAGCCAACAAGAAAAAGACCAAGAAGAGATGGGATTTAGTACCAAAATGGTACTAAATTGAGAACTCAACACCCATGCGTTGTTCATTGAAATGTCAAGAATGCCCTACAGAAATGTTGACGAAGGTCGTTTGTAGTTGTGGCTACCGTTGTGAACTCTGATCTTCCCACTATGAGTCTCAAGTTGTCGTTAGAGCTTCCGAACTATTTTTAGAATATTGAGATGCAATATGTCCATTTTGTGGAGCAGAACCTGAGTATTGAAAATGGAGATAGATAAATGATCTGCACCGGGTGGACCGTCTGCACTAAGCAATCCTATGCCAGCTGGTCGACTGGTTGCTATTCAGCGGTTGATCGACTGGCACTAGTTGTACCCGATGGTCAATCGGCTAGTACCGGCAGTCAACCGGTTGGCACAGGCGAGTTTCAGTGAGTGGGGGGTTGGCTCGAGTTTCACTAGTTGAGTGGGGAATGCATCAGAATGAAATATTGGGGTTTTTTGGGCAAATAAGATAGGGGCAATTTAGTCATTTTGTTCTAATTTTCCTTTCTTTCCTCTTAAAAAAAATATATCAAACAGACAAAATATTTCATTCCTACTCTATTTTGTATCTTATACCAAACATATTTTTTTCTTTCTCTTTTTCCTCTTCCATTCTCTTTTCTTTTCTATTTTTTTATTTTCTTTCCATTCTTATTATTTCTTGAATATCAAACGGCCCCATAAATTTTTGTGTACCATTGATCTTATTTTTATTATTTTTAATTTTTTAAAAATAATTTGAGGATAGGGAGATGCACTTGTTGGCTTTTGAGCAACCGGTACTCATATATTATATGAAGTATCCATTACTTTGGTTACTAGCCTACACAATTTGTAAACATTTTATTTTATTTTTTTCAAAAATAGGTAGTTGTCAGAAATTAAATCAAGATGTCATCATCCTCTAGTCTACGTGGTTACCTTAGTCTACATGATTTTGGAGGTGAAAGTGAGAGTGAATTTAGTTTAATTTATCGTTAAAAAAGATGGTTGCTTGTAAACTTAAATTAACACCTTCTTAACATTTCTTAAATAACTTATGTACATTATTTATCTTACCCTTTTTTTGGGTCAAATATCTCTTATAATATGAAATATTTACCAATTTTGGGTCACTCACAGGCCACAGCGACAGCATCTAGTGTTGGGCCATCTTGGAAGAAAGCCCCAATAATTCAAGCCCAAAAGTATATGTTGCAAAAAGATCAAACACACTAGGTGCCAAAAGTATATGTTGCAGAAGAGCAGGCTGGGCCCCTATCATGCCTTTGCCCTATTGGGCCTGCTTTGATCCAAAGAAAAAAAGATGCCAAAAGTGTATGGGAATGGGAGAGACAAAAAGAATTTAAAAGAAAAACAAAAATTCGCTTTGGCATCCCCAAATCACTCCTATATCACAGAAAGATTTTATTTGCTCATTAAAGTGACATTAAAGAACATTCCTATTAGTGCCTAAATTAAAGGACATCAAATAAAACTCAAACTTAAATCTCTCAAGGTTTCCACATGTATAAAGTTGACTGCTTTATCCTACCACGGGAAGCTTCTCCAATAGATTAATACGCTAATCAAAGCATCTGGGTATTATGAGAGAATATTCTCAAGCAGAAATTTCCTACTTCATTCTACAATTTTCAGCACACACACCTGTCCACATCATTATCCATTACCATTAGTAATATCGTGGTCGGTTTAGTCGAAAAGTTGAAATTTACGTTATCCTCAAACACAAAAAACAGACTAAAAAATGTTAAATTTCAATTCATTATCCTAATGTCTGGGGAAAAGCGCACCGTGAAGTTAATTCAAATTGGAATGAGTCATGGTTTAGGACCAACTAACATAACCAGAAAACGTCCGACGCAGGTCACTTGGTCCAAACGACATACACGTATCGCCACGTGGTGCTTCCACGACCTCTAGTGATGCGCCATGCTGACACATGTCCCATGAAGTCGTGTGCTGTTGCACATTAAACACGCAATAGATTTTACGGACCCCACCTTTATTCAAAACAAAAATAAAATAAAAATTTTAATTTCGCTAGTGAAAATTATAATTTTTTAATTTAAATTTAAAAATTAATATTTCACTTTAATCTTTAAAATATAGACGGTGGGACAAAATTTTTTAAAAAATAGAATTTTTAAAAATTAAATTGAAATATAAGACAATTATAAAGTTGCCAATTAAATTGGCAGCTGGGCCTACACGAGAAGTATGTATGAACGTAATTGATCATCAACCTGAGACCTGGACGAAAAAAGTAAAAGCCGTTTTGTAGAATGCCACGTGTCGGGAAATGGTCGACGTGGCCACTATTGGGTGACCTTAGAAAAGTGCTTAGTTAATTATGTAGGGCCAGTCGGTGGCATTCGGTCGGTGGCAGTTAACCATCCCAACTTAATATTTTATGCTCTTTAGTCTTTACCCTTTCTTCTTCTTTATTTTTTTGGGAATTAATAAACCTCATTTCAAATGAATAAGACGTTTTAATAAAAATTATCCAAGAAAGAAGAGAATTGAGAGGTAACTTATTCAGTAAGTCTACTTGAATAAAGATTAATTTCCAAAATAAAAAAACGCGAGGGGACTGCGTTTTTAAAAGGTACTCGTCTTTTTAAGGAGTGGAGATTTTTACTGTTATTTTTTAATTTATATAAATTTTTTTTGTACGCACAAATTTTAAAATAATACAACAAAAAAACACAATTTCTCTGCAAATGTTTTTCCGAGAAAAAACATCAATTATTTGTCCCGAAATAAATTATCGACCAGGAATCGATTTTTTAATAACAAATCTTTCAGTCTGGCGATTAACATGTTTGGTGGCGTTTGGTCTCTTTCTAGGAGACAAATGTCAATCGCAAGAAAATTAGCTAAATGCCTGCATTTCAGATTTCATCTTCCCACACTGCAAAGGAAATACATTTTGATTTTTTTTTTGATAAATTAATTATGGAGTTAGTTTTTAAATTTTGATTCTGGAGTCAACCGAATTCACTACGTCAGTCATTCACTTTCATCATTTCGTGCCTATTTTCTAAATTGCGTTAATTTGGTTCACATATTTTTGGAGCAATTAATTATGCCTTTCAAAGCAAAAATAAGATGAATCAAATAAAAAGAAATTTTAAAATAATTGTGATATACAGATTACGTATATTATTTCAGAGATATGTGGAAATAATCAGTCACGTGTGTTTGAGAGGTGACCCATGCATTGAAGGCGAGAATTTCCAAGATTTCCTCAATCAGAAATAATAAATGGAATAATATACTCATAAAGTAGAGGAAGATGGTAAAAGCAGACATTTAAATGACAAACGATAATGTTAAATAAATAAATTGATTCATAATTAATACCTGAATTAAACCACCTGGCACCGTCCGATTCCGGGATCTCCTTCTGACCATTGGATCAAATTGCCGACACACGCGGAGTGCAGATTTATTAAATTATTAGGACTGAAATACTGATCCCATCTCTAGGCTCTAGCTAAGTCCAAGTTACAACTTACTACTGAGTACTGAAAACGACATCGTTTAATCCGATCACAGTCTTCATATCTCTTCAACCTTCCAAAAAGTTAAAGGATAATATTTAATTTGCTATTTTTTCGCCCCTCACTTTATTTTTTTACCACAAAGGGCCCACCAAAGTTCTATATAAGAACCCGGTGCCAATCTACCACTTCTTCACATCAAAACCAAATCACTCCGAGTTTCATACACAATTCAGAGAATTCTCTGTTTCTTCTCTGCTTACCCTGAAATTTGAACTTCGAAACACTCAAGCAACGAAGATGGCTCCCGATATCACCACCGCAGCAGCCAACGCCGCCGCCTCACAAGCCAAGGCCAAAGGGAAGAGTCGTGCCTTCGTGACTTTTCTGGCTGGTAATGGTGACTACGTCAAGGGTGTGGTGGGGCTAGTCAAAGGTCTCAGGAAGGTGAAGAGCAAGTACCCTTTGGTGGTGGCGATTCTGCCGGACGTTCCGCCGGAGCACCGTCAGATTCTGGTGGCTCAAGGTTGCATTGTCCGTGAGATCGAGCCAGTTTACCCACCCGAGAACCAGACCCAGTTCGCCATGGCTTATTACGTCATCAATTATTCCAAACTTCGTATCTGGGAGGTCCGTTTCTGTTTGTGTCTCTTTCTCTGTATCTGCATTGCATGTCTTACACGTATATTTCGGATTCTATATATGCTGTGTCGTTTTGCATGTGGTTATCTCAAAGTCTTTTCGTTCTTGTGGGCTGCTTTCATATTTTATCCTAATATGGGTGTGAAATTTTATTTGGAGCAGTTCGTGGAGTACAGCAAGATGATCTATCTCGACGGAGACATCCAAGTGTTTGATAACATAGATCACCTGTTTGATCTGCCAAATGATTACTTCTATGCTGTGATGGACTGTTTCTGCGAGAAAACATGGAGCCATACCCCTCAGTACCAGATTGGGTACTGCCAGCAATGCCCCGATAAGGTTCAATGGCCATCTGAATTAGGACCCAAACCTCCACTCTATTTCAACGCTGGCATGTTCGTCTATGAGCCGAGCCTCGACACCTACCATGACCTCCTCAAAACCGTCCAGGTCACCAAACCTACGTCCTTCGCCGAGCAGGTTTGTGTTAACTTCATCAATTCATTTTCTTTTTCTGTTCTCTGTTTTCCTGTGTTTCTCGGTTTGACTGAATTCATGTGTCTGTTTTTTTTTTTTTTTATGTTTACAGGATTTCCTGAACATGTACTTTAAGGATAAGTATAAGCCCATACCCAACATCTACAACCTGGTGCTGGCCATGCTTTGGCGTCATCCTGAGAACGTTGACCTTCACAAAGTGAAAGTGGTTCACTACTGTGCTGCGGTGAGTCTCTTATATATATATATATATACACCAGACTATGCGATCATGGATTTTAGGGTTGCAATGAAATTAATGCTGATGTACTGTGTGTGGGTATGTTATGCAGGGTTCGAAACCATGGAGGTACACAGGGAAGGAGGAAAACATGGAGAGGGAAGACATAAAGATGCTGGTGAAGAAGTGGTGGGACATATACGAGGATGAGACGTTGGACTATGTGGGTCCAGTGAATGTGGAGAGGATCAAGGAGGCGTTATCGGAGGCTCGTTCTGTTCGACTGGTTCGAGCTCCATCTGCTGCTTAGTCTTGTTATATAATTAAGCTCATGCTTCGTCCAGTCTGTATAGAAAGTATACAGAGTCATTTTATTGTTCTCTTTGGTTTTTTTTTTTTTTGGGCCCTGTGGGTCAGGTTTGGTCCTGGATTTGCATGATCTTCCTATATGAATGTACTGGAAGGCATACAAATTTTTAAGCTTATATTAGTTCTTAGGTTTAATTACGAGAGGACCTTAATGAGTCCCCTTTTTCTCTTTCTTTTTCTAGTGAATATTCAGCCTATTGTTGTGCTGTGATATCCTTCTTTTAAACGTAATGAATATTTTTTCTTTTTGTAATTGTCTCTACTTTTTCTCTATATGTATATATATCTACTGTAAAATTGTTTCAATCTATTCTTTCAACATTCGGTCCAGCGTGTGTATTCTTTTTATAGTCTCTCTAATTTAACTTATATAATCTGTGACTTTGTTTTTCATTGTTACATCTTTCTTAGTTTACCAATTTCTGATAAACCGATATCTAGTTCTTCATGTGTTATACACCATGATTATTGATGTTTTCCTTCAAGGCCTTCTGTGTTTCTTGGGGTTATGTTTGATTAATATATGAAACTGTCCAGTTTCTACTCCGTTTACAGTGTAATCGAGACTTCTTTTGAATCGCAATATTAGTAGTGTTGTGCCAATAAGCAAAGAATATATACATGATTTTCCAAGCAACAATACAGAGGGGCTTGTCAGTGATTGAAAGCAATATGGATCCTTTCATATAACTTTCCTCAGTTTACCAAAAAAATAAAAATAAAAGCAATATGGATCAAATATATGTATCGCGTTAATATGGATAAGATCAGTGCCAGCAGAGGGTGGTAAAACTGACAAGAAGTACTGAGACGGGATTGCATGATGCCATTTCGTCCATTTGTATCAAGAATTTTCGGTGGAAGAATCAAACAACAGTTTCCAATCCATACGTTTCCGTTTGTCATGCACAGAAAGGAGAAAACTGAAGAAGATGGAAGTGGAAGAAGGCAATGACACGTATAATTTAATATACATATATATTTTGACCAACTACAGGACATCCAGTAACTCGATTAGTTAGAGCGAATAACGAGGTTCATTTGGGTCGAATTGTTACATGGGCCAGTTTGTTGGGCCACAATAGTAGCCCATCCCATTCCTTCTCAATTTTTACCCATTCTTATCAGTTACCTGGGCCACATTTTTTCTTTTGTCAATTTGGTAATTTGACGGGCCACTTCACAAAGTTGCGTGTCGGGTCAAAGATGGATGTTCATAGCAGTCATGAGTTAATGCTAGCTGTTTGCTAGTTTGTTCGCCCATTTCTGTTTCTGCTAGTTAAGCTGTTTGGGAAAAAAAAAAAAAGCAATAAAGAAACTTTTTTTAAACTAGGACTAAACTCTAACGCCACCTGCAGCCCTGCTAGGGTTCAAACAAAAATATAGCGCTGCTTGGCAACCTCTACCCCCCTCTTTTCTTGCTTTTCCCTTCTTCTAATCCGAGTTTTATTTTCCCTTTCCTACATGGAAGATTACCCCTCTCTATAGGTAGAAGCTTTTTCTTTTTCTTTTTTTTTTGTTTTCCTGTTGATTGAGGTCTTTGATGGAGGAGCATCAAAGCTACGCCCCTGAAACATCCAACTTCTCCTCTCTCCTCCTTACCAGCCTTCTACTTCCCGGACGCTGCCTTTGGTTCAATGGGATAAGTATTGGCAGCAGAGGGGGGAAAGGAAGCGCCGGCAATAGGGAGAAGAAATCAAAACAGTTTTGATGGTGGCCAGAGAATGCAACAGCGGTGGCTGAGAACAACCTTCTGTCGACCTCAACTCCGACGGGCGTAAAGGTAGGGGAAAATGCACCAACTGTCCGAACATGGAGAGGAATGCCGCTGTCCACCAATTTCCGAGATATGGCGGCCCATGGAGTTTGATGGGTGGGATGTTTTGGCCAGAAACGATGGAGGCCGAGGAGCTCGTGGAGGTTAGCAGGGTGGACGATCTTGCCGACCACTTGGAGACCACGTCGGCGCCGGTGAAGACGAACTGTATAGCGGCCGTGGCATGAAGGGGTCAAGGAGTCAGCTGTGCTAGGGCTATAGTGTTTCTCACCCGTTTTTTGTTATCTCTGATTTGTTTTTGGTGGTTTTGGGCTTTTGTTGATAATTAGTTAGCCTTTTGTGGCAGTCTTGTATTTGGGTTGCTTGAGGACACTACCTCTTTAATTAGAAAAAAAAGAAAGTAAAATATGGTCTACACTTTGGATTAAGCTTTATTAGCTTTAATCCTCTTAATTTGGGGGTGTATTACTTTTAAGATCTAGATATTTTTTAAAGTGTATTATTTTAAATTTATGTACTTGTTATTCTATAAATTTTAGGTTTGATTTATATTTACATTATCTCAAAGTCCTATAATATCTCATGTATCTTAAGCTTTATACATTTATTGCATCTAATGGAAGACATTTCTATTTATTCAAAAAAAAAGAAAAATAAAAAGCAATTTATGAGTTAAAAATTAGAGTCCTGGTTTCTATTTAGTACTAAAAAAACCCATGGTGACGTTTTGGAATCACAAATGTTACTAAATGTGCATTTATAGTTACAATTGTTGCTAAAATTGTCACTACAATTTTATTTTGTGGCATTTGAAAACGCTACCAAAATGATAACGATTGCTACTATATTAATAAAATAGTTCCAGTTTAGTTTATTGAAATTTCAATATCCCCCCCCCCCCCCAAATAGGTTACAACCCCTGCATATTATATAGATGACAACACAATCTAATAACAACCCTAATCCAATATTCATAAACAAATAAAATTTACAAATGAGTTCTTCATCAATATAATAAGTTCAATGTTACTATACAAATAAAATTAGTAGATATATCAATTCTTCATTAATATAATAAAGTATCTAAAGTAAAACATAAGTCATAACTACATAAATTAAAGAGTCTCATCATCGTCTTCACTATTCTCATCATCATTTTCATCATCGTCCTTCTTATCTTTATTCTCTTGATTACAAGACAATGCAGAGTTGGTTGCTGGTGCAAAATCATCTCATCTCCCTTGGAGGCTACGGAAGAAATACATCATTTCATTATGTTTTCGAGTCATCTCTTCTACTTAAGACTTGAGATTTGTCATCAGCTCTATTTGAGACTTGAGACTTGTAACTTATGTATTTAATTCACGAACAGATTGACTCAAAAATGTTTCACCTGCAAAACATGAAGTGCGCCCAAATATTTGAGTAGGACCAAATCCCAAGCCTGGCACTCGTCCATGATACTCTTGGCTTCGTAAAGCCAGAACAAATGCGTTTTGAGGCGAGATTGCAGTGGATGCAGTCCCCTGCGACTCAATCATAGTAATTTTTTCCTGTACACCCACATAAAAAATAAAAATATTATTAACAAATTCTATAAAACATTATTAACAATTCAATACATAAACTCACTTTTCAAAATTTTTAATTACAAAACAATTTACACTGATGGCTCTCGCTTCATCATTGATGAATGAGCCATCTTTTTTCTTATGAGTCGCAGTCCAAAGTTCCACCCTATTGATGGGTCTACCACACTCAGGAGCCTACAAAATTAAAATCAATTATTTATGAAATAATATTATATATTCCGATTAAAAAAGTAAGTGTAATACCCGCCAAATTTGGAACAGTATATTTTGGAGTATTATGATACACTATAGCATTATTTTGGTATATTTAGTTTAGTCACTTTAATATATATATATATATATATATATATATATATTTATTTATTTAATTTATTCTATTTGAATAATTTGTTGTAGAAATTGAGATAAATGACTAGACTGGATATTTTATTACAGTGTTGTATTTTTTGTGAATTAAGAAAAATGTGAGAAAGAGGAATTTAATGGAGTTAAATATAATTATTATGGAATAATTATGCTTGGGTTAAGTGGGTTTTGGACAATTGGGTATGGGGACCCATGGGTCACCCATTGACCCCTCTAGCCATTTAACCCTTAATCTTTCCTTTCTCTTTCCTCATTCATGATTATGAGGGTTTTGGGAGCAAGGGAAGAGAACATCGTTTTCTCTCAACAGCATCAACCTACTCTTCCATTTTTTTTTTGGAGATTTTCTACTTTTTGGCCATCAATCTATTTCTTTAGAGTTACAAAGGATAAAAGTAAGTTTAATTCTCCTATTCAATTTTCATTGTCAGATTTAAAGAATTTTCGGTTGATTTGGAGTTCTAATGGATGAATTTAGGTATGAATTTGGTTTAAAATATTTCTACATGTTAGATAATAGTTATAGAACAAGAAATTTGGAGAAAACTAATAGAAATTCAAGAATTTGAAAATTTGAAGAAAGTTAGGATTCTTGATGAAAATTTGAGGATTGAGACTTTGTTTGCGGGTTAAAATTGAGGGTTTTGGTGTCAAAAGATTCCTTAAATATCAAGGATAAAAACCCATGAAAGAAATCAAAAGAAACAGTGTTTTAGATGTGATTTTAGAATTTTTGGATGAATAACACGAAAAACGTTATTGTTTATTCTGGAAATTTTCCAGAAAAACACTATTCATTGAGAAATTTTTTTTTTTAGATTTTCGCGGTTACTGTAGCATTGACTCGGTCAACGATACTATAGCATTGACTTTGGTCAAAGTTACTGTAGTTGCGTTGACCGTTGACAATTACTGTATTATCAGTTTTAAAATATTTATAACTCTTTCATCCGGACTCCGTTTTTAGCAAATAAGATATTATTGGAAAGATTTTTGAGTCTGGTTTGTAATGGTTCAAGTTTTATTTGAAAATTATTTATTGTTTGACAGTTATATCTAGAGTAGTGATTAAAGGTCAAAATTATAGTAGGAATTTTTCCTATTTTGTGACATTGACATGTTTTTACATGACTATCATATAGGAATAAATTTTTTGATACATCTTTCACATCTTTTGGGATGTTGTGACTAGATTAAGGTAGAGGGAATTACTTTCTATCATCTTACATATTTTCGAGAAAGGTTCAAGATAAAATTAGGCAACGTCAAGGTGAGTGGGGCAACCTTGCAAAATTAATGCACTAAATTAGTTAAAGCGCAATATAAATCTCATTTGCATTATTTGTGAACTTGAGAAGATTACCAGTGTATGTTCAAGTTGAAAAAAATCACAATATTATTGAGAATTATTTTATTATTTTATGTGAATTAATTTCTCTAGTTGACTAAATAACTAGATGTGGTAGTTCCTTGAATAAATTGAAACATTTTGTGAGAATATGATTGTATATCATGATTGTGATTATGTTTGATGCATAAATAAGGTGAGGGATTGATCACCCAACAGACCTAAATAAGGTGATGGATTGATCACCCAACATACCTAAATATACAATTAGTAAATTCATGGATAAATATTCCTAAGGATAAATATTGGGGAGCGTAAACCTATTGAGCACCAATAGATTTTCGGGCTTAATATGTTGTGAGAACGTAAGTTCACAGGATTTTCAAAAATAAAAGAGCGTAGCCTATTGAATACTAATGATTTTGGCTCAATATGGTTGAGAGAACATAAGCTTACAGGACTTTCAAAATTGACATAAAATGCTGGTGTCGATATATATAAATACATTGAATGTATTGAATTAATTGATACCTTTTTGATTAAATTAGCAACGTGGTATTTGTGTTTGTGATACTTTCATGTACAATTATTTATTCACTGAATTTTGATTAACTCACACTCTCTATGATTATCTTTTCAGATACAATGGTTGAGGAAGAGGATTTATAGTCTTTAAGGTTATACTCCACTTTTGTCTGGTGAACAAATAGATATATATTTGATAAGGATTATGAAATGCTATGTAATCTAGTAGGTCACCTAGGTTTGTGAGATTGTAATGTATGAATATTGAATATTTCTAAGTATATATATAAAATATCTTTCTTCAAAAAAAAAAGTTATGTTTTACATAATTGTGAATACTACGAGTGTTCATAGAGATTTAAGGATACCACAGAGGTATACCCTAGGTGATATATGTTTAATTCACATGTCTAATTTTTAGGATGTGACAGTAAGTTTACCATCTTAGCTCCTCTTCAAGTCAAACTCTTTGTGCCTCCTGTGTGATTGAGAGTTAGACGTTGTCTACTCGCCTTGTTTTTTTCGGCTATCTCCTAACATTTGGATGAAGCATGTTATTATATTGTAAAAATGATATAGAAAATAATGTTTTAAAGCGTCATTACTAGGTAACGTGTGTCCTGACAATGCCGAACATAAGAAGGCCAATCATCCCTTGGAATTTCATTCAGAACATCTGCTATTATTTCTCCTCTCGATCTGATCCCAATGTTCCGAGCCCTGTATAGCTCCAAGCGTCCGTAGTTCCAAGCCTTGCCAATTTTTTATAATGTATTTTTTTCCTCATCGCGATCAACAACAAATCTAGTCTGGAAAAAAAAAGCTTAATTAGAAG
Organism: Biancaea sappan; assembly: GCA_037074585.1. Lineage (NCBI taxonomy): Eukaryota > Viridiplantae > Streptophyta > Magnoliopsida > Fabales > Fabaceae > Biancaea > Biancaea sappan. Next base: position 38,253,495 of record CM073496.1, read on the forward strand.
AATATATATATAATTAAGAAAATTATAAAAAAGTAATTGATTACTACTACCGCCATGTTATTTAAAAATACGGTTTCTTTATAGTTGAATGGAATATTCTTCCAATCCGAATAAGAGATAGGAAATGCTATGAAGTTACGCCCCACATGACTCATGAATGATCCTAACAGCCTTGCAGCTTCTCCAATGGCTTGCACAAGATTATTCCACTACAATCTAATCTTTTGACTCAGGGAAAGAGCCCATGAATCATCCAAAGAAAGTCGCTTAGTACGAACAACATTATTCTCATCTATAAAGAAGAAAGATCTTTTTAACTTATATATAAATAACATTAAGATTATTTAGTGACAAAAAAATAAAACAAATTACCAATCGTTTCCATCATCCAGTAACCACTGTGGTGAGAATGCTGTGTGGAAGAAGTCTCAGGCTGTGGCGATGGAGTCTCGAGTTGTTGCGTTTAAGTCTCGAACTGTGGCATTTGAGTCTCGCATTGTGGCGTTTGAGCTGATGCTAATGACATCTGAGGAGCTGGGTCAAGTGGAATGACTAGCTCTAAGCTTGGTAACTTCACACCACAACTAGTTGGAGAACTTGGTAACAGATTACCACTACTAGAAACTCCTTTTCTAATAGTGGAGCTTGATTTGCTCTTTATTTTAAATAATCTTTTCATGCCCTCCCTAGATTTCTTGTGCATTTTTGACTTATTTGTTAAAACAGAGAAAAAGAAAAGAAAAAAATAAATAAATTAGCCAAAATTTACTATTATATACATATACAAAAATATAAAAAACAAAACAATAAAATAAGAACTCAGCATGGCAGACATATCAACTCCCTCTTTTTTTTTTTACTTGGTAATAGACTACCACTACTAGTGGACACACTGTAAGCGAGAAAACAAATCAGTCGTGAATCTTGACTTAACCAGATTTAGTGTTAATTATGCGATTATTTACCCCTACGCTTTTGGCTTTCATCTTGCGGGAATCCGTAGGTTGGGCATGTAGGGGGTACGGCAAAAAGATATGTTCTTTGACTCTAATTTCTAATTTTTCTCTATAAAAACTGCCTCCTTAGCTCTCAGTCACCTTCAACATACCTCTTCTACTCCTTTCTAGTTCAAACACATATTTCTTATTCCCAACAACTATAGTCATAAAAAAAGTTCATTGATCTTACAATCAAGTCCAAGGAAGAAGGCTTGACTTGAACTTGTATTTGTTCGAGGACAAGGGCAAGAGACATCTCAAGGGGGTCTTTTGAGAAGCAGAGGAAGAAGTAGAAAACTAGTGGTGAGCAAGAGGATATTTGTAATACCCGTTAATTTCAGAATATAATTCGCTTAAGAGTATTTTAAAATTCTACAACGTTACTTTAGTTATTTATTTTGGTCATTTTTAATTTTCATATTTAATTGTTCACTTTGAATATTATTTATGAAAATTGAGTTAAATGACTAGACTAAATATTTGCACAATGTGGGATATATTCTAAGAATGATGAAATTCATGGAAAAGTGGTTTCAGAATGGTCAATTAGTCCATTTATTGTAAATTGACTGGATGGGTTTGGATGTTGGGTTATGGATACCCATGGGTTATTGAATAACCTATTAGAAATATTTAATATAAAGTTTCAATAGTACCCCTCATTTTTCACTCAGCCGAAGGAAGCAGAAAAGCATTTCTCTCTCAGTTCTTCATTTTCTTCTCAAATCCTTTCCTTGATCTTCAGAGTTTCGATTATTTGTTCGGTTCAAAAGCTTTGTAAGGATCAAAGGTAAGCTTTAATTCGATTATTTTCCTTAAATTTCAGTTTATGTAGAAGATCAGAGGAGGTTTTGTTCTTGAAGATTTTGATGATAATTCATGAATCTCAGTTGTTTTAGAAGTTATATTTGAGTTATAATCGATTAAAAGAGTTGAAATTCTGGTTTTGAAACAAGAAAGGGAAAGGATGAAATTGTTAGAAATTTCTGCAAAAAAACCGAGTTACTGTAGCGACCAGGGATTTCGAAACAAAATCTGGAAAATTTTCTTCGGGTTACTGTAGCAGTACTGTAGTGTCGGCAGTCAACGGTACTGTAGCAGTCAACGTTACTGTAGCGAACCGGCACTGTAGCAAACCGTTACTGTAGCAAACCGTTACTGTAGCAGTCAGAAAATTTTACGTATTTTCGTGATTTTGTTTCCTTTCTTATGATTCCTTGTAATATATTTTACTAGGAAATTTTCCTACACAAATTCTAGTGTGGAACAAGGTAAACTTGGACAAACATCAAGGTGAGTGAATAACCTTGCTAAGCTAGTTTGATATTACTAGTCAAAGTACAATATAAGTCCCATTTACAATATTATTGGATATTAATCAATCAATTTTTCATATGACAGTATATGATGATTGGTTTATTTTTTCACAGAAATTCAAAGGAATAAGAGTATGTATAAATTATTTTATTTCATGAAAATTGTACTATGTGAGAAATTCTCACTATTTTATTAATGAGTAAAGATCTACGGGATCTAATACATGAGTTTGAAAGGGTTAAAGTCACATGCTACTCAATGCATAACTATGAAAGTCTATACACGAGTTTGAAAGGGGTTAGAGTCCCATAATACTCGGTGTAAATAGAAGAAATTATAAATACGAGTTTGAAAGGGTTAGAGTTCCATAATACTCGGTGTAAATAGAAGAAATTATAAATACGAGTTTGAAAGGGTTAGAGTCCCATACTACTCGGTGAAAGAGTTAAAGTCCCATACTACTCGGTGAAAGGGTTAAAGTCCCATACTACTCAGTGTATATCTATGAAACCTATACACGAGTTTGAAAGGGTTAGAGTCCCATACTACTCAGTGTATAAGACAATTAATTATATGAGTAAATGTGGTATTTGTACTTTTGATATTTTATATAATACAGTTATTTACTTACTGAGTTTTTAAATAAACTCACACTCCCTATAATTATTTTTTTCAGATACAGAAAACAAAGAACAAGAGTATCCGTTTGAAGAATAGAAGCCCCTTGGAATTATCCTCTATTTCTGTCTGGTGGGATACCAGTACTTATTGATGTGGATACTAGGAACGCTCTGTACTTACTATAGGTCTCCTAGGCTTGCGATGAGATAGAAATATCAGACTATGTATGTCTATATTTGCTTATCAGATGAATATAATTCTGTAGTGTGGAATGAATGATTAAGGTTGAATGTAAAACCTTACAGAATATATGTATATAACGTATGTTTGAGAATTTTATCAAAGGAGTAGTATCTTTTCACATGCTCAATTTTTGGGATGTGACAATATTAGCATAGGCTGTACTTTAGAGGATAAAGTTGCTTACCTAGAGAAAGTGATAGAGAGCCTGAAGAAGCAAATAGGGGACATGGAAAAGTTGGTCAAATGCCAGGATGCAACAATGGCTGCGAGAATAGACAGATACTTCTACTGATCCACCCAGTGCTTTTACAATCAACAACAGAAAAATGTTGATTACATGAATGAGATTTACAATACTCTGGCTCAAATTGCTTGGTCTCTTTCTCCCAAGAATAGCTCTGCACAACCCCCAAGCTTGGACCTCCATCTTCTTTCGCAAAGCCGCCACGACTTTAGGTTATCATGTTTTTATGTTTGCCCCCTCTCCTGTTTTTGTTTTGTTGTAATTTTATCATATCAATATCAGAAAATTAAAATAATGTTTTTGATTCACTTTGAAAATTTGGACCTCTAGAAAAGTACTAATATATTCGTTCATCTCTGATGGAATTGAATTAAAATAATGTTTTGATTCACTTTGTTGCATTTTCATTTACATTATGCATCATCTATAATTACTCTTTAAGTCACATTCATTCATCATTATGCATCATCTATATTCACTAATATATTCGTTCGTCTTTCTCTCCCTTCTTTTCATATCATCAACAACATCAATAATTGCTCGTTAAGTCACATTTTAGGCAATTACTACATTGCCACTCTTCCATATTAGACAATCAAACTCTCATTTCACCCTCTCATTCACAAGTCACACCAATCTCAGAGAGACAAATACAGAGCAACAGAGTCAATTTAGAAAGGAAAAAATTTTATGTTCAAATTATCTTAAAAATATTCAAATCTCTTCATTTTAGTACAAAAATAGTCAATCTAGAAAGGAAAAAAATGCAGTATGTATAACACTCACATTAATCTTTCTAGTATCATCAAGTCACTTGACAAAATAATTAATTAATTAAATTCTAGTATCATCATGAGTCAAGTTAGCTAATTAAGGGAATGCCATTTAAAGATGTGAAGGTGACATATTTCAATTTTTTTGTTTCTTTAGATTTTCAAGATTATTTTTTTAATAATCTCCAGTATTATAATTTTAATGTTGGAGTTGTGTTCTATTGTGTCATGTGCACACTAAAGACAAAAGTACACGATACCTCAAAGGCAAATAAAAATTAACCATGGAGCAAGCAAGATGAAATTTAGTTGAACATGTTTAGAAACCGTAGCTACTTACTCTTGTTAATAAAGAGATCCTAAATGTTCCCTCGATGTATAGGTTAACAAAGAGTTCCTAAATCAAGTAAACAAAAATGAAGAGAGAGATGAATAGAGAGAGGAAGAAGGACAAAATATACCTCCTCGATGGAGTCACGGAAATGCTATCACAATTAGCCTTGAGTCTTCAACCACTTGAAACCAAAGATCGATGAAGACATGATGGGTATGAAGATGAAACAGATAGAGAGCAAGGAATGGGGGATGGGAAATGGTAATGAGTGAAAAACAAAGGGTGACAACAAAAAGGTAAAGTGAAAGGATAGAAAGAGATGGGGAAAAAACAATTGGAGACTGAGATATATTTGGTACCAATTTTTCCTATGAGAGATAGCAAAGAGAGAGACTTAGAGAGGCATAATCAAAATGACTAAGCTAGGATTTGAGAGGGAATTCTTTATCAAAAAATGGAGGAAATGTTATGTGTCTTCAGTCACCTCATGTATTTTATTTTAAATATTTTACTTTTAAAAATAATTAAAAACCTGGATATGTAAGATACAAAATCCCTATGTTTATATATATATATATTTTGAACCTTGTAAAAAAATGGAGGGTATCTAAATAAATAGTAAAAAATATTTTATACTAATTTTAAAATAATCTAAATAAATATTTAATATAAAAAATATCATCTAAATAATCAATATTTAATATTAAAAATAATTCAATATATATTTGTAATAGTAAAAAATATTTAACAATAATTTTAATATAATATAAATAAATAATCTAAATATATATTTAATAATAATTTATATAGTGGCATTTAAGATAAAAATGCCACTATATAGTGGCTTTTGTCTCCAAAATGTCATTATATTGTGAAATTTAACCTAACTAAACTAAAAGAGAACCAGATATCTAGATATATCATGTGCATCCAAGCTTTGAGACAAAATAGTTGCAATCAATTCAATTTATATAATTTTATAATTGAGGCATAAACTTAATTGATCAAATGAGGAATAACATAGTAAACTAAGAGATCAAAGTATCAATACCAAGATCTTGAAGCCTTGCAATACAACATTAAATAACAACTAATGATTTTGAAGTTCTAATATATATAGAATGAAGAAGTATGACAATATGCAAAATAAGAAGATTATGTGTACAAATTCAATGCGGTCATGGAAATGAAACACAATTGTGAAATACTGGTACCTATCGACCGAGGGAGTGGATAGAGACAACAAAAATAAAAAAATGACACAATCATCTATGACGAAGTGAATAAGTAAAATAATAATAATAAAATGACATTTATAACATAGTGGCGTTTGTTTTGCCAAATGCTACTATATAGTGGCGTTTGTTATGTCAAATGCCACTATATAGTGGCGTTTACACTACCAACGCCACTATGTTGTAAAATTTAAGATAATTAAATTCATTTTTTAGTTTTTTTCTCATATAGTAGCATTTGAGCTACAACGCTACTATATTGTAAAATATAAGCAAAATATATTTATTTTTTAATTAAATTTTTTATATAGTGGCATTTAAGTAATAAATGTTACTATAATGGCGTTTGCACTACAAACGCCACTATATAGTGGCATTTGTGCTACAAACGCTACTAGGTTAAAAATTTAAGTTAAATAAATAGATTTTGTTCTCATATAACATTTGAGCTATAAACGCCACTATATAGTGACATTTGAGTCACAAACGCCACTATATAGTAACATTTGAGCTGCAAAGGCCACAATATTTGTATTTAGTAATATTTAATTCTAAGCACTACTAAACAAATGTCACTATATCATTGTTTTTCTGTAGTGTTTTTCTATAGTGAGTGTGACTACCACATATAAGAATCGTTTTTATATAAAAATCGGTTCTTACAACAAAAGTAGTGGAGAGTTATGAGACCTCTTGTGCGAGTATAAAGATGTGAGATAACTTATAAGACTCATTTGTGAGTTCTTTAAAATTGCACTATTAGAGTATAAAGTTGTTGAAAATAGTGGAAAGTTGATTAAAGCAAAAAGTGGTAATGTGACATTATAAGACTCACAATAAATAACTTATTAGAGTTGTACCATTAGAGATATTCTTAGGTGCCTAATTTTCAACAGTCTAGTTCTTTTGTGGTGTATATTTTTTCCGTTTGTAATTTTTTATTATTTTAAAAAGTATCTTCTTTATATTTTTTTTTATTTACTCGTATGTACCAATTTTGGTTGTGAAAAGGTCACTGATTTTTTTTTTTTTAAAGATTGAATGTATGCCCTTAACTTGGAAGAGGGGACACATTGTCTTATTTTATTAAAAAATTATTTTATTTTGTTGAGAAAAAAATGTCACGTGACATCCCTAATTGAATTAAATCTATTTCGTGCAAACGAATAATTGAATTGGGCAAGAAAAAAAAAAGAACAATTGAATCATTTTGATAATGAACCGTGATTTTTTTTTTTGGTTATAATGAACCATGATTAAGAGTAATTGAATCAGACTTTTTTTTTGTAAAATAAATAATATTTTGAATTATTTTTAAAAAAATATCAATAAGCCTTTTTATAATTTTTTTATATAGGATATTAAAAAAAACACATTATGTTTCTTGTCCTTTGCTAACTACATTAATTAAAATCTGCAACATTTCCAGAATTATATTTATCCATGGTTGGCTGTTCAGAGGAAATGGTGAGTGAAGGATGTAGTATTGTGGTGGGATTGGCCAAAGCAATTATAAAGGTGAAGAGCAGCAACTATGGCGGCTGCGGTGGTAGCAACTAGCAATATGGAACATGAAAAGGATGACAATTTAATCAGATATTTTGGATACTCAATGATATCTATCTAAAAAAAAATTGATATCCATTGGACATTAGATAAGGTATAGGTAATAAAAATTTACTACTTGATAGATATTGAGCGGATTAAGATATTACTATCAAATACCTTATATTCATCCAAAATTAATTGGCGAATAGAATATCTTATGTATGTCCGATAATATATATGTATATATATACACACTAATACTTATCATAGATATATAATAACTTAATACATATTAAATTAATGTCATTTGTGTGGGTTATGATATTTATGCTATTTAAATTTATGCTATTTTTTTTTTTGTATTTTATTTAAGTTGATTTTTTTAATTTAATGAATTTGATTTTTTTTAATCGGTGGATATTGGGTATTGGGTAATATTAGATGTGTTCGAATACAAGTACTTGATAGTTTAATTTTTTTAATATCATATCAGATTTGAATATAGAATATTGTGATCAAATTCGGATATGGATATTAAAAAAATGGACAAATATGTATGTGCCCATTGTCATTCGTATTCTCATAAACATGGGGCACTGGCAGAATAGCAACTAGATCGACAAATAGGAACCAATTTAAACAAACACAAAACCTCCATCCTCTTCAAAAGGAAATGCTCTCTACCCTCTATGTCTCCCTTTGCAATCAACAAGAGTAAACAACAAAATATTTTTTTGGTAGGTTCCCATGGACAAGATCCTTATTGTTTTGTTCGAGCTTTCAATGGTCTCCGCAAAGAGTAGGCAAAGACCATGTTTGAAATTTGGCTGGAAAATCTCCTAGCCATATGAAAAATTATCATCTACTTTATAACGAAGCTGGGCTCTACTGGTCTTTGTTTTAACATGATCTGGATTATTAGGAAGTTAGAAATGAGTTAATTCTTTAGAGTTTGCTTGTGGATCCTCAAGCAATTTTAGACGGGGTCGTGCAAATTTTTTGTTCCTAGTTAAACAACAAAGGTAAAGAAAGCAAATCAAGTTCATGGCTGAGGGATTTGAGCATAATGAGAATTATATTTAATTAGAGAATTGTAATAGATTGGCCAATGCAAGAAAAAAGGTCAAGACACCTGGCATTTTATGGATGGTTAGATAAGAAAACAGTTAGAGAGGGAGTTGCTGCTAGTATCCTGAATTTCCAGGATGGGATATTCTCATAGATCTCATATTTTTCCTTTTGCTGGTCGATTTTGCTTTATGTGTCTATTATTACTCTTTTATTTGTCTGTTATTACTCTTGTGAAGAGTTTGCTAACACTTGGGGTGAATCGTATCCCGACATATTGATTAGGATGATAGAGATCTTATAGATGCAAGTAAAGAAAGTAGGTTAGTACAACCTATTTGTTACTAATGTATCACAATTCACAAGAACAGTCGAGTTCCTCAGTGATGATAATATGATCATCCTAGGACCAGGGGTAAAAATTAAGAGTCCAGTATAGAAAACTGAGATCGACCACAGTGAGATCACTTTTCACTGTAATTTATAACTCAAATTGTAAAATTTGTAAATGGATATACCGAAATAACTAATAAAACATTGAATTTGTAGAAACATCCGTATACAGAAACAAGTTTAATCCAATCATGTAACTTAGAAAAATGAAAAAGAAGACAGAAGACCCAATCAACATTGTTTTGACAATTGAATGACGTTGCATTCTGACACAACTATGGTCGAAACATGTATAACATGTGATTCATTAATTATTCAGAATCTACAGAAACAATCAACGATTGCTATCAAGTAATAACAATTTTCTAAACCAAAAAATAAAAAGTTACAACTGTATACAGTAACAAAGAGCAACCTAAACTATAACCCAATCAATGTGTTTCAAGCTCAAAACACCATCCAAAAGAAGATTGTTGTGTCCCTTGGATAATTGTCGTCAACCCTAATGTACCCCAATAATTTTTATAAATATTTAAAATCTATTTTAAAGTTTATTGAAAAATTTAATTATGTGAAAAATGTGCTTTTTGAATTGATGAAGAAAATTTGGGAATAGAAATTTTAATTTTTAATTTAGGAAATTTTTACAAATTCTCAAGAACATAAGTGAACAAATTTTAAAGTTAGAGTGACTATGAGAAATTTTTCCAAGAAAATTAGTAGGGCCCATATGTACACACTTAAACACTTATTTTTTTCTCTTATTCTTTTCTTTCTCTCATTCTCCCATAGCTTCCTCTCTCTCTCTTTAGGCTATGCATCCCAAGGAAACTCCTTCATCAACCATTCATGTCATTTTTGCTTGGGGAAGGAATCCATAGAAGTTAGGAGGATTGGTAAGTTGATGTTCTTCTTCTTCTTCCTCTTCTTACAAGACCAAATCCTTGGTTATCAATTTGAAAAATTTTTGTAAAATGTTTCTATGGATGAATTTAAGTATGGGTGTCAATTTAAAACATTCTTGGATAATTTATAATGTTATTGGAATAAGAAATTTAGAAAAATTTAGGAGAAATCCATAGAATTTAGAAATTAAAAAAAAAAAAGGGTTCTTGATGAAAATTTGAGATTAGAGCTTGGATTGTTGGTGAAAATTGGGGGTTTTTGTGTCAAAACACTCCTTAGACATTAAGGATGAAAACCCATGGAAGAAATCAAAAGAAATGTTGTTTTAGATATGATTTTAAGATTTTTGGATGAAGAACACGAAGAACGCCATTGTTCATTCTGGAAATTTTCCAGAAAATTTCTAGAAAATACTGTTCATCGAAAAAATTTTTCCAGATTTTCTCGGTACTATAGCATTGACTCGGTCAACGTTACTGTAGCATTGACTTAGTCAACGTTCATAACTCTTTCTTCCGGACTCTATTTTTAGTAAATAAGATACTGTTAGAAAGCTCTTTGAGTCTAGTTTCTAATAGTATAAGTTTCATTTGAAAATTCTTTGTTATTCGAGAGTTATATTCAGAGGAGTGATCAAAGGTCAAATTATAGCAAAGAATTTTCTTATTTTGTGACATTGTTGTGTTTTTGGCATAATTATCTTGTAGGGATGGATTCTTTAATGCATCATCCACATATTTTGAAATGTTGTGATTAATTTGGATGTAGAGAAAATTACCTTATATCATCTTACACATCTTCGAGGAAGGTCCAAGGTAAAATTGGACAAATATCAAGGTGAGAGATCCTACCTTACCTTGTTTGCTTATTTACTGTATATAGTAAAGGTGTACTATAAACATATATATATATATATATATATATATATATATATATATATATATATGTGTGTGACATGAAATTAATGCATTCATGTTATGCATTGAAATATGCAAATGTGTGACTATTGTGAACTTTTCCTGAAATGAGATGGATATGATTGCCTATGATTGTGTTTGATCTAGAAAGAAATGGAAATAGAGTTTATGGGATCCCATGGGATGAAATAAGGGTGAAATGAAATCACTATGGCCACGTGATATTGAATATGATATTCGTCCTTTTAAGGACAGGGTAAAATAAGGTTGGACTACAGATTTGTCCCTTTGAGGACAGGGGTGAAATAAGGAAGGATGCGGCAGGGGCCGTAGGGTAACAGCCACTTATTGTGGACAGGACCTGAAAAATGTCTGGGAACTTGATTTGGAATTGTATGAATTGTTTGAATTATTTGAAATGTGATTTGGCTTGATCTTAAATGTGTTATTAATAACTGCGAGGTGACCTCAATGTGTGTGTCTTGATAAATATCTTGTACACCAAAACTTAGATGATTATACTGTTAGATCAATTATGTATATCTACATGTGTGTATATATATATATATATATATATATATATATTGTGTGTGAATGTGGTAGGATTATCTCAAGTAGAAGCTGTCTTCAATTTCAAGTATGAAGAACTTGCTAATCCGATGACATTTACGCCAAGATTACTTTTTCATTTGTTTAGGATAAAGGTATAATATTTAGGTCTTATTCTAATGTGTAAATCTAGAAAAGCTCTGTAATCAGGTAAGTTTATTCAGTGATGTAATGTGAATGACTGTGGTGTGTATGAAGAACTCAATTTAGCCGTATTTTCTTATCTTTTGTAAAAAGGGGAATAATTCTCTTATTTTAATTCTTAAATTATGTAATTTAAATTAATTGCATTTAAAATAATGGTATGGTGCTTAAGAGAAGGATAGGCTTACGAAGGTGAAATGAAATTTACCTTCCATGCCGGTCATGCACTCAAGTTTTGGGTCGTGACACCTAATACACATAGTAAACAAAGATTAACAAGATAAATATATGTACATTTTTTTAACAAAAAATTATCCACATTAAAATATTAAGTTTAAGCCTACCTTGTTGGCTATGTTGTTGGAAAGCCAATCCAGTCCTTTGTAAAGTCCTTTTCCAGAATTGCACATGTGCTTTGGATATACCAATGGTGTTGACGAAGAGAATCAAGGCCAAGCTTGTCTATGATTTCAGCAGCATTCATGGCATTTAGAAGATCTTGCTTGTTGGCAAATACAAGCAACACTGCATCTCTTAACTCATCCTATACGGCAACCAAGTCAATAAACAAACATCATTCCACAAAAATGTGATACTAACTTATAGGAATAGAGTAATACTTCTAAACAACAGTTACATCATCATCACTCATTGTCATAAGGTTACACTCGTCAGTGTAAGTGTCAAACTTGCAAAATTCAACATCACACATTATTTAAACGAGAGCTGAGCTTTCTACAGTCTTCATTAGTTTTAGAATATAAAGACCACATTCTCCGTTAGAATTCCCTTTTCTTATCTGCTCATCATGTTTAATTCATTGTTTGGATCCATGAGTTTCACAAAAATCAGCACCAAGTGTCTTCCATTTACCTCATTCAATATCCGGTGGAGTTCATCTCTAGCCTCAACAACCCAGTCATGATCATTGCTATCAACCACAAAGATAAACCCTTGTGTGTTTTAGAAGTGGTGTCTCCATAAAGGACGAATCTATAGTTGCACAGTACAAAGAACAATTAATGGAAACAATTTATAATATGTCTTATGTCATGTTGCAAAAAAAAAGTTGGCAACACAAGATTACAAGTTCCACTCATTAACCTTGTAGTAATTACTTCGGTAAGAACTTAATTGGTAAAAGGCATAGAATATCTACAATCTTAGAAAATATTATAAAGGACATAGGGAAGTAGTGAACTTTAGCAAACTAATTAATTCCAAGTAATGATAGTGTAGGCAAAAAGTGGGTACAATCAGAATATGTAGGGGTCGTTTGGTAGCTACGCGTACGCTGGAAAAGAAGACGTCATTCCACTACTGTAAATTTTTTTTTTTGCATTTAATATGTCTTATTGTAGAAGCTGGCGATAGAGACATGAATTCTTTCTTCCATCGATTTTTTTTTCTTTCCTTCGCCTCATTAATGCCTAGATTGCCCTTTGTTGATGCCCTAGTTGAAAGAAATGGTTGGATCCCAAGAGGGGGGTGAATTGAGTTTTATAAAAATTTCCACAAAACTTAATTGGAAGTTAAAATGATTTTCTGAAATTGGACAACGCTAAAAATAATAATTTAATTCAGAAAATCAAAGTGTTATCAAGATGAACAATTTTATAGTGCAAGAAATTAAGGTGCAAATATAAATCTACACAAATTAATTAATACTTAAAGTAGAAATCAAATATAAACGCAAAGCATTAATTAATTAATTTCAAATGTAAATAGAGTAGGGATAGAGAAAACAAACTCGGAGATTTATACTGGTTCGGCTAATCCCAAGCCTACATCTAGTCCTCAAGAGATCACTTGAGTATTTCCACTATAATTGCAAGTTTAATCTGGGTACTTGCAAACCACTACAACATAGATCTTTTCTCCCTCAATGGTGTCTCTCCCCCTTACACTATGTTTTCTCTCAAACACTAACTCAAGGAACCTATCCTTGAGCATCTAAATTTGAAGGCTTAAGGAAAATAATGGTGGACACTCTGAAAGTGTAGATAACACAGAAATTGAGCTCAGAATTTTTCTCTAGCAATTTAGAAAGAATGAAACTCAAGATAATATGACAAATGAATAATTAAAGCTTGATGCAAATGGTGTTGTGAAGTCTCCTTTATATAGTGAAACCTTGCTGCTACAATGACTGCTTTAGTCAAAATTGCTACAGTAAGCTCCATCATTATTTTTCAACCTTTTTACAAGAACCAATTTATTACAACAACCAATAAACTTTATCATACTTTTTCAACAACCAATAAACTTTATCATACTTTTCAACAATCAAATTTCTTTTTCAAAAGTGCTACAGTAAAAAGTATTCTTTTTCAAATTATATTACAACAACCAATAAACTTTATCATACTTTTTCAACAATCAAATTTCTTTTTCAAAAGTAATACAGTAAAAAGTATTCTTTTTCAAATTATATTAAAACAACCAATAAACTTTATTATACTTTTTCAATAATCAAATTTTTTCAAAAGTGCTACAGTAAAAAGTATTCTTTTTCAAATTATATTACAACAACCAATAAATTTTATCATACTTTTCAATTTATACTACTAGATTTAAATATATAAAGCATTAAATATATTTGGGCCAAAAAAGATTAAATCATGCATTTGGATCAAGAAGATTAAATCATACATTTGGGCCAAGAAGATTAAATCATTCATTTGGGCTAAGAAGATTAAATCGTACTATAATTCCCACATATTTGTCATCATCAAAACTTATAGCATAATACATTAGGGCTAACACTAGTTAAGTCTCCGTTCACGCATCTTTCCCCATTAGGTCTTGCAGCAACCGGTCGATCAGTTGCTGGCTACCGATCGACCGACGCGTGGCCTTCCTTTATAGCAGTAGCCAATTGACCATATGCCAAAGGGATCTTGGGTCCTATAGCAGCCAGTCGACCAGTTGCTGGTTACCGGTTGACCAGCACTTAGGTCCTGTCGGTCGACCATTACATGAACTTCACCGTAGTCGGTTGACCAATTGCTTGTAGTCGATCGACTAGCACTTCATAGTCACACTGATTGACTGCCTATGTAAGTCTTCTAAAACGATTTTTAGACATCATTTGCGTATTCGTTTAACTCTACTATCTTGGTTGCCCGCAAGACTCTGTCTTCTCTAGGTGTTATTTCTTCAATTTCTTCTCTCCACTCCACTTCTTCATCAATCTAAGAGGCTCTAGGTTCCTCAAGGGTGCTTCAAGCTCTTTGATGGGATGGGAAAGTGTTGAGGGATTCGATCCGGTCTAAACCGCAGAGGGTTCACTGTCAAAGCTGCCAACATCGTCGTTTGGGTTCGTCATCGTTCCTTTAAAGCCGATGGAGATAGTCGTCGAACGTGAAATGGAGAAAGAAAAATTCATCGATGGGTCTGTTAATTTTTTATTTTGGTTAAGTAATAAATTTTTAGTTAAGGGCAAAATAATAAATTATTTTTATATTTATTTTCTATTATCTTTAAAAAATATAATAATCATATATTCTTCCTTTCTATTCCAGTACATATGAAACAAGTTTTTTTCCTTTTCTTTTTCTTTTTCCATTCTCTTTTTCTTTCTATTTTCCTATTTCCTTTCCATTCGTACTCTTTCTTGAATACCAAACGGCCCCATAGTTAGTAATTCCTTTGAAAGCAATCAAGAAAATTAAAAAAAAAAGGTAGGAGGAATTCATTAAGAGCACATGTACTGATAGAGAGTGTAACATTCCAAAAATTTAATGTTTTCTTAATATTTAATAAATTAGGCTTAAGAAAATTTATTAAGAAATTCCTAAAGAATTAGGAATTAAAAGAGAAAATAGTTGGGGAATAAAAAATAATATTCCTATTAGATAATTAAATATTTTGAAGGATCGTATTGAAAGAAGAAAATGTTAGAAATAATTTATTGAAAATTAGAAATATCACCCATTTCTATAGGGACCAATTTGAAAATTTAGAAATTTAAGAAGATACCTATTTTAATCTTATCCCAACCTTTCCTCCACCTGGTAATTGACTTATAAGAAACAACTACCATCAATTAATACACGAAGAATCACCGAAGCTCCATTTTCGTCTTCCATTTTCAATCATAAAAACTTTCTCCTTTGAAAATCAACACAAGTGGTTGAAATATTTAATGTTGGGCATCTGGTAGCTAGTCCCTCAGCTTCATTTTGGCTATAATAGCAACCCATGCCTTCTCTTTGCTACACCTCACCATCCAAGAGAAAGAGTGTCACGACCCGTTTTCTGGGCACATGACCGGCACAATGATGAATATCCCATCACTGTAAGCCTTTCGATAAATTCTACCCATGAGTATAGTCATTATCTCTATATTATCAAAATAACCATTCCTGAAGAAAATATATCAAATTTTCTTATTTGAAATTCATAGAGATTATTTGCATATAATAATAGATCATCAACATAAAATACATTATTATACTGAAATACAAGCCAAATACCAAACCCCTGACCTAGATGTCCTAGACGATTACAGAGCAACATAATCTATAACAAAAGAGGGGTCTACCCGACAACGGGAAGGTCCAAAGTGATCTACTCCTCTAGCAGATATTCTTTGCTGGCAACCTGATCTGAACAAAAAGGTTGTACAAACAGTGTGAGCTTTTAAACTCAATGAGCGAATCGGCCTCGCGTTAATAAAATTCAAATACATTACCAGTCATGCAAGCATATCCAAAGGCTCATACTCAACCAATAGACAGAAGATAAAAATTCATCCAATTCAATAAACGTTACTAGTACTCGTCAATGGCAATATATCCCAGAGAGCGCACACAGGCCGGCTCACCAATTATGTATATTTCCGTCATGATGTACAACATCATCCTTTTACATACAAGAAGATAAAAATTCATCCAATTCAACAAACGTTACTAGTACTCGTCAATGGCAATATATCCCGGAGAGCGCACACAGGCCGGCTCACCAATTATGTATATTTCCGCCATGACGCACAACCTCATCCTCTTAGCTAGGGCGCCTCACGGATTTATCACCAATCCGGGCTATATCCCTACTGAGGGAATCGTTGTCTCCACACTCATTAGTCAAGACACCCTGTCAACCGGGATTTCCGCCTTGCCGTGAGAGGGGGTACTGTCCCGCTCAATCACAATCAATAGCATTTCATATCATAATCAGAAGCTTAATATAATATTCATCCATATAACAGGTATAGTATATAACTATATTATAGCTTTATAAACCACAATTCAAGAGATTCAATCTTCACATCATCATGAGATACTTGCTTTTTCTTATCCATACTTCTGGATTAATTATCTCATTATATTCGCCATTCTGAATCCAATTTCCCCCTATGAATCTTGGGAGAGTCCTACGACATACTTTTTATCACTAGTAATGCTAAAACTCTATTAAAACGGGGTCGTTTCACTCACCTGGATTCCGTACGAATATCGTTTCTCTGAGTCGTTACAGACAAGAGTACACAGATGAATTTCAGTATTCCGCTACGGAGATTTTCATGAAAGATTAGAGAAAACAAGTTAGGATTGTTTTCATACAGATACTGTTCATATATATGGTACTATTCATATATACGGTCACTATTCATATATATGGTCACTATTCATACATACGGATACTATTTATATATACGAATACTATTCATATATACGGTCACTATTCATACGTATGAATACTATTTTTACGTACAGATACTATTCATATGTACTGTTACTATTTATATGGTTACTATTCATACGTACGGGTACTATTCATACCAGAAATAGAGAATACAATCTGTAAAAGAGTACACCAGGTAAGTTCCCACGAAAGAGTGGAGGGTCACACTGGACACACTTAAAAACCAGGTCTTTCCTTAGCCAGAACTTTCCTAGACATGTATTCTTCACAGTTTACATTCTATTTCGGTAATCAGAGAATCAAAATAACATATAAACAGCTAAGGACAGTTTTTCTGATGTGGAAGATCGGCCAAAACCGCAACCACCGAGCATACTTAAGAAATTAACTTCTAAAATTTGAAAGACATAGAAAGGGCATAATATCCTTACCTAAGCTGAAAAGGAAAGGCCCAAAATCTCATAAGCCTAACATTGGAGTAAGAGAAACTTAAGAAGAGAAGAAGAGAAGTTGAAGGTGTGAGTTTAGAAGTTAAATACAAGGGCCTATTTATAGCAAAAGTCAAGGATACTATTTGATACTATACGTTAATAAAATATTCAATTTACTATTCATGAAAATGACATTTCTAATAATGCAGTTACTGTACAAATCGATTGAAAACTTAAAGAGAAAACTATCCTTTCTCTTAAATCTTTAAGTTTCTTTTCAAATCAGTCCTTTCAATTTAGTCCCTGAGCGTATTTTTACACATAAAACGTCATTTTCTCCCACGAACTTCTTTCTAGTTTTCTCTTATGACCAAACCACATCTAATACTTGATATTTCGATTGTATAAATGAACAGTATCGTATACGTAAATAGTATTATACAGGTAAATAGTACCATATACTGAAATAGTAACAGTAGTTTGTAAACAAATATTTATATTTTATTTTTTTCTTGGGTATTACAAAGAGAGTAAGAGAAAGAAAATTCTGCTCTGTTTTCAAGTGTAAAAACATAGGAAAATTTGAGAGAAAACCAATGAGAGAACTCAACCTTTTAAGTTCGAAAGTTTCTGGGAAGGCAAGGAGCAATTCTTGTGAGAAAAAGGGTAAAGTTTCAACTGTTTTTCCAGCCAAAATCGAGAGGAGAAGGAGGAAAAACCGAAAAACAAAGCATTTAACGTGAAAGTGAGTTTTTCAATTTTAAAACTTGTTTTTGATTCATTTTCTTCCATGATTATGGTTTGAAATGATAGATTGAATCTTGAAATAGGTTAAAATGAAATTATGGGTTGATTTGGAAATGAAACCAAAGGAAAAGAAGAGAAAAACCATAATAGTAAACTGTAGGGACTAAAAAGAAAAATTGAAAAATTTTCTGGGGTTGATTTAATTTTGAAACAAAATATGTTCTTAATCTAGGTAACTAGATGAAGTGAATTATAATCTCAAATCAAGTAAAGCATAAAAGGAAAATTTTGATCAAGAACCTAAGTGAATAAAAAGAAAATATTTTGGTAAATGACAAAATTGAAGCAGAATTTAGTTTAAATTAAATTTATGGACTAGACAAATAGAGGCTGAACTGAAAATTTATTTTAAACTAATAAACCAAGTGAAAACTAATTTATTTTGATTAAATTAGTCATATATTGATATTATATATATATATATATAACTGATCAAAATTAGTTATGTACATATAAGTATATATGTAAGTGTATATGTTTATTTAAGAAAACTAATTATGTATATATAGGTTTATCTAAAATTATATACATGTATATATTTATTAAATAAACAAATTACATATGTATATATATTATTTGACGAAATTAGTAAAGTTTATAATGAAATCATTGTATGAGGATTTAATTAAAAATACGAGAATTTATTAGAATATTAAATGTAAAATTATTTTGTATAATTTAATTAAAAGAATGACCCAAGAATTCCAGTTGAGATTAGGAATTTATCTAAGCAAAATACATTGAGTTAATTTAGGGGGTTAGTATTTCAGAATCTTTATTATAAAGTTTTTATAAGGATTATATGAATTGAATTGTCTAGGCCAAAATCTGAAGATAATTTCAGGAGATTTGAACAGCTAAACAAGTTAAGAATGATTTTCTGCACCCAGATAATTTTAGCATTCATAAAAGTAAATTTTATTCCAAGTTTATTTATGAAAGTTTCTCCTATGAATATTATGAACTTCTATGAACATATATGAATTACATGACAATTAGACTCTATTCCCAAAATAGAGAAAAGAAGGTTAAGTGGTTCTCAAAATAGTGAACCGAATACACGTGTTCCAAAAATAGTGAACAAAGCGCAAGTACTTGAAACCCCAAAATTGTGGTCATAGCTTCAAATTCCGCAAGTTGAATTGAAGTGAACTGCTTGATGTGTGCTAATGATGATGGTGTTGATTTATAATTGCCTATATATTCATGGATGAATTTATAAATTTATTATACTTTTATGACTGAGATGGTTTCTATTGGAAATGTTTTATTAAATAAAATGCTAGATACTAAGATTTTTATCTCATAGTTTTTCCTCTTTTGAATCAATCATTCCAAGGACTCAGAAGGATAAAAAGGCTATGTCAAGATTTCTAGAGGGAAATCAGTGTATTGCTAAATAGCCTAGAAGAAGTTCTAAGAGAATATGTGTAACGTCCCAAAAATTGGGCACTTGTCCTAACATACAAAACTTAGGGATACCTCAGTGGTAGCCCATACATTCCTGAACAGTCCTAATATTAATAACTAAGAATGTATAATTTTACAACATAAATAAATTTACATAATACTTTCTCTTAATTCCCATAATATCGGGAAATATATTTACAATCAAAAATTGCAGGCAAATAAATAAATCCCTAAAGCACAGCAAAACCTAAGTGGCTTATAGAATTACAAAGTATTTTCCTAGGCATATAGTCCAAAAATTGGTTCCATGAACCCTCCAACAAAAATAGAGTATATCTCCATAAGCTGTTAATCTCCAGCGGTTTCCCATCCTCTTTACCTGTTAAATCTAAAAAAGATAACAAAGAAAGTGTGGGTTTATCAAAACTCAGTGAGCAAGTGACTGTGCAATAAAACAAAGTACAAGTACAAATACGAGCATCACTACCATAATTAGAGTGAACACCATCAGCACATACAAGTACAAAAGAATATATATAAAGCGTACGGTACCATGCAACCACAACCTACGATTCCTATGCGAGTCTTCATTTTCACAAAATGACTCGTAAAACAATTTTCAAGCACATAAAAGTATAAGTAAACATTCACACCAAAATACATTATGCAACAATCATATGCTATGTATTTTTATATCCTTCCGTACTTACCACATTGAGACTTAGTCCAGAATTTCTCCTTCGAACTGCTATTTCTCAATGGGTTTATTTCAGAGATCCACCCCTCTGTTTCCCACTTTCCAATGTTCTTCCCAAGAATAACCACATCATTGGGTTACTAGCCGATTCTCTCTCATGGTATGAATATGCAAACAATAATATGCAATGTATTTCCCGCACTCACTTCAAAATTTTTTCTCAGACTATAATTACTCAACGGGTTTATTCCAGAGGTCTACTCCTCTGTTCCCACTTCCCGATGTTCTTCTCAAGAATGATTACATCTTTAGGTTACTAGTCGGTTCCCTCTCGTGAGTCTACATTCTCACATAATTCTTTTATTTTCCCTTTTCCTTTGTTTATGCAATGCATTCACATAAACACCATACAACACATACCACATCAACTCATCACTTTAAGTACACATAATCATTAAACTCCTAATCTTACAAAGTAAATCCCACAATCATTCAAAGAAATTCCATAATTTAATTAATACCACTAACTAAGGAATTTCATTAATTTATTTCCAATTATGGTGTGAAGAGGTTTATATTGAACTTGAGCAATTTTAATAAAAACTTAAATAGTAATGTCACCCACTTAGCTCAATACCATCAAAGATTTACCATGGAAGAAATTCGAGAAACATAACCAACGAATCCCCTGAAACTACCTGAAACCAAACCCCAAAGCCTTGACACATAAAAAGTCCCATTTTCCTTTGAAAACACACAACCTTCCTTCTGCCCCCAGGGCGCCTAGGCGCCAAACCTATAGAACCATAAAAAACCCTACGTTCTAGAGCTTGCTGCCCTGTCCAAGATTTGCCCCAAAAATCCACCAACTTTGCCATTTTCATCCCTTTCCTTTCCCTTTCTATTTTTGCTTTCATATGGATTTTCAAGAATGAGTTATGGTGATCAAAACCCCTCCAATAAACAAGAATAAAAGTGATTCTATGAGTTTATTGAAAATTCACCATTTTCCCTTTAAAATGCACTTTCACCTTTTCCTTCCATGAAACCACTTTTGCTCTTTCAAATTAGTTGTGTTTCACTATTTCCAAGAAAAAAACCAAAAGAAAGAAGCAAAGGAAACCAATTTTACAGCAAAAACCAACCAAAAACCCATTTTCTTAAAAATAGGCATAAATGGAGGAAAAGAGGAGGAAGATAAAGCTTACCTCTAGTTCCAGTAACTCCAATGAACAGCAAAGTAACTAAAAAGGCAAGATCCTCTGAAAGAAATAGAAGGAAGGGTGATAAAAGTTGATAGAAAATCAACTTCCTCTTCCTCCCCTATGAAGCCATCGATGCTCAAATGAGAGAGGAAAGAGAGAGAGAAGAGATTAAAGGGTGGTGGGTCACTTGATGACCCATGGGTACCCATACCCAGATGCCTCAAACCCGAGTAGTCCAGATATAATTTATTCCTCATTAATTATATTGATTCCATTTTATTTTCTCTTTCTCTTGTCTTTCTTCAAACCTCAAAAGTAACACCCGAAATAAAAATACTCGATCTAATTATTTATCTCAATTTTTATAAATAATATTTCAAAAGAATAAATTAAATATGAAAATTAAAATGATATTTAAGTGCATTAAAATAATATATTAAAAATAACATCACTAAAATAATGCTATAAAATAATGAAATTTTGATTATAAAAATTGTAATACCGCCAATCACGTGACCCCCAAAATTGGCAGGTATTACAGTATGTGATCACCTCCTTTGTGTTGGGAGCGTGATTGTGTAAATTAAGATATAAATTATTTTGTTAAGAACATCATTTTGAATCTATGTATTCGTTCAATTAAGAGAATTTTTACT
Organism: Biancaea sappan; assembly: GCA_037074585.1. NCBI lineage: Eukaryota > Viridiplantae > Streptophyta > Magnoliopsida > Fabales > Fabaceae > Biancaea > Biancaea sappan. The sequence continues at coordinate 38,275,700 of CM073496.1, forward strand.
CTATTATCTTAAGTGTTCAAAATAAACTTTAGAAAACAAATAATTTAATAAAATTGAGGACGTTACAACTACTAATCTCAGGACAGTTCATTAGCACACACAACTCCCAAAATTAACAGCACTGCAACTCATTTGTACAAAGAAATTCTTTGTTTGATGTCTTACTCTTGCATGTAAACAACATTTGGGATAACCTTGCCTCAAATCCAATGGTCGAAGAAAAAATTTAATGGGAAAATTATTATAAATGTAGCATGTACTGATGGAGAGACTACTTAGCACAGGATGGTCCATAGACACATGAAACCTCATAATAACGACATATAAACTTTACAAACAAACCGCATCAGGGACTTTCCTCAAGTCAAATGTTAGTGACTATGGCAGTTATTAAGTACTATTATGTATTTTATTTAAATTATTAGATATTAAGAGTAGTTATAGGACAGTTTTCAGCCATCTCCCTAGTTTAAGTGAAATGAAATGTAAAATAAATTGACAATCAATCTTTGTGCATAAGTTTTCTTGCATGTTCAAAATAACCACAACAAATGTCCATAAGAATCGTTTGTGTACTTTATCATGTAAGTCACAACAGGGATAGCCTTTCCTAATATGGTTAAAGAAAAAAAATTAAAAGATGAGATGACTTCAATATGTTTAGGTTATATTTCTGTTGTGTGCTAACAATGACACCTGTAATTAGCACAAGACCTTCCATAAGCACATATGCACAACAAAACAAATGAAATTGAACAAAATCTTTAAAATGAGATGCAAGATTGATTAATAATCAATTTTTGTGCATATAATTTACTTATACGTTTACACTAAACCATGGGGAAAAATAAAAAGGTTCATAGGTATCATTTATGTACTTTATCATGTAAGCCAGAACAGGGATAACATTCCTTTATATGGTTAAAGGAAAATTTTGAAAGATAAGACGGCTCCAATATATGTAACTTATGATTTTGTTGTATGCTAATGATGACACCTGTAATTAGCACAAGACCTTCCATAAGCACACGTGCACAACAAAACAAATGAAACTGAACAAAATCTATAAAATGAAATGCGAGATTGATTAATAATTACACTAAACCATGAAAAAAATGGTTCATAGGTATCCTTTGTGTACTTTATCGTGTAAGCCACAACAGGGATAGCTTTTCCTTATATGGTTAAAGGAAAAACTTGAAAGACACGATGGCTCCAATATATGTAGCTTATGACATTGAACAAATCTTTAGAAATGAAATGTGAATTAAATTAATAATCAATAACTGTGCATACATATACCATTGAACTTGTAACTCAAGTAGTATAGAATTGAAATATTGTGGGTTAAGAAGCAGGGGTTTGAGCTCCCTTGTCATAAAAAAATAATAATAACTATGCATATATCTACTTGTATGTTTAAGCTATATCACAACAAATGCCCATAGAATCCTTTGCTTAATTTATTGAGTAAGCCACAAGAGGATAGCCTTCCCTTGTATAATTAAAGGAAAAACTGGTAAGACAAGACAACTCCAAAATATGTAGCTCGTTGTGTTGTGTGCTAATGAGTGAACCTCTAATTAGCATGATACCATCCATGAGCACATGAACAAACAGTTATGCAATGAAGCCATACTTATAGAAAGTAAATTTAAAATAAAATATATAGTATCACATATGTCCAAATCCTTCTATACCTGTTGGATCAGATTGGGTTGAGGGGATTTCAAGAACCAAACTGACCAAAGGAAGGTGGGTTGGGTCTTTTTTTTCTTTTTTTCTTTAATTATAATGGTAAACTTGATTTAAAATGCTATAATTAAAAAGGAAAAATCAAACTATATTTTAGGAAGGAAAAAAAAAAAGAATAGAACTAGACCTTACACAATTATATGTTTTTGAAAATAAAATCTTATATACAATTTGGTATTTATTAGAACTGGAAGAAAGGAGGAATAATAAACTTTTAAATGGAGGGGTTGCTGGTTTAATTAATAACTAGTGTTGTAACATGTGCAATGCACTAATTAACACAAATGTCACAATTTTTATTTATCAAATAAATAAAAATAATTAAAAAATATATAAAAAAATACATGTACAAAATGACTGGTTTCTCCTGTTAGTATCTCTTGGCCACTATAAAAAAAAAAAAAAACTGACGAGGCTTTCTTGGTCCTAAATCCTCATTTTTTGTTGGTTCAAGGCAGTTCCTTCTTTGTCTGTCCGTCTCTGTAACCTCTGATCTGTTATTCTCCATGTAAGTTCACATTCCTCTACGAGCTACCTTTTGAATATTTACTATGTGTGTTCATTGGATGAGAGCTTTTTGTAGACCTGAAATCTGTATCACTTTCACTCCAATATAGTTCTTGTCATTAGTCTACATTGGTTCCTTTGAGATCTTATTGCCTCTAGCTAATTTATTGTTGCAAGGATTACAAACGGGCTTGATTTGGATTTCTAGCTTATTTGTTGCAAGTCAACTCTTTTATACATATGCTTTTTGATGCACCTAACTTATTTCTTCGACAAGGATTTTTAACTGGCATTTGGATCTTTTATTGTAATTTGTGATATGCATTTCATTTATATATATACATATATACATATACACACAGCGTTGTCAACTTAATAATGTTACAATGTGGGAGAAGATATTGTGTGAATACAACAACTATTGTTGTCCTCATTGTAGGTGTCTGTGTAGTACTTTACAGCTAGATGAAAATCTTTTTTTTTTATTTTGATGACAATGTTTTTGTGATATCTTGTTTCTTAAAGTATGAGATTGATCAATAAAACAATCTTCTCCTATATATATGAATTGATATGCATCTCTACTTCTTGAATTTTGGATCCAGCTTAAGTAAAGAGATGGGGTTGTCTTTTGGCAAACTTTTTAGTCGACTCTTTCCCAAGAAAGAGATGCGTATTCTCATCGTAGGTCTTGATGCTGCTGGTAAGACTACCATATTGTACAAACTCAAGCTAGGAGAGATTGTGACAACCATTCCTACAATTGGTATTCCTTTTTTAAATTTTCCTTTTGCTTGGCATACTTGTACTTACTATGTTCCAAATTTTTTTTTTCCTAAAGTTGTGGAACATTGAGTTCTTGATGGTTTTCTTGGTTTGATTTCACAACCTAACTTCGTTGTTAAACAGGATTTAATGTGGAGACTATGGAATACAAAAATTTTAGCTTCACTACCTGGGATGTGGGAGGCTAAGACAAGGTTTGTGGCTTGTATAATTGATTTTGTGTTTTTCTTCCGTGAGATCACTTACGACTTTGGGAATACTCTCTAAATTTAGCAATGAATCTTTTTCCTTTTGGTCTTTTTTTTCTTCGTTGTAGATTGCTTTCAACCAAGATTATAGGTGTACTTTAGGACGGGTCAACATGACAACTCACTCAACTCAAACCAACCCGTAAGATTAGATTGGGTTAGATTAACAAGTTGTTTTGGTTTTATTTTTCTCAATCCATCGACTATTGGTTTATGTAACGGGTCTAGAAATTTTCAACCGGCCAAACTCAAACCAACTAGTAGATCTGCCTAATTTATTTATTCATTTTAAAAAAATTATAGTACCCCTCAGTTATGCACTTATATTGTATGTAAAATATTTGAGATTTATTTAGCATATTATTTAGTTTTATTTGTATCATTTCTCTCTCTCAGTAATAATGTAGTGTCACATGTACTATTTATTATCTTAATCTATATAATAATAGATTAAAATAATTCTATTCTAAGGTATTAATTGTCGGTAGGTCATTAAATTATTATAATAGAATAAATTTAAATAAATTAATTGGGTAAATTAATCACATCACATTAAATGAATTTAAAAAAATTAGAGTATATTGCTATATAATTGGTATAATTGCTATATAATTAGTTTATAATTGATATAATTGCTATATAATTGGTAACGTAATTGCTATAATTGCTATATAGTTGATAAATTAGGTAAACTTTTCAATTGAAATATAATATGTTGTTATTTGTTAAATTAGTATTTATTATATACAAATAATTAATTACTATATAAAAACTAACATCAAGTGTTCATATTATTTATTTCTCTTCTTAAATAGTTAAATAAATTTTAAAATTACATCCATCAAATTAAACTATAATAATAAATTATCACTCATTTTTCTTGTTTCTATACAAGCATACTAGACTTCTTTATTGCACAATCATCAATGACCAATCTCCTATCTTCATGTAGAGGTTTTTAAAAAGTGACCATCACTATTGGCTAATTTCGAGACCTTTTCATTTTTCAAAATTAACATTTTAAAATTCAAAATCAATGTAGATATTTATATATTTCTTTGAAATATCTCATCTATATTTGCATATTTCTTTCTCTTACACAATTTTCCTTCTTTTTTCTCTTTGATTTTGCTTCTTCTTCCCTTACGTGGAAGAAGGACAATAATAGCGATTTATCATCAAAGTTTCAAAGTGATGTTTCTTTCATATCATTTGGTATCATAACTCAGTTTTCTTTTTATTTATTTTTTTTAGTCTATATAGTTCATGTACTGTTTACATTCACGATTATTGTTCATTCAATTGTGATTTTTGATTTTCTGTTTCTCTTTCGTTCTCTGCTTTTTTTTTCTACTTTCTTTATTTATGTATTTGCTCTCTATTATTATTTTCCTTGTTTCTGGTTCATCTATTTTTTTTTTTTGGTCTTCTGATTTTTTATTCATGTCTGTTGTATTTCATTTTTGCATTATTTTGGTTTTCTAATTCCAATTTCACTTTGCCGTTTTTGTCATTACATTTTCTTGAGGAAAACAGGTCATGAGAAAGATCAAAGCCTAAAAGAAAAAAATGATACCATTGAGATAGTTACTTGTGTTTGAATAATATAATTTGACTATTTTTAAATTAATTTTTTTCCTAATTTTCTCATCTAATAAGACCCATGAATAATCCCTTTTAGGCTTACTGTGAGCAAAGTGTAGAGCCCTCCCTATGAAGAGAAACTTCAGACAATGTCGAGATTATATGTGTGCGGATTGATTGAATGCTAATTTAAGATTTAAAATATTAAATTTTAAAATTGGGATATAATGTATATTTCCCTTGATTATCTTCCTTTTGTTGTTTTAAGATTTTGTGAGTATGTAAATTACGTTTTAAATTTCACTAAACATATAGTTGTTATCATTCTTGCTAATCCAAATGTATATTTGCAGAAATAGAAGAAGAAACAATCAAAGGAAGACAAGTATTTTGATCCTAATAGACCTATTAGGTTAGTAACTTTTATTTCAACTCATTTTTATCATTAATTAATATATTTATCTAAATTAATTCATTTAATATCTTTTTTTTCTTTTTTTTCATTTGACATTATTCACATTCAATATTCAAGGCATTTGTATCTAATGAATCATCTTATATATATCTTAATATAGTTTGAATGTCTTATTATTTATAACAGCGGTAGGGCTTTCTTTTTTATTTAATTATTTTAATTTTTTATTTTAGATTCGTGCACTTGCCACAACAAAGCCTAAATAACTTCGTATTGTCCTGTTTTTTTTTCCCATAATTGACTTGGTGTGGTTGTAAATTAACTTTTACTTTTATAGTCAGATTAGTAAGAATTTAATAACTTTTCTGGTAGTTTTAAAAAAAAAAAAAGAATTACAACTTCTAATTGAGCTTCCCCAGCTGATATCAAAGGGTGGTGTAAATTAACACGTCATTAAAAGTTAGATGGTAGAGTTTGTCATCACTTTCATGCTTTATTTTTGGACTTGGGATCTGGTGATCCAAGGTCAGGCCTAGATCAAATCACCAATTTGAACTATTTTGCAAGTGATCTAGTTAAGATCTAATTGATCTGGCCACATCTTAGCCAACTCAGCAACCCAGACTGAGCACCTTTTTTCTAAAAAAAGAAAAAAATTAACATTTGTAAAATTTAACTTTTGAGTTCATTCCTACAACTGAGACCAATTTATGATCTTTGTTTTTTCACAAAAATCTATCAATATGTCGTCCTTGTTACATATAGTTGTGGCTATGTTAGCTTTTTTACCTGAAAGTCTAACTTAGATGAGAAGTTATTAATTGTCATTGTTTGCAAATATTCAATGTCACTTTGATTAGTAGGAAAGAATAACTATTTATTACTACCAGGATGAAGGGGACTTTTGAGAAGGTAGTAGAGTTGCACGCATGTCTATAATAATATAGAAAATAATTAAATATTTGTTGAAGAATTATTAGATTAAATTAAATAATGTCTAGCCATGTTATACCAATAGTGAAAGTGAATCATAGGTTGTTTGAGATAGAGTAGAAACCAACGTCTGCAAATCAACTCTTTACATTGCAGCTAACTTCATTTAACATTATATCTAGAATCTTAATCCTCAAAATTAGACAGAATGTTATTGATCGTCATTGTTTATAAATATTCAATGTCACTTTAATTAGTAGGAAGGAATAAACTTTTGAGAAGGTAGCAAATTCACACGCATATTCATAATAATATAAAAAATAATTAAATATTTGTTGGATGATTATTAGATTAAATTAAACGATATCTAACTATGTTGTATCAATAGTGAATCAAAAGTCGAGATAGAGCAGAGACCAACATCTACAAATCCAACATTTACGATATAGCTAACCTCATTTAACATTATATCCAGAATCTTAATCCTCAAGTAATATGCTAGATCTTATCCATGCACTAGTTATTTTTATATCACATATGTTTGTATCTATTATGTATTCGGTAAGAGCCATCACTTTATGTTTGAATTATTATAGATGTTTATGACTTTATGAATATTTATATTTTAATTGTTTATTATATATATATATATATATTTTTTTTTAATTTTTTAATTTATTTACACGATTCACGAATTGATCCAATTAAACAATCCAGCCGGTTCCAAAAACAACATTGCTTTCATGTATAAATCAAGAATCAAGATGACACCAAACCAAGTACAAACAATTGAATCATCTGCCTCCGTGGCCTACCACTTTCTCAGATTTCTTTTCTCTCTTTCTTCTTTCTTTTTCCTCTAAATAGCAGTGTGGTGTTTACAATTCGAAGCCTTGTGAGCCTGCAACTCCAGGTCGTTGCTCGCATCCGTATTCTTGTTCTCCTTCAATACTTCTGTCCCTTGAACACCGTCTTTTTCACTCTTCTCCTTGCTCTTCCCCCACAGAACAGAATACAGCCCCAAAACTATCAGCGCACACCCTATCATCCTACACCAGATAAAAATCTTGGATTAAAAACCAAATCAAATTGCAGTGTTATAGATGAGTACGTAAAATTACTTCTTACGTTCCAACATATAATTTCTCCTGAAGTAGAGCCCAACTGAGAATAGCAGTGATGACAAGATTCAAGGGGGTGAATGCAGAAACAAAAAGAGCACCTTTCCTCTCCATAGTCCACGACATTAGGGAACACGCTAGCCCAGTACAGAGAATACCCTGAAATTCACATTATCATGAAATCACCACTATGAAATTGTAATTCAGAAGCACGATAATGCAATAGTGATTAATGCAAAGCGTACAGCATAAAGTGCGGATGTGAGTCTCATGGGGTTGGCGAGTGACCAAGCTGAGGGTCTGGGTTCAAAAAATACAGCAATGAACACACATTGTATCGTTGCCATGAAACACATGCAGGTGGTGGTCGTATAAGGGGCTGAATACTTCTTGCCCAAGTCTGCCTGCATTTTCAACAATAACAAATAAGATGCTTGAAGAGAGCCGGAGAGAAATTTATGGCAATATGTGATGACCCATTAGATCGGTTATATTGATACCGAGACGAGTCTTACTTGGATTATGAACCACAGTGCCCAAACAAAAGCACTTCCGATTAAAAAGAGAGGGCCAAGAAACGATTTTGTTATGGAGGTGGAGCTTGATTCTTCTATTTTCTCTGCATATTCCCAGTGAATTAGAGATTGGCCTAAGTTGATGGTTTTGCCATGGTAAAATGATAAGAAAATTGCTCCTCCCACTCCCAGAACTGTCCCTAACACCATAGCTTGCCCAGCCTTCGCTTTCATTCTCACATGCTCTTGTCTACAGTAACATAAATCCGTTAAACCACGAGGTACTATAAAGGCCTGGAGTAGAAATTTCAAAAGAAGAGAAACTACTTTGGTACCTGAAGAGGACAGCAAGAATAAAAGTGAAAGCTGGGAGCAAATTGCTGAGTGCACATGCAATTGTAGCTGTTGAATATTTTAGCCCCACGAAGTACAGTATCTGATTTCCTGTAACCCTACATTCATAGCTCTGTAATTTAGTGACTAAAATACAAGTTTTACGGGGGAACGAAGAGGAAACATTATCTGATTTCCTACAACTTTGACTGCTAATACAAAACGCTTACCCTGTGAATGAACATAACAATATTTGAAACATAATGGGTCTTGTTATCTGACGAAATGTTTTGCTGCACAAGTGAACAAACAAAATAAAACAAATTATGTATCATGATTTAACCAAAGGAGCAGAACATATATGGCATTCATGGAGGTATGGCAAAAAGCCAAAAACATTAACATGGTATTGTTGAATGTTTACATGTAAGGAAGAGACATGAATTACCGTTCGAAGCAGAAGGCGAAGGGAGCAATGAAAGCGGTGGCAAAGAGTTGGCGATAAGCAACAAGAACAAGAGGATCCATCCCAGATTGTATGGAAAGCTTTGAAATAATAGTCATGCCTGCAAAAACTAGCTGCAGCATAATCATCCCCAGTATTGGAACCACCTCACCACTCCCCATTCTCTCTAGCCTAGCCTTGAACACAGAGAGTCACGAGAAGTGGCACAAGTAAAAGAAGGGATAAGGGATGATATATAAAGAAGAAACGGTTAGGAAATATATGTTGGGTTTTCGTGTTTAGGGAATTCCAGCTTGGCGGCTTTTGCTGTATTCAGTGTCTTCAAGTAACCAATTTGTTCGAAGGCATGTCAGCAACAACTATAAACGTGACCCATCTCCCTTCATTCTGCTTCTTCCCTTCCGTGCTCCGTAATTCTCACTCTCTTCTCTTCGTTCTCCCTTAATCATCTTAGAGAATTTTTTTCCATTTTCAATAGCACTTATGTTATACATGTGTTTACTTACATCAATTAACATGTTCATTCATGTTTCTTTTCTTCAAGCAATCAATCATTCTCCTTCTACGTGACATAACTAATATTATTCTACTCCCGAAATTCAGCATGTGGTGCGTGCCTGCTTTATTAATTATCACACCTATTGTGTATTATCCCCCATTTCTCACGTAACCTTATCCTTTGGCTTAGCATCCAAAATAGTGTCGGATCAGACTCTACCATGTTAATTTCATATATATATATATATATATATATATATGTTCATTTTCCGGACAAGCAAACTAGCTAGCCAACCAGTGTCATGAGAAAAGAAGCCGAAACCTTGCAAAAGAAGACATTAAAAATGACATATCTCTCATGCATTAGTTGTAAACAACTTCTTTTGATGGAACCGTCTTTGTTAAGAAATTTCCAAGTCGAGCACAAAGTCATTTGTAATTTGACCTCATTAATTGATTACAAATGGAGAGCTTCGCTATTCAAATTTTTTTGAAGTTCAACAGTGTGTATGCAGTGTCATAGAGTAATGGTCTAAATCATGGCAATTTATTCCTGAAAAATGTGTCTCTTACTCAAATCATTGATAGAGCGTAATTAGTAATGACCTAATTCCAAGAATGCAGCGCGTCTTGCAACATATAATGTGTCGTCGCGAAATATCATTTACGTAATATGAGCGTGAACACAAGTGAATTTATAGGCAGTTCACTTGGACAGAAATATATTGTCGAAAGCACCAAAATGACAGCCTATTTTAGGAAAAATAAATTGTTAAAAGGAGAATTCATTTCACTATTTAAATAGTCTATTTTCTTTTATTTTGCTATGGACGGACTATAGTTTTGCCTTTTTTTTTTTAATTTCTCTCCTTTAATCCAAATTTTTTATTATGAAATAGATAGTTTAAATAACATAATGAAATCCTCTTTTTTTACTAGAAAAAAGAGACAGTTCATTTCTTATTTTGCGTGGCTTTGATTTGTGTTTAGCAGAGTTAGGATTTCTTGTTGGGCGCGGGCACCCAGTACTTGGTTTAATTTGAATTATTATTTTTTACAGTTAATTGGTTCAGGTTTTATGATTTTTTTTTTAAATTTTTAGAAAAAGATCATCAAATTTAAATTATTAATTGTAAAAATTAACAATCTAAATTAAACTAGCACTCAAACGCTTAGCTCCAATTTTTTATATATTTTTTATTAAATTTATCGATTAACATATAAAAATTTGTGTAGTTTTTTAATTAAATCATAAATATATTTTTTCAAAAAATTTTATATTCTTTATAACTCATTATTACATGATGAATTTTTTAAATACCACACATGCTATATTTTTGTTAAAAAATTTATTAGCAAAAATATAAAGAATTTTGTACTATTTTTTTCTATATGAAAATAACACTTACGGTCCAAATTTGGCGCTTTCCATATCCATCATATCTTTCTCTCTTGTGCCATAATCCTCTCAAAAAAGCAAGCAATATTCGCTCCTCCTCTAAATATTTTCTCGATCAATTTTTAAATAATTAATTTAATTTTTTTAACTTTTTAGTGTCTAAACTAAAATATTTGTCGAATAAATCGACTGTAAAAATTGAAAAAAAAAAAAAACAACGTGTTTAAGCTACTCTCTCTCTCTCAGTCTCTCTCACACACACATTTATGCCCCAAAGATATGACAAATGTTAGTTGGAGGTTTAGGTTGAGAAAAAGCGATGATTGGAAGAAAAATAGCGCACGCTTGGCATTTTAAGATTTAAAGTAAATAATCGGTGATCAAAATTTAGTAAAATAAATATCTTAAACGAATAAAGTGCAATTAAGAATCTGAAGAACTACAGTGCTGACATCTGTATCTGTTTCGACCATTATAACTTATGAGTCAGCATCATTTACGCCCTTCGCACGGGCAGTGGAAAGAGATTTTTGGCCGTTCGATTAAAACCAGATGATCTAAATTGTACAGAAAAGTTTTGCATTGAAGGGTTTTAATAAATAATTTATTTATTTAAATCTTTATTTAAGATTTTTTTATTTAATTTAAGATAATATTATCTATATTTATTATTTTAAAATATATTTTATTTTAAATTTAAATTAATCTTATAAATTTTTAAATTTATTCAAGTACGGCTTCAATCAAACAGCTTAAATAAAAGTTTGACACCCTTTAATACTTCTAAAATATTGAAAACAACCTCAATCCGTCGATGGAGGACGTTAATTTGGCCACTTTCACTGAATCAAAAAATGTTTCCCACATCTTACAATTTGCAATCAAGATTAGTTGTTTAGAGGCTTAGAGCTCGATTGAGTTGTTAAAATTTTGAATTCCTTGCTGTTAGATTTTATGAAGTGTATAATACTAATATATTATTAAGCATATTACTAAAAAAATAAACTCAAATTTTTTTAATATTATCCAGAGTGCTCAAAATTAATCATATAACTTGACTAAACCAAAGAAAATTAATTAATATTCTAATTTCACTTTTTCACAATTTGATTTGATGTCTTGAAAATTTTAACTTAACTGCAAAGGATAACAGAGAGTCAATCACAGAGGCACGTTAATTACAGGCCGTTGTGTGGAGTTGTAAGTTTGTAGTGTGTGTTGAGGATTCGTTTTATGATTTAACTCGATTTATTTGACGGCTACCATACTTGTCTTATGTCACCCTCCTGCATCACCTCGCATACTAATCTTATGGTATTGTGGCTACTTAGCGGATAGAGGGGTAAATTTATAAATTTGATTTTTTTTTCTAATTATTGGATATTTTAAGATTTATTTAAATTATTTTTCATTGTAATAACATAAATTTTGAGATAATTTAACCAAAAAGAAATTATGACTTTCTCTAAGATCAGAGAGATGAGAGATTTTCCGCAACGAACCTTGCGGTTGATTCGTCAATTATGACTGCGTTATTTCGATTACCGTAGAAGTATATATTTTGTACAGAACAGAACTGCAAAAAATGTTTTTTCTTTTTACTTTACGAGGAATACAAGATTAAAAACAGAAATAAACCTTTGCAAATACAAAGAATAGATAAGACTGAAAGAAGAAATGCTGTATTCAATTGACAGGTATTTGATAGCGAAGTTGCACTGAAACGCCCTTGGTGGTCCCTTTTTCTTTCCATTTTTATTACAGAATACAGACCGTAGCTTTCGGTAAAAGATATACGCAGTTAGTCACTGTCTTTCTTCTTGCGTGCTGTAACAAAATTTGGATTCTCGTAACCCTGTTCTTTGAATCTAACAAATTTAATGGGTAAAATAAATTGTCATTTTTTAATTTTATTTTTCAAAAATCTTGTAGGCTCCCCCAACGTGCTGTCTAATGTACCGGAAGGAATATGAACTCCTATATCACAATAATTTATTATTTAATTTAATTTTAATTAGACGATTTCATTTAATTTTAAACATTTTTATTTATAATAATTTTTAATTTTTAATTTAAATAAAATATATATCAATATAAAAAATTAAATTAATTAAAAAAGACTAAATTAATTATTAAATTTATATAAATAATTTTATTGATATAAAAATTTATAAATATAACATTATATATATATATATAATTTTTTTAGATATCAAATTCGTTCGGTTCAATTTTAATTAAATTAAATAATTAATTAAAATTTGTATTTTGACTAGAACTTTTTTTTTCCGATTTTGATCCTTTTATTCGGTTTGATCGGATTTATTTATTTTGAACACCGTGTACATATATGATATATTACTATGAACTTTGCAAGGCTGGAAAGGTCTGAATTGCATTACATAATTAAATCTGAAATAGATTCAACAACAAAAGAGGAGAAAGTCATCGTAAGATTGCACATGTTATTATACATACCAACTATAAAGAAAGAGATAGGTCTAAATGGTCACTTGCTTTCTCTTTATCTTCATTAATTTGGGGTGGGGTTGCTTGAGGTGGTTCTGTGTGTACCACTTCCACGGCCTGTTCGTGTCTGGTAGAAGAAGAAGAAGAAGAAGGAAGAGGAAGAGGAAGAGGAGATGGGTTTGAAGGATTAGTGCATCGGCCTTGATAATCCATGAAATCTTCTGGTTCAAACATTGGCTTCCAAATACCCTTTTCCTTCACTTCTTTCTCTTTCGAGTCACTACTATTAGACAAACGATCACGCACGTCCTTTGTGCTTCTTATCAACGCAAAGAACTTCTGCATCTTCTCCTCTTCACTCTCTTCATTGTCCTCCAGCTTCCTCTTCCTTCTCTGTCCTTCCATATTTAGCTGCAAATTAATACAAAAACACAGAGAGACGAGATAGAGAGAGAAGAGGATATTGAAGAAGTGAATATGACTAGGTAGCTACTGCCTATTAGCTACTTCAGGTCAATGAATCATTGAAAGTGGAACTACAAATATCTCTTGGCGAGTTCAATGAATCACAACATGGTGTTAATTGACTCGCCAGAGGTCAATACCCCCGTGATTTTATTTACTGAGCGCATCTTTGCATTCCCCACAATACCCTTCTAGTTCTAACAACCATTGTTTGTTCGGTTTGTGAAAATATTTTTTATTTTTATTTTTAATTTTTATTTCTTGAAATATATTTTCTGAAACATTAAAAATATTTTTTTTATGTTTTCAGATTTAGGCTTATTTTAAAAAATATTTTTAAAAAAACGTTTTCATTTAACTCAATCAAACATATTTTTAAATTTATTTTTTATTTTTAATAAAAATAAAAATAAAAAATATTTAAACCAAATAAAAATGACTTAAATTTTTAATAATAATTTTTATTTTAAAAAATATTAAAATTTAAATCGTCAAATATTAAATTAACAGTCTAAAAATATATATATATTATTTGTCTCGGAGACAAACAATCAATCTTGTCACCGTCAAGATGGGGTGTTATTGTAATTAAGCTTAAAGCCAAGACGATGTGATGTGAAAGCATTATCTTTGCGTCAGCTTATAAGTGTCATGGCTGCTTTATGATGGAGGGAATATTTAAGTGGAGTGAGTTCTGGAAATTAATTTTATAACTTTGCTTTTCCTATCTATTTAATTTCAGTTTTGTAAATATAATTAAAATAAATTATTTATTTAGTCTCTTCAATATTATATATTTTTAATTTAATTTTTAAAAATTATATATATTTTAGTTTAATATTTTTTGTTGTTAAATTACGAGATTTATAATTGTTATATTTCAAAATTACTTTAATAAAAAAGTGATTAAATTAAAATAAATATAATTTTTAAACACTAATTTAAAAAATTTAATCTTTTAAAAATTAAATTGATACAATTATAGATTAAATTAGTAATTTACTTTATATACTTAATTATTACATATCACAAAAAATATATATTTAATATTATATTTTTCAGTTTTCAGTTTTTAAAATAATTTTTTAAATAATATTTTATCAGACACCTACCCACTAAATTAACTTTACTATTTGTCTCAAAGGTGGCAGATTGGAACTGAGAATATCTTCAATGCATCGAACTGATTTTCTTTTAATTTAGTGCCACATTTTCATGAATCGGTCAAGCAAGATATTTATTTAAAACTGTAAGAATTTTTTTAAAAAAATTGATTTAAAGTTTAAACAACTAATTGGATTACAGCAAATAGAAAACAACAAATTAGTCCCTTGCATTTATTTTAAAAAATTATTACTTCGGCCATTTCATGGTTAAGTGCGAGTAAACCATATCAATGCAGATAATTATTTTTTTAATTGATTTTCCCATTAATATCTTTTTTTTTATTTAAGGTTTTGGATCATTGGATGACTTGACTCAAATGATCAAATTAAGTCAAACGGCTTTTGGTAGCTGGGGAGTGGGAAGTACATTAGCGACAAGGAAGATAGTGCTTTAAAAAAAGAAAAGATGATTATGAAATTTTTTAAAGTTCGCTTATATTTTATAAGATATGAAAGATTTATGTCTAATCAG
The DNA here is from genome assembly GCA_037074585.1 of Biancaea sappan. Lineage (NCBI taxonomy): Eukaryota > Viridiplantae > Streptophyta > Magnoliopsida > Fabales > Fabaceae > Biancaea > Biancaea sappan. The sequence goes on from CM073496.1 coordinate 38,290,832, forward strand.
ATTATTCATAATACTTTTTTAATAGTATTCTTTTAAATTTATGTCAAATCATCAAAAGAAATATTCGTTGGTTGAAGTATATTTATGTAGTCAATAATGTCTGGCACATGCACTTTCATATGTATATAAATAAAACTCTAATAAATTATTTACCGTCTGTTTTATTATCTTATATTATTATTTTTAATTTTAAGTAATCTTTTATTCTAATAATATAATTTTTAAAAATTTAAAAATAAGTTTAACAAATAATTTTTATTATTTTAATTAATAAAAAATAATTAATATAAATATATTTAATATTTATTTTTAATTTTTATTAATTTTATTTTATTAAGAATCAATTTTTATATAAAAATAATTTTTATATATAACAATCACGTAAATAAATTCTAATGATAAAATTTAATAACAATAAATTTTTGTTTTTAAAAATCGAATCTTGTAAAAAATATTCTTATATACGTATTATTTTATCTAGACTACTTTAGTCGTCATAATGGTAATGGCCCAGCGGTAGCCACAAGGCACGTGAAGAAAATAGCCATCTAAACTCTTTAGTCAGAAGGCCTAGGCTCTGGTTTTTTGGTCCCCAAAATCAGAAAAAAAAAAAAAAAAAGGGTAGTATGGCCAATGTAAAACTTCGTTATAAGATATTAAAGATTCATACAATTAAATACCAAAATCTGGCCACTTGAAGGGATTTGCACGTGTCATGGAAGTGGTGTTAGATGAAGAAATGGACTCCTCTAGAAGACAAGAACCCTTGTGAAAATATTTTAATCTAATCCAATTATTTACAATCTTTTTTAATATTAACTTTATGTCAAATCATCAAAAGAAATATTCATTGAAATATATTTATGTAGTCAACAATGTTTGATTGCACAAGTGCTTCCAATTTATAATTTTTATCAAGACTGCTTTGGTCAGCTTGATGGCAATTGCCCAATGCCAATGGTAGCCACTAGACACATTGAGAAATTGGCAATGTAAACTCTCAAGTCCCAAAAGCGTTGTTGACTGTTACCTTAAAAAACGGGAAAAAAAAAAAAAGAAGCTCCATTGTAACTATTATTTCAAAATTTGTTTGGTTGTCAAACGATAAAAGCATTAAATCAAAATTTATTGGTTAGTTAAATTAATAGTAATTAAATATTCATGTTTAATTTTTAATATATTAAAATTTTTTATATAATAAGTAATAATCAAATATTTTCTTGCTCGACCTTGATATATTTACAATTTTTTTATTTAAAGAATTATTAATATCTAAAAACTTGTTAAATTTCAATTAATTTAGTTTGAAATAAACTACCAAAGTACAAAACTTTTTTAATACTTGATTCTTTTGTTCACAAAATTTGAATTTATAACTTTATTTATGAAATAATACCGAATTATTAGAACCAACATTAATTTACAACAATTTAAATAAGATACTAAGCATCTTTGAATAGTAATATCTTAAAATAATGTACGAATACTACACCACACATAAAATAATACATTAACACTCATTAAAAGTATTTAAAAAAACCAGAAATATATATGAAAAAATAATTAAAGAAGAAAAAAAAATAACCAACCACTGACTTCCATCATTTTTTTTCAAATTTTGACCCTTTAAAATATTTATATACAAATATTTTTGTTACTAAAATTTTCAACTACAATACACTAAGTATATGATTTTATAATCACAGTCGAAGATATGTGATATTCTAAAAAACTTATATATTTTTTCATAACTCATTATTACATGAAATTTTTTAAAAATAATTTTTATACATATTTTATTTTTAATAGAGATAAAATAACAAAAAATAAAAACCTTATATAAGTAATTTTCTCGAAAAAGAAAAAAACAGTTTTCCGAACTGACCGGACGGATAATAGACCGGCTTTAATTGGACCGATCGATTTGGTCTATTTTATAGAATTATATTATTACATAAACACACGGGGTCAGGGACAGGACAGTTCGTTCTCAGAGGAAGAAAAGTAAAAACGCTAGTCGTATTCCTCAGCCCAACGCACACCGTGGTTTGCCCATAGATAGTATGCCCCAACGGGACCACGACCACCCACCTCGTACAGTTCCACTGACATGCTTTCGTTGTCTATCTCACTCAGAATCTTATCTAGAATGTTCCACGCAGCTTCCACCTCATCGCTCCTCATAAACACATGGTTATCCCCATCAATTACATCTAGCACAAGATGCTCGTACGAATCAGGCACCTCCACCGATCTATATCTGTATCATCATTGCATTAACTCAACACTCAAGCCTCATGTAACAAACGAATAGTTAAATTAATGCACCGTTCGTTGGATTCTTACTTGTCCTTGTAAAGCATATTTAATTCTGAAGAATCCAGCTTTAACCCCAACCCAGGAATCTTGTTGTTCACTCTAACCAGGATTGCTTCATCTGGTACGTCACGAAGAATTAGCTCATTTGTGGCTCGCCCAATGTTATGCCCAATGCACTCGCGGTAGATGTTTCCCGGGACATTGCGAAACTGGATTCGTATCTCCATTCTGCATTGCAATTAATTTCTAACTTGGGTGAGCAGATATAGAGTCAGCACATGTATTTTTTGTCGGATAGAATATTCAACTTACTGGTGTTTTATGAGTCCTAAGCCCGTTTTGACCAAAAACGGCACACCATCCCAACGTGCATTCTCAATGTAAAACGCAGCAGCGAAATATGTAGGCGTGAGGCGGTCTAAGCATACATCGACCTTGTTTTCGTTACTTGCTTTATACTGACCAAGGATCACATCTTTGGGTTCTAATTTGCGAATTGACCTCAGAACCTTGGCCTGTAACATAGCTTCTTCTTGTTACCTGCACTAGTAGTAATAATATTCTAGTAGGTGCTTCAGAGTTCATAGTGTGAAATCTATATGTGTACCTTTTCAGTTCGAATATCTTCTCCGTCAAGGCTTACTGGTGGCTCCATGGCAAGCAATGCTATTGTCTGGAGCACGTGACTGTGAACAATGTCACGAATAATCCCATAGTTTCCGTAGTACCTGCATGAGGGACTCAATTGATGTCGTTCATATGCAATTTGCCTGCATCATGCATATTTGGTACATATAAATATATTCGAAAGACCTGACCTTCCTGGCTGCACGGCCAGATCCTCTGATAAAATGACCTACAATAATTGAATTGAGCAATATAATGTAACATTACCAGTAACATTGCACGAGACTAATTAAGATTAAACTCAAGAAGAATTACCTGTACATTATGTATGTATGCACGGCTCCACAGTGGCAGAAAGACGAGATTTGAAAACCTCAGAACTGTGAGGTTTTCGATAAGATTCCTTCCTAAAAGATGATCAATCCTGACAAAAGATAGATCTCAATCATAAATTATGTAGCAGTAATCCTTAGCGTGCAAGAGCTGATGTGCGAGAGAGAGAAAGGGGACGGGGAAGTGTATGAATATAAACACCTGTATAATTGCTTTTCCTCAAACTTGGAAAGAAGAGATTGGGTTAGCCTATGAGAAGAGAGTGCATCAAATCCAAATGGTTTTTCGATGATAACGCGATTCCAACCCTTTTGGGTCTGAGCACTGCTAGCAAGGCATGAAGCAACATCCAGAAGGGCTTCTTGCGGCACAGAAAGGTAAAAGATCCTGTTGGCTCTGGATCCCCCCTGTGGTACATAATAAGCTGCTACAGAATCAGAACGCATAGACCATTAAAGAATCAATATGAGAAGAAAAGCTCTTCCAATGTGTATATATATAAATGTACTGCTAAGATTTGTTGAAAATTACCTCAATCTGCTCCATACGGGCATTCAACATGGCCATGCCATGTTTATTGTCATAGCCTCCATTTATGTAGTATGTTCTACTAAGGAAAGCATCCAATTTGTCCCCACAATTCTCTCTGAAAATATTTATAGATAGATATGAATCTTCCCAGTTTCAAATGAAAGCACATTTCAATTGCAGCTGTGAAATTGGTTGGTTGTACAAATACAAATGCTCACATTTCTAACGTAGAGTTAAATTTCCAGGAGACTTTATCAGCTACTAGTTGGGACTTAAGGGTGGAAAACCACATAGTATCATTGAGCAATGAGTTTCCCAAGTTGATTTATGTAAAGATCAAATGCTAAGGAGGATCACTAGGAATTGGAAACAGCCAAACAAGACAGAGAAGGTATGACCAAGCAGTGAGTTTCCCAAGTTGATTGATGTAAGACAAAATGCTAAGGACTTTGACCAGGAAATGGAGACAGGACACAGAAGGTAAATAATTTGGGAAGTGATGAGAGAAGCGTACTGATGATCAACTCGGCATGTTAATGTTGAAGCAATAATGGATTGTAGGTCTTTGTCAGCCATATTCTTCCTTGAATATCCAAAAATTGCAACATTCTGCAGCCATGGGAATGCAAACAAAATCAATAATAATCAAAAAAATGTTTACTGGGAATAATACATCATGCTAGAAGGCCAATAACCCCATACATGATATATAACGAAATTTTGATGGGGGAAAAGAACAAGTTAAAATAAATTGATGGTTCAGTAGATGATTCTGCACAAAGTATAACATTCTAATGAAGCATCTATTTATGAAGTGGGCTTTTCAACAGGTATGTATAAGAGCTAAAAAAATAAGTAAAGACTGTTGTACCTCAGGAAGGAAGCCACTATAGTACAAAGCAAATAATGCAGGAAAAATCTTTCTCCTTGCTAGCTCACCAGTGGCTCCTATAACAGCAATGCACAGTGAGGGTGCTCTACTAACATCAACGGAAGACCCCGAGGAACTTGTGTGTAGCAAAGGTGGAGACTCCATGGACATCACCGTATCTGGAGAAACATTATGCTGAAAATCGTGTGAAATATTTCATTTTGTATATGTAAAAGTTGTTTTTGGAAGTAATCACTCATTTTCTTTTCTTTTTTTTCCTTATTTAAATTCTAGTCAGTCTGCATCTTCAAAAGGTGCACAGACGATGATAGCAACAATCAATGGAGGATTAAGTCTCAAGCTTGGCAAAGTAAAGGCTAACCATTAGAAACATCCAGATTTGAAGATGAATCAGAAACCGGTCCTTTATCATCTGATAAACCTGTTTCCAGATTATTAGTTAACTGCCTTCTATCTTGACTTCTTAACATCTTCCACTCTTTGGCTGGTCGACATTTTTCACTCAGCAACTGAAAGTTCAGCCTCTCAAGTATCCATAATTTTAAACCCCGAAATCTTCGACAGATGTTCGTGCCTCCGCCATTTAGTGTAACACCACCCCCAAAGTAGCTTGCTGCACCCTGCAACAAACTAAGACAAACAGTAAAACTAAAAAGCATTGCTAGCACTACAAAAATAGTATAGACAAAAAAAAAATTATAGAAGGTTTGGGAAGTAATAGTATCATGGTCATCCAACTAGTAAGGTTTCCATTCTTTTAAATGAACAAATTATAGACATTTAGAAATTAATGCATCAGGAAAGTTATCGTCCACTTTCGAATCACTTTATCTTTACACTGAGCTTCAAATTTCGAAGTCATTCTGATTTCTGATTACTGGCAAGAATTTTTGTTTCTCTTTCCCACACAACATGACAAGCAACAAAGAAACGCAGACACAGAGAGAACAACATGTAGAGACACAGAGAGAGCAACATGTAGCTGATGATCCAACTCACCGGACAGCTACGAACGGTGATTCTGCGACCATCGGAGCGAATATGCTTAGGTCTTGAGATTGAATATTCTGAAAAAGCTACCGAAGCAGAAGAAACAGACATCGAGGACATCCTTCGATGAGTTTTTGAGAGCTTGAAACCTCTCTGCTAAGACTTCTGAGACATAAAAGTGAAGAAGGTTCAAGTCGGAGATCGAGGTCCTCGGTGCAAGAGAGCAACAGCGTTGGAAAATTGTAGATCGGACGGTCGGGATTTTCTTGGAGATTTTTTTTTTTTGCAGGTGGATTGTGTATGACAGTGCACGGCAAAGGTCAATACCGACGACGTTTGCACTGTTTTGCGGTGGTCTTGTGGAGAAAGGCACGTGCACGGTTAGTGGGCTTTCCATTGGTTGGCCCAAACCCTAATAAGAGCCTTTTCAGTGGGCTGTGAATGTGTGATTTCCATAATTTGCCGTCCTATTCGTTCTTGATTAAAATTGGGATAAAATTTAATGTATGTCTCTTAAATTAAAAATATGATAATCAGGAATTTAGCCAATTGAGTAACATGATTTAGGTCTATTAAAAATTAACATAATATATCTCTATTAAAAATTTTATAAAAGCATCTAAAAAATTAAAATATTAGTTGACTTAATTAAAAAACACGTGGCAGATAGTTTATCCATCATTAATATTTATATAAAGCTGAAATTATTGCTTCAATAATGTTCTCTCCTTTCCCACTACCAACCATGGCTGAGAGCTGGAATGATGGGTACATAAATCGCGTGGGATCGGATGTGCTCCAATACTAAATTTTTTTAAACAAATCTATTCGTTTATCAAAATTTATTATTCAATTAAAAAAACGTATATTTTAAACAATAAATCATCAATAAACAATCATTCGAAAAAGATCAAAAATTTGGAGCAAATGGAAGTAGCTAAGATAACTTTACATCAATTAGCAATTAAATAATGCAATTTAAGATTATCGCAAACATCCCACCAACCATACCCCAATAATGAGAATTTGATCTTCGCCTAATCTCTGGCCACAACTTGACGACAACCATAATGAATAGAATCAAAGTGGTTGGTATGTTCCTTATCGCTATGTTTTTCCTGATTAACCAATTATGTTTCCTTATATTTTCAATTGTTAAAAAAAGAAAAAAGTCACTTCGTATCTACTTCCTCTTTTTTTTATGTAAATTTTCATATTATCGCCATTAAAAAAATATTTACGCCCGTGAAATAAAAATGCGCATCAAGCATCGCCGTCAACTATCAAAGCTCCAAAAGTAAAGCGTCTAAAGTAATATTATATATTTAGTCCTCATGATTTTACTAAATTTTTAATTTAATTCTTACAATTTATTTTCGTGTAATTTAATTCTTACACATTAATATATATTCAAAGACATGTTGCTGGCAACTAACAATGAAAATTTGTTTTTTACAAACTTCATAAAATATAGGAATCAAATTACATAAAAATGAGATATAGGAACTAAATTAAAAATTTGGTGAAAATTCAGAGACCAATATTTTTTTATGGAAACGATTTGAAAAACTTCATTCCCCAAGGAAGTAAATGCTGTCGTAGTGGTGCGAAAGAATGTTCCAAGGGCTCTTATTTCATACCCTAAAAATAATTCCACCACTTTGTAACAAAAATTGTTTAAAAAAAAAACTACCAATTCTTTTAGGTGCTGCTGTGGACTCTTACAAGTGAAGGAATAATCACAATTCTTTTGTCGCTCTATCTAAAAAAGAAATAGACTTTTCTCTAATTTGAACCATAATCAAAACATTGGGGGAATAAAGTCAAAATTTTCACACACTTGTGCCTAATTTTGTGATGAAGGGGTCCTCCTTTGGTATGTTATAAAGCAAGAGAAGGAATCTTTACTCTGTTAATCGTTTTTGTTTCTCTTGATTATATGAGGAAAAATCATGGGGTGATTCAATGAACAGAATAAACCACGTCTTAAGTCACCCCAAGTTCCCTATTATTAAATTTAATGCTTGCTTTTATAATGACATTAAAAAAAATAGCTAGATTATGCGAAAAAAAAAAATGGTATGATAATCTAATCCCATTATGATATCGCCGTTCGATTCTTGAAAGTGACCCTGCATTGGTATTTCTATTTGCTCTTGTCCTCCTCTCTATTTTTATAAATCTGATCGGAATCTTCACCAGTTAATCGGCTCCGAGTAGATAAGACTGGTGGATGCGTCATCTCTTTTATTGAAGATTACAGGTAAGGAAAAAGGCTCCCTAGTTCATTTCTTGATTCTCAGAACACCTGCTAAATTTTAATCATGGCTTTTTGTGTTCGTGGTCGTTTTTCTGGGTCTTTATTCATTCCGGACGCTGATCAGCTTAACGTTAATCACTTCTTGCTTTTACGTTTGGGTTTAATGTGGTTTCCCGCTTAAAACTCAGTATTCAGTAATTACCGTTGTACTCTGCATCTGAAACTATTCTCTCTCTCTCTCAATCTTTTTCCTGAAAAGTTTTGATCCTCTCAGATGCGTATATCTGTGTTTTGAAATACGATTAGCCTGTTTTTCTACAATTTCGTGAAGTTTGATTCTCTGCTATGGTTCATGTAATCAAGCTCTCGACATAGTAAACACGATTAGCCTATTTTTCCACAATTCCGTTACTTACAGCTTATACCATGAACTGGTCGCAGTTTCCCTTTAAACCACATTCTCTAATTTGATTTCCATGTAAAGCCCTGAAAATTTCTGCAGATTCTCATTAAGGGATAATACCCATCCTTTAGGTTGAATGAAAGTTTACTAGATGTCGTTTTTACATGATGAGTTGAAGGGCACGTAATTTGAAGGAGAAAATATATACAAAAACAATGTCTTCTAGCATTTACAAACAGCTATATGATGTCTTCTATGTATATGATCCACAATGAATTGTTCAATTTTGTGCCTTCTTAACTCCAAATTACTCATCATTTGATGCAGATATCTGATAACTAATTTGTACTTGGAGCTATAAATATAATATCATCCCAGACATTGGCAAATGGGGTCAGAAGGTCCTCCAGCCCCAGTAACAGTTCATATAACAGGTTTTAAAAAATTCCATGGAGTTTCGGAGAATCCAACAGAGACTATTGTCAATAATTTGACAGATTATATGAACAAGAAGGGTTTACCAAAAGGTTTAATTATTGGGAGCTGCAGCATTCTTGAAACTGCTGGTCAAGGAACACTTGTTCCCTTGTACCAGACATTGCAATCTGCCATTACTACGAAGGACACTGAATCTTCAAATTCCAAAAAAGTTATTTGGGTGAGTTAGTTGCTGGCATAAACATAGAATCACAGTTTATGAATTCATCCTCTCTAGTTCTCAGATATCATTTATGTAATCAGGTCCATGTTTTGATCAAGTAGTTTCCTGATGAACCTGTGATGCCCTGTGAACTGACTTACGCAATGTTTTATAAAGCAATCAAACCATTTCCAGATAAGAAGATGATTAGCTGATGAATTAATTCTGATCGAAGCTCACTGAATCTGAACTGAAGTTTCTTTCAAAATTTTAGCATAAACCAAACTTATATTGAACTTTACTTCTAGACACTAAATAGGAGTTTTGAAATTTTAAGGGTCTAATTATCTTGTCTTAGCCATAAGAATCCATAAAGAGAATGGTGAGAAGGTAACCAGTTGGCTGGGGTCTAGCCTTGATTTTATTAGGCCATCTCAAATCAGTAGTGTGAATGCATTTTTAACACAATAGCACAGCATCTCATTTTCTGATTACATCTGATTCTGTTTATTCAGCTGCATTTTGGGGTTAACAGTGGTGCTACAAGGTTCGCTATAGAGCACCAAGCCGTCAATGAGGCTACTTTCCGTTGCCCTGATGAAATGGGATGGAAGCCCCAGGTTAGATTGGAACATTTGGGATGCATGTTGATTTGCTTTCACTAAACGTTTAGAACGATCTCAGTTGAGTATCTTCTCATTCACTGAATTTTCCACATTTTGTATGCTTTCAGAAAATCCCCATTGTTCCTTCAGATGGTGGAATTACACGTATACGGGAGGTAAATTGGATCGCCACTCTTTTTGTACTAATTTAATGATTTAATATACACTTGGACCTGATGTTTCGTCCTAATATAGTAAGTTAATATCCTTGTTTCAATGTCACTGAACTGCTATTCTAAGTATGAGAACTTTCCATTGTTTTTGGTGCAAAGCATTTAAAAACTTTGTACTCTTCTTTTTGATAGAAGTAAAGAGGCATAGAGGTATTATATAGGTACAAGTTACTGGTACGCAAAGACAACATCAAGCAAACAAAATTCACAAGACATGGTTCTTCCTATATCAGAAACTGTCATGATTGTGCGTACTATGTGCAGACTTGCCTTCCTGTGGAGGAGATCACCAAGTCCTTGGCAAAGAAAGGTTATGATGTTATGACATCTGACGATGCAGGCAGGTTCGTGTGCAATTACGTTTACTACCATTCCCTTCGCTTTGCTGAGCAGAATGGTACCAAATCCCTCTTTGTGCATGTCCCCCTCTTCTTGACAATAGATGAAGAAACCCAGATGCAATTCGCTGCTTCCTTGTTAGAGATACTTGCTTCTGTATGTTAGCATAATCATGACGTCAGAGCCTTATATTTGGGAGCTCATGCTATAATTGTTCTGGTGACGGCATGCTTTGTGAAAGTGGGATGAATGTACCTGGACTCAGATGTTATAGCAAGAAGACATTGTACTTAAATTTAAACGGTTTAGAGAAAACGGCAAATGCAGTAGAGGCATCGGCTTTCATGGGTAAATGTTTCTGAAGGTTTCATCAAATTTACAAGACATTTAGACACTGACAATCTCCTGTGTTACATTAATAAATGTTCATTTTCCTTGAAACTTCTTTGTTGCGCTGTAATGTATTTTTATGAATGAATAATATCCACTTTAGCAAACGCCAGTTCTAATATAATCATTCGGGTGGATGTTCAACATTTACTGTTAAAATTATTGAGACCTTATAACACAAATCAAAATTGCTTTATCGGTCATATCGCTTATTAACATCTCTCGTTTTTAAGTTTCTAGGCAGGCTGAGTATGACACTATGCTCGGCTTATGGGTTTATTAGCCAATCCCCCTCAACATAATGAAGTGAAGTAGACAAAACTTGAGTTCCATCAGATTTATGAATCCCTGGCATTTTTCTAAACGTATAATGTATAATTTTTTGAAACAATAAATAATGGTGTAACTAATAGAAATGTTGACAGAAATGAAGAAAATTGGAAGCGAACTTGACCACAACAAAAAAACACGCTACTTGTTTCCAATCAGATAGATCATGTTAGCCATGCGGCAAAAAAGGGTTCAGACAGGTCGACAACTTGCCGAAAGAATGCATCGTCAATTCCTCTATACCCCAAATTTTCTTCCACGTGTTTCCTGCCACCTACTCTCTCAAACATAGAGGAAACAGTATCAAACGGGAGTGAAGTGTGAAACCTCAAAAAGGCAAAACCGTCAAAGATGACTGCTTTTTAGGTGGGGATTCAGTGTCAATCCTGTGTGGTAGGTATCTTGCCATGCGTCACATCTTCACAATAATTCCAATTAGAATAGGAAAAGTCTAAAAGCTGAAAAGAACATCAAGCGGTGGCCAAGAAACATATATACAGAAGTAAATGATTAGACATACGAATAAATAATCAAGGGTAAGAAAACAAAAACAGAAAGCCACCTAATCCCTGATTAGACCATAAACATTGAGAAAACAAGTTGCGAACTACCAACTACCATACAGAGTATTACTTAGTTAGCCGACCATCCATCATTGCCTCCTCTAGTACACATATCCCATATAATATTTTAGATAAGTGCTGATAACAGGAAACAGAGTATTCGGAATACCCATCGAGGGTTGGGTAGCATTAAGTACCATATATCTCTAAATCTGGCTTTTACAAGGCAAGGTTATACAAGAAAATACATGAAAGGAACGAAAATCGTACAAAAACACGTAGATTTCATATGGAACAACACTAGCAGGTTGGTTACATTTCACAACAAATCACAAACCAAGAAACGGGCATTGCTTCCTCGCATGCTCTGGAATCAATTTCACCAGAATCTCCACTGGAACTCCCTTCAGTTCTGGTACACAGGAAGAAGGTCAGACAAAATTATTATTGACAGCAATGACAGACCAGAATTACATAAACAATTGTTATAGAATATTCAATATCCCATAACTATCATACCATGAGATTTAAAGTTAAATAGTGGCGGAAGGAAACGTCCGTTTGGCAAGCGAGTGTTGGGGTCACGAAGTTCATCAAAAAATGGATGTGTCAAGGCATCTAACTGTACCATCCAAAAAATAAACATAAAACACATTAAAACCTACAAGGGTGAGAAACAACATGCAATAATTAGAAACACATAGCTGGCAACCTAGCAGAGACGTTACATGACAGGACAGCGCAAATTTTTAAAAAAAAAAAAAAGAGGTCAAATAAGAAGCAATATACTCACAGCTGTGCAACGCAGATTAGGGGAGTATTGTAGTAATCTTGAAACCAAATCAACAGCTTCTGGAGGCATGCGCTTATGGAAAATCTAGTAAGAGCAAATTAATAATATAAGCAGCAAGGTGTGTTCAATAATAGGAAAATAGCAAATAAGCAGTGTGCTTAAAAATAAAACATGAAACGCCCATAGATAAATTAGTGATACCTTGTGCCATGGATGGGCTTTTATCTGAGGGAATTTAAATTCTGTATAGTTTGGATTCATGCACTTAATCTCTTCCCTTGTCGGAGTGCCCAAAACCTGTCAAAGCAATCAACAAAATGATCATTACTTCCAAGTTAAATGTTTAACGAAGGAATCCTGACGCTGACAATAAGCATGAATACTCGTTGGCCAGTTGCAAAATATTATAAAACCAAACTTGAGTACATACATACACACAAATACCACTGATCATCATGACAAATACACACATATATAAATGTCCTTGACCATCCACCAAAAGAATTATTAAAAAAGATCACTACATCTCAATTCTATATAGCTTTTGTGTTGTCAAATCATCCAGTCTTAAAAAGTTGGGGGGAAAGAACCATTCAAGTAAGCATACCACTCAAAATGATGGATTACCTTGATGATTTCAACAAGCTGATCAACTCCACTCTCACCAGGAAACAAAGGCTGAAACAAAAGATAGAAACAGTTGGAATCATAATAGTTATATGTATAAATATATACATATATATATGTATATTTACATCTATATTACAAATCATGAGAGCTCACATCAACAGACACCAACCTGTCCAAGAAGCAGCTCAGCCAAAACACAACCGGCAGACCATATGTCAATTGCTGAAGTATACTCAGTTGCTCCAAATATAAGCTCAGGAGCTCTATAATATCTAGAACATATGTATGATATATTTGGTTCACCTTTTACCTGTTAAAGGTCAACCCAAATATGGTAACGATTAAAGATCGACTACTGTACAACAGAAGAAAACTGAAGGAGCAAGAGACAAGAGGAAAGGACATGAAAGGACATGAATGCACATATGTATATAAAACATACCAACACTTTTGCACTTCCAAAGTCACATAATTTAACCTGGTGGATATGTGGATTGACCTGCAAAGAAAAGAGGCCTTCAATAAGTTTAATCTAACTAGCCTTCCTAAGGCTTCGGAGTTTTAAATAGCAAATAACCATCTTTACTTCTTTAGACCACTCATACTCAAACCATAAATGCAATGAGGAACTAAATCAAAGAATAAGAAAATTGACTACAGAATATACACAAAATAAATCAAAGAACATACCAACAGATTTTGTGGCTTGATATCCCGATGACAGACTCCAATGCATCTATGAATATACGATAGTGCCCTGAAGATCTGTGATATATCAAGAAATTTATTACAACCACAGCATGATGAAAGGTGAATACAAAAAGGACAACCCTGATATCCCTACAATTAATCATGTTAACACCGTTTGAAATAATGTACCTGGTATGTGTAGAGTTTAACATATATCAGTGGCATCCTTTGATTCAACTTGTTGTAATGTTTGATCATGCGGTGAACAGTTTCAGGAACATATTCAAGTACCAGATTAAGGTATAATTCCTCCTTTTCAGTGGTTGAAAAGAAACAATGCTTCAAAGAGACCACATTTGGGTGGTCAAGGAGACGCATTGTTTGCAGCTCCCGGTTCTTGTACCTTTTGTCTTGAAGAACCTTTTTTATAGCCACAGTTTCACCAGTTTCCAAGCATTTTGCCTAAAGTTATGTACAAAATAAGCAATGAATGCAGTGACCTTTGAAGAAGACCAAAATAACAAAAACACAAATTATCTAGTCATCTGATATCGATCAGTACTTGGAAGACAACTCCAAATGATCCATGCCCAACAACACGCTCTGCCATATAGCTTATTGTCTGAAACATAAAGAGAGATGAAAAGTTGGTTATAATGCAATAAATATATTCAAACAAAATTGAAAGAGAATCAGAAAGAAAGTTCGTCATAAGATATTGATTAGTTAATAGTATCGCGTTCCACCATATTTTATCAACCCATTCAATCATATATCATAGGACTTGATCAATTAGAAGCCAATTCATGGGGACATCTGTTAATATAAGGCACAGACACGATGAATACAGTAAATGGTTATGTTATGCTATTCACTGCATAATGGGACATCTGTCAATATAAGGCACAGACACGATGAATACGGTAAATGGTTATGTTATGCTATTCACTGCATAATAGTACAAACTGGATGTAGACCTGACACAATACCCAAATCTTTTTTCTTTTTTTTTTTGAAAAATGACTTCACAGACATTTACAATAATTTCCATTTCAAAATTACAAAATTCATAATCACAGTAGATACAGGAGAAAGGAGATATTTACGCACAAATAAAATGTCATACATTAATTGTTCAACAAGCCCAACGAACAGTAAGTACAGCCATCGAGACTGGGCCAGAAGGTCAAAATTTATTTCAAATGATGATATACAGCAGCACGTTGTATGCTATTAAAAATAACGGGACAAGGCATACCTGCTTTGGCTGACCGTTTCTACCCCCGATGGTAGTCACAATAATGTGACCTGTCTCCGTTCCATTACCATCAACGACCGCAGTTTCCATTTCCTACCAGATAAAGCAAGCTGTAAGAAGCTTGGTCTGGAACTCAAAAAATACCCAACATAATTGAATCAAGAAATTAACTGCAAAACAGAAATAAAGAAAGACGAAAATGTGTAGAAAAAGACAATGGCTGACATACTTTATCATCCCTAATTTTCATATCGTTCATCTCCTCAGGCAGTCTATCAACACCTGCTGTAAGACCACTGGGTTCTCTCAAACCTGAAATTGGCGCTACACCAGCCGACGCCATCTCCCAATAAATTTCACCGACTTCCTTCCTCTTTGAACTTGTTCAAACTACTCATTTACCTGCCAAAGGAAAAAGAGAAAGTCAGTCGAAACGGAATCAGAGGGAAATTTGGAGTCTTTACATAGAAACCGAAGTCCAAATAGGAAAGTTGCGTCAAACACATGTAGCAACAATAAATGCAAGTGCTTCTTTAGCCTATTTGCAATAAATTTTGAAGGAATATCAAAGATCCACCCACGAATAACAGTAATTAATCGGGAAATCATCGTTGTATCAGTAGTCTCGAAGAAATCAAAACACATCCCTAACTAAAACGACCCCATGTATTTCCACAAAACAATAAGGATGATCAAACGCCAAAGAAACCGATCCAAGCATCCAAAATCAAATTAACAACAACTGGGGCTAGAACAAAGCATCAGTTACGCGAGAGAGGACGAAAAAAAAATTCAGGGCTAAACATTAATATAAAATGAAAATCTCAACAAATTAAGAAATCAGAGGAAGAAAACCGTACAGTTCGAGACATCGAACAATGAAAAACCAACAAGGCTAGTCCGAAGAAGGGCTATCGCGATGATCAGGGCCACTTAGATCCACGGCTTCCTCTCTCGGTTTTGTGCGAGCAACAGTTTTCTACTTTTTTGTGTGGTGAGCTATAATGCGCTGGTGACAGTCAAATTAAAGAAGAACACTATTTTACTTATTTTTAAAATAACAAAAATGCATTTACAGCTGAAAAACATTTAAAAATCACTGTAAGAGGCCTTACTCTCTTTTTTGACCGTTCAAACTTAACTTTAAATTTTTTCTTCTCTGCTATTTTAAAAGGCTTCCAAAAACAAGTACTTTTGGCGCCTTCTATGGCCTTGGCACCCATACCCCTTCTCTATTCATGATTTTGTATGTGATTGAATTAGAGTTACACAATCTTTATTTCATATTAATTTCATTTTCAAACTTAATTTTAAATCAACATAATTTACAAATTTGATTTTACACCAAGTTAATTTTTTAAACTTGATATTAAATTAGCTTAATTTAGTTAAAAATAAATCAAAATTACTTCACACAAATGAAATTTTGAAAAAAAAAATATATAGTTTTAAAAAAATAATAAATACTATACCAAACAACTAATTTTATGTCCAAAATTATATTTTTTGGAATCCAAACTAACTTTTAATGAGTTCAAAAATGAAACCAAATAGACTCATTCTTTGATTCTGTGTGTGTTTGAAAAACAATTGTACATAATAATTAATTTTCAAAGTTAATTATAGATAAACTAAGGTTTGCATAAATGTGATTTATGTTTTGTAATACCCATGAAAAATAAAATATACATGCGTATTTACAAATTATAGTTACTATGCTAGTATACGGTACTGTTTACCTATTTAACACTATTTACGTATACGATACTGTTCACTTATACAATTGAAATGTCAAGTACTAGATGTGGTTTGGTCATAAGAGAAAACTAGAAAGAAGCTCGTAGGAAAAAATGACGTTTTATGTGTAAAAATACCCTCAGGGACTAAATTGAAAGGACTGATTTGAAAAGAAACTTAAAGGTTTAAGGTGAAAGAATATTTGTTCCTTTAAGTTTCCAATAGAAAAAAAATTTTAGCACAGTAAATTGCATTATTAGAAATGTTATTTTCATGAATAGTAAGTTGAAAATTTTATTAGCGTATAGTGTTAAATAGTATCTTTGACTTTTCCTATAAATAGACCCTTTCATTTCACTTCTAAACTCACACCTTCAACTTCTTTTCTTCTCTCCTTAAGTTTCTCTTGCTCTAATGCTGGGCCTCTGAGATTTTGGACCTTTCCTTTTCAGCTTAGGTAAGGATACTATACCATTTCTATGTCTTTCAATTTTAGAAGTTATTTTCTTAAGTATACTATGTGGTTGTGACTTTGGCTGATCTTCCACATCAGAAAAACTGTCCTTAGTTGCTTACGTATTATTTTGATTCTCTGATTACCGAAATAGGATGTAAACTATGAATAATACATGTCTAGGAAAGTTCTGGCTAAGGAAAGACCTGGTTTTTAAGTGTGTCCATTGTGACCCTCCACTTTTTTCCTGGGAACTTACCTGGTGTACTCTTTTACAGATTGTATTCTCTATTTCTGGTATAAACAGTCTTTGTATGTACGAATAGTATCCGTATGTATAAATAGTAACTGTACGTATGAATAATGACCATGTGTGTGAATAGTGACTGTATATATGAATAGTAACCGTGTGTATGAACAGTGTCTGTATGAAAACAATCCTAACTTGTTTTCTCTAATCTTTCATGAAAATCTCTGTAGCGGAACACTGAAATTCACCTGAATACTCTTGTCCGTAACGACTTAGATAAGTGATACTCGTACGGAATCCAGGTAAGTGAAACGACCCCGTTTTAATAGAGTTTTAGCATTACTGGTGATAAAAAGTATGTCGTAGGACACTCCCAATATTCATAGGGGGAAATTAGATTCACAATGACGAATCTAATGAGATAATTAATCCAAAAGTATGGATAAGACGAAACAAGTATTTCATGTTGATGTGAAGTTTGAATCTTTTCAAAAATAGATTAATTGTTATCTTGATTTGTGGTTTATAAATTTATAATTTAGTTATATACTATACCTGTTATATGGATAAATGTTCTATTGTACTTCTGATTATGATATGAACTGTTGTGCTATTGATTGTGATTGAGCGGGACAGTACCCCCTCTCACGGCAAGGCGGAAAACCCGGTTGAAAGGGTGTCTTGACCAATGAGTGTGGAGACAACGATTCCCTCAGTAGGGATATAGCCCGGATTGGTGATAAATCCGTGAGGCGCCCTAGCTAAGAGAATGAGGTTGTGCGTCATGGCAGAAATATACAGAATTGGTGAGCTGACCTGTGTGCGCTCTCCGGGATATATTGCCATTGATGAGTACTAGTAACGTTTGTTGAATTGGTGAGCTGGCCTGTGTGCGCTCTCCGGGATATATTGTCATTGACGAGTACTAGTAACGTTTGTTGAATTGGATGAATTTTTATCTTCTTGTATGTAATTTCTAACTATGTCTATTGGTTGAGTATGAGCCTTCTGGTATGCTTGCATGACTGGTAATGTATTTGAATTTTATTAACGCGAGACCGATTCGCTCACGGAGTTTAAAAGCTCACACTCTCTGTACAACCTTTTTGTTTAGATCAGGTTGCCGATGAAGAATATCCACTAGAAGAGTAAATCACTTTGGACCCTCCCGCTATCGAGTAGGCCCCTCTATTGTTGTAGATTATGTTGCTCTGTAATCGTTTAGGACATCTAGATCAGGGGTTTGGTATTTGCCTTGTATTTCAGTATAATAATGTATTTTATGTTGGGGATCTATTATTATATGCAAATAATCTCTATGAATTTCAAATAAGAAAATTTGATATATTTTCTTCAGGAATGGTTATTTTGATAATATAGAGATAATGACTAATAATTTAACTCATGGGTAGAATTTATCGAAAGGCTTACAGTGATGGGATATTCATCATTGTGCCGGTCATGTGCCTAGAAAACGGGTCGTGACATGTTTACAAACTATTATTAGAAGAGTGATTTTAAAAATTAGATTTTATTTAGATGACAATTACTAAAACCATTCTTAGACATGTAATTATCAACAAAGATATGAATTTTATATTATCTTATTTTATTTATTTTTTTATTATTCAATTTCACTAATTTCTAAATATAATAAAATAAATTATATGAATGTTCTAATAATATTTTTTTAGCTGATATAAATGAACAAAAATGAAATATCAAAATTTGAATAAGTATCAAAAAATAAAATTGTTAAAATAAAAACACAGATAAAAATGGAGTCTAACCATAAGTTTAGTCAATCCAAAATTTTGAGGACTCATCCTTAAAATAAAGTAAAAATATGGGGTCAAAACATAATTACAAAAGGGCCAAACTGAAAGAAAAATAAGTTTGGGGTTGAAATGTAATTTTTTTAAAAAATATGGCTCAGTAAATGTAATTTAAGCCAAAACAAGAAACTTAATTAACGTGTTGTTGGAACTCTCTTCCTTCAATATTTTCTTCATTCTCTTCCTTTCTCCTTCTCTTTCTCTTCTATTTTCACACAACCTCCTTCAAATGAAGGTAGAGAAGGAAAATACAAAGATAGAGGCAGTTGAACCACGTTTAAATTATCCCAAAAGTTATATATAGGGTCACAATGGGTTAAACAAAAGTTTTGTCAGCAAAATCGATTGCTCAAACTATCCAATTTTGTGCAAAATTATGTTAATTACTTTGTCATTATGCGTTTAGATAGTTGAAGGCACATCTAACAATATAAATTATAAAATAAATACTTTTGATATAAAATAAAATGATTCTTTTATGTCTGGAGATTTGGAAGTATCTGAGTATTTACATATTTAAGAACTAGATATAGAATTAAAATGTTCACATATCCAAATTGTTTAAGAATTTTGTTATGGGAGGTCAATCTTTTCTACAGTCAATTTTCTCTCTCTCACCAGTATGTATTATTTTGTGAGCTGATTAATTTTTTTTTTTTCCAAAGGTGAGACCCTAAAAAAATATGAGAGAGAGGAAGGCAGACCGTTGAGGTGGTCGATTTCCCCATAACAAATCCCTTTGTTTAATCAAGTTTTCATGACATGAAATTGTAAATTGTAACGTGTGTGGATAGTGACTATCGGGTAAGGGTATAATGGTCCTTTTGCAGTCAGGCGCCCATGTCTTGCATTAATGGTAGGCGGGAATATGCCAACTGACACCAATCATCAAAACTTGGAAGTGTTCTCACACAATTACACAACTACCCTTTTAAAATACTGGGCTTGGGAGGGAGGTTGAGCTCACAACCAAAAGAGTTTAATTTGACAGGTATTGGGATTTGTGTTGGATTTTAGTTAATAAGTATTTTAATATTAAATAAAATTATTTTTATCTTTTTATAAGATAAAATAAATTTAAAAATTTTTAAAGAATATCTATAATTTTTTATATTTTTACAATAAAACTTTTAATTAAAATATGACAAATGTATAATATTTTAATCAAAACATGATAACTATGTAAGTTTTAAAAAATAATTATATATGTTTTTACAACTTAATATTACATGATTCATTTTTCAGAAATTTTTTATATATATTTTATTTTTAGTAACAATATCAAACAAAATAAAATAACAATTAAATCTAATAAATATAAAAAAAATGTAGAATTGCACCAACCAAATTCTACTTATTTTTCAATATACCAAGTGAAAATAATTCTTAAGGACAAGACTTATATATAGTTTAGGGTTTTGTATAAGTTATTTATATATTTGTTATTATATTTTCTATTAAAAATAAAATATGTGTAGAAAGTTCTCTGAAAATCAATCATATATTGTTGAGTTATAAAAAATATATAATTACTTTCTAAAAATTATGCAGTTATCATATTTTGATTGAAAAACTATACTTTGGTCATATTTTAATTAAATTTTTGATTGTAAAATGATAAATAACATAAGTCGTGGATATATATTAACAGATAGTTTTGTTATCCTACCATAAAAATGATATATAACATAAGTCGTTGATATAAAATTATAAATCATAAGATTTGAAACTTACGGAATAAAATATAAAATTTCAGAGTAAATTACATTTATTTTTTAAAAATTTTGTTAAATTATATATATGATATTTTTTAAACAAATTACATTTGATCCTCTTTTAATTATTTTTTATTATGAAATTTAATTTTTTTACATAATATGTGTTTTTTTAAAAAATAAAATAGAAATACTTAATAATCTTGATCATTATATTAAAAATAATAAGTTAATACTAATTATAAAATAGAGATACTTAATAGTTTTTATTGTTAATTAAGTGTAAAATTAAATCTCGTTGTGTAAAAATTCAACTTATTCAATAAAAATAAACTAAAATAATTTTTTTTAAAAAAATTAAGTATAATTTTCAATGTAAAACATAAATATACTTCAATCAAGTTTTAAAACATTAATTAAAAAAAAAACATAAAAAATGTGAAGCAACGCATGTAAGCCAGCGTAGAGGCAATGAGTTGTTACTCCTTACTACTAAAAAGAAGTATTCCCCTTTAAACAAATTAATTGAAACTTCAACATTGTACTACGCATTTTGCAACAAAAGAAATATCCCTTAAACTAATATCTTTTAATCGTTGCTGTTGATTTGGATAATTTTTTTTTTATTTAAATTATTATGCGAATCTTGGCGGAATTATTTAAATTAAATTATAAGCTGTTGAGCATTTTTCTATGACCTACCAAATAGGGGATGATTGAAAGAATAGTCGGTATGGAAGCTAGGTAATAGGTACAGATTAGATTAGTCAGACTAATAATTACAGTGTGGCGGTGCTTCTCGGCTTCTCTCAATTCTGGGTCTTTTGGACTCCTCACCATTTATTGGCAATTTATAGTCAATAATGATCAACTAATTTTTGTTGCACTTGACAGTTAAAGGTCAATGGATCATAATTAATAATGTCAAAATGGATCAAAATTTGTAGATATCTGCTCATATTTAGATGAGTTATAAATATGTTTTTTTGACCTATTTAAAAACAACAAACAAAATTTGCAAGGTGTATAAGTTTACTTTTTTTTATATAAAAAATATATTATTTAGTATAAATAATATTATTTTATCATATTTTTATATAATATTATATTCAATAATTATAATAAATTTAAATATAAAATTTTTTATAAATTTTTAAAATAAATATAAAATTTTTAAATTTAAATATGATATAGTTAATTTAAAAATATATATATAAAAATTAAAGTTATTAATTATTTAAAAATATTAAAGAAGTAATGTTTTACATGCATAAAATTGTATTTCAATAAAAATTAATTTAAATTTTTATTAAAAATATTTAATATTATATTATTTAAATTGTAAAAAAAATAACTTATATGTTTCAGACCCATTGAAAATAAAGCTGGTCTGCGCCCAGTACATTTTGATAGTGCTAATCATAACTCAAATAACACTTTATATTACATTAATAAGAGATAGTCTAGCACAAAAAAATATCTCATAAAATAATGAATTTAAATTTATATATTTATTAAGAAAAATATTCATTTTTAGTATTCGGTAATAGTTTAAATAGAATTAATTTTTTATAAGGAATATCTGTGAGAAAAAAAATTATGTTGCATTAACATTGATTGGTTAAATGGCTCGCTACTTATTTATTTTAAATATGCTTTTGAATTTAAATTTTAAATAAAAAAAGAATATTGAAAAATTTTTACATATGTATGATTTGATTTGACCATACTAAATTAATTAAAATTTAATGAATTTTTAAATATTAATAATTAAAATAAAATATCTTATATCTTCATAATTTTAAACTCCTTCACGTCCCCTCAAGAACATTGGATAAAATTGCATCGATACAAAAATATAGAAATCTTAAGCGTGTATGTTCATGCACTTAGCACCACAACATTGAATAGGATTGATCCTAAATATGCAGTGCATCAACTTGAAATGTATTGTCACTGTTCAAAAGACAAAAACAAATGTTTTGGGCACATCATTTCTGAAGTTGACAAATGAACTTTACTATATTTGCAATGAAAATTGGGAGCACTTTAGTGTTTAAAATATGTAACTTGTGTAGACATGCTCCCCCACAGACATCTATCATGATATATTTTATAAAGACGAATGAAGATGGCAAAAAGCATACTGTTGATTAAGCTCTCATTATGCATCTCATTAACTCTTTGTTCCTATGACGAATCTCAACAAAGTTCTTCATTATATTATTTATTTGTTTTTGTTTAATGAATGCTTCGTCATTTTATTAAAAGATGCTTTCACCCCACCACTTCATGTAGTTAGTTTAATTGTTTGTAATTTATAAAAGATGCTGTTTTTGACAAACTGGCTCATTCTAATGCATAATACATGCAAATTTTTCTACGACAGGAGATCGCTTTCGGTAAAGCAAAAGATATAAAGAGTAATTCTTAGAAGACACCGTCACTGATTACTTCCTTTGCCCTTCTTCCTCGTGGAATCTAATTTTCAAGAGTTTGAAAATTGAATTAGAATAAATGATCAGATTGTAGTCGAATCGGTCTATTTAAAATATTAAAAAAATAAATATAATTAAAGACTATAAAAGTAAATTACAAAATTAATTAAAAACAAAATTTGATATTAAATTATACAAAATAACATTTACAATCAAAAGTTTATAGTAAAAATTAATCAAATAGTAAAGAAATATTATTAATCAATTTAATATAAATTTATAAAATGTCAATATATTATCATCTCTATTAAAATTGATTGATCTGTAATATTAATTTTTATTACTTAAATATAAAATAAATAAAATAAAAAATAAGAAAATAAAAAATAAAAATTTTGTCAAATGAACCGTTGAACCAATTTCAACACTAATTTTTATTTAATTAAGTTGATTTTTAGCCAATTCAAACAATTCTTTGCGAAGTTATTCCTTAATAAATCCTTCACTAGTTTCTGTCAAATTGGTCAAACAAGCCAATTTTAAAGTTTATTCTAAAAAATTAGGTTTTTTTTTTGCAATAAAGGACAGGACTTGCTTGTTTTTGGTGTAAAAAAGATGCATCCCTTGCCTGAGAAGACGGCAACTGGAGTTGAATATTAAAATTTTATCACAAAATATCAACACAACTAATAAATAATTTTCAAATATTTTAACTAATAAGTATCATACATCATATATTTTTTTAAATCTCAACTCAAATCATGGACATTAGAAAACTTAATTTACTGAATTTCAAAAAAAAATAATATACTGAAAATGTTGGAGACTCAGAAATTTTAGTAGTACGTCATCAGTCAGGACAATATGTATAACCTCTTTAAATTATATTTTGAATATAATTTTAGTTATATAAATTTTAAAATATAATATTTTATTTTCTAAGCTATTACGAAATATAAATATATCACAATTACGATATCTGATATACTTTAAGAGAGTAAAATAATACCCTTTAGTTTGTATTCCAAAATTATTACTAAATTAGGATTCAATAGAATCTTATAATTTCTCTTATTATTCATCCCTTTGGTAAATCTCACATTCACGGGGCAGCTTCTTTTTAAAATTTGTTATTTAAATATGTGAAGCATAATAACTAAATAAACTAGTAATTTAGTTCTTAAAATATCACTTTTTTTTAATATAGTCGTTTTTTTTTACATATATAAGTCTTTTGAAAAATCAAAATATTCTCTCCGTTCCGCATAAAATGTCTCTTGCATTTGCATAACTAACGATATAAACTAGGCCAATATCTTCAACCCTCAAAATGAGTTGTAGCAAAACTGATTTCAACTTGTTCCAAAAAAAAAAGATGATTTCAACAGATAAGAGGACTTCGTTTGAAAATAAAAAATTAAAAAAAGATCAGAGGACCAAAAATGCTCCTGAGATATTACAATTTTCATTGAAAATTTTGTTTGAAAGACTTTATGCCTAATTTTGAAAACAAAAAAAATTAAATCATTAGCTCCCTCATAAACTAATTTATTAACAGATGAACTCCGACAACTAGACCTAATTACAGGTTTAAAAGCTCTTTTGACCTGCCCTCCCTAAAAGAAAAATTAAAAATTAACCTAAAAAAATGGGCACGAATTAAAAAAAGTCCATTTTTTAGAAGCCCAAAAAAACACAGGTCAAATTTAGATTTTTTTTTTCAAGCCCAAACCAAGCCATAGCCTAGCTAAAATTATATATATTAAATAAAAATTGAATATTAATTTAAATAATAACATATTATGTATATGATATAAATTATATGTTATAGTATTTAGAACATTCTGTATACATTTAAGTAATGATTTATATTGAAATTTTATAATTTACATTTCCCTAGTTTTCTTAAAATTATTAAATGTTATAAAATTAAATTAAATAATTTTCTCATCTTTCATTAAACATAAAATTTAGTTGATATAAAAAGAAGAGAGGAAAATCTCCAATATAAATACATATAAATATTTTTAAAAAAAACTTAAAAATAAAAGAGGGCCCACATTTATCTAGTCCATATCTAAATGAGAAAGGGCCAGCCTGGATAAAAATGGGCCTGAGCCCAAGTTTTTATGTAATGAGCTTAAAAACTTGGCCTGTTTTTTTTAGCAAGCCCTACATGTAATCAGGTCTCTTGACGACACAACACAACATAAATCCCACCACCAATGGAATATCGAAGCTCTCTAGTTTTCCCCATCTCCGCTAGGGTTTATCTTTTGGCGCCGCACTGCTGGCCCTCCCCTTGCTTTCTTCCCCTCCCCTCTCCTTTGTAGGGTTTTTCCTATCTTTTATAGAAGCTTTCCACTCTTTTTGTAAGAGTTTTTTTTTTCCCGGTTCCCTCCTCCCTGGCCTTCACCACAGAGTCAGTCGGCAAGTATACATGAGAAAAATCGTTTCCCCCCACTGTTGGTTCGTCATCCCCACCACTGATGGAAATCTTTTCTCTGCTTACTGTCCGAGCCCCCTCCCAGACCTTCCACTCTCTGCCGGTTGCCATGTTTGAGAGAATGAAGATGTTCATAGCCTACTGGTTCGAACAAGCTCCGCCGCTTACGGCTCGGACTTACTCCCCACGAACCTTACGGCTAGTGACGGAAAACTGTCATCTACGTTGACGATTTGTGCCATCTTTCATGATGATGAATCGGAGGGAGGCAGCGGCCTGCGCATGGCAGCTCCGGCCTCATTGATTGTGCCTTATGTTGTTATGCAAATGACGGCGACTTATGTTGATATGTGAATGACGGCGGCTCACGCTTGGTGTCGTGGATCTACCCTAAACCATTTCAGGCCACTGCTTGCTGGAGGAGTTTTTTAGTCTGTTTGTCATGTTTTATGGGCCTTACCTTCTTAGGACCTCTGGCACGACAAAAGAAAAAAATTTGTTGGGCTTTAACAGCCACTCTTTTGGGTTAGACTCTTAGTTTTAACCTACTTAAGAGTGTATTATTCTCTTTAAGACCTAGATATTTTTTAATGTGTTGTCCTATTTCTATACCTAGATTTGATTTATATTTGTATTATTTTAAAATCATATCCTAAATTTTATACTTTTAATGCTCTTAATGGAAAACACTTCCATTTATTAAAAAAAAAAACATAAATCCCAGCTTGAAAACTACATACGTGTCAGAGAGCACACCCAAAAAGAGGGTATACGGTAGACACATACCAGAAGTAGATCCCAATGAACTGATTCATAACCAGTTTTCCCTTCAATTTTTGAAATCTCCTCAGATGACAATAAATAGACACACCCTTCTGGGAACTGGGAATAACAATGGTGTAACAGTTTGCGGATGCAGAACAAAAATTTTGCAGACAAAAGTCGAGTCAAACTTGGGAAGACAAAAATGTATATATTCAATATCATCTTCATCAGAATAAATAATGAGTGTCACCAAACAAAATTCAAGAATCTGCAGACTAAATTGACATGCCACTTCTCCTCTCCGCCTACTTCTACAATGATTGAATCAACCATAGGATATGATCAGATGGGAAATATACTGCAAAAAACGATAACACTTATGTCACCCCCAAAAAAAAAAAAAAAGTAAGGGGGAAAAACCTGTTTTTATTCTCTATATCAAGACCCCAAAAAAAAAAAAGTTCGAATCTAACAAAATAAAGGTATAGTTCACCTAACTGATACATCACAGCTTGAACCAACGGTTAGCCAAGTCACGCATCCGCTCTTCATTGTCATTATGGGCCCCCAAGGCCAGATTCCGACTTATTCCCAATGTAGAAAACACCGGTCCTCACTTCATCAATGACTATGCATATGCCTGAAATCACCCTGCTCTTTTTAAGCGAGGGAAGGCACCAGAAAGGGGATGAGTTCAGCATTCAAAGTAGATATATAATTATTTTCGAACCTTGAAGTCCTCAATCTCAGACAGAAATTAACTGGTGTTGACTGTACAAATCCATCATCACCTTGATCAGGCAATTCAATATATATATAAATATAAAATCAATTATCAATTGTTTTTTCTATTTGGTAGGGATGATACTTATCACCTTTAGTACTCAGTCCTTTATATCGTTTTACCCTCGTTAATAGGCATATTCAAATGTATACATAATAATAGGGATAATTGCCACACGAAAGTCCCTGCCTCGGACCCCCCCAAAAAAAAAAAATTCACTTGAGCTTATATAAGACAATGGCGATAGGCAATAATTATTTATTTTAGCATTCAACCAAGCAATAAGAAATTTGCAAGGAAAATGTAGCATCCATTGATCACTTCATTAGACAAATCTGCCTAATAAAGATTAAAATCAGTACCTAAAAATCATGTTTGCTGGACTTGTCGGAACATCTGTACCATCCAATCAGCATAACCACTGTTACCACTCGTGTGGTCCTCAACAAGGTTTGCAAGAAGTAATCCTTCTCGGGGCTGTTCGCCTTGCCTCACAAGGTAGCACAACTGGTAATATGCACGATCTCCATTTCTAAATTTCTCAACTAGCCTCGTCAGCATCCTTGACATTCCATTACTATGTTCATGAAGAGTAACCTGTTCCCAGAGACAAAAGAAAAGCATAGCATCAGATGCTGGTCAACTTTTTTTTTTTTTTTCAATTTCATAAATAGACAAGGAAGACATCAGGAAGTATATAAACTACAGCACATTTTAATGATAAGGATTGACCAAAAAGCAATGCTTGAACCACATTCTATGAGAGATTATTCAATTGCAAAAGTCTTACACTGGTGTTAATTGAACACCACATAAAAAGAGCAATAGATAAATCTGGATAATAAATTTGAACATGAGAAATTAAAAGTAAAAATTCAGAAATCAATGAATGAAATTGCTTAGAGGTTACAACTTCTAATAAACCTCCTTATTCTCTCTATCTCTCTCTCTCTCTCCCCTCTCTTGAACAATACCTATTGAAAACCTACTTTTCCGAGCAAAATTATACCATACCTTTGATAAGTCTGCAGCCAAGTCTGCCCCAAGTAAATTCATAGCAATATCAGGTGAAAGCACTTTACCAAACCATAAAATTAACCGGAAGCCATCATCATATATATAGAGGCCTCTAGAATCCATTCTCTCCCCTGTCAGAGGCAACTTTCTCCAAATGTTTTTGGAGTCATCTCCCTGTACAGATGGCTCAAAAAAAAAAAATCAGAAAAAATTCAATGAGCTGTCAACTAAATCAGTGTTCATGGGCAATAAATTTAGACCTGCAAAAGATACTCATCGAGTCGAATCAAGCTAGGATAGAGAAGTTTCAACAGCCGTTTTACTGATAGAGTCATCATTGTGTGTCCTGCTGCGCACCGTTCATCCAGTGGAGCATCAGCATATCCTCCACGGAGAGCCATTGATTTACAAAGAGCTAATCCATACAAGGGGAGATACTTAAGAGCCTCAGGATATATCATTCTGTTGGTCAAGCGATGTTGCACAGCATAAAGATTTCGATATTCTCTGAGGGCTTTGACAATTCTTAGTTGCAGAGCATTACGTGCATCTTCCAGCTTATGAGATAATGTTTTCTCAATTGCTGTAAATATGAATGAACTATTTAAGAATATCAAAGCAATTAAAAGCCATGAGCATAGCCACATACAATGTTGCTAGAACAGCAATCCTGTTTAACCTACCTAGCCTACTTAACAGAGATATAATGGCACCAGTATCAGCCAGGCGATACATCTCTCCCAAGTCTGTAACCACTGGCGCTGCTGCTGTGTGTATTCTGATACGCCTTTCTCCGCAAGAAGCAGTATATCTATTTTGTTGTTAGGGATATAACCATTCAAAAAAATATCACAATCCAAATATTCTGCCAAAACAACCTCAACTGAATACCAAGCGACACCATATTCTGAATGTCTCAAAAAATGAAAAGGATAAAAGAAGTTACATATCGCATTTGATTCATGTAGAACATTCAAAGAAGAAGCTGGAGGAGGGGGACACCGATTTTGTTTTAAACAAGCCTGACTCTTCCAGGACTGCATGTCTAATAGGGATCCTCTTAGGTTCCCAACTATAAATTGCTGAAAGCTTGATTGAACTTAGTTGAATGTGGTTGTTTCTTATAAGAAAAAAACTGGCAGTTCTTATATCATTACTATAAGGTTTTCTAATCAAATTATGACATGCGTATGGTCTTTAGAATTAATTGTATATACTTCATACGACATTCAATGATTAGTTCCTTCAAGGAACTTTCTACACATTTTACATAAGAAAAAACTGGCAGTTCTTATATCATTACTATAAGGTTTTCTAATCAAATTATGACATGCGTATGGTCTTTAGAATTAATTGTATATACTTCATACGACATTCAATGATTAGTTCCTTCAAGGAACTTTCTACACATTTTACATTATTGGTGGATAACATAATAGCAAAGATAGAAAGAACTATATACAAGTCTAGCTCACCAATAGTCAAAAAGACAATGTCTTCATGCAAACTATAAGGGGAAGAAGAGAACTTCATAATCAATGGCTATATTCTAAGAATACAATTTTATATTCTCTGGATACAAAGAATTCAAAATTATCATAAAAAAGGAAGAAGAAGAAAAACGTCAATATTAAAAATAATACATTAGAGTTTACATCAAGCATTGTGGAAAAAGGATACAGCAATACAGCTTGGAAATACATTGTCTGAGTTGTCAATAATGTTTCTTCAAGAGATAACTGCATGGCAAAGGCTTTATCACAATCTACAGCTGGAAGTGCTAACAAATCAGTGGACCTTAGCATAAAGTTTCCATGATAAGTTGTGAAGCGGATACCTAGAAGCACAGAAACAATTATACATGTTGCATGAGCCAGTAGACAATCAAAGGGAAACATAAAAGGTTGAGATTCTCAAGACATTATAAATGCACAGACCTTTTGCACATCTAATGCGCAGCACAGCCTCCCAGGCAGTTTCTCTGGTAAGGTCTCTCCTTAATTCATGTCTCAATTTTTCCCCATGAATGGCTGACTGGAAAGCTGGATAATAGTACACTTGACCAGCAGTATACTTCGCCAAAGTTCCTAAGGCAGACAGTAAACGATAAAGAGATAATTCACTTTGTCACTTTTACCCCCTCCCCCCACAAAAAAAAAAAAAACTTTATGACAAATAACTTCACTAGCATGCAAGCTTTTGACACCATGTCTGCTGAAGGAATTAGGATTAAAAAAAAATAAAACCAGTGGCACAATTAGTTAACATTCCTTGCATCAGAAATCACACAGACAGAAGAATCCATGGAAAATATGGCAGTCCTTCACAGATTTATTCAGTACTTTAGATGAAGTGATAACTTAATTATGCATGATGGCCAATGCAGAACTCTTTAGAATGCCCCAAGTCATCAAGTCAAATATTAAGTGCAGACCATGTATACATAATATAAGGTTATTTAAAATATAAATATGCAAGTTTTCAATCTACTCCAAAAATGGTTTGAAAATTAAGTATGAGAACAAAATATCTTTTAATCAATTTAGTTAAATTACCAAAATATTGCAGCAATTCATTAGGTTTGACAATATACTTTATGATTGATAAAATGTGGCTTGGGTCTAGATATAATTATAAACACTTTACCTAAGGAGGCTATGTCAGTATACTTGTCACTGAATGCATACACATTCACTGAAATCTGGCGTTTAGAAAACTCAGCAGCCATTTGCTTGTAAAGCGGATCTTCAGGTAATCTTAATGCATGTTCTTTGTCTGTTCCATAAACATGAGAATCATCTCCACGTAGTTTCAAGCGACCAACACCAAGAGATGGTAGCGTGTTTTGAAAAATTAACAATTTCCCTCCTAGTTGACTCTGCATTAAGGGAGGCAAGAAACATTGATAAAAAAGTAATACAGAAGAAAGAAAGATCATATAAAACTAACTTATTAGGACACAAACTGTTTTACCCAATCCACAAGCTCCTGTTCAATTTGTTTAACTGGTACTCAAGGATATCAAAAGAATCTAGACTCTTGTTTCACACTTGATCTAGGGTTTCGTAGTGCTATTTCTAAAGCACGGCATCCATATCCAAGCAACATAACTTAGGAATGCATATGGAAATATGAGGGTCATATTGTTCAACTAAACATTTCAAGCTTTGACAGAAACTCTTTATAGGTTTTAGTTTATCTGGGACTGGGAGCAACTGATCTGCATTAATATCAATTTGAAAATTTTAAAGCATAGATCAATATTTCCTCTACTTGTTGAAGCTTTTCCTTTCAAGAAAACTTTGTGATGCACTCACTGTGAGAAGCCAGGGTAATATAAGGGGAAAGCCCCCTGCTAATAACAGGAATTTAACGTTTAAACCTAGGCAATATGAGACTCATGCTCAATTGTGGAAACCAGTGATCAGATTAATATGCAACTATATGCCAATTAATAGCAAATTCTATCCCATATTTAGTGTAAAATTGCTAACCACTTGCGAAGGACATTAGCATAGTGAATATTGACAATAAAAGCCAAAGTAGAATGTACAAGGGAAGAAAATACCATAACCATAAAGGCAGCCTTGAGCGCTGGACCAAAAGCTGATTCCAAATTCACATTGTCCTGAAACATGGATGGTAAATTTTCTAGGAAGGTTTCCACCACACTTCTTGATTCAGATAAGTTGACAAGGAGATCATCTGGAAGTGGAACAAATATGTCATCCAGATCTGAGACTACCAACATCTGTGGTTGAGACAAGGACGACTGGACAAGCATAACACACAGAAGAAAAATTGTAAATTTTAGATGAAGTAAAAAGTGGAGATGAATTAACCAGCAGCAGGATAGCAAACCTTCATATTATAAAAATGTATTGTGCTGTCAAATGTTGCAAACCCAATTTGTGTTCGTGGAAAACCAGGCAACTCATCTAAGCATGACTTGATCGTTTGAGCAACAACCTGCATTAAGAATATTAATATCAAGCTATAAAGCAAAATTCTAAAAAACAACAACACAATCAGATATATCTGAGATATAAGCTCCGCCAGTTTTTTTTTTTTGGTTCAAGATATAAATAATTTACCCAAAGATGGAAAAGATCCAGTCCTTAAAATCATCTAAATGGTATTATTCTCTCTAAAGTTTAGTAATAATGAGAAGTATTTTAACAAGTTTTTAGGTGAGCTTATCACCTTCTTATCTAAATATGAAAATTAATTAAAGAAAAATGTATAAAGCACTCTTTTCTTTATGGTAATTGGGAAAAAAAATTCCTCACATGCATGTCTTGTAGGCTTCTTGGGTTCACATAAGTAGCTAGATTTAACATCAACTTAATAATTGCTACTTGGAAGAATGGATAACAATAGAGTCTACCAGGAGCCAGTAGAGCAGTTCTTACCCCAATCATTCCGCTTCTAACTGCAGATATGGAAACATCAATGAGGAAGAAATATACTGGGGGCATTGGAGGCCGCACCATATATTCGGCAGGAGCAACAAATTCCACAGTACCATTTGTAAGCTCAGGTCGTTGATCCAGATCAACTCTTCTACCAGTGGCATCTAATTGTGCATAGTATTCGCTAGGAACTAGACATAAGTATTAATATATTAGCAATACAAGAAAAATTTTCAACTAACTATGATACCTGAGATGAATTAAATGCAAACAAGTAACATTCATCATAAAATTTTGATTATGCATGAAGGTTACCAGTCTGGTTTTATGTTAAAGCAAATCAACACTCCATTTATAATTATAAATATACACAGCTTAAATGATACAATAATACAGAGTCAGCAAGGCCTGAAACAACTTTAGCCACCATGACAATGACACCATAATATACCTTTAAAAGATAGCAAGCTAAGGGTAAAGTACCCTTCTTTAGGGACATTGAGCAAATTAGAATTATGCATAAAATTCAGGAACTTTCAGAAACTGGATAAAACTATTTAGGAAGCTGAAATTACCATCATTCAGCAAAGTGCAAATATTGCAGCGAAACTTTCTTCCAGCATCAGTAAATGTCACATATGGATTCACATATGTGCGACATCTCCTACAACGTATGACACTATTTGGAGCAAAATTAATTATGGGGACCTCTTCCTGAGAACAAAAAGCAATCACTAGTAAAGGAAAATAGCATGTACAGTATGTGCTGGAGCAATTCAAATGGATAAAGGGGCACTGACCCCATCAGGAGATTCGGCAAGTGGGCATACAACTGCTCCAAGAGACAGATGCCACCTTGAAGCTAAGGACTGAGAACTTGGAATCCCACTGGTTGTGAGTCGTAGATATCTACGATTGCAGTTCATGGGGTACATCTCCGCCAAAGACTCTGCCTCCACATCACCATCCAATGGCCTGGGAAGTTCTTTAGCATCAATTAGCGGATCCAACGTTCCAGTACGGGTTCGAATAGAGAGCGAACTGAAGTCTTCCATCAAGCCTTGAATGGCACCTGTAGGAGGTCCAGATCCAGGCTGTTGCATTGCTTGAATGCCTAGCGGAGCAGCCACAGGGGGCTGGGGAACATAGCCTCCTTGATGAGACAGAAAAGGTGGGGTTGCTGCAGGTAGAGATTGGGCAGTTGCATAATTTCCTTGATTAGTAGGAAACGAGGACTGCACGGGTGGCGCTGGCATTTCTGCACCAGTCTGCTTATGGGCGTGTCCAGGGAAAGATGGCTGGAATGCAGGAGGAGGAACGTTCGAACTGGGTGGAGGAGAGGCACTTTGCGGGGGAGACCCCATTGGAATGAAAGGTGTCTGTGGCTGAGGATGATGGGATGCTGGAAAAGGTGGTGCTTGACTTGCAAAAGGTTGACTTGACGGTTGCCCCATGGGTGGAGCACGAGGGCCAGGTGCTTGAGCTGTTGGGGAAAAATGCGTTGCGCGAAAAGGCTGGAAAACTCCACTAGCAAGCGGAACACTGGATGTTGGAGGAGGAGGAGGAGGCACAGATGGATCATTAAACCTAACTGGTGGCGTAGGTCTAAAAGTGGATGTCCCTGGTCCAACCACAGGTCCGGATGATGAAAATGGTGACGCGGTTTGGGGAGCAGTATGAGGAGTAGGCCGAGAAGAAGCAGGGTCTGATCCAACCACGGCATTAGTTGATGAAAATGGTGTCATTGTCTGAGCAGCACCAAAAGGTGTGGAGTGGGGCCTTGCAGGAAAGCTTGGACGACCAAGATTTTCAGGACCCATGGATTAGGATTACAGAAGAATCCCTCAGCTTTTACTTACAGCATTCGTTCCATCACCAAACCTGCCAGAAAAAGCAATTTGACATATACGATACGATACTTCATATAGAGAAGCAGCCAAATGACAACAGAGTTCAGAGATAGTTCGGAAAATGAGGAGAAAAATCAAATGACTGCAAAATCATATAATCGCAAGTCCATATCCACACACGATTCTCAGAATTCTCAGGCGAGCAATGTCAGAAGAGAACCCTAACCTGTGATTTGAATTGAGAAAGGAGCACCGGAACAGTTATAGAGTTTTCGTACTTCTGATAGATCGAAAATGAGATGAGAGGAAGAAGCAGCAGTAAAAATCGAGATCGTGTGAAAAGTAAGATAGAGACACACTCTCAGACACAGATACTCATCGAGCTCCGATGGGATCGAAGATGTAAAACCTGACGGAGACGCGGAGGCAGCATGGTGATTCCACCGATTCCCCGTAGCTCAGTTAAAAATTCCTTATTTGTAGCGCTTGTTGCCCCGCTGCCCGCTGGGCGTTCGATGAGTCCACCCTCAGCATTGACAGTTTTACACTAAGCTCGGGCAAATATAATGTTTGGTTGATTAACCAAGTTTTATTTCCCACAACGATTTGAAGTTTAGAGACATTGTTGACGCTTGAATCCTTGAACTCTATCCATCTACTTAGCACTTTGATCTTCTTATTCTTGTTATCTTATTATATCTATTTAATTATTGATTATTATTTATTATTTATTACATAGAAGGACAGCTTAATTTTTTATCAATCTATAATATAGTTCCAACATATAAATTTTTTAAATATTTAAAAATTAATTGAAACCAAATAAAAAAATATGAGGTATTATTATATATGCTTTTAGGGTTTTTGATTATTGGCCATTAAAATCATATATTAACAGTTATATAAAATAGAATACAAAATATAACATGTTAAAAAAATGTTAAAATGCATATAAAAGTGGAAGATATTTCTCACATTTTTTACTATTTTAAAAAGATAACAAAAACTATTTTAATTTGTTTTCAATAAAAACTATTCAAAAATAAATTTTACAGCAAATTATTAATTTAGTTTTAAAAATTACAATTATCACAGTTAAGTTTTTTAAAAATTAAATACTTCAATTTAGTTATTGTAAAATACTTTTGTCTCAATTTTTTATAATAAATTTGTGAAAGTGGCTTTTGAAAATAATAAACTTAAAGAAATAATATATTTAAAGATTTAACAATAAGAATATTAACTTAAGACAAAACGTAATTTCTCAAGTACCCGTATCAGACATTTATAACTTTTTAGAGAATAAGTTAAAAATTAATTCTAAATTGAAAACAATTGTATGCACTAATAATATATGTCAGGCCATTAATTTTAATTAATTGAATTAATTTAATTAAATAATTAAAAATATAATCTAACAATTTTTTTCACTGATGTAAATAAGTAGATCTAATCATGGATCGAATTTTCTTAGGATATAACACTTAACAATTAAGTCAAGCCTATTTTTGGGCCATACCTGACTTAGAAAAAATGGGCCAAGCCCATATTAAATAAACAAATTTGTAATTTTTTTTTAAATTTTTTTTACATGTTAATAATGTTTTAAAAATCAGATCGATTATTGAACTAACAGAAGCATCAGTTTAACGGTCAATGGTCAAACTATGGTGGAACCATTCTACTTTAAAATATAAAAAATAATATATCTAATTAAATACTATAAATATAAATTTATAAATTTAAGTAAAAATAAAATTTGATGTCAAATTATACAAAACAACATTCGCAATCAAAAGTTTTCAACAAAAATTTACTAAATAACAAAAAATTATTATAAATGAGGATAATATACACTCATATCGAATTTATAAAATAATAAGATATTAACATCTCCACTAAAAAATTACATAGTTTTTCACAAATTACTTACATAGTTTTTCACAAAATTACTTACATTTTAATTAAATATATATATTTTATATTTTAAAAAATATTTTTTTAGTAAAATATTTTTTATATATAAATTATTTTTATTTGCACTCAAAAATTATAATAGGCAAATTTGTCACCTACACCATGTACACTGCCCAAGGAAAGTAGAAGAAAAAAAGTACGCATTACATCAAATGGATTGACGCTTTGGCATGACAAGCAGCAAGTTCCAGAATTAAAAGCTCTTTTTCCTTCTTCTCATTCTCCTCTCTCTCTCTCTCTCTCTCTCTCTCTCTCTCTCTCTCTCTCTCTCTCTCTCTCTCTCTCTCTCTGTAACACCCCGAAAAATAGACATGTGACTTAACATACAAAACTTAAAGATACCTCAATGATGGCTCATACATTTTTTCTAAACAGTTTTAATATCCACAACTATATAAAACGTAAATTTTCAAGTAAAATAAATTTACATAATACATTATCTTATTTGCTATAATATCGAGAAATATTTACATTGAAAAATGCAAAACAAATTGCAACAAATTAAATAAACCTCTAAACACAGCAGGACCTAAGTGGCCTATAAGTTTGTAAAGCATTTCTATTGGCATACAGCCCAAAAATTGGTTCATCAAGAACCCTCCAACAAAATGAAGTATATCTCCAAGCCGTTAAACTCCATTAGTTTCCCATCTTCCTCAGCTGCTATATCGAAAAAATATAATCACAGAGAGTATGAGTTTATCAAAAACTCAGTGAGTAAATAACTATGCAATTAAATAAAGCACAAGTACAAATATCAGTATCACAACCACAATATAAATAATTACCTCTAGCACATACAAACATATATAGATACTCAAATACAAGCGTACTTGATTTTGTGACTGTAACGTACTATTTTCCTTGCGAGTCCACATTCTCGCAATCCACATCAATCTCATTTAAGCACATATAAGCATAAATAAACACATACGAATTATAAATATGCAGGCAATCATATGCTATGCTTTTCCCACGCTTACCTCATTAAGACCCAGTTCAAATTTTCTCTTCCGACAATAATTGCTCAACGAGCTTATCTCAGAGGTCCACTGTCACGTCCCAAAATTTGAGCACGTGACCGGCACGAAAAGTGAATTTCATTTCACCTCCGTAAGCCTATCTTTCTCTTAAAAATCATACAATTCTTTTTCATGCAACCAAAACGAGTTCTCTATACATACTACAATTACTCACATTACATCACTGAATGAACCTACCCGATTACAGAGATTTCTAGATTTATACAACTTAGAATAAAACTTAACTATTATACCTTTATCCTGAACAAATGAAAAGGTAATTATGGACTAAGGATCCATAATTCCTTGTTCCGATATTTACCTTCAGCTGTCAACTCTGAAAAAAAATATCAATAAGAGGGATATGAGCAAACCACGTGCCCAGTGAGTAGATAACACAATACTATGACAAAATAAAAATCATGCATCATAATGATAACATGCAGCAATCATACGTAGATCAATCATCATATGATATAATATTATTCATAATACTTCACAACAATATCCAAGTGAATCAAATGCATTTCAACAAAATTTAAAATTCACAACAGCAATCGATGAAATCAATTTCACACACAATTCCCGTACCAACCGGGTCGTCCAGAATACCTCTGGATCGTTGCCCGCGGCCCACGCCGCATCCACCCTTATCGCTCCATTTATATTCTCCACCCTTATAGCTTCACATAGATTTCTCCATGGGGTGCACCACCATGCCTTTCCTTTCCAGTCAAACACAATCACAATCACATATAAAAACATCCTCAATCATAATCTTGAGCCACATACACAACTCAGTCATTTACAATTCAAGCCACAACATAATCAATGTGGTTCCAGCAACATAGCATGTATATAACATAACCCATAATATAGAACAATTATTCAACTCGGTTCACATGCCATTCACAATCCATCATATAACCTCCATTCATGGGAAAATAAGAAAATATAATTATATACATTACCAGACACGTTCCACATTTGTTTATGCCTCATCGTTCCACATCATCCTCTTCAAACTTGGATATACAACATATTTCCACTATGATGCAAAAAGTCAATAACAGATATTTAATCATAGCAAGTATTAACCCACTCACCTGGATTTCACGCTCTTGGCACTCCCACTTTGCACTTTGACCATTCCTATTGTAACCAGACAAAAACCATCAGAGTTACGAAATAGAGAAATTTCCTACCACTACTCTCGACCTTCACTTACTTCTCGAATCATAACTCCTAACTAGTAATGAATATTCAAATGAAACTTATACCATTGGAAACTAGACTTAAAGATCTTTCCAATGATATAAATTTTGCCCAAAACGGAGTTCGGATGAAGAAGTTATGGCCGATTGAAAAATAAACTAAAATTTTCCGGTACACCTGGCGCTTGGGCGCCACCCATGCCTGGCGCCTGGGCGCCAATTCCTTCTTCTTTCCATCTCACCTTGGCGCCTAGGCGCCACACATGGCGCCTGGGCGCCACACATGGCGCCTGGGCGCCACACATGGCGCCTGGGCGCCACACATGGCGCCTGGGCGCCACACATGGCGCCTGGGCGCCACGATCGCGACCCCTTCGCGATTTCTCTCGGTTTTGGCCCAAATCTGGCCAAATCTTCACCGTTTTTCATGATTTCTTCCATGAGATCTCACCCTTAATGTCTAAGGAGCATTTAGACACCAAAATCACCAATTTTAATCGAGAAACAAAGCCGGAATCTCGATTTTACCTCAAACACTCTTAAAACTAGAAAATAGAGAAAAGCTTAAGAAATAGAAATTTCTACCTCGATTCCTTGCTTTCCCTATGTTGCTTGGCTCCTAGAGGCTCGCCCCGTAGCCCGAGATCCACCCTCCAAAGCCCGGTTGTAGAGTTGGAGTGTAGAGAGAGAAATTAGAGAGAAGGAAGAAAGAAGGAGAGGAGAGAAAGTGAAGAGAGAGAGAGGAAAGGAGAAAAATGAATAAAAAATAGGTGAGGCCACCTATATACTCGCCCGGGGTGAAATTATCACTTGCTCTGCAATTAACCCTCAGTCAAGACTAGCAAAAGCAAATTCATAAAATCTCACCTCAGGTGTTTCTAAATCCTCGGTGCCCCACAAATTTCCTTATTCACTTTAGTCCCTCTCAATATCTCAAACTCCACTTTAACCTCGAATCCATCATCTTTTCGGTACCGGACTCATAATTCATTCCCATAAGCTCTATTCTTCTTCTCGGGTTCCTACTTAGTCATTTCTCAAAAGTCCTCTATACTTTCTTTTCTTTTCACTTTAGTCCTTGAGAATTTGTAAAAATTTCCTAAATTAAAAATAAAAATTTCTATTCCCACATTTTCTTCACTAATTCAAAAAGAAAATTTTCCACATAATTAAATTTTTCACTAAACTTCAAATCAGACTTTAAATATTCATAAAAATTCTTGGGATATTACATCCACCCCTCTGTTTTTAACTTTTGACGTTCTTTTCAAGAATATCCACATCCATGATTACTAATCGATTCTCTCTTATGATATAATTATGCAAATAAAATATGTAATGTATTTCTCGCTCTTTTTCACGCTTATCACATTGAAATCAAGTTCAGATTTTTTCTCTCGGACTATTAGTTCTCAATGGATTTGTTCCAAAGGTCCATCACTTTGTTTCCAATTTTTCAACATTCTTTCCAAGAATATCTATATCCTTAGGTTACTAGCTGATTCCCTCTCATTGTATGAATATGCAATGCATTCACACACAAGCACAATACATTTTCCAAAATCCACACAATTCAACCCATAACATTCTCATAGGCAATTTATAAAAGAACTTTTAATATCACAAAAAAAATTCATAATCTAGTGAATATCACTAATTAGGGTTTTAATGAATTTAAATTCATTCATGATGTGAATGTGATTTATATTATACTTGTGTAGTTTTTAATAAAAACAAGCCACAAGGTCACCTACTTATCTCGATGCTGTCAAGGATGTACCATGGAAAAAGTCTTGAAAGCGTAGATATGAAATCTCTTGAAAGCACCTAAAACCAAACAAAAACTTTTAAGCACCAAACCCCACTTTCCTTTGAAAATAATTCAATCACTCTCTGTCTCCAGGGCGCCTGGGCACTAGGGTGGCCAAGAGTCTCTCAACCTCTACCTAGATTGCACTTGGGCGCCAGAAGCCCTATCTCAGGACTGTCTTCAGGGTGCCTGGGCAGTAGTCCTGGCACTTGGGTGCTAGAAGCTCATATTTGCAAACAAACCCTATCGCATGGGCGCCAGGTCCTGAAACTTCCATGGCAGCCACGATTTTCAACTCTAAACCCACGAAAAATTCCATTTTTTCATCATTTTTCTTCATCCTTTAGTTCTTGCTAGTATATGGGCTTTAAAGAGTGAATTATGATGATCAAAACTCCCACAAACAAAAAGAATAAAAATGATTCTATAGATTTATTGAAAAATTCTTCAATCTTTTCCAAAAATGCAATTTTGCCATTTATTTCCATGAAACCACTTCTATTCTCCCAATAAGTTGTGTTTTACCATAACCAACAAGAAAACCAAAATAGAACGACAAAGGAAGCAAGATTTCAGCACCATCAACCAAAAACCCATTTTCTTCAATATGGGCATCAATGGAGAAAATGGAAGAAAAAAAGGAAGATGCAAGCAAGTCCAGAGAACCATAAAGCAACTCGAAAGCAAAGATCCATTGGAAGAAATGAAATATCAAAGTTGGAGAGGTTGAGAGGAAACCATTTTCTATTCTTCCTCCCTGGGGCCTTCAACGTCGAAATGGAGAGAGAAAAGAGAAATGAGAGAGCTTAAAGGGTGGTGGGTCACTTGGTGACTCACATGTAGCCATATCCAAATGCCCTAAACCCGAGTGATCTCGATATAATTATTTTTCAATAATTATTTAATTCTACTAAATTTTCTCTTCTTCTTGTCTTTTCTCAAGTCTTAAAAATATCACTTGTAACAAAATACCCAGTTCAGTTATTTATCTCTATTTTCATAATTAATATTTCAAAAGAGTTCATTAAATATGGAAATTAAAATAACAATTCAATTCCATTAAAATAATGCATTTAAAATAACGTCATAAAATAACGTTTAAAAATAAGGCTATTAAAAATAATGTCAATTTTCATTATAAAATCTGTAATACCACCAATCACATAACTCTAAAATTGGCAGGTATCACACACACACACACACACACACACACACACACACACACACACACACACACACACACACTCTCTCTCTCTCTCTATATATATATATATATATATATATATATATATATATGTTCTTCTTCTTTGGCATTGTATATATTCTGTTTTGACAAACAATATTCTACATGGAGAAAAGAACGGCGGCTTTGACGGCAGCTTTTCGTTCCTCTCCAACTTTCTTCTTCTTCTTTAAAATTGGAACTGTTGGAATCAGTCACCCCACTAGTTCTATCAGTTTGGTCGGTTCGAAACAGGTTCCATACCGATTTAAGTCAAGAGCAATTTGTTAATTAGATCGGACTGGACCTTAGGCCGATTTTTTATCTAACCGGTCGAACTAGCCAATTCGATCCCATTTTAAAACTATGCATGTTAACATATAAAAAATTTTACTTTTGTATTAAATTAAGGAACTTAATAATAATGCTATATAATTAAAATGGTTAAAAATAATAACTAAAGTGAATTTTCTCATTCAATTATAAATGAAAAAAATACATAACAATTTAAATTATAATAATTCTATAATTGCATTGCAAATCTCTATACTCATAATTCATGAGTGATACATATTAAAATAGTACTAAATATTATATAATATGAAATACGTGATAAATAATTGAACATCATGCCAACATTATATATAAATTATATACTATATATTAATAGAAAGTAAGATATGTATATTATATAAATTATACATTTTAATATTAAATATGTATATAGAATATTCTAAATACTATGATATATGATTCACATAATTATTATTATTTAAATATGTAATTTTTACTTAAAAAAATATGTAAATATAGTTCGGCCAAGCTTGTGTTCAGAATTATTTTTTTGAAAATGGGTTATTTTATTCATGCTTAAATTTGCATGCTCATTTTCACTTTTTTGTGGATCTGGTCTATCAGGTTGGCGTGAGCTTTTAGACTATGATCAGGTTATAAACAAATTTGTTAAAAATTAATATAATGTCTAATTCAAGATAGTTTTGATCGGATTGAATTAGATTGAATAATTAATTTTAAAAAATAAAAAAATTAATATTAATTTTTTCCAAATTATAAATCAACGCTTGTAGAAGAAAACATTCACTAAATAATTCATATGTAAAATATTATTATTATTGAAGTTTGATTGTTCTTATTATTCAATTAATTTTACATGATTATATTACAATTAATATAGTTAATAAACTAATTAACTTTTTTTTGAAATTGAATTTGTATCAAATTGATTAAAATTAAATCATAACAAGTTTTTTTTTCCCTTTTACTAATAGGAGAGGGCCAAAGCCCCAAAAGGAAAAAGAAAACTAAGACCTCACATTTATAGGTTTAAAAGCCTCTAAAGCATAATCAGAAAGCACACATTAGACACCCTTTAGAGGCCTCGAAAAAATTTATTGATCAAGGCCCAAGTTCAAGCTGAAAGTGCCCATCCAATTTGCATGCTTACCTTCAAACCATACGTGTTGTACCCTAACCACACAATCCCTGCTTAACTCATTCCAGAGGGTCATCATGATACTCGCCATCTTTGCTTTGTTCACCTTGTCACTATTGATGCCATCAGCTAGAATCTTGGAATCGCTCTCAATAATGAGATTTTCTATAGCCCAGGTGCTTTTCAACTTTTACGCCCTCAAGTGCGCCTCTCATCTTTGTTTGGATTATCGAGCACTTGCCTAGATATTGAGCCGAACCGGCAAGCCATCGACCTAAATGGTCCTCAATAACAGCCCCGCAACCTCCACTAGTGTCCGAAGGTTTCATCGTCCTATTAGAGTTCATTTTAACCCACCCTTCACGTCCACTGCTTCTTTCTTCAAATTTTCCTTATTTTTTGCTTCAATTTATGACCCATTCC
The DNA here is from genome assembly GCA_037074585.1 of Biancaea sappan. Taxonomy (NCBI): domain Eukaryota; kingdom Viridiplantae; phylum Streptophyta; class Magnoliopsida; order Fabales; family Fabaceae; genus Biancaea; species Biancaea sappan. The sequence goes on from CM073496.1 coordinate 38,334,482, forward strand.
TCATATCTTGAAGGTACTGAGTAAACTCTCAACAAGAAATGGCTTTTTGAAGTAATGTCAAGAGGTGGCCTCTGCACGTGGTCCAATATCAGAAACACTCAATAGAGGGTTTGAGAAAAACTTGACCGTTTATTGTGCAACAACCTTTGGCTCCAAAAATACCTGAGGTCTTTGAGGATTGTGCTTGACCGTTTATTGTGCAACAACCTTTGGCTCCAAAAATACCTGAGGTCTTTGAGGATTGTGCTTACCATTGCCACTTCATACCATTCTCTTATTGTCTTGAACATTTGAGTTTCCTTTTAGACACAATGGGAGGAAATTTAAATTTGAATTCATGTGGCTAAAAAACAGAGTGTGTAAATCTATAATTTAATCAGCCTGGTGTACCTTAGTCTATGTATCAATATCTTACCAATTCATCTCCAAGCTAAAGCAGGTGGCTCATAACTCGACTACATGGAACAAGGAGCAGTTTGGTAACATTAATTATAATTGAACAACAATTACAATCTATCTAGAAGAAAGCCTTTTCCAAGGATTCACAAGACATTATTGAGATCCAACTAGAAGAACAAATCTGAAGAAATAGATATGAATTTCTTCCTTGATTGCCAACACATTACGTGGGCCCATAGAGCAAAAATGCTATGGATGATACAAGGAGACAATAAACACTTAAGTTTTTTCACAGTCAGGTGAATTTCAAGAGAAATAACGAGAATCCTTCCTTTGAAAACAGATCAAGGGAAGTGGATAGGATAGATGAACATGAAAATCAAAAGTACTCAATTTTTTCACACAGCTTTACAGATCCTCATATATTGCAACAAAAAAAAAATCAGATGTAGACATTTATAGAACAAGTAATAATTCCTAAACTATCCTCATATCATATAAATCAATTTGTCAATAACTTGATTGAGATTACAATCTTTCAACTAAAAAATGATAGTGTTTCAACACCAGATGGCTTACCAGCCAGTTTTTTCTAGCATTCGTGAGAGACTACAAATTGATTTAACAAATATGATGCTTTCTTCCTTCAATAGAGGTTACTTATTAAGTGAATTAAATCAAACGCATATATACCTCATTGCAAAATCGGATAATCTAGAATCTTTTAAAGACTATAGGCCCATTAGCTTATGTAATGTCACCTACAAGATCATAGTCAAAGTGATAGCCAACTGTTTGAACCCTATCATGCTAGAGATCATCACACCCTACCATAATGCTTTCATGAGAGATAGGAACATATCAAACAATATTGTCCCTGCTTACGAACTTTTGCATCAAATTAGACAGCAAAGAACCAAAAAAAAAAAAAAATTCTAGGTTGCTCTCAAAGTATACCTCCACAAAGTTTTTGATAAGGTGTCTTGGTCCTTCCTTGAAATGGTTTTGAAGAATATGGCTTTCCCTCCACATTGGGTCAACATCATATATTAGATCCTCTTCCATGACAGTCATTATAAATGGAAACCTCACAGACTCTTTCCATCCCCAAGGAATATTAAGACAAGAAGATCCTATTTTGCCTTACCTGTTTGTCCTGCGTGCTAATTTATTGTCTTGCCACCTTGAGGGAGCCAACAACAAAAAAGCCATAGCAGGGATGTGAATTTGTAAAAGTGGCCCAAGTATAAATCACATCCTTTATGCAAATGATCTTCTTCTTTGCTTCAAGATAGATCTAAACTATTGTCACCATGTTGAGAGTCTTCTCTAATCCTTTGGAGAATTCTTTGCCCTCAAGGTTAATCCAAGCAAGTATGAACTCCTGTTTAACCCTAATACTATCCTAAGATTTTGAAAAATGATGAGTAAAGCGGAATTGTAAAATAGTCGAAAGGCTTCGCAAATATTTAGGAAGCATTATTAATGGTAGGTGAAAATGAAAGGAAATTTGCAAAGCTCATACAGAATAACATGGATAAAAGAATTTAGGGATGGAAATCACAGCTTCTTAATTCAATCTACTATGTCCCAAATCCCACTTCACCATCTTCATTACCACCAATTGACAAAAGAAACTTCCTATGGCAACATAAACAGGACTCTAAGGCTTATCTGATGCTTGCCTGGAAAAAAAAGTGTGGGACAAGAATTAGGTTTGGGCCTCAAGGAAATGAAAGGAATTAATGAAATGCATAGGAAATAGGAAATGCACATATTGCAAAAGAAAGATGCCCTTCTTAGCAAAGCCATTCAGGCAAAATAAAGGTGCAAGGAAGAAGTTGGACTCTCCAAGATGCTCAAACACTCTTCTAGGATATGGAAAATTATTCATGCTACCTGGAAAGAAATATAGAATAACCTCTGGTGGCAAGTTGAAAATTGATAGAGGATTAAAATAGGCACAAAATTTTAGTTCCAACCAATTAGGGCCCCTCAAGAAGTCACCATGGTAAAAGATTTAATTTTAGATCGGAAATTTTGGGATATGAACAAACTCAAGGGCCCTTATGATCAAGAAACAATTAAAAAAAAAATAACACCTATTCCCATCTCTACTAGTACCACCAATCAACTTGATACTCTCATTTGGTCAATATCGGTCTCAAGATTATACAATATTAGAGATGCCCATAAGAATTGGTGCAATACTAATTCCATTCAAAATATCACTAGCAAGGGAACTAATTAGAAAGAGCTATGGAAGCTTAAACTCCCTAGAAAGATTACAATGTTCGATTGGAAGATGGGAAGTGATGCTCTCCCTCTAGGTAAGAAAGGCTTCAAAGTTCAAGGCACATGTGCTTTTGGATGCAGTTCAGAGGAAGACAATGAGCATCTTTTCTCATAATGCGATTCTACAAGGTCAATTTGGCTTGCTTTGAATATAGGCATACGGTTGGATGATTTCATCAATAGCATCTTTGAGGATTGGATATCCAACTTACGGAATTTACACAAGGCAAGCAATAGGAATTGCAACCTTGTGGAACAAGTGCTAATCATTTGTTGACGTGTTTACTCTCTTAGGAGCAAAGTTTTTTTTGAACACATAACCCCTTAGCAACAAGAAGTGCTAAGGCAATGAGGTAAAAAAAATCTATTAAGTTTTATTTAAAATAATAATAATAATAATAATAATAATAATAATAAACGGAAAGATCTCGGAAGCTTGAGCAAAAAATGAGGTAAAGTAGACATGAAATTTAGGGGCAGTTCCCTGAATTAAAACATGAGAGAAAACATGTAAAACCTTAAGGCTGCCCAAGAATCAGATATTGGCCGGGTGAAATTGAGCTCTCACACACTAGGAATGTTCAGCTGAGAACCCATTGGAACGGCCGAAAACAAATTTGCAAAATCATCAACAAAAGAAAACGATGGGGAAGAAGATGGAAAAAGAGAGGCATGTCCGAAACCTTTCCATCATATCGCAAACTAGAAATGGAAGATTCAAGTTGCAACAATGAAGAAAAGAGCTTCGGTTTTCTCTATGCCCGCAACGGAACTCGGACGCCATTGTTGAACTGAGCCGCCCGGTTCTCTCAAAGGCACATGGGGATTCTTGCTAGGGTTTAGGCACATATTATAGAGGGTTGGTCCGGGTTAATTGTCTATTTTGCCCCCTTTTCCACCGTCTTTGCTTGGATAAATTACTCTTTTTTAGTGCTTAAATTATAAATTTTAAAAATGATTATATTTATTTTTATTAAATACATATTTAATTTTATTCCATTTTATAAATAATAAATATAAAAATATTAATAAAAATAAATATAATAACAAATTTATTTTATTACAAAGAATATCAGTGTAGTGCATCTTTAGATTTTTTTTTTTAAAAAAAATTTAAACATCTTCTCACTCAAACACATGCATATATTTTTTTTAAAAATCTCTGGTAGTTTTAATTCGATTCCTAAACTTGATCCAGTTGTTGATGTACTTCTAAATTTTATTTTGTTCTTATTTTGAAATGATATTTTTTAAATGATTAAATAACTATTAGTTATTAATTGTTACATTTTGATGCTAAATTTTAATTTGTTGAAAAAACTAAATTCTCCAAAATTTTATATATTAATAAGTATATAATAATTTTTTTTCGTAAAAATTAAAATCTACAATATATTAATAACTTTATTATCATAATTTCTTATATTTGTAAAATAGTTTTTTGATATTAGTTTCACCATGTTTGAGTTCTCAAAGAACTTTTAAGAGTGCCCCGACCGGTTAGCCTGGATCTCCTCTTGTTCCACTGAGTGCACTATTGATCTTATTTTTTGAAAAAAAAATAAAAATTTGGCAATTTGAAGGGACACACATTAACTCTAGTATTAAAACTAACACGTGCTCTCAACCGGTTGAGTTGTCACTTTGAATCCATTGAGAGATGAGTTTCAAAAATTCAGCCACGGAAGGCATAATGAATTGCGGAAGTCATTCTTCACATTTAATAAATTGTACAAAATGACAAATTGACGTTTACATTGGTAAATGTTAGGGACCGAGGAAAACAAAGAAAGTCACGCTGAAAAAGGAAAAATCATGAGTATAATGCATGGCTCCAAATCCAATTCAATTGTTCAACATATAACTTCGTTTAACAAGTTTGGGGGCAATTCACAGCACTTGGAGAGTCCATAACATGCACTCGGCGTCGCCAAAATGGAGCTGTGCTTCTTTACCTGTTTGCCTCGTCAAACATCCACCTTCACGCAATTTCTGACGTTCCGAGGGAAGTTTAATGCACTTTTATCACTGAACATCGGTTCTGTTCAATAAATGGCAAAACGAAAGATGTCACATTTTAACTTGTAACACCGTATGCTTGTTTTGGGTCCAAAGAATGCCCAAGCAAAAAGATATATAGGTTAAAACACAGGAAACGAGAGCTCAGTAGCATCTTACAATATATATCATCTATGCATTGTTGGTTCATTTGAAATTCAGACCAAAGTAGTGTAGCCTACAAGACAGTAGTTAATATATTTTGCTATTTGTCAGTTTGTGTATGTCTTGTTATAATATGTTTTATTATGATGTGTACTAGTTATACGCACATAGGGAGTTTGTATGTGCTCTTACAGTTATCCTATGTTAGTGTGTGTTAGTGTTTGGCAGTTATGAGGGTGGTTACCTACACCCATAGTCTGTATACGGAACTTCTTTTCTGATGAATGCTGTGTTATGATTGTTTTATCAACTTAGTGAGTTTACACTAAAGATTTTAGTTCTCTCTATAATCTGAACCAACAACATCAAATAGATAGAAAGAAAAAATCAGATTTCTATTCTTCTCAATCTTTCTCCAGATGCATAACAAGATCCATCGGTAGGGACCATAACAGTTGGTCTCATAGAAATGGCCTAAGACTATACCAGTTGTGTGCTCCAGGATGTGGACAGGAAATCTAAGCAGGGAGAAATTAGTGAGAGTCGTGATATGGATTATGGAATTGGCATTGTAGGATGTTCAAATTTTTCTAATCGTAATTTTTTAGTTATTGCATGGTAAAAGGCCATCTAGTAGTAATATCCTACGTTCAAGGCTAGTGCTTTCATGCCAAGTAAGAAAAGCTATTAGGTCTATGGTTAGGCAGGTTTTCTTAATTTTCAACTGGGTCCTGAAAGTTTTAAGTATCCCATCAAAATTCAGCTTCTACAAGGGCAAGTTATAGATTTCACGTGTGTTTTTACTTTAATTAACCGCTGAGAATTGAATATTTTCTTTTCTGCTCCCAATGTCATTGAGGCCAGTCACTCGATCTCTAGCTTTACACCCTTACCCTCCCAGCCTCCAGAACAATTATGGGACCAATCTTATTGCTTGCTAACCATATCAAATATATTTCTTTAATCAAATATCGCACCATTCACGAAGTTCGTTAGTGGAGGAACTGTCAGTGTGAATCTCCTCCTCACTAAAGAGCTGTAACCAACCTAATGTACGATGATAATTTTGTCAAACCAAATTTCATAACTCACACCAAGTCATAATATGGCTCTGCAATCAATACTCTATCACGCAACATTAGGATAAAAAGGAGACTAAAAGAATTTTCAGAACCACAATCTTCGGCATAAAAAGTGGAAATTTAACTCAGCATCAGTAAACAAGCAACAATTTTTAATTGTTGAGGGTATAATACATATTTAGAGACCAGAATAAGTGTTTTTCTTTTCCCAAAAAAAGAAGAAGGCAAATTCAGATAGTTTAAATATAGCGAACTGAAAGCACAGTACCTTCTTTGTGTCATCTTAAATATGCTTAGTAACTGATCTGTCCAAAACTATCAGGGGGCCAAACCTAATAACACAATAACAATATTTAAAAAAACAGTTAGCATAGAAAATAAAAGCCATGAAGAAAAAAAGGGAAGATGATGCTGCACATGCCAAGTAGTTAGCAAACATAAAAGTAGCCTACACGCAAAAACAAGACTAAGAAATCAGCACAACACTAGGAAATCAACACACAAACAAGCACATATATATATATATATATATATATATAACTAATAGTCAGAAGGATATAAGCACTATGCAGCTATTAATGTCTCGAAAGCTGGATATAATACAAAACAAAATAGCATATGACTTCTACCAAAGTAGCCACTCGGTGTCATGGTTCAACCAGAGTCTCAAGTTTTTTTTTTTAATTTCAACAAAAGCAAAAAAAGAAAAAAAGGGCATGACCAGTGTTGAACCCAATACTTCATAAAAAGAAAAAAAAAATACTTCAACCATCAAAATTACAAGCTATTGCTAACATATAATTGCGCCAAGAAAAAATATAAGAATAATAATAGTATTTTGAAATATAAAATGTTATTATTTTATGTAAATGATATCATTATGTTATTGTAAATGATTTTAAATCATGAAAGTTGAACAATGTTAGTAACAAATTTTATAATATTATATAAAATTAAAAATAACTAAATAACTATTAGATATTCAAAAATAAATTACTTTTAATTTTTTTTTACAATTTATTAATATAATTATAAAAGATTATATTTATTTAATTATTTATTAAATATCATATTTGCGTGAGAAATTACTTTAAAATATATCTTTAGAATATTTTGTTTGTAAAATTTGAATATATATTATTTGTTTGACTTGTTTTGATATTTATTTATGAGTGTATATATATATATATATATTTTCTGGCTCAGCTATTGACCTAATGATCTAATGGTTGAACCAGTGATTCAGTATCTAGAGATTAGTCTAAGTCAATGACCGAACTAGTTCTTAAAAGTCTTTTAGAAAGCCAGCAAGGAAGAGGTTTTCCAAGCTTGGGAGCAAGGTTAGCATGGAAGCACCCTAATTCTTGTATATGTTGAAGATAAGTGTGTCTCTCTAAAATAGGTTGTTTTAAGGGCCCATTTGATTTACATTATAGAACTAAGAATTGAAAGGAAAGTATAATGAAAAAGAGAAAAGGAAAATAAAAAAAAAATTGTTTGATTTGTAGTGAAAAATACTATGCAATAAAAAAGAAATAAGTGAGTAAATTTATTAAATTACTTATCAATTAAAACTATTTTTTTTAAAAAAAAATATGTGTCTTTTCTCTCTCTCTCACCTTTAGCCATTCTCTCCCACTTCCTCTCACATTTAGTCGCTCTCTTCACCAAAGTTGTCTTCTTCCTCTCCAACGTTCTCTCTCTCTCTCTCACCCCTTCAATCCTTCTCTCTCCAACGTTCTCCCTCTCTTTTAGTCATTCTCTTTGTTCTTTAGTCGTTTTCTCTCTCAAAATCTAAAAAAAGGGGAATGACCTGAGGAAGGATTTGGGTGATGTGAGTAAGGGGAATGGCCAGAGAAAGGATTAATGTGCTGTGAGTAAGGGGGAATGGCCGAAGGAAGGATTTGGGTGCTGTGAATAAAGGGAAATGGCTGGAGAAAGGACTTGGGTGCTATGAGTAAGGGAGAGTGGCCAGAGGAAAGATTTGGGTGTTAAGTAAAGGGGAATGGTTGGAAAAAGGTTGGTTGTGACATTGGTGATGGCAGAGAACAGGGGAGAGACGACGGTGATGATGGGATTGTGATTTGGGAGGTCGATGGCGCGACTTGAATAGCGGAGAACAGATCTTAAGAGCTTGCATGGAAGTGGAGGGCATGAGTGTCCAATATCCCATTTTCCATTAGGAAAGAGACTTTTCCATCCAAATAGGAGTGGAAAACATAATGGAAAAAAATCACTTTATTTTTCATTATGAAAAGTTTCCTTTCCATTAGCTAGCCCAACCAAATAAAAAAAAATATTGTGCATTAGAATTCCTTTCCATCCTCCTCCTCACCCTTCCAACCAAACGCGCAGTAAGGGGTTTAAGGAAGCTGATTGAATCAATAATGATGTTTTCCAAAATTCTTTGCAAATTCGAATTAAGGAACTCGGGTAGGATCACCAATGTAATATTACATGACATTCTTCATAGTCTTTAATATAGAATTAGTATACAGGCCACACGCGCACGCACATTTCCACCTGTTACCATTAAAGTCACAAATCTTACAAGTTAGTATATTCACATTTAGGCTATATTTAAGTAAACAATTTATTTAATTGCTTATTATATAAATATTTATATATAAATTATTTTTATAATTGAATAGTTTATAAGAACAAATTTTACATAAACTGTTTTCAATTTATTTTTACAAATTATTTTGGAGAATTTTTGAAAATAAGTTGAAAATATTTTATGAACATATTATAAACTATTTTTATAAACTTTTTTAAATATATGTATAAGCGCTTATACTATAAAATATGACATAAAAGTTTAAAATAAACTCTTTAAAAACATCCTTAATACAAAATCCTTGTCCTTGTATTCCTTAATACCAAATAACCGCTTATCCTTGTACTCCTCCTCAGTTTTCTTAATACAAAAAAAAAAAAAAAACTAAGCGAAGGCGATTGCTACCAAAATCCTTGTCTATTTCTCTATACATCCAACAAACTCAAATCGCAATAGATATGTGCAGGCCGAGCGAGCAGAATCAGTCAATTTATTTTGACCAAAAATAAAAAAAGAATCAGTCAATTTATTTTGACAAAAAAAAAAGAATCAATCAATTTATTTTGTTTGATAATTATCTTGTCAACTCTTTTTTTAATTTAATTTAATTTTTTATAACTTTCAAATTCACATTTTAAGGGAGATTGCAGCAGTCTATGTTATTAGTAACTCTTCCAATCCTTATTGTCCATGTATCCAATTAATATGATTTTACATCCTGTTATATTGAGGAAATTTCTCTCTCGTCATTTTCTCATAAATACATATCTTTGGCAAAAAAATAAGGATAACATTTTAATCATGGTATATGAAATAAGTAATAAACAAAAACAAATTAACGTATTATATTTTTTTTGATTACAGATCTAAATAACATTTCAGGAAAATATAATGGGATGGGAGAGAGTGTTGCAGTAGATAAAGGCATACAAATCACTGAAATTGAATATTGCCACTGGCGACAGGCGAGGCAGAAAGATACCTACCCACTTCGTCCCAACAACCATCTGCTACTCCACAACGTCGTCTAATTAAGGCCAACAGCTCCATCCTCTCCTTCACCATCTCCACCAGTTTCATTCTCTTATCCGCCGTTTACATTTCTCGTTCTTTCGGATCATAGTTTGCACTCATCCTCTGTCGTAATGGCGAGAAAGAAGATCAGAGAGTATGACTCCAAGAGGCTTCTCAAAAAGCACCTTAAACGACTAGCTGCCATTGATCTTGAGATCCGATCAGCTCAGGTCTGATAGTCGCCACTCTCTCTCACAGTTTATATTCAAGGTTCTAAATTGTTTGGTACAAATTGCGGTGTTGCTAATGATTGTCGATAGATCTGTATGATCAGTGTAACAGATTAATTTGACTTTGTCACAATATCTTAACATTTCAGGGCATCTTTGAACGCTTCAGTCTGTTCTTCTGTCTTTTTGTTGCTTTAATTACTACTTCATAACACATAACCTTCTTCCCTCTATACAACATTGATAACATTTGCTCTGTGTGCGAGTGGCTTTTTTATGATCATTTCGAAGTTCTCTGTTCTGAATTCATCCCTTATCTGCTATGTACTAAAATCTAGGTGACGCAATCAACCGACTTTGCCGAGTTGACAAACCAACAACCATGGCTTTCGTCGACAAATTTGGTTGTGAAGCCCGATATGTTATTTGGGAAGCGTGGGAAGAGTGGCCTAGTGGCTCTTAATCTTGATATAGCCCAAGTAGCTGAGTTTGTGAAAGCACGCCTTGGTGTTGAGGTTATTGCTGAATAGATTATGGTGGAAAGTCTTGACTGTTGGTTGTTTTATTTCATCTGCCTGAACTGTGTATTGGATATTCCTTAGGTTGAAATGGGCGGTTGCAAGGCACCAATAACCACATTCATTGTTGAGCCATTTGTTCCTCATGATCAAGAGTATTATCTCTCTATTGTTTCCGAAAGGCTGGGCTGTACCATCAGCTTCTCCGAATGTGGGGGCATAGAAATTGAAGAGAATTGGGATAAGGTAGTAACATATAAGTAACATGTGTAGTTGTTTAACTCATATTTTAATGCTACGATTCTGGAAATGCAACCCCAATAGACTGACATATATATAATTGCTATCCCATGTAGGTTAAAACTATATTCCTTCCAACTGAGAAACCTTTGACACTAGAGGCATGTGCTCCTCTGATAGCTACGCTTCCTTTGGAGGTGAGTATCTATGCACTTCTCTAGTATTTGTTTCAATTTCTCATTTACATGCATAGGAAGTTAAGAACCTGTAAAATGTTGACTATTCAGAGACTAAAAACTGTAAATGTTAAACCTCTGGAGTTGCTCTTACTTTGAAGATTATATCTAACCAAAAATGTATCTATGCAAAAGATGAGGAGGTGATAAACTCTCTATGTCCACTGCATGAGATGAATGCTTTGATGCCTTTTGGTGCTAGACACTCTCCATTTTATTTTCAGAGATTTCATACTACTGCACTTATATTTTAAAGCATGTTTATATTGTCTATATTTTTCTTCTGAGTTGCTTTTTGTCATGTATCTAGAAATTGCTTATTCTGCCCTTAATTTCCCAGGTCCGGGGGACAATTGGTAATTTCATTATGGGTGTATTTTCTGTCTTTCAAGGTATGCATTTTATAACCTTCAGAAGCTATTATATTCTGTCACTGTCTTAAAACCTGGGGCATAACATGACCCCAGGAAGAGGAGCAGGGTTTGAAACGTTTTATATTTAACAATAAATCATTTGTCTTAACTAACCAGGTCTTTTAGGGCTAGTTAAGAGAGAGTTATGAATATGATATGTTTTTTCCCAATTATAATCTCTGGGAACAAATACTATCAGTCCATTTCAGGTCTAATTTTTTTCCCCCAATTTCTTCCATAGATCTGGACTTCAGTTTCCTAGAGATGAATCCATTTACACTGGTGAATGAGAAGCCATATCCATTGGATATGAGAGGGGAATTGGATGACACTGCTGCATTCAAGAACTTCAAGAAGTACGGTCCTTTAATGTAGATGCTCAGAATATTCGATGTCAAGAGATTGATCTGTGAATGCATATAACTGACGGGTTGTCCTTTATACATTCAGGTGGGGTGATCTAGATTTTCCATTGCCTTTTGGGAGAGTTCTGAGTCCTACAGAAAGCTTCATTCATTCCTTGGACGAAAAGGTATTTCCATTTTCTATCCACTTGATCATCATTATATGAGTATATGCAATCTCTCTCTTTGTAGAAGATGACCGGCAACTAGGCTTGATTTTCATATAGCTTCTTGACAAGATATGTGCTTATTTGAATGATCTTTCACAATCTCATTAACATAAAGGGCCCCTTATCTGACATTGAGGAATGCTTCTATGAGGATCTGTACTCTTATAGACAGTTATAATAGCAAGATGTGATTAATATGCATCCTGTAGACTTTTCTAGCCAGAGAAGTGAAAAGTTGAAATTGAACAGCATTTACAGATTTTATTCTTATAATTTCTTCTTATAACCACTGCGCTCCCATCTCTATGTCACATAAACCATTATATTTATATCTAGAGGAGTTATTTTCATTGAGCAATATCCATGTTTAACACAAGGTTTGCTATCTCTATGTCACATAGACCACTATATTTATCATGCTTCTTCCCCATTTGCCAACCCTAAATCTGCAGGATATTTGAGCATAAGTTCCATGTACCACCTCTGATGCAGTTGGCTAGAAAAATCTTATTTATTTATTTATTTTTTCATATTCATCAGTATATAGGACATGGCATTAGCTACAGTAAAACAGTCAGAGTTGGGAAATTTCTTAGGAACTTTTAAACATGTTATCAGAATTTAAATTATCTTCCATCATAATTCTGATTAATTTGAAACACAGTTATCCGGTTCTCCTAACATACTTTGCCCATGATGAATCTTGCCTACATGGTGGTCAAAACATGGAAGATTGTAGATGGGGGGAGGAGGGAATCCGTAGCAGTACCTTGTCTATATAAAAGTCATATTTAGCTGTTTTATAATAATCTTTTGTTTGATATAGAAATTGGAATAATATATTCCTGTTTTGTAATGCAGACAAGTGCATCCTTGAAATTTACTGTATTGAACCCAAAGGGACGCATTTGGACAATGGTAGCTGGAGGAGGTGCAAGTGTTATTTATGCTGATACTGTAAGTTGTCAAGTTTATGGACTTGTTTTAATCGAAGTCATATTTTCATCTCTGGCTGAAAACATCAACAATGAGGCACCAGACGGTGCCTGTGGAAGGTGAGCTTTTAGTTCTTATTTTGGTGTCTTGATTTGCCTTATGTTTGCTAGGTTGGAGATTTAGGCTATGCATCAGAGCTTGGCAACTATGCTGAGTATAGTGGAGCTCCAAATGAGGAGGAGGTGTTGCAGTATGCAAGAGTTGTAATTGATGTAAAGATTATAACTATTTGGTTTTCTCCTTTTTGTAACTTAAGTTTCACTACTTTGCCGTAGTTAGTTGCTTCATCAACTTGCATGTGAATATTGTGCTTTTGATTGTGTTGCAGTGTGCTACTGCAGACCCTGATGGTCGTAAGAGAGCCCTTCTAATCGGAGGTGGCATTGCAAACTTCACCGATGTTGCTGCCACTTTTAGTGGGATTATTCGAGCCCTAAAAGAGAAGGTATGTTTTAGTTATATAACTTATTTGTAACTTATTTCACTTCAAGTGGTTAGGTTGTCAACTATTAAATGATTCATGAATCCCCATTCAGGAGTCAAAGCTTAAAGGGGCGAGAATGAACATTTATGTTAGAAGAGGTGGTCCAAACTATCAGACTGGTTTGGCAAAGATGCGTGCGCTGGGAGAGGAACTGGGCGTGCCAATTCAGGTAATAACAACAATTTGTTTTGGTGAATTTTGCATTTAAATGCGCCATCAATATATTCAGCTGCTTACTGTCAGTGGGAGAAATTTGCTGACTAATATCTTCTAGTAATATCTGAATCCAAAATCAGCGTCTGCTTACTTGGTGCTTTTGATTTGTGATCAAAAGGGGCTCTTAAGTGGCGTAGATGAACTCTGAAATCTTAGTAACTAGTAGTTTTTTTTACCTCCAAGCCTTGGCATTAAAGCCTTAATGACTTTAAAGCGGAACAGGCGGGTTCTGCATTGGAATCTATGCTTATGCAAGCGTTCGTTACATAACATTGAATTAGTAGAGATTTCTCCTCCAAATGATTTCTTTTATCTATTTTGTTATAGAGGGTTGAAAACCCTTCATTCAGATATTTTGTAGTGAGAATGTGGTAATGTTGTGGTTTCAGGTGTATGGGCCAGAGGCCACAATGACCAGCATCTGCAAACAGGCTATTGATTGCATCATGTCAGCATAAAGCAGAATTCATTTCCCTCCACCATCAGCGTGTTTCAAACTTGATCCAAAATCGGCATTGGTTTAGTGAATTCGGTGTCAGGCCAGGTGGAAGAACAGGGTTGATGCAGAACTGTTATTTTATGTTTTCCGCCTCTTTGGGATTCATGTGTTATATTGGGAACATATATTGTCATCACAATTTTAGTCTTCAAAAGTAATTGTGAAAAATGTAATTTTAGTTGGTGACGAGTTTGACATTTTGTTAAATTTCATGTTGATTTTTTTCATGTTGACATACGAGGAGTCCAGATTTCATGTTTGGTGCATGTTGGTTGAAATTGAAATGTAAAAATTTATTGCCGAACCTTTTTTGAAGGACCAGAAAGTGAATAATTTGTCATGAACTCCGCGTTTTATACATGGCCTTGTAAAACGCTTAGACACTAGATAATATGTCACTCAATTATACGGGGAATTCGAACTGTTACACAGAAGACGATGGGTGAAAATAGCAGATGATAGATTAGCACCACAAAACGATCCCGTAACCTATAATTTTGTTCGTCTTTGAGACAGGCTGAAGCACACCAAGTTTTTTTTTTTTTGGGTATGTTTTTAAAAAATTCTATAGAAGGGGTCCTACATTAGCTCATTTATCACAGCCAACTGACCGTTATTATTTTTTTTTGGGACATAAACTAACCATTATTTTTTTTAAAAAAAGTCAACCAGTTGTTTAATGTTAATAAGAAGAATATTATTAAGCCCAAAGTTTCTTTGAAAATTTAACGGTTTGTTTGGTTTGGACATTTATTGTTTTCATTTTCATTGAAAACAGAAAATATATTTGAAAATGCGTTTGGTTGAGTTAATTGAAAACGTTTTCTTGAAAATATTTGTTAAAATATGCCTAAATCTGAAGACACTAAAAAGATATTTTCACTGTTTTAGGAAATGTATTTCAAGAAATGAAGACTAAAAATGAAAACATGAAATGCTTTTATAAACTAAACAGACCCTAAATCTCGGGACAGATGCCCGAAGTTTGAAAATAGAAGAGAAAAAGAATAACACAAAAAAGGACTCAATTGTAATATAACAATAGTGTGTGGGCCTTACCTTTGGGTCAGACGAGCATAATGGTAAAATACAGAGCAACATCATTCAGGCTAAACCGCTAATGTAAAAAAGGACCACCGTGTATATATATATATATTTTGGATAAAATGAAAATTATTTGTATCAAAATGACATTAAGTTAGTGTTACATAAAATTTTAGAACCTAAAGATTAACTATGTAATATCCCAAGAATTTAAATGAATATTTAAAATTTATTTGAAGTTTATTGAAAAAAAAATTTAATTACATGAAAAATGTTTTTTTGAATTACTGAAGGAAATTTGTGAAATTTTTATAAATTTTCAAGGGCTAAAGTGAAAAGAAAAGAAAATATGGAGTACTTTTGAGAAATGACCTAGTAGGAATCCGAAAAAAAGAATAGAGCTTATGGGAATGAATTATGAGTCCGGTACCAAAAGGATGATGGATTCGAGATTAAAGTGGAGTTTGAGACTTTGAGAAGGACTAAAGTGAAATAAGAAAATTTGTGGGGCACTTAGGATTTAGAAACATCCGAGATGAGATTTTATAAATTTACTTTTACTAGTCTTGACTGAGGGTCAACTAGAGAGCAAGTGATAATTTTACCCCGGACAAGTATATACGTGGCCTCACCTATTTTTTCTCATTTTCTCCTTTCTTCTCTCTCTCTTCACCTTCTCTCCTCTCTTTCTCTCTTTCTTCTCTCTACCTTCTCTCTCTACACTTCAACTCCACAACCGGACTTTGGAGAGTAGATCTCGGGCTATGGTGCGAGCCTGTAGAAGCCAAGCAACGTAGGGAAAGCAAGGAATCGATGTAGAAATTTCTATTTTTCAAGTTTTTCCCTATTTTCTAGTTTTAAGGAAGTTTGGGGTAAAAATTGAGATTCCGGCTTCGTTTCTCAATTAAAATTGGTACTTTTGGTGTCTAAATGCTCCTTAGACATTAAGGGTGAGATCCCATGGAAGAAATCATGAAAAACGGTGGAGAGTTGGCCAAATCCGAGAGGAATCGCGAAAGGTCACGATCGTGGCGCCTAGGCGCCAAGGTTCAGAAGGTTTTGGGGAGGAAGAAGGGCTTGGCGCCCAGGCGCCAGGTGTGGCGCCTAGGCGCTAGGTTTGTGTTGGCACCCATACGCCATGTGTGGCACCCAGGCGCCAGATGTACCAGAAAACCTTATCTTATTTTCAATCGGCCATAACTTCTTCATCTGAACTCAATTTTGAGCAAACTTTATATCGTTGGAAAGATTTTTGAGTCTAGTTTTCAATGGTATAAGTTTCATTTAGATATTCATTACCGGTTAGGAGTTATAACTTGAGATGTGAATAAAGGTCGAGAGTAGTGATAGAAAATTTCTCTATTTTGTAATCCTAATGGTTTTTACCTGGTTACAATAGGGATGGTTAAGGCGCAAGGTGGGAGCGTCGAGAACATGGAATCCAGGTGAGTAGGCAACCTTACAAAATTAATTTACTAAATTAGTCAAAGCACAATATAAATCCCATTTGCATTATTTGTGAAATTGAGAAGATTACCAGTGTATGTTCAAGTTAAGAAAAATTACAATATCATTGGTAATTATTTTATTATCTTTGTGAATTGATTTCTCTAGTTGACTAAATAACTAGATGTGGTAGTTCCTTGAATAAACTGGAACACTTTGTAAGTGAATGACCTTACTAGACTAATTTGATATTATTAGACAAAGTACAACATAAGTCTCATTTATAATATTATTGAAATGTTAAACAATCAATCTTTCAATTGACAATATATGATGATTGCTATGATTGATGATAGAAATTCAAAGGAATAAAAGTATGTGTAAATTAATTTATTTCATAGTAATTGTATTGTGATAAATTCTCACTATTTTATTGATGAGTAAAAGATCTACGGGATCTAATACACGAGTTTAAAAGGGTTAGAGTCCCATACTACTAGGTGTATAACTATGAAAATCTATGCACGAGTTTGAAAGGGTTAGAGTCCCATACTACTCGGTGTATAACTGTAAAAATCTATGCACGAGTTTGAAAGGATTAGAGTCTCATACTACTCAGTGTATAACTGTGAAGACCTATGCACAAATAGTTTGAGGGTTAAATTCCCAAGTCACTAGGTGCAAGTATTTATGGCACATAATGCAAAGTGATTGAGGGATTGACCACCCAAGAAATCATACGCAAATTCAGACAAATGTAATACTATAATTATTTAAAATAAATGATAGATTGATTGTATTAGTAAATGTGGTATTTGTGCTTGTGATATTTTCATGTATAGTTGTTTACTCACTGAGTTTTGATTAACTCACACTTTCTATAATTATCTTTTCAGATACAGTGGTTGAGGAGGAGAATTTATAGCCTTTAAGGATATACTCCACTTTTGTCTGGTAAACAAATAAATATAAATTTGGTAAGGATTAGGAAATGCTCTGTAATCTAGTAGGTCACCTAGGCTTGGGAGGTTGTATAGTACTGTATAGTGTATGAATGTTGAACATTTTCTGAATATGTATACAAAATATTTTTTCTTGAAACATTTATGATTTACATAATTATGGATATTAAGAATATTCATATAGATTAAGGGGTACTACGGAGGTACACCTTAGGTATTTTATGTTTATCTCACATGTACATTTTGGGATGTGACAAACTATATGAACTTATGGGAAAAAATACATGATTTAAGACAATAAACTCTAAAAGCAGTATCAAAATCTACTCAATAACATTGGAAGACTATACAGAATCAATACACTCTTAAACTCTAAATTAAAATTGATCTAAATAAAGGCAATACACCCCTAAACCTTAGATCAGAACTGAATTTCTAGTGAGCCATGACGATTTGCCATTCCCTTTGCTTCTTCAAAGGGTCTCGCCCCAAAGGCATCAACAAGTCGACATAAAGAGTGGCATCGGAGTAGATCTAGAAACTTCTCCAGCGGCCACCACTTACGGCAATGGTGAATCAGAGACTCAGTTTGCCAGTAGGTCGTGTGGCACCAGCGACGGGTTGTAGAGAGCAGTGGTGGAGCCACATACAACTCAGATGGTGCAGCTGTATCCCTTAAAATTTAGAAATTTTCATGTAATAGAAATATATTTTAAGATAAAATTACCATTAAATGAGTAACAAATTGAAATTAATTTATAAGAATTGCTATCAGATCTAGAAAAATAACAACAACAAAGCCTTATCCCACTAGGTGGGGCCGGCTACATGGATCGCACGACGCCATTGAGCTCTATAAAAGACCAACTCTTCAGGTATCTCATTTACCAGAAGATCACATTCAATAACTTCTCTAAGTGTCTTTCTTGGTCTTTCTCGACCTTTTTTCACAGGGCTCCAAACTATCTGCTCAAGTCTCCTTACTGGCACTTTCAATGGTCTTCTTTGAACATTCCCAAACCACTTTAAACGATTTTCAGTTATTTTTTTCTCAATAGGTGCCACTCCAACTCTCCCTCGTATACGATAATTACGGATCATATCTCTTCTTGTATGACTACAAATCCAACGCAACATCCTCATCTTCGCTACTCCAATTTTGTGCTCTTGTTTTCCTTTCATCGCCAAACATTCACTCCCATATAAAATCGCTGGTCTTATAGCGGTACGATAAAACTTTTCTTTGAGCTTATCAGGTATTTTTTGATTACAAACAACTCCTGATGCCATTCTCCACTTTAACCACCCAGCTTGTATCCTATGTGTCACATCTCCAATAATTTCGTCGTCATCTTATATAACAGATCCTAGATACCTAAACTTTGACACTTGTGATACAACATTATCTCCAATTTTAATCTCCAACTCGTTTCTAGCTTGTCGCTTGTTAAATTTACAATGTATATACTCTATCTTACTCCTGCTCAGACAAAAACCCTTCGATTCCAAAGTAGCTCTCCATAACTCAAGTTTAAAATTAATCTCTTTCCTTGACTCTGCTATGAGAACAACATCATCAGCAAAAAGCATGCATTTAGGGATTTTTTTTTGGATATGTTTCGTCAAAACATTTAAAACCAAGTCAAACAAATAAGGGCTCAGCTATGATTCCTGATGTAGGCCAATTTTAATAGTAAAGTCTCTAGTCTCCCCTCCAGACGTTCTCACACTAGTTGTATCCCCCTCATACATATCTTTTATAGTTCTAATATACGCAACCTATATACCTTTCTGTTCTAAGACTTTTCAGAGTACCTCTCTTGGTACTCGATCATAAGCTTTTTCTAAATCAATAAACACTATATGCAGGTCTTTTTGTTTGCTCCGATACCTTTCCATCAACCCTCTTAGAAGATAAATAGCTTCCATAGTAGATCGCCCTTGCATGAATCCAAATTGATTTTTCAAATGAAAATTTTATTCCCTCGACCGAGGAAACCTGAATACACCACTGGTAGAGAGGAAAGATCCAAAAATACAAAAAACTCTTTCAAAGAAGAGAAAAAAATCTAACGAGGAAAAAAAGAAGGTAGGAGAGAGGGCGGGTGAGGGTAGCCCTCAACAGCTGTGGAGCTTAAAGAAGACCCTCACTAGCCGTGGAAGACGAAAAAAAACCCTAGCAGAGACTCTTGCGACAGAAAGCGTGTGCTAGTGGACCACCATATGATATGCGGTCCTTTTGGACAAATGATGCTTCAAAACTTAAAAAAATTGGTCTGGCAGGGCTCAAACCCACAACTTTCGGCTCATAAGACCAACGCTCTAACCAACTGAAATACGTGACCACATTACTTTAAATGTTGTAGTCAGTGGCGTATCCAGTACCCCTTGGTCATGGGGGCAAAATTTTCATTTGCTTTTCTGAATCTGATAGTAACTATTTTAAATTAATTTTAATTTATTATTTATTTGATGGTAATTTCCTCTTAAAAAATATTTCTATTACAAAAAAATTGTTTTTCTTCTAAATCCTAATTGCATAATCAATCAACTAATTTGATTGAATTAGACCTATATACAAAAACCACAAATTTCAAACTTTTACAAAGAGGTTCCTAATACTGTAATGATAAATTCACCATCGTCAAAAAAAATTTCATGAAATTGACTTTACAAATATATTACTCATGATCATAATTGTATAATCAATCAACTAATTTGATAGAATTAGACCTATGTACAAAAATCATAAATTTCAAGCTTTTACAAAGAGGTCCCTAATAATGGAATGATAAATTAACTATTATCAAGAAAAAATTTCATGAAATTGACTGTACAAATATATTACTCATGATACTAATTATACAATCAATCAATCAGTTTGATAGAATTAGACATATATACAAAAATCTCAAATTTCAAGTTTTTACAAAGAGGTCCCTAACAATGGAATGATAAATTAACCATTATCAAGAAAAAATTTCATAAAATTGACTTTACAAATATGTTACTCATAACCCTAATTACATAATCAATTAACCAATTTAATAGAATTAGACCTATGTACAAAAAATATAAATTTCAAACTTTTACAAAGAGGTCCCTAACAATGGAATGAGAAATTAACCATTATCAAGAAAAAATTTTGTGACTCTGAGAAGTAAGAGTTTTGTGACTGTGAACAGCAGAGAGGGACTGAGTCACTGAATGGGTTCAAAAAAATATTAAGGGGTTCAAAAGAAAACAAAGAGGGGGGGGGGGGGAATTGATAAAAAACAATTTTTACATGAACTTTTCTAAATTTCTGTACCCCTGAATTATGCGCCACTGGTTGTAGTACCACTTATTTCAATGCCATTAGCTTTGTTAGAGAATCACCACACGCCAGCTGCCCAGAATATTTGAGTCATATCTGATACATGGAAGATCGCGTAATCAAACAGTCTTTGGTGCCTGTGGCAGAAACAAATTAAGCATAGTCCCACAAGGGTTTGTATTTTGTATATGTAACTTGAACTGAGTTTTAAGTAATTTAGATTTTTTTACAGTTGTACAACTCCCATATATAGGCTGCCACAAAGCTAGCTAGTCATTCATTACTGCATGTCTGCTTTCCCAGTGCTTGTTATAGAAACATAACAGTGGGGTAGATGAAGTGTAGTTAGTAACATCTGAACCTGAACTTGAAAATGCAATTTAATTCCCATGTCAGCGTTGAAAGGTTTCAAGGGTCCCGTGTATCTTCCCCTTGGGTTAGTTGGAGCAGTCTTAAATTCCCTACCAGTATAACTAAATATCCCTTAATTTGACTGAGAGTGTTTCTAAGGGTAAAAGTTACTATAAATTGGGAGGGAGTGACCTTCCCATATCCTCTCCACATATCAGTTAAAAAACAGAACACTGAGCCTGAGAACATGGAGAGAGTGACTAAGGTGCTGGTGGTCTTAGCCATGGTGGCAGTGGTGCTTGTTTCAGAGGTTGAAGGAGGAAGGAAGCTGAAGAGCAAGGAGGAGAAGGTTGATCACCCCCAGAGCTTCCTGGGAGGAGGAGGTCCAGGAGGAGGCTTGGGTGGAATCTTTCCAAGCCCGGGCTTCACGGGCTTTGGGTTTGGGCCGTCGGGCTTTTGCACCTTCCCGGGTGGGTGTACTCCACCGCTCCAAACTAACCCGGGTGTGGGGACACCACCGCATGCATAGGCTAGCCTGCCCACCATGAACAAGACTAGACAATCCTCTGCCTGGCTTTTATAGTCTTTAGCTACTGGTTCTGATGTTTAACTAGGTCGTTTTCATGTGACTGTGACAGTGTGTGTGTGTTTGTGGTTGTGTTTGTGTGCGTTTTTGGGTTGACCCATATAGTTTGTGAGATTATGAGTGGTTAATATAGTTAGTGTTGGAGTCAGCTTTTGTATGCCGCAGACTAGCTTTTCTTGAGTTGATAGTGGATACTATATAATATAATATCGATCCGTATTAGTGCCATGAAAATTTACGTGTAGTCATTATGTCTTCACTTGGCCTAACAGAAATGTATTTGTTGTCTTCATCATCTATTCTGTCGCTCCTTTAATTTTCGCGTTGGGTTATAGCAGAGTATGTATCGTTTAAGTGCATGTGCTATTTAATTGAGTTCCTGATTATGTCATGACATGCCATCTTATTGATCTTTAAGCTAGCTATGTTAGTTAATGATGTCCTCACCAGTTGGAGGAAAAACTGGCTAGAGGAGACAACAGCTTCTGGAGGGTAATTTTATAGAAATCCCTACATTGTTATAAATCATAATTAGATTTATAAACAAGCCAAAGAATTTCATTCTTGTTGAACTTTTATTAGAATAAAATTGTAGTGGAAGCAAATGAAAATAATTGAGAATGGCGAGACATTGAAGTCTAAAAACTTTTTTTTCTTTATTTTTTTATTACAGTATTAAATTGTGAGTAATCTAATTTATAATGAGACGAATTATAAAAGTATAAAATTTTTTTTTAACATTTTTTTTTTCATTCATGAGGTTTGGATTCAAAATTTTACTCTAAAAAAAAATTAAATAACAACCACTTGAATAAGTACAAACAATTTCAGCCATATATATATATATATATATGAGTTTTGCTATAGTAAGATCGATTTCTTCTATCACTAACAAACATTATTTTACGTATTAGTCAATTTTTTAAAATAATATTTCTAAAAAAATAAGAAAAATAAAAGTTGACCGTTGAAAAATTCGACCCCCCCATAAAATTTCTCTATATATATTCCCAAGAGCCAAAGAAAAAAGTCATTTATAATATTTTAATTAATGGATATTTTGCTACCGACATATCCTTGTCTTTTTGTTGCTCATGTTTTCCCCAGACAATTAGCATCAAAACCCAATCAAGAATCGTGTGTTTGCAGTTGCACTATCGTGGCATTTGTCCAGAAGACTATACATAAACGGTGCATTATCACTGGTGACTGCGTGTGACCATTCTCTCTTTCTGGCTTTACTTTCTGATGGACCCCATGGCAGACAGTAGCGACTAGTGATTCTGATTGAGTTGAAATAAGAGAGGCGCAATAGATTAATCCACATGCCTTGTCCCCACCCATTTAGATTTTCTACCCTAACTCCTCGGAATAATGAAAAAGAAAATACGTCAAAAGTTGATCCCACTCACTCACTCTGTCACTCACTCACATTCACTCACATATCCGTTGTTACACAGTCACATGTGACGCTTACACAGCACTAACTAATAGTCGAGGTACCTAATGCCCTAAACATAACATGGGAGAGTGCGCTTTAAAATATAAAGAAGCAAAAAAGAAAAGAAAAAAAGCATCGTATGAGACGACAACATTTCCAACCCCATCATCCTTAGTGTCAAAGTAACATGTTTTCTTTGCCGTTGGCCCTCTTTTCATACGATACTGCTTCCCTTTTTCACTTCTCACCTTTATCTTCAACACCCCCCGGCCTTCTGGGCTTTTTATGTGTGTTCTCAGTCCTCAATGCCTAAAACTCCATAGCAGTCTCTCTTCACTGCTCAAACACTCCCACAATGGCCAAGGCAGCTTCATTGTGCCCCTTCTTGCTCTCTCTCCTCATTATCTGCTGCTCTGGTGAGTAATTGTAGTAATCATTTCTGTTAATAGTGTATTACATTACATCTCAATTCAGTAGAGGCAGCTCAGATTCAAGTGAAACGTAAACTGGAATTTGGAGGATTTTGATTTTGATTTTGATTCTGATTCTGATGCTGATGCTGTTTCTTTGTCCTTGTACAGGATTTCTGCTGAGCTATTCCTACTATATATATGCACTATCAACACCTGGCGAAGCGATATCATTACTAAAGCAATACAAGATCTCTCTCAAAATCCACAAGAGAAGAACTTTAGGTGATACAACCATCGTCACAGTTCCTTCCACCAAACCTGTGAGTGTATATCCCACCAATCCAGCTGCAACACCCATAACAGTACCTCCCACCACCACAGCCCCACCATATTCCCCTGCACCAGCTGTAGCTTATCCACCCCCATCATCATTTGCTTATCCACCCCCTTCTTCATCATTATCATCACCACCAAGTGTTCCCATCACAAACCCTCCAGCTCAACCACCTCCTTCAAACGCAAATAATGGTGCTCCTTCCGGTGCAGGGCAAAGGTGGTGTGTGGCTAAATCTGGAGTTTCACAAACTGCTCTGCAATCAGCACTTGACTATGCTTGTGGGCAAGGGGGTGCAGATTGCTCCCAGATTCAGCAGAGTGGGCGTTGTTACAATCCCAATTCTCTGCAAAACCATGCCTCTTATGCCTTCAACAGTTACTACCAGAAGAATCCCGTTCCTACTAGCTGTGACTTTGGAGGCACTGCCACCTTAGTTAACACCAACCCAAGTAATCAGATCTCTCATTTCCTTACTTTGTCTTATGCTTTTCAAACTTAACATCACTTCTAAGAGAGCCTCTATTCCTTTTTTTTGAATGTTGAATAGGCTCCGGTTCTTGCATTTACTCATCATCAGCAGCAGCTTCATCAACTCCGACGCCGTCGTCCCCAACAACAACACCAACATCAACACCACCATCAACATCTACATCTCCGACACCATCATCGTCTACATCATCAACACCAACACCATCATCGTCTACATCACCGACATCATCAACGTCTACATCATCGACACCAACATCATCTCCAACACCCAAGTCATCAGGAGCAGGCATTTTCGGGTTAGTTATACCTGGCTTCAACAGTGAATCTTGAATAACATTAAGCCTTCAAGATGTTAATGCTGCTTCTGGGTATTACCATTTTTTGCAGGTTTGGGAGCCCACCTTCAGTGTTGAATTCGAGCAGCCCAGCGTCGACTAATACGCCAGTTTTTGGGTCGCCAATCCCACCTACTGGAAGTACCACTTCCTGGTCTCGTTCAGCTGTTCTTAGACCTTATGTTGGCTCCACGCTTCTGCTGATGTCACTGGTCACTGCAAAACACTGCGTTGGTTTCTAAAATGAGTTGCTCAATTATGGCTGAGATTAGTAGAATTGAGGTTAGTCCGGATTCTCTGCTTTTTTCTTGTACCAACTGTGAAGTCCTTTTGTGCAATTGTTGTTGTTTGTTTTGAATTGAACGATTATAATTAAAAGAAAGTGTAATAATCAAATAGCACATGATTATTACCTTTATTTAATTGTGATTAGTCGATCCAAAATAAACAATCACAATCATATAATGAGACTTTGTAGATTTGGCACTAAATGCAGAGAATTCGAATTCAATTGAGCTGAAGTTAACTATGATTTCTAGCTTCTAAGCTGTAGTACAGCAGGTTATGGTAATGTACATATATTGTGAGAGCTAAAGTTTAGGAGTGCAGTAGTACTGATCATATAACTGCTTTCGAAATTGATTTCCATAAATGGGGTAATTAGTATTTACATTCTTTACATATTAAGAGTTGATATTTTGAATGGGTAAAGCGGGTTAGTCATCTGGTAGCAGGATAAATAATGCTTTAAGAAAATGCGCATTATTCTGTCGGTGATATTTCGTAAGTTTTTATAGAAATAACACAACTTGGTCAACAGGAGATGCTGGAAGCATCAAATACTGTTGGGCCACAAGCAGAGCAATTAAGTTGTAGTTATTACTTTTACAGTACACAGCAACAATTGGTTGTGATCCTGATGCTGCATAAGCTAAAGCTAAATGATAATCTCTAAAGCTGCATTTCTATTAACAGAATGGATTCTGCAACTTTTTCAAAATGGTATCAAAGTATATCTATATACAACAATCGTCGTATAACGGAATGGCTTCACCGCTTTGAGAATACCAGCGAGATGAACATGGACATACAAGCCACTATTTTGAATCCAGAGCTTTCCCATAAATTTTGGCTTTGCTTTTCTGCACCCACAACTCCACTTTGTTGTTTTGCTGCTAATTGATCTTTAAGATCATCTATTGCTTTGTCCCGTCTCTCTTCCATCTGTCCATAATCCCATACGAACATATGTCATATGACTAGCATCTATCACCTCGCATTATAGAAAGAGCCAACTGAACCAACTCTAATAATTCAATGCATATTCTGACCCAAACAACCAACTTAAAGCAACTCATGCTAATTTCAAAGGAAAAGTCCGTGGAGACCTCGACTTTTATTATTTGATTATTTTGAGACTTTTATATATAATAATAAAAAATATTTTACAAAAATCTTAAGATGATTTAACGATAAAAAAATTAGATATTTTGAAAGTTAAATACTCCGTAAACTTATTGAAATTTAAAAGCAGCACGGAAGAATCTAAATAGCCGCAAACAAGAACCCTTCGTGACTCTTAATTGACAAAACATCATGAATATTATAAATAGCAAAATTTTTACCCTTTGGAGCTTTCTTATTTGAGACCGAGATTCCTGCAGGCAAAATTCCAATTTCAAAACCCTCTTCTTCAGTTCTTGATTAACACGCCGCCGTTTTTCTAACTGTGTTAAAAAAGAAAAATTGAATGTTCATAACACACGAGCCATGGACCTCAAACAAGAAAAGAAATCACAAAATTAATGAATAAATTACAAAGTAAAAAATGGCTTTACCAGTGATTCTAATTCTTTAGTCTTGAACTTCCAATGAGCAGACATAATCTTAATTTCATCCTTGAGTTTTGATATTTGTTCATCCTTAACAACCAGAAGCTTATTTATTTTCTCGAAGTTCTTAGGGGAAACCTCATATAATATTTTCCTTAGTTTACAATCCTTGTTAACTTCTGATTTCGCAAGAGCTTCCCTAATATCATACTCAATTCTCAGAACTTCATCTTTCAGTTGCTTTTGACAAGATTCCCTTGCTTGGAAATCCTTTTGTAGATTATCTAGTTGCTCTCCCAGCCTAATAACTCGATTCTCATGCTCTCTCAGTGAATTAGTTTTCTCATGTAATTCTTTAACAAGTTCTACATAGTGAAGCTGCGCAGATTGAGCTGATGCAACACTTGCCTCTGCAGTTGCTCTAGTTGCTGCAATCTGTGTTCTAAGATCACCTAAGTCATTTAGACACTGCATCAAAATTACAGATCAGTTAATCGGTAAATGACACTCATATGAGCTGTAAACCAACAATCAGTTAACTCCTGATTTTATATGGTTAAGATTGACTGGTTGAAGATGAAAGCCATAAATAAAATCAAGGAAAATGTGTGTATCAGCAAACAGCACTTGCCAATTTAGAAAAGCAATGATGGACTGTTCCCTGAATTGAAAATAATTTACTAACGGTGTTGCTTGTACTGTTTATAATATTTAGTCCATAAATAGATATCACAGACAACAAATAATCTAGGCTAAAGACGAACTACACAATATATCAGAGAACTTGGTCACCCTTCTCTCCCATGGGTGCCGCCAAAAAAACAAAAAGGAAAAGTCAACAATATTGTAACAGATGAACATAGTATATGTAGTATTAATTTAGAGCATCTACAGTGGCGAATCTCATTTGAATTCTTATTGTAAATCTCACAGCATCATATCAACTTAAATAACTACTCACCACTTTAATCAACTCTTCACTACAGTGGTGAACCTCTTAAAAACCCACAACTGGGTCTCACAAACAGCTCTCCACTATTTTAAAATTTATTACTCTCCACTAACGTTTATCATGATTTGATTATTTGATTATTACTTTTTGTATAAGAACCAGTTCTTATATAATAATCACTCTTACGTGTGGCAGTCAATGTGACGAACTATAGTTGCGAACCGAAATAAGAACTGATTTTTAAATTTAAGAACCCGTTAAGAATCAACACTGTAGATGCTCTTACAGTATTAAAAAGAAAAATTAGGCTAATGCAAAATGTATAGATACAGAATCATATAGAGATTTCAAAAGTGCAAATTAAAATTAACAACACCCCTAATAAGGATAAAAGATTAAGATGAGGAAGAAATGTTCCAAGAATATTGAAACATGATTAAAACCTTATCAGCAGTCGAGGCTGAAGCCTGAATCTGCTCGTTTCTCTCTTCCAATCTCGTCTGCAATCTACCAATTTCCTCTTCCAGGTTTTTGGCTTTCATCTCTGCTTCCGGTGAGAAAAAATTAACAAAGTATTACTCAACTAAAATTAATGTCCCCACTAACGGAAAAACACAAAAGAGAAATTATTGGATTCAAGGTTGTAATAATAATATGGCCAAAAGGGAATTCGAAACCAAAAAAAGGTTGTAGCGGGAGAAAATACAAATTGACACAGGAGCAACCAAAAAGCACAGGAAACAGGAAATTTTGTACCTGTCTTGTTTGGGTTTCTTTGACATATGATTGCTCTTGTGATATAAGGCGGCTTCGTGCCTCCTTCAACTCTACATGTAATGTTGCGTTTAAAGGACTGTTTGGTTTAACAGAAGGAAAGAATTTTAATGAAGAGGAAGAGAATAGAAGAGAGGGGAGGGGAAATAAATTTTTTTATTTAGTTTAATTTGATAGAAGGGGAGGGAAGGGAAGGGGAGGGGAGGAAAAATAAATCTTTTTTTGTTTGGTTTGCAAGGCGAGGGGAGGAAAAATAAAATAAAATGATTATAATAACCTTTGATTATATGACTAATAAAACATGATAAATTTGTTATCACTTATATTCAAATAAGTTAGCTCATTTATTATGGTGAAATAATATAATATTTTAGTAGTTTCAATTTAATTCATCTAAAAAACATGTCAAATATATAATGTGTTTTAAAAATCATATAAAATTTTAATTTTATTCTTACCGTAATAAGAAAAGAAACTAAATAATTTTATTGTTAGAAGAAATAAAAAAATAATTAAGTAAAATTTAACTAACTAATTAAAATCTTATTTTGGTCCCTCATGTATGTCTTTTTTTTTTAATTTGGTCCTTCATAGATTTTTATTTTCAATTTGGTCCCTTACAGATTGATATGTTATCAATTCAGTCTCTCTAAAAAATTATATTCTTAATTTGGTCCCTCATAGATTAATATGTTATCAATTTAGTCCCTCACTTATTTTTATTCTCAATTTTATCCCTTACAAATTTATATATTGTCAAGTTAGTTCTTTTTTTGCTGGCCATAACTTTTGATGGTAATAACTTTTGATGAAGGGACTAGATTGATAATATATAAATTTATGAGGGACCAAATTAAAAATAAAATATGTGAGGGACTAAATTAATAACATATCAACATATTGAGAATGAAAATCTACAAAGGACTAAGTTAATAATATATCAATCTATAAGGGACCAAATTGATAATAAAAATTTATAAGTGACTAACTTGAGAAAAAAAATATTTGTGAGGGACCAAAATGATATTTTAGTCTTTATTAATTTACTTAGTTTATTATTATTATAATTATTTTTTTGTTTATTTTTTATTATTTAGTTATACATATAATATATTATTTATGTATAATAATAATAATAATAATAATAATAATAATAATAATAATAAAACTTTTATATTGACAAAATATGTTTAGATATATATTATTTAAGAAGTAAAATAAAATAAGTTAAATGACAATTTTAATATTAAGAAAAATTATTGAGGGTATTTTTGTCCTTTATATTATTACAAATTTCTTTTCCTCAAAATTCTCTCACTTTTGGAGAGAAAGAAAACAAGAAAGGGGGAGGAATTTTTCACCTACATTTTTCCTCCCCTCCCCTCCAACTAATTAAAATAAACAAAGTCAAATTAAAAAAATTTTTCCCTTCTCTATTTCCCTCCAACCAAACAATAGGTAAATGTTTGCTTCTTTCTTTTAAATCCTTTAACAATGGATCAATATCTCGAGTTGCCACAAATAACAACGGCGAAGACGGGGATGAGGATGGTTTCTCCGATATTGACATGGAATTAAGAAAATTTTACTCCAAGGTACATAGACCAAATCAACTCCTATGCATCAGCAGTTTACGGTCTTTGAAGTGGAAGTCATTACCCTCCATTCCTGCATGTCAATACGATAGTTGGGCAATTAACTTCCCATGGTCCCCAAGAATATATATATATATATATATATATGTATATATATATATATATTATGTTGTTGTAGTACAACATAGGACAGGTCACTTGTAGACTCATGGTTTCAAAAATGAAAGCAATTCGAAGTAATCTTCTTACTAGATATTAGTTTGTTTTAGAAAATTTTAGTCCAATAAAAATTTGCTAATTTTTCAGGCGTACAGCACGCCAGATATCCACCGCCAAATCCAATATTATTGAAAGGGAGAAAGAAAGACAGAAAATCAGTGTCCCGCCATGGGCCTATCTGTCAACCTCGAATATAAATAACAAAGAAAAGTCAACAGAGAGACGTGATCGAAATTAAGGGTCGCGGTTTGCAAAGAAGCTTTTGAAAAAGAAATAAAATCGAACGCAAAAGTTCAACTACAAGCAGATTTGGAGACACCCATCTAGTCAGCTAACTTAGTTCGACAAGATTCGAGCAGTTTAAACAGCGACTCTCAACATCAACAAAAAGGAAGAAAGAGATTTCAAGTGCTGATTCAACGACGCGCGAAGCATGGTTCGCAAAGAATCTAAATCAATAACCCAAACATCTGATAATAGATGGTCGAAAGGAGCAATAGCATATTCAGTGAAAAACGCATTTACTGTAACAGTCTGTGTCTTTGGTCTTCACCGGCCTTCAGCACGAGCCCTCCGCTTTGCATGTGTCTGCTATGAGCCTATGACGAAGGAAGAGTAACGCAGCCTAGAAGAGTGGCTTCAGATGACGCTAATACAGCAGCAAATGCGATCAGAACGAAGAAAATGAGAATCAAAGTACCAGATCGGGAATTTAGGAATTTTCTTTTTTTTTTTTTGAAAATAGAGTAAGTGGTAATTGCATCTCTAATGTTTTTTTTTAAGGGTTCTTATTTTTTAAAAATAATTAAATAGTTATTATTGAGTTTTATTATTAAAATTTCTTAACGTTACATATAAGCAGTGTCTTTATATAATAATAAATTTTTAATAAAAAAATAATAAAGTATTAAAAAAATTAAAAAATTAAATAAATCATATTAAATGTTTGTAGAATTTATTTGTAAAATTCTTAAAAATTTTTACTGATAAATTAAAAAATTATTTAAAATAAGAGAGAATTACTTAAAATAAAAAATAATAATGTAATATTATAAAATTCACAATAAAAATCTTATTAGTAGCACAAGTTTGACACCAATTGAGCATGGATAGAGGTTAGGAAGAGATTCGGTTCGGGTTGGATGCTATTCTCGAATAAGTACGTTCGGAGTTTCCTTTGTGAAAAAATCCGAAGCTACAACTAGGCTACCATGGTTCTGAGCCTAAGACGCTTTAAGCGCGCCAAATCAAAATTTTAATGTAAACCGATCAGTATGGAAACGTGGATATTGGGACCCTTTTGAAAGATATGCGTAAGAAAAATAAAAAGAAAAATAAATCGTTTACATATTGATTCAAATTTCGATTTTGTTCAATTTTTTTTAACTAATTTCATGATACATATTTTTAATTAGTGGAAAATTCATTTCTACCACTAATTTCATCCAAATTATTGGAGAAAAAAATATTGATATTAACTCCTACATAAAATTTGTTAACAACAACGTGTCCTACTAATTACACTCACATTAATTGCATTGAGTAGATTACTATTTTATGTTGCTATAAAGTCTTCCATTGAACACACCAAGTTGTTCCACTAATTACATATATGTTAATTACACTAAATGTGTTGAGAAAATTATTATTTTAATAGTAAGTATGAAATTTGTACAAATTAAAAATATGTGAGACGGAATTGATATTAAAAATCTTTTATGACAAAATTGAAACTTAAGTTATATTTTTGAAATGAAATGATATTTTTTTCAAAATAAAATAAAGATTCACACTTCACATAATAACTCGAGTCGGTACGGGCTCGTGTGAAGGGTTCTCATTGGGTAAGCCTGAAAATTTCGATGGTACGAACAAGTAAATGGACTCAAAAGGTCGTCTAAAGGTGGAGTGTGCACTTTTAACATTCATGGGAGCTAATTAATTTAAGGAGGAAAATATATTATTTATTATGTGCGTAATTGTGTTATGGAGTTTGATTGGATATTTATGCTAAACACTGAGTGGGAAGGAAAAATAATTAGAACTTTATAGGGACAAAAATGAAAGAAATGTGATTTTTAGGAGTTTCATAAATATTGGTGGGGTGACATCCAAATGTGTGCAAGTGAGAAGCTTGAAAACTTTGTAATGTGTAAAATTGCCTTAGTGTGGGAAAGAGGGTATGAGACGTGTGTGTGGCATATTGCAATAAGTTTTGGAAGGTGGGGACATTGTGGTCTATTTGGGCACTTTTTTATTTTAAAATTCAGACCTTGCCCTCATTCTCTCCCCCCAGACGATGCACACACACATTTGGCTCAAATGGCTCTCTCCCCCTCACTCACGGTGCACACACATATTCTTCCATCTTCACTTCCAATTCTCTCTCTCGGCTAGCACCACATTTAGAGGACCAAGAATTATTGCTCTTGCTTGAGGAAAGAAGAATGTAAGTGGATCATCCTTCTTCTTCCTTGGTTTCTTCCTTCATAAACCCTAGAAATATTATGTTGGCTTGGTGGCTATTTTGTTAGGTTGAGAAGTGATTTTCTAAAGTCATATTGTAATTCTATTTTGGTTCTTAGTTTTCAAAGCTTGGGAGAAAGGTGATTGGAGGTGGAGATTTTAGAAACCATAACTTTCTTGAAGATAACTGCCCTCCATAAACTATCAAAGAGTTTGGTTCCATTGGCTTTGGGGCATGGGTTTTCAGAGATTAAAACACCTAAAGAGCCTTGAAATTAAACCCTTGTTAAAACTAAGCAAGGGGAGTACAAAGGGATAGAAAAACCTTGGATTTGCAGAGTTTGGAGATCTTTTTGTCAAAATATGTTGGCGACCAATCAACCGTCATGGAGAGGCCAATTGATTGGCTATCTATAGTGCTCTTTGTCTAGACCTGATCGAGACTCATCATTTGACTTGTAGGGTAACATTGGTCGACTGGTAGCTTCTAGGCTGGAATGGCATATCTAACAGTGACGAAATGGTTGATTGGCAAAATAACACCAGTCGATCGATTTCTCTCGGGTTGGAGCTAGATAAGCTGAACCATTCGACCTCCAGTAGAGAGGGCAGTCTACCGGTTGCTATTAAGCAGCTTTTGGTATTTTATTTACTTTCTTTTTGTTATGCCTCAAAAAATAGATATGTGAATATATATAAACTCTAGGGTGTATCTCAGTAGTAGTTTATAAATTTTCTAAACAGTCCTAATATCCACAACTATGCAAAACATAAATTTTCAAAGAAAATTTAAATTACATAGTTTGCAAAGCAAATTACAGCTAATATACAATAAACTACCTAACTATAGCAGGACCTAGGTGGCCTATAGAATTATAGAGCCTTTTTTTTTTCTAGGCATCCAAAAATTGGTTTTATGAACCATCTAAATAAAAATGGAGCATGTCTCTAAAGCTGCTAAATTTCCAGTGGTTTCCCTTCCTCCTCATTTGTTATATCTGAAAAAGATAATCACAGAGGGTGTGAGTTCATCCAAACTTAGTGAGTAAATGACTGTGCAAATAAAATAAGGTACAAGTACAAATACTAAAATCACAACCATAATTTAATAGATACCTTTAACACGCACGGGCACAATTGAATATAAACACAAGCGTACCTCTTTGTGCAATCATGACGCGCTATTTCCAGGCAAGTCTACACTTTCGCAATTCCTTATTAAATCATATCAAATACTTTAAAGCATGTACAAGCACAAGTGTTTCACACTCACATAGTATGATTATGCAACAAAGACATGCCTTCCTACTCGTGAGTCTATGTCCTCACATATATCTCATCGAGTTATCACCAAATGGAAATGAGCTAAGGGTTTACATTCCCTTAGACTGTAAGTTCTCGAGGTTCATCACAATGAACTTGGCCAAATTTAGGACTACTACTCGGCTTAAACTTATGGGTCTACATTCTCACAATCAATTCTCGATATTTATCACAAGGAACTCGGCTAAATTTAGGACTACTACTCAACTTAAACTTATGGGTCTACGTTTCCATATTCTCTTTTCTTTTCTCCTGGGTCTACATTTCCATGTTATTTTTCTTTTTTCATATGCAATGCATTCACATAAACACAATATATCACATACAACAACCAACAACCAATTTACTATTCCCAAACACATCCCACATAATAACCTCTCAAATCACAATCATCATAATACACAATATAACTACTAATTCACTATTTCCAAGTAACCTCATTATGTTTCCCACAACGTCACAAGAAATTCCATAATCTAGTTAATATTAGTAACTAGGTAATTTTAATAATTTAAATTCAATCATGCTGTGAGTGAGATTTATATTGTATTTGAGTAATTTTAAATAAAAACTCAATTACCTAGGTCACCCACTCACCTTGATGCTGTCAAGGATTTACCATGAAAGAATCCTGAGAAATAAAGCTAATGAAGTTTTCAAGAAACCTAGAAACCAATCCAAAATATATAAATGAAAAAGAACAAAAAAAGAAAAATTTTGAAATAGTTCCTGTCACTGCAACGATGGATTCATCGTTGTAGTGATGTCCCTAACAGAGAGCAGTGTGCTCTATTCTATTTGTCGATGTAGCGACCGAATTGGTCACTACAACGACCACCCTAATTGATGTCATCGCTACAGCAATGGTTTGTAGAATTAGAATTTTGTAGATCTCGACTTCCTCTGTTTTGCCTCCCATACCCTATCCCTTGATTCTAGTCCACTAAAACTCACTCTATCCAAAATATAAAGTTCCCAACCCTATGTTTTTACCTTCCCAACTCCTTATATAATATGACAACTCACAAAACCTCAAAATTACTCCAAAACCCATTTTCTCTAGGGCATTAGACACAGCTGAAAATAGAGAAGATGGAGGAGATTGAAGCTTACCTCTAGCTTTAGCACTCCCATGGACCAGAAAATAGGAATTTAATTGAGAGAAATGGAAGAAAGGATCTGGAGGAGTTAAGAGGAAATCTTCCTCCTCCTTGCTCCCTGAAGCTCTTCTGCATGAATGAGGAAAGAGAAAGGGAAAAAGAATCTTTAAAGGGGTGGTAGGTCTTGGATGACCCATGGTTGTCTATACCCAGATACCTCAAACTCGAGTGGTCCAGATATAATTATTCTTCAATGATTATATCAATTCTATTTAATTTTCTCTTCCTCTTGTCTTTTCTCAATTCTAAAAAATACCACCTCCAAGAAAATATCCAGTCCAGCTATTTATCTCAATTTTCACAAATAATCATTCAAATAGAATAAATTAAATATGGAAATTAAAAATAATTAATTAAATTAAATTATTTTATACGATAAAATACTGTAATACTCCCAAACATGTGACCCCAATTTTAATAGGTATTACATTCTCCCATTTAATAGAACTCGGTCCTATGAATTCAGAACTTTCCTAAACTTCAGAGAGATGTGGATACCTTGTTCTTAGCCCCCTGTATTACCTCAGATCTCAGCATTTTAGATGCAGTAAGCTGAAATCGATTGGTTGGAAATTGATATCGTTTCCCACCCAAGGCCTTGAAAGGCTCTATCTCAATGCTAAATCTCAATGATAAGATGGAAGCTAATACCACAAGTGACTTAATGAGCGGCAAGTGGTGTGGATGCCTACCATGCATAAATTTCTCTATCTCATTATCTAGCCCAAACACAACCAAAAGGATCCACACATGTACTTACTTATACATACTTGGAATCCTCTGAAGTATATATATATATATACATGGCAAGAGGAATCCTCATAAATAATCACAGGCATCTCACATGAAGGTGTCATCTCACCCTTAAGCATCACACAAAGCATAATTACATATGCACATAACAGTCGCAAACAATTCCTTTATCTTTTTTGGGGTTTGGGTATAAAAATAAACATAAAATGATACTTGAAACACTTATAAGGTGTGATATCACAGTCTCAACTCTTGTAGAATGTATTATTGATACACTATAGATCATATTTCTGTACTAGATCCCCTGATCATGCCCATCGCACACATGCATACCACAAATAGCAACCTATACACATGTATCATGCAAACAATCCTCCCCATAGGGCTACGTTCCCATGGAGTCCTTACTCAAGAGTTTCATCAATGTGGGTTTACGTTCCCACATATTACTACTTAAGAGTCTTATCACGTGAGTTTGCATTTTTATGGACTAAAGATCCCTAGAGACGTCTCTTTGCAAGGGTATACATCCTCGTGTCTCTGTTCTCCTAGCCCTCCGGCTTCCCTAGTGCATCCTTTTTGGTCCCGACTTATGTGCTCGACATCAACAATCATCAGTCTCTGACCTCAGGAGTACACCACTCAGCTTTCACATCACTAATCGATATTCACCCAATCAATACAAGTCTTACAAGAGACTGGTCTCAAATTTCCACCCTTTCCTAGACGTTGGCCTTTGACTCTCCATGACATCAATTGGCTATAGCCATCAGGAGGCCTATCTTAGGAACACGTCTCATTAGAAGAATCTTTCAATTGGCTTTTCCAATGTAAACACCTATTTTGAGTTTTACTAGACTCTAGGGATGCACTAAGCCTATCTCAAATCTCGGTCTATTGGGTCACATTTGTAATCAATAAAAGGTTACTAGGATCACTACAAATACAACAACCCTACTGACCAAGGCATTAACCTCGGTCCATGCCACTAGTACCAATCCCATTAAAGCCTATTGGCCATGGCCTACCCCACGTGGCATCTCCTAGTGGCCAAGCCCTACAGGCCTTCTAATAAGTACTATCACCTTTGAGTTTCATTGACTCTTTCTACTAGGGAAGATGTACTCAAAAGTATGTTGTGGAAAATATTGATTCTAAGATTCCCCATCATATGATGCCATTTTTCAATTTCATCCTTTTGGACTACATGTCCCAAGAAGGTCATTGTCATCTTGTCCAACCAGACTCGCATACGCCTACACTCTTTGTATGTTCATAAGTGAGTAATCATACTATCATACATATTCGAATGTACCCCTGTCTCAACTAATCATGTAAAAAACCCAAATACACGTTCTTCCATAATAGAGCTTAGATTTAATCTAAACTTGTCCTAAGCCAAATTTATGGCATTGTTTCTCTACCTCATCATGAAACACCCTCGAGACCTCTACACTGATCTATATCCTCGACTTCACCCGGTCATATATAATTACCTAAGCATGTTATATATCCTCTAATATATACACACTACTGAGTTAAAATCCCTATTTTCATAGAAAAGTGGACTAAACTCCCTTTAATCTCCGACCTCACATATTCACCACTACCCCCACTTTACTGTAATGGTACGCGTGCCAATAGCCTACCTATAGCACACTTAAGCCATTCTATAGTCACGAAATTACCATACTCTCATCATGATAGAAATTCGCATAAACCATCTTCTACTCCTCCTGGTCCCCTTGATGTAAAAATCTCATGCATCCTTACACCTCTCACATACTATATTCTTACTTAATTGCCACTGAAGATTTATCTCGTGAATCTTTACCTCCCTAACATAATCCATTCTTCTTAAACACACTTACCAGACATAACCACCACTAACAAACCTTAACTAAATTGGTGCAACATAAATAAGTTGCCTTAAGAAGATCTACAACTTACACTAACCTCCCTTATGTCAAATTCCATCTCATTGCGGTGTCTCCTCCAGTAGAACTACGAAATTTAGGTCGATTCCCTCAATCGAGTCTCACATTGCTAGATTCCTCTAGGATATATACTTAGGTACATATTCCAACTCGACTTAACCACCTCGGCATCCACTTCCCACAACAAAACATACATTCTAGCCCCCAACCTATCTCACCTGAGCATTTTCCCTCTGGTACCCTCTTTTCCTCCCAAATTCTCCTTTATTCCTCAACCCCCTCTACTTAATTTCAACTCAAGATAATTTGGTTGAAATACACGCTTGTACATAGCCACCCACTTTCAAAGAATGAATTATACACTAATCCACACAAGTATCAATTCCCAAACATCCTTACTCATCACTCCACATGACCAACAATGGCCAAAGTTACAATAGATTGACCACACACCCTGGAGAAAACATTTCCTACTCAACAACAAGATGTACTATAATACACGTATTAGTGTAAAGTATATTTGTGTTATAACCATTCCCTAACTTTTCCTAACAGACCAGTTTCCACAATTCGTGAATAATATGCTAATGAAAATTCCCTCAAGATATATACAGCAATGCCTTCACAAAAAAACCCTAGCAAGTTTTCTCTTACTTACAAATATATATATATATATATATATATATATATATATATATATATATAAAATATGTATACATAATTGCTATGTATTGACAAAACAAAGAAAAGATAGATACATGCATGAATATATACATATATCTTCTCACACAGTTTACTTTATACATCACAATATACCCAAACGCCAATCCGAAATAAATTATCACACATCATAGAATATAATAATTACATGACGTTACATAGGAAAACCCATGTTTCCACAATACATATTCTTATCTAAACAATTCATAACCGCTCTAGTGGTAATGTAGTAAAGCTACGTCTGAGCTCATGAGCTCCTTATGCTTTGAGGATTTCTCCTACATCCAAGAGCCAAAAACCTACACATAAGAACAAACACTTCATATGTTAAAGAAATCACCTTTGACTAAATCCATAGAGGAGTAAGTCACAAAAGATATACTCAACATTCTACACTCATGGTCATGTTGCGCAGTCTACAGCAATAGGGAAGGGCCACAAAGAACACTTTGCTCTGTAATCTATAGGAGACCTAAACACAAACTTCCCTTTGATACCAATTTGTCACGCCCCCACAAATGGACATGTGAATATACATAAATTTTAGAGTGTACCTCAGTGGTAGCCCATAAAATCCCTGAACAGCCATAACTATGCAAAACATAAAAAGAAAATTTAAATTACATAGTTTGCAAAGCAAATTACAGCCAATATACAATAAACTTCCTAATTACAACAGGACCTAGGTGGCCTATAAGATTACACATCTTTTTTTTTCTAGGCATATAGCCCAAAAATTGGTTCCATGAACCCTCCAAACAAAAATGGAGTATGTCTCCAAAGTCGCTAAATGTCTAGCGATTTTTTTTCCTTCTCAATTGTTATATCTGAAAAAAGATAACTACAGAGGGTATGAGTTCATCAAAACTCAGTAAGTAAGTGACTGTGCAAATAATATAAGGCACAAATACAAATATTAGAATCATAACCAAAATTAGATAAATACCTCTAACACGCATGAACACAATTGAATATACACACAAACGTACCTCTCTGTGCAATCGTGACTCGCTATTTCCATGCTAGTCTACACTCTCACAATTCCTCATTAAATCACATTAATACTTTAAAGCACCTACAAGCAAAAGTGTTTCACACTCACATAGTATGGTTATGCAACAAAGACATGCCTTCCTACTCGTGAGTCTACATTCTCACATATATCTCATCGAGTTATCACCAAATGGAAATAAGCTAAGGGTTTATGTTCTATTACACTTTAAGTTCTCGAGGTTCATCAAAATGAGCTTGGCCAAATTTAGGACTACTAATCAACTTAAACTTATGGGTCTACATTCTCACAATCAATTCTCGAGGTTCATCACAAGGAACTCGGCCAAATTTAGGACTATTACTTGGCTTAAACTTATGGGTCTATGTTCCCATATTCTCTTTTTCTTTTCTCGTGGGTCTACTTTCCACGTTATTTTCTTTTTCCATATGCAATGCATTCACACAAATACAATATATCACATACAACAACCAACAACCAATAACCAATTTGCTATTCCCAAACACATCCACATAATAACCTCTCAAATTACAATCATCACAATACACAATATAATTACTAATTACCATTCCTAAGTAACCTCATTGTGTTTCTCACAACGTCATAAGAAATTTCATAATCTAGTTAATATCAGTAACTAGGGAATTTTAATAATTAAAATTCAATCATGGTGTGAGTGAGATTTATATTGTACTTGAGCAATTTTAAATAAAAACTCAATTACTAAGGTCACCCACTCACCTTGATACTATCAAGGATTTACCATGAAAGAATCTTGAGAAATAAAGCTAATGAAGCTTCCAAGCCACCTAGAAACCAATCAAAAAGCAATAACTGAAAAGAAAAAAAAGAAAACAATTTTGAAAAAATTCTTGTCCCGTTACAGCGATGGGACCAACAGAGAGCATTGCTCTCTGTCTTATCTATCGCTGTAGTGATGGATTCCTCGCTACAGT
The DNA here is from genome assembly GCA_037074585.1 of Biancaea sappan. NCBI lineage: Eukaryota > Viridiplantae > Streptophyta > Magnoliopsida > Fabales > Fabaceae > Biancaea > Biancaea sappan. The sequence goes on from CM073496.1 coordinate 38,374,820, forward strand.
GATGTCCCTAACTGATAGCATTACTCTCTATTCTATCTGTTGTTGTTCAACTGAATTGGCAGCTACAACGACCCTAACTGATGCCATCGCTGCAGCGATGGTCTACAGAATTGGAATTCTACAGATATCGACTTCCTCTATTTTTTCTCCCATTCCCTGTCCCTCAGTTCTAGCCCACTAAAACTCACTCTATCCAAAATATAAAGTTCCCAACCCTATGTTTTTACCTTCCCAACTCCTTATATAATATGACAACTCACAAAACCTCAAAAATCACTCTAAAACCCCATTTTCTCTAGGGCACTAGACACAGCTAAAAATAGAGAAGATGAAGGAGATTGAAGCTTACCTCTAGCTTCAGCAACCCTAAAGGAACCAGAAAGGATCTAGAGGAGTTAAGAGAAAATCTTTCTTCTCCTTGCTCCCTAAAGCTCTTTTGTGTGAATAAGGGAATAGAAAAGGAAGAAGAAGCTTTAAAGGGGTGGTGGGTCTTGGATGACCCACGGGTGTTCATACCAGATACCCCAAACTTGAGTGGTCCAAATATAATTATTCCTTGATGATTATATCAATTTCATTTATTTTTTTTTCCTCTTGTCTTTTCTTAATTCTCAAAAAAGCCACCCGCAAGAGAATACCCAGTCTAGTCATTTATCTCAATTTTCACAAATAATCATTCAAATAAAATATATTAAATATGGAAATTAAAAATGACTAATTAAATTTATATTATTTTACAAGGTAAAATACCATAATACCTCCAAACATGTGACCTCAATTTTGGCGAGTATTACACTTTCCTTATGAGTTTTCCATTTCAAATTGGCTAGGATGCCTCTCCAAAGGGTTCAAGCAAGGTTTATGTCCAAACGCCAAGTATCGGGATGGAATGGATAGTTTGGAGTTGAGGTGAGTAGATGACTTTACTTAACTTTGGACTAGGAGTTAAATTCTTGTACACATTTCTTGTTGTAGTACAAGTATCCTTGTGAACAATGTGTATAGTTATAAATGTTTGGTATTGTGATTGAGATACCATGGGAAGGAGATATTATGGTAACAAGGAGAAAAATGAGTCTCGTTATTAGGAGTTGCTCATTAACATTTTGATTAAAAGTATGATTGTTTTACTTGCCTTATGGTGTTTACATAATTGCGTGCAATATGTGTATACATATGTATGGATATTTATATATTGCATAGCATTTGTAAGAAGACAGAGAATTGCATGGCCTTGTGCCAATAAGATTACATGGCCTTATGCCATAGGGATTATATGGTTTTAAAACCTTGAAAATGACACGGCCTCGTGCCAAGGAGAATTAAATAAATTAGCCCTCGGTCTTAGAGAACTTGACATATAATGAATATTTCATAGTAGGCATTGTACTTTTATAGGTAACAGGTAAGTTATATAGTTATGTGGTGACGGAGTGTAAAGAACCTCTTGTAGTGAGTATGAAAATCAGGGTTCCTTGATTTAGAGTTGGGATGGTGCAATTCATATGCCTATCGAATGATTTTGCATTAGCTTGTAAGCACACAATTAGTATAGCAGAGTTATTCGGCCTCTGAGTTGTTTACACCGTCCTAGGTAGTGGTGAGAGATACTCCACCTTCGAGCAAAAGGGGACATGGTGCCCTTGGGCAAAGGTGCTTTCGTACCTTGGACTATAGGAGTGTAATGAAATTAGGTATGTAGATACTCACATAGGGCTTTCAAGTATTTGAGTCCTTTGTGTGTAAGTTTGTATAATGATGATAATGAACATGGGGTGAAGTAACCTCACCATTAGAGATCAGTTGTCTTTAGACATGGATATCATTTATCTTCGGACACAGAGATTAATACGCCATCAAGCATGGAGCTAATATCGACTTACGAGCTGGGAGATAGTATCAGCCTATAAGCTGGGAGATAATATCGGCCTATGAGCTAGGAGACAAATAGAGATTAACTTGTTTACATGTAAGGGGATTAAATTGCCTGTGTTTCCTTCAAGCAAGTAGAGATTAAATGGAGATTAATTTGCCTACTTGTAAAGGAATTGATTTGCCTTTAGGCATGAATATTTATTTACCTGCGGGCATGGAGATTAATTTCCCCTTGGAAATGGAGATAATAAGAGTCAGGAGACAATATCGGCCTATAAGCCGAAAGATAATGTCGGCCTACGAGATGGGAAATAATATTGACTTATGTGTTGCGAGGTAATATCAACTTATGAGCCGTGAGATGATATTGGCCTACGGGCCGGGATCTATATATATATATATATATATAAAGGTCCTTGACTGGGAGGTTATTATGGCCCCCTTTGGCTGAAGACTATAATAGTCTTTAGGACATAAGGATGTTGTCTATGTTGGAGTATTATGTATAAATATAAGTATTGACCTATGTGGTTGTAATAGAGTCCTTTTAGCATGTGTTGCTTGGAGTGGTTAGTAACCTATGGGTTTAGGTTGTCATTAGCCTACGGGTTAGTAGATATCGATTGATCTTTGGAGTAAAAGTCAGCAAATTAACGTTGGCTTGGAGATGTAGGTTCGATGTCGGTATGTATGAGTGAATATTGAGGGGTCACCATATTGGAGATCAATATTACTCTAAGCAATCTAGAGCACTCGGGATGTTTACATAGAACTGTTATCTAGTTATTTTTATGCAATCAGTTGGTATGTGTATCAGAGTGAGACTTACTTAGATCAACTTTCACTGTGGAGACAATGAACTGAGCAAAGGTAAGGAAAAATGGATTGTCTACTCACTGAGATGTTTATCTCATTCTGGTGTTACTTTTCCTTACAGGTTGTATTAGCCGTGACATTGTCACTTGAGGAGTAGTTAAGATTTTAGGCTTTCAGTCTCTTCTTGTTTGAAGATCGAAGCTCAACTGTCGGTATGTCGTTATAAGCTCTGTAGTCAAGTAGGATATCTAGGAGGGAAGGGTTGCATGTAGGGAGTTTCTGTCATGTTTACTTTTTTATTTCTACATGTTTAATTAATTATTTATATGATCATATACGTTACATGTTGCTTGGGGATTGGGAGTTAGGAGATTTAGGCTTACGATATAGAAAATAGCCCTATGTTGTGCCAGTCACGTACTTGGTTTTTGAGTCATTACACATACGTAGCCCTATTATTAATGAATTTCATCCCCAAATAATTCATTATAGTGAAACTTATATATTTATTCCTTTTTTTTTGAAAAGGAACATTACTTTATTGATCAATCACAAATTGGGTCATGTAAATGTACATCTTCGCTAGTAAGCCTCAGAATAATGTATGGGAATGGATTATCCCATATCCTAATATCATGACTACAATACAATTTAGCATGGGAATGGGCTACCTGATTAGTCAATCTATTTGAGAAAACAAAAAGAGAATGAATCTAAAAGCCCAACTAAGCATTTGATGTCTTCTAGAAAGCCAAACAGGGGCGATAAGGGATTGGGATTCTGAAACTCCATCACTACTTGCAAACAATTACTCTCAAGATTAAATTTCTTTAACCCCATGACTGAGAAAGCTCCAAAGCCCATCTCGCCGCCATATTCTTCGCCACCATCGGACTGTGCTCCAGCTCCACTTTCTTTATTGCTACTCTTAAGATTCTCCTCATACAATCCTTACAGGCCACACTGAGACCTTACTAATAAGAGCCAAGATTTGCAACATCAACATTTATCTTCACCAGAACTTGTGTAGGAGGCTTCTATCGATCTTTAGGGACTTTTTTCCTTTGGTCAGTCTGATTTGCTTCCCAGTACTCGGCACAGATGCATATGGCTCATTTACTGGACAACATCAGCTAAGGTGTTCTCCCTATGAATGTATATTCATTCTTTATAGTCTAGATACTCCAAACGACTGCCACAAAAAAGGTTCAACATAACTCTTGACTCTTTTTCACCTATTTCCATCACCCAATCACTTAAATTTCTATTTTTTTTTTGCAGTTGAGGACCTACACCTAAGGGAGTTAGAAACCAGACTCTCTTTACCCATGCACAATTAGCAAATGAATGGTTGATGGTTTCTCCCTTCTCGCCACAGAGGAAGCACACCGGGTCAGTTCTCACACCTTTAGAATGTAGTTTCTCTTTAATTGGAATGCCACCATGGCAAAAACTTCCAAATGAAAATTTTAATTTTAGGAGGAACCTTTAAGCCCTAAATCTAGTTCCAATTTGTCCTATCCTTCGATGTCTCTACCCTGAAAGCCCTTTTCTTCTTCTGAGCTAAGTGATAGGTTAACCTGATTGAATATAATTGGTTTTTCTCCCACAGCCAAACAAGGTTACCAGAATTTTTTTGAGCCAGAGGAATTCTACATATTTGATCAGCTTCAAAAGGAAGGAAAACTATGTGGATTAGTTGTTTGTCCCATGAGCTCAAATCTTGGTCTATGAGATCACTAACCATGACAATCTTAGTGTCAGGGGGTGGGGTCCAAATCTTGTCTCCTGCTTACTCAAGAAGCCATATGTCTTTCCAAATGTTAACCCTTGAACCTGTATTAATTCTCTATCTCGCCTTTTCCTCAATGATTGATCTAGAATTCCATATACTCCTTCAAGTGTAACTAGGCTGAAAGCCAAGGCTAGTAGAGAGGAAATTGCCATTAGGATAATATCAAGCTTTTATTTTTCTTGCCAGTAGGCTCTGCTCATGATTAAGGAGTCTCTAGCCTGCTTCCCGAAAAGAGCATCATTGAAGGTTTGAAAATCACGAAAGCTCAAGTCCCCCCTTTTTTTTTTGATTTACAGGTTTTCTCTGATGAAATCTAGTGTATTTTCTTGCTCCCTTCTTTGTTACCCCACCAAAATTGCATAATTAAAGTTTCTATCTTCAAATAGCACTCTACAAGAATTTTGAAGTAACTTAAGACATCATTAGGAACTGTTTGTGCTACTGATTTAATTAAAAATAATTTAAAATTTCTCTCGCAGCTTGAGAAAGTCCTTTTCCCCTCTAACCTCTTATTTTTTTCCCAAAGTTTATCCTGAATAGTTCTGAAAATAAGCTTTTTTGATTTTCCTACAACAACAGGTAAACCTAGATACTTATTGTAGCTATCCACAGCTTTAACTCCCATCCTTTTTTGGATTAGATCTTTGACTTCTTCTGGCATATTTTTGTTATAGGTTAGCTCCATTTTAGATAAATTTACCTAATGTCTGGATGCATCTTCATATGCTTTAATGATTTGGATAATTGTATCAGCGGATTTAGCATTTGCTTTAGAAAAGATGATACTATTGTTTGCAAAAAATAAGTACATAATCAGGGGGCTAATCTTGCAATTTTGACACCACCAATAAGCTTTAAATCTACAGCTTTCTCTAGCATAAAAGAGAAGACCTCTGCATATAATATGAAGATATAAAGAGACAAAGGATCACTTTGTTTCAACCCCCTTTGAAGAGTAAAAGCTTGACCAAGCTTACCATTAATTAAAACTGAGTAAGAGACCAATGTAACACATCTCATCACCAAATCTACAAAGTTGGTAGGAAAATTCATATTCTTCATAACAGTTTCAATAAATTTCCATTCCATTCTATATTTGGCCATGTCCAGCTTAAAGCAAAATAACCCATCTTCCCCTTTGTTTTCTTCTTCAGATAATCTAAAATTTCAAATGTCATAAGAGCGTTATCAGTGATTAGCTGATGGGGAACGAACATGCTCTGATTTTCACTAATCAACTAAGGTAAAACTCTCTTTAGTCTATTTGCAATAGTTTTGTCACTAATTTCATCACCACATTGGATAAATTCATAGGGCAAAATTAGGAGAAGTTGTCTAGGCCTTTCACTTTCGGTATCAAGCCAATTAAGGTATGGTTTATCTCTCTTGGATCAACCTTGTTATTTAAGATGCTCAGAACTAAGCCGTATACCTCTTTGCTGACAATACTCCAATGTTTTTGAAAAAAAAAAAGAGAGCAAGTAAACCATCGTTGCCTGGGGCTTTTAAAGGGCCCATTAACTTTAAAGCTTGTGAAATTTCATCTGAGGTAAATGGATGGGATAAAAAAGGTGCTTGATCTATGGTGAGACACCTTTTTAAGTATGAGCAATCATCCTCAGTATTTGATATGTTATTGGCCAAAAAGAGGTAAGAAAAAAATGTAATAGCTTCTTCACCAATTTTTCCTTCATCATAAATCCATTCATCATTTTGATTTTTAATTTTGTGGATTGTATTTCTTCTTCTTCTTTTGGTTGCTTTAGCATGAAAAAACTTCATATTTTTATCCCCCTCTTTTAACCAGACAAATCTAGATCTCTACCTCTAGTATATCTCTTCTTGCTCAAGAGGGTCATCCATTTCACTGAGAAGCTTACTTTGAAGCTCAAACTTATTACGAGAAGGATGTTCCTACTGTAAAGTTGCTAGTTAATCCTCAATCTTCTTAATTCTTTGATGTGATTTCTTTAGGTAAAATAGGTCAGAAGAAATTAGCACCTTTTAAACTTTTTTTAAATATATTTTCTACAACACCCCCTCCTTTTACCCATGCTTCATTTATGAGCTTATTGCACTTTACTTCTTTGGTCCAAGTTGCTTCAAATTTGAAAATTTGCCTGTTAGTAGAAATTTCCCCCAAATTTGATTTACGACTCTCCAACAATATAGGACAATGATTAGAGAAACTTTCCTAACCATGCGTCACCTTAACACTTGGAAAGAGGGATAGCCAGTCTTCAATCGCAAAAAAATGGTCCAATCTTTCTTAGATGCTCTCATCTACTCTCTTCCATTAGACCAGGTAAAAGAGTAACCTACAAATCCAACATCTTTGAAATTGTGTTGATCTACAATTTCTCTAAACCTAACCATAGATTGGCTTCTTCTGCTGTAATATCCTAGATTTTAAAATAGTATGTTGAACCATCAAAGTTTAATATATATTTATATAAATTTTTTTTGAGGAGTTAAAATTTAAAATTTGGGATATGTTGAAGACAAAATTCGATTTGAGGAGTGAGTAAAATGTAATATCCCGATTAATTATGAATATTATTAATAATAATGTTATTATTTTTATTAAATATTTAATATTTAAAGGGACTATTATGAAATGGAGAATAATAAGAAGAAAAGAGTCATAAAGTAATTTTGAAGTATAAATAGAAATTTATTTATTTCTCAAGTAAGCTAGGGTCCTAATTGAAAGATAAAAGAATAGAGAAGAGCTTTTTAATGATTAGAGCCAAAAGAATCATGTTGGCATTTTTAGGACCATACACGTGTAAGCCATTTTCTCCTCTTTTCCTTGACCGACTTACACATATCAGATGAAAAGAAAGGGTTTTCCTTCTTCATTCTATGACCATGAGCTTCCATTCTTCCTTTTCATAAAAAAACATCATCTCCTTCTTCCTATAAGCAAACCGAGAAAGAGAGAGCGAATAGAAAACAGAGGAACTTCTCCCAATTAAAAGAGAGAGTAGCTGAGAGAAAATTAAGAGAGGAGAGAAATGGAGAAGCACATGGAATTGGGAAAGGGCAAGAGGGTCTTCATCGTGGTGGCCACCATGCCAAAAGCACTCTTCTCACCTTCATCCTTCTCCTTCTACGAATCCTCTACTGTAAAACATGGAATGGAGCTTTGAACACAAAGAATGCCATGGAGAAGCAACCATAAACACTAAAGGTACCTTCTTTCTCATTTTTCTTCCATTTTCATTAAGCTCATAGATCACCAAGGAGGATGTAGTAAGGAAATTAAATTTTCTGAGTGAAACTATTCTTCTGTGGAAACTTCATACTCAAAAATGGATGTTGACTGAGAGGGAGAGAGTATGGGATTCTATAGAATTTTTGTTTTAACTGAAATGAAGAGTTAAGTTGGATTTTGGCTAGCCTAGGATTTTATGAAGGGGTTACTGGGATTGAAAGGCAAAAGGCATCAGTTTAATGTATTGAGAATTTGGTTGGGTTTTGAGAAAAAAATGGGAGAGGAAATCTGAAAAGAGATACTAGAAGAAAGAAAGTAAAAACAAAATCGACCATGTGCTGTCATGAACTACTGAAATACTTGGTTGTTTAGAGTATAAAATCAACTAGAATTGTCATAAAACTTAGTATCCAATTAGAAATTGTGTTTAAGATTATACTTAATTTATTTCAAAGTATAGTGAGTTGGTTTGGTACCCTAAATACCATTAGAATAGCAGCTAAAATTATAAAATGGAAAATAAAGATTGATTTCGCCAGCTACGAATTTTGTGTTTTTTAGGTGATCAAATAAAGCTTTTAAATCTTGAAATTTTCAAGAGAAACTTTTGGAATCTTGATTATTCAAAATGGAAATAAAATTTTTGGAAGAGTTTAGCTTAGTGGAATAACCCAAAAACAGAACCATATTCTGTGCAGAAGTAAATTTGGGTAGTTTGGAAGTCAACTCTGTTTAGGGACCAAAAGACCTTTGAATTGAAATTTTTATGACACCTAGATGAGACATTTCCCTATCTCCCTACAAAATTTCATTTCATTTGGACGTGTTTAGATTGGTCTGTCAAGCATAAAATAGTACCTATAGTAGTATTGGACAATTCTTTCATAGGGTCACTAATGAGGTCCGTGGAGGGGACAAATGAGGGAGTTTTAATTTAAAATTTTTAACATAGCATGTTAACATATAAATAAGATTATATACCAAGTTTCATAATTTTTGGGGCTATGGATTAATACTATAAATTTTTTAAAATTTGGGCTTCGAAACTAACAGAAAAACAGAATAAAGTTGGATGTTGGGTAAATTAAAGTCTAAAATGGTGTTGTTTCCTTCTTGGCTTATTTTCCAGGCCTCCTACAAGTTCTTTGGCACCTTCTTTCGGTTTAGAGTGTGGAAGTTTTGCTCAGGTGTGAGGTGAGTGGGTTGATGCTTCCTATAACTAGATAGTTTTCTTTAATTATCATTGGCAACATAGTGAGAGCATGTAATGCATTCAAATTTAAAGAGAAGAGGATTAAATTGTACAAGGCATGTTTGATATTATATTTTTATTGTGTCTTGAATGAAATGATAAGATATCAACACTTGTGAAACTTGTGTGGTTATGTATGTACAATTATGTTCCCTTAGGAACGATACTTTATTCACTCTGTATTACTTCTGCGACTAAAAAAGTTGTTAGCGATTTGGCAAGTATACCAGTTATACAAGTAATACAGAGTGAGTAAAGTATCACTCACACGAGAATTGAGATGTCAAGTACCCACGAAGCTAAAATAAAATACTATATATACGATCCATTAAATTGAAAAGCTTAAAAGGTAAACTTAAACTCAAGCGTAATTCTAAAACTAAACAAATTAAACTAATACTACTAACTAAGACTTAAGATTAAGCTACTCCTAATAACAAAAGCCTAGGGTTGATGGAATTGACTTCACTTAATTCTTAATCCGATGAATTCATAAATAAATTGATCTTTGAGTTGCTAGAGAATGATTAACTCCAATAATAAATCCTTTTGATATTGGTTAAACTCTCAAAATTGTTTGAATCCAATTCTTTGGAGAAACAAATACCTAACCCAAAGGATTGTCTAATTCTTTAGTCCAATCATTCAAGTAGGTGATTAAGATTAGGAACTCATTAAAAACCACATAAATGAGATTATTTATTCCTAGATCAATCTAATTTATGATAGAAGTTACAAAGATAGCTTCATATCAATCTATTCCTAGCATAGGTACAAAACTCAAATCTCATTGAATAATAGCTAATCATTCAAGAGGCATTAAAATAACTAAAATCCACTCCAACAAAATACAAAATGTAATTGAGGAGAATCATTCAACAACAAAAATTCATAAAAATCAAGTTACATCGACCACCAAACCTTTTATTTCTCATAGGTTCTATTATTATTCTTGTAATATCCCAAGAATTTATATGAATATTTAAAGTCTAATTTGAAGTTTAGTGAAAAATTTAATTATATGGAAAATGTACTTTTTGAATTAGTGAAGAAAATCTGGGAATAGAAATTTTAATTTTTAATTTAGGAAATTTTTACAAATTTTCAAGGACTAAAGTGAAAAGAAAAGAAAATATGGATTACTTTTGAGAAATGACCAAATAGGAACCTGAGAGGAAGAATAAAGCTTATGAGAATGAATTATGAGTCTGGTACCGAAAAGATGATGGATTCGAGGTTAAAGTGGTATTTGAGACATCGAGAGGGATTAAAGTGAACAAATCTTATAAGCTAAGGTGGCTATGAGCGATTTTATCAAAAAAGAAATCGGTGGGGCCCACGCATATACACTTCTCTCTTATTCTTTTCTTTCTCTCATTCTCCCGTAGCTTCCTCACTTTCTCTCTCTCGGTTATGCATTGAATTTCTTCATCAACCATTTATACAATTTTTGCATGGGGAAGGAAGCTATGAAAGTTAGGATGATTGGTAAGTTGATGTTCTTCTTCTTCTTCCTCTTATTACAAGACCAAATCCTTGGTTATCATTTTGTAAAATTTTTGTAGAATATTTTAATGGATGAATTTAAGTGTGGATGTTAATCTAAAACATTCCTAGGTGATTTATGATGTTATTAGAACAAGAAATTTGGAGAAAACTAGGAGAAATTCGTAGAATTTGGATATTTGAAAAAAGTTAGTGTTATTGATGAAAATTTGAGATTTGAGCTTGGATTGTTGGTAGAAATTGGGGGTTTTGGTGTTAAAACACTCCTTAGACATTAAGGATGAAAACCCATGGAAGAAATCAAAAGAAATGTTGTTTTAGATGTGATTTTAGAATCTTTGCATGAATAACACGAAGAACATCCGAAAATTTTTCCCAGAAATTACTGTTCATCAGGAAACTTTTTCCAGATTTTCTCGGCTACTGTAGCATTGACTCGGTCAACGTTACTGTAGCTGCGTTGACCGTTACTGTAGCATCAAATTTTTTTTAATATCGTTGAAAAGCTCTTTGAGTCTAATTTCCAATGGTATAAGTTTCATCTGGATATTCATTACCAATTAGGAGTTATGATTTGAGAAGTAAGTGAAGGTCGGGAATAGTGGTAGGAAATTTCTCTATTTCGTAACATTGATAGTTTTTATTTGGTTACAATAGGAATGGTCAAGGTGCAAGGTGGGAGTGTCGAGAGCATGAAATCCAGATGAGTGGGTTAATACTTGCTATGATTAACTATCTTTGTTATGGACTTTATGCATCATAGTGAAAATATGTTGTATATCCAAGTTTGAAGAGGATGATGACATAAATATATATATATATATTTATATGTTTAAATTATATTGTGCTTGAAGGGGACGATGAGACATAAACAATTGTGAAACTTGACTGGTGATTCTTATTTTCTCATGAATGGAGGTTATATGATCGATTGTGAATGGCATGTGAACTGAGTTGAAATGTGTCATACTCTGATTATTGAGTTCATCCATATGCGGATAGTTGAAGTATGTTATTGTTGAATAATTGATCTATATTATGGGTTATGTTGTATACATGCTATGTTGTTGGAACAATATTGATTATGTTGTAACTTGAATTGTAAATGACTGAGTTGTGTATGTGGCTCATGATTATGATTGAGGATGCTCTTAGATGTGATTGTGATTGTGTTTGACTAGAAAGGAAAGGCATGGTGGTGCACCCTATGGAGAAATCTACGTGAAGCTATAAGGGTGGAGAATATACATGGAGCGAGAAGGGTGGATGCGGCGGGGGCCGTGGGCAACGATCCAGAGGTACACGGGAAATGTGTGAAATTGATTTCACTATTTTCTGTTGTGAATTATGTTGAAATGTATTGATTTACTTGGATATTGTTGTGAAGTATTATGAATTATATTATATTATATTATGATCGATTACGTATGATTGCTGCATGTTATCATTATGATGCATGATATTTTTTTGTCATAGTGTTGTGTTGTCTGCTCACTGGGCACGTGGTTTGTTCATACCCCTCTTATTAACATTTTTTTAGAGTTGACAGCTGAAGGTAAATATCTGTACAAGGAATTATGGATCCTTAGCCCATGATTATCTTTTCATTTGTTCAGGATAAAGGTATAATAGTTAAGTTTTATTCTAAGTTGTATAAATCTAGAAATTTCTGTAATCGGGTAGGTTCATTTAGTGATATAATGTGAATGACTGTAGTGTGTATAGAGAACTCGGTTTGGTTGCATGAAAAAGAATTGTATGATGCTTAAGAGAAAGATAGGTTTACGGAGGTGAAATGAAATTCACTTTCCGTGCAGGTCACGTGCTCAGATTTTGGGACGTGACAATTCTTTCACTCATGTTCTGTAATATCCCAAGAATTTTTATGAATATTTAAAGTCTGATTTGAAGTTTAGTGAAAAATTTAATTATGTGGAAAATTTTCTTTTTGAATTAGTGAAGAAAATGTGGAAATAGAAATTTTTATTTTTAATTTAGGAAATTTTTACAAATTCTCAAGGACATGTGGGGAAGAGAAAGGCATGGCGCCCAGGCGCCAGGTGTGTCGAAAAACCTTAGCTCATTTTCAATCGGCCATAACTTCTTCATACGGACTCCGTTTTGGGCAAACTTTATATCGTTGGAAAGTTCTTTGAGTCTAGTTTCCAATGGTATAAGTTTCATTTAGATATTCATTACCGATTAGGAGTTATGACTTAAGATGTGAGTAAAGGTCGAGAGTAGTGGTAGGAAATTTCTCTATTTCGTAACCCTAATGTTTTTGTCTGGTTACAATAGGAATGGTCAAGGTGCAAAGTGGGAGTGCCGAGAGCGTGAAATCCAGGTGAGTGGGTTAATACTTGCTATGATTAAATATCTGTTATTGACTTTTTGCATCATAGTGGAAATATGTTGTATATCCAAGTTTGAAGAGGATGATGTGGAACGATGAGGCATAAACAATTGTGGAACGTGTCTGGTAATGTATATAATTATATTTTCTTATTTTCCCATGAATGGAGGTTATATAATGGATTGTGAATGGCATGTGAACTGAGTTGAATAATTATTCTATATTATGGGTTATGTTGTATACATGCTATGTTGCTGGAACCACATTTATTATGTTGTGGCTTGAATTGTAAATGACTGAGTTGTGTATGTGGCTCAAGATTATGATTGAGGATGTTTTTATATATGATTGTGATTGTGTTTGACTGGAAAGGAAAGGCATGGTGGTGCACCCCATGGAGAAATTTATGTGAAGTTATAAGGGTGGAGATTATAAATGGAGCGATAAGGGTGGATGCGGCAGGGGCCGCGGGCAACGATCCAGAGGTATTCTGGACGACCCGGTTGGTACGGGAAATTTGTGTGAAATTGATTTCACCGATTGTTGTTGTGAACTTTTGAATTATGTTGAAATGTATTTGATTTATTTGGATATTGTCGTGAAGTACTACGAATAATATCATATCATATGATGATCGATTTACGTATGATTGCTGCATGTTATCATTATGATGTATGATATTTTTTTGTCATAATGTTGTGTTATCTACTCACTGGGCACGTGGTTTGCTCATACCCCTCTTATTGATATTTTTTTTCAGAGTTGACAGCTGAAGGTAAATATCGGAACAAGGAATTATGGATCCTTAGTCCATGATTACCTTTTCATTTGTTCAGGATAAAGGTATAATAGTTAAGTTTTATTCTAAGTTGTATAAATCTAGAAATCTCTGTAATCGGGTAGGTTCATTCACTGATGTAATGTGAGTAATTGTAGTATGTATAAAGAACTCGTTTTGGTTGCATGAAAAAGAATTGTATGATTTTTAAGAGAAAGATAGGCTTACGGAGGTGAAATGAAATTCACTTTCCGTGCCGGTCACGTGCTCAAATTTTGGGACGTGACAAGTTGGTATCAGAGCTTTGGGATTAGGTCTCCTACCGATTACAGAGTAAGGTAACCTTAGTGGGATCTCCTCTATCGTGGTGAACCCGGGCACGACTATAGAGAGATGGCTCCACTGAAGGTCCTGTAGGATGTTTTCATTTCCTTTTCCTCCAAGACTTGTCTTTTCTTATGAATTATGTTTTTAGTTTTAGTTTTAGAGAGTTATGGCTATACTTTTGAACTCGGTAAGGGAAAGGTTATTATTTGTTTTGATTCCGTTGCTGTCGGATCAAATTGTATGTATGGGGCTTTATATGTTAAATTCATGATTGATTTTGTGTGACTGATTTATTTTATCTTTCTTAATTTTATTATTACTATTTTTGGAGTACCATCCCATAAAAGAAACCACTGGCATTAAAAGCAGAAGGATTACATTGCAAAAAAAAAAAAAAACAATTACTCATGCATGAGTAATCTAAAAGCGAGGTGGTCTCGGATTAGGAGGGTTGTACTGTATCATCACCCCTCGACCATTCCTTGGAGCGAGAGACAGAGCAATATCGCGGAGGGTAGTGTAAATCCCATTCATACAATCAACACTTCTTTGTTGTTGATTGCAGAAGCACTGGGTAGACCAATAGAAGAACCTGTCTATTCTTGAAGTCATTTCTGCATGATTGCGTTTAGTTAACTTCTCTAGGTTTTCTATCATCTTTTTCAGATTTTTGACCTCCTGCTCTAGACAGGCGATTTTGTCCTCCGAGGTATGGCCCGTGCTAGTCTCCTCAGCTTCCTCGATCTTCTTCATTTTCTTCTCCTTCTGCTTCTCTGGAGACCCCTCAAAAGGTCTTTTGCCCTTGTCTTTGCCCAGACTTAAGTTTAAGTCGAGCTCTTCTCTCCTGGCATCCACTGTGAGATCAATGTACTTCCTTGTGGCCATGATTTGGAAAATTTAGAAATTTATGTCGAAGTATGAGAAGAGAGGAATGCTGAGAAGTTGTAGGCTTAGAGATGATTACTCTTTGTGGTGTGGTAACTGAGAACGTTGGGATAGTTCTTATAGAGGAAAAATTTGAACTCAGAGACAAAGAAGATATCTCTTCGCCGCACCCTATACGCTTAACCTATGGATTTCTGCAAGCTGGAAGCTAGGAGTCTAGGGTAGGCATGCACACCAACAACGCGTCGCATTAATGGCAAAACCACGAAAGTCAATATTCGGTGGATTTGCGGCCGATTTACACTTGGTTTTTCCATTTCTCTCATTGGCATTTTCTGAAATTGAAGGAAGTCGACAATGTAGCCATTACAGAGTGTCTTGGATGTTTTCACGATGAACTAAAATGTATTTCTATGCTTTCTTGTATTGTTCTTGAAAGCCTTCAGTTAAATATAATATACATGATTGATTGAATTATACTGTGATTATATGTATCTAAATACATATGATATGTATGTATGTTATTCATGCATAGAGAGTGAAGGTTATTTGTTATGGCCAGGAATAATATGTAATGATTCTACATACATTCAGAGAATGAGAAGTCTGAAATTTAAAAGAACTTGAATAGATGAAAATATATATAGATAATGATGTATCTCTATGTTTATACATATATACATATATGCTCGTAGAGGCAAGTGAAAGGTAAAATTTTTCTCTCACTTTATGGAACGCTTGATGTGTAGATGTGAGAAGTTTTTATTTTAATATGTATGTTTGAAAATGTGTAAGCTTAGGGCAAAGCCACGGATTAGAAACCTAGATAAGGCTAGTATGAAGCTACCCGTTCATGGAGTAATATCTCGATTTAGAATTATTGGATAAGACAAATACAGAGTTAAGAAGCCATAAATTGAAGCGGCGATTAGTTTAATAATTTGAGCAAGAGTCAAAAGTTAGCCGAAATTTTTGAGGAAATCTTTTGTATTAGATTATATTTTGTTATTTTCTGGCATGCTTATCTGAGACCGTTGGCATTGCGTCGGATAAGGTCTGTAGGTCATCTTTAGAGTATGATGTAAAGGTTTTGTAGCCCTAAATTTCGTCTATATATAATGGATGCCCCATTACGCTGCTCACTACACTAAAAGTTTATATCTATAAGCTTTCTAGCATCAAACTTCTCCTTCTGTACAACCTTTATAGCTCAGAAAAATATGGCCGGCAATAAATCTTTCAATTTAAATTTTGAGGCTGGCAAGGTAGAGCTGGATCTAAATCTTAGCCTGGAGAATTATAAGAATAAGAGATCCATGGAAGAGTCACCAGAGGCTAAGAAAAGAAAAAGGGATGTAGTAGAGTTAGAGGATGTTAGCACAGCAACATCTTCTAATAATGAGCTTGCGCTTATGAGACAAAAGATGGAGGACTTGGAAAGACTGATAAACCGCCACTTTGAGGACCAGGGGAGATTAATAAATCGTCTCTTTACAGAACAAGAGAAGCTTTTGAACCGTCATTTTAGGGAATTGGCGAATAGAGTTGATAGACATTCGATGTTTGCAACTCAAAATTTTCGTGACCAACAAGCGAGATGTATTGACTGTATGAATGGAGTGACTTCTGCACTTCGCCAAATTTCCCAGACGTTTCCTCCAGAAACTCTTTCTAGGCTGCAACGATTAACTTCCTCCTTAAGGTCTGAAGCACCTTCTTCTTCTAGACCTGGAGCATCTTCTGCATTTCAAAAGCCTCCTCGTTCTTAATTTATCTTTTCTTTTGTTTGTACCTAAAGCTGATGTTTGATCTAATGTTTAAGTATTAAAATTATCTGTTTTGTAAATCAAGTTCAGCTTGTTGCCTGTAACTTATGTATTAGAAATAAAAATATGTTGAACTTGTTATATTTTGTACTTGATTGTGAAAATTCTAAGAGAGAGAATGAGATATAAACAAAATATTGGCATTTGCTTCAATCTTGAGGTAAGTTTTGAATTCGGAGGACCGAATTCTTTTAAGGGGGGAAGAATGTAATATCCCAAGAATTTTTATGAATATTTAAAGTCTGATTTGAAGTTTAGTGAAAAATTTAATTATGTGGAAAATTTTCTTTTTGAATTAGTGAAGAAAATGTGGAAATAGAAATTTTTATTTTTAATTTAGGAAATTTTTACAAATTCTCAAGGACATGTGGGGAAGAGAAAGGCATGGCGCCCAGGCGCCAGGTGTGTCGAAAAACCTTAGCTCATTTTCAATCGGCCATAACTTCTTCATACGGACTCCGTTTTGGGCAAACTTTATATCGTTGGAAAGTTCTTTGAGTCTAGTTTCCAATGGTATAAGTTTCATTTAGATATTCATTACCGATTAGGAGTTATGACTTAAGATGTGAGTAAAGGTCGAGAGTAGTGGTAGGAAATTTCTCTATTTCGTAACCCTAATGTTTTTGTCTGGTTACAATAGGAATGGTCAAGGTGCAAAGTGGGAGTGCCGAGAGCGTGAAATCCAGGTGAGTGGGTTAATACTTGCTATGATTAAATATCTGTTATTGACTTTTTGCATCATAGTGGAAATATGTTGTATATCCAAGTTTGAAGAGGATGATGTGGAACGATGAGGCATAAACAATTGTGGAACGTGTCTGGTAATGTATATAATTATATTTTCTTATTTTCCCATGAATGGAGGTTATATAATGGATTGTGAATGGCATGTGAACTGAGTTGAATAATTATTCTATATTATGGGTTATGTTGTATACATGCTATGTTGCTGGAACCACATTTATTATGTTGTGGCTTGAATTGTAAATGACTGAGTTGTGTATGTGGCTCAAGATTATGATTGAGGATGTTTTTATATATGATTGTGATTGTGTTTGACTGGAAAGGAAAGGCATGGTGGTGCACCCCATGGAGAAATTTATGTGAAGTTATAAGGGTGGAGATTATAAATGGAGCGATAAGGGTGGATGCGGCAGGGGCCGCGGGCAACGATCCAGAGGTATTCTGGACGACCCGGTTGGTACGGGAAATTTGTGTGAAATTGATTTCACCGATTGTTGTTGTGAACTTTTGAATTATGTTGAAATGTATTTGATTTATTTGGATATTGTCGTGAAGTACTACGAATAATATCATATCATATGATGATCGATTTACGTATGATTGCTGCATGTTATCATTATGATGTATGATATTTTTTTGTCATAATGTTGTGTTATCTACTCACTGGGCACGTGGTTTGCTCATACCCCTCTTATTGATATTTTTTTTCAGAGTTGACAGCTGAAGGTAAATATCGGAACAAGGAATTATGGATCCTTAGTCCATGATTACCTTTTCATTTGTTCAGGATAAAGGTATAATAGTTAAGTTTTATTCTAAGTTGTATAAATCTAGAAATCTCTGTAATCGGGTAGGTTCATTCACTGATGTAATGTGAGTAATTGTAGTATGTATAAAGAACTCGTTTTGGTTGCATGAAAAAGAATTGTATGATTTTTAAGAGAAAGATAGGCTTACGGAGGTGAAATGAAATTCACTTTCCGTGCCGGTCACGTGCTCAAATTTTGGGACGTGACATGTTCTCTCCGATTTTACATGCTAATCTAAGGCACAATAATTCTCAGAAGGATTTTCCCAAACCTCAACTAAGATAATAACCTAATATTTTATAATCCTTTGTGTGAAAATCAAGTTATATTGATGAACAAGCCCTAATTTGATTATATGAGGCTAATGTCTATATTCCTATGATATTAACAAATCAATTCCCCTAATTTTAAGGTTCAAAAACTCTTACTACTCATTCAATAGTCTAGTCTCTACCCCCCTTTCCCAAGTTTAGCAAAAACACCATAACATCCCAATAATTGGCCAAATTAAAGGAAAGCATTAAGATTGGAATGAATAAATATGCATTAACCAACCGTTGATTACAAGAGTTTGAGAAATTACATAAAACCTAATCCAAAGTTAGGTTCATAACAACCCTAAAATTACAAACTAACTACAACTAACAAAAGACAAGAAATTACAACATGAAATTAAGAGAATAAAAAGAAAAGAGAGAAGAAATAGGGGAAGGAGAGCCAATCCCAAGTGGGAAGGCTTCCTTCCCCTCTAACCAGCTCCAGAAAATAGCCCTCTGCTGCTGCCTCCAAGAAGCTCAAAATTCCCAGATCAAAGTTCGGTCAAAACCCCCTAAAAGTAGCTTTTATACTATTATATTCGTGGTTAGGCGCTTGGGTGCCAAGGTATAAAAGCTTGTACAATAGTGTAGGGGGTCTGGCACCTGGGTGCCATCTGGATAGAGATCAAATGCAATAAGATAAGGCAACCTACTGGAAGCTTTATTTGCCTTCAACTTCTCTTTTTTTTTTCTCTCAAAATTACACCTTCAAAAGATTACAACTAAATCACTTAAAAAGACAAGAAAATGAGGAATAAAACAAGATAAAAAGAAAACTACAAAGCACAAGGGAACTAAATAAAAAAACAAAGATAAAAAGTGCTAAAGGATAGCAAAACAAAGCTAAGAGAAGGAAAAAACCCCATTTTTAATAGCATGATTTAATGGATTTTTAGGACTTATCAAGCACCATAACATTACATAAATTAAATTCTCCATGAACATTTAGATAAAAGCATTTGAAAACATCATCATAACTTCAAATTCACTCATGTAGAATTAGAGTAACTTTCATCATATCACCTTCAAATTCACTCATGTGGAATTAGAAGTAAAACATAATATACCATCTCCCAATTCATTGGGACAATGAAAAAGACCATGTTGTGGGACATCCATTCATGTGGGACTATAGTGCACCATAATGGCTCTTGTCCACTCATGTGGGACTAGTGTATCGTATTGCTTTTTCACTCATGTGGAACAATATAAGCTTTCATTCACTCATGTGAAATGAAGCATCTCTTTCAATACATAATGTCATAGAAATTGTCATGGATAATTTAACATAAATCATCATAAATCATCATATATCATGAAGAGTCATTCCAAATAACTCATAATAATCATTTCAAAAACTTTAGTAACATTCAAGAGTGGCTACCTGGAATTACAACCAACTTTTTGCTTGCTCATCTATTCTCTTTCTCACTTCCTATTCAGTTCTTGTCTCAATTCTGTCTTCTTTCTTGTTGTTCACCATTCTATCAATGTTTTTCTCTTTATAAAAGTAAAAATTCAAAACTAGTTTTTGAAGTCCTATCTCTCCTAAGTCCTTTTTTTTGTGTGTTTAATTCTCACACTTACTCCAACTTATGATTTATTCTCAAAATTAACCAAAATATTTTTCATAACTTAGAAGTAAGGAATTTTCCTTATTTTCCCTCAATTTTAAGCTTATAATTTATTTAGCAACTCACGCTATAACTTCATTAGAACTACAAGCATAACCGGTTTCATAATTCTATTATAATATAATCAAATGTTTAACTTCTCGATTTCATTTATTTATTAAGCATAAAACTAAAGTAAAGCTGTTGGTCCTAATGTACTGATTTTAGACTAGAAATTATACAGAGACTTACTACATTTGCTATTGTTTCGTTTAAACTCCAAATTCTATTTTTATTCTGTTGTTAGGTCTAAATTGAAAGCATATAACTCTCAATTTCTCACCCAATAACTAAATTAACAATATGTTCAACCTCCAATTTCAACACTTAAACTTTCATTTAACTTCTAAAATTTCCCTTAATATTCTTATCTGCTATAACAAAACTTTAATACAAAATTTTAGGTTTCTAGAATTACCCACATAAAGGTTGAAGAACAATTTCAAATAAGATATACTTACACGATGTTGTTCAATCCTGTTTCTATTCGGTTTATGCCCCTAAAAATTCTTAAAACAGTAGTTAAATTCAAATAATCATTGTCTAGTTTAGTTGCTCCTAACCAACTCAAGATTTGAATTTAAATCAGATTACTCAACTTTACCTAGTGCAAAACTTGAGAGACTCCGAGAGAGATTTCTATCAGAAGAAGAACTGAATAACCAAATTCCTCTTACCTCTCGTTGCCGTCCAACACTTGTTTTGCACTTTTTTATGTTCGTTCTTCTATTTTGTTTCTCTCTTCTCTTTGTTATCAAGCTTCAACTTTGGCCAAGAACTTCGGTTGAAAAGATTGTTACCCGAAACTTCTATTGCTACACTCTCTCTGATTGCACTTGGGTTGATTAAGAAAGAATTTCTCTGTTTCATATGCAGCAAAACAGAGCACCCCGATTTATTTTCTCCTCAAACTCTTGCTCACAAAATGAAGAAGGAAGAGGTTTATGGGAAGCCTAAATGAAACGAATTAGGATCTCTCTTTCTTTCTGAAGTGTTCTATTCAGCTTGATTTATGGAAAAGATGATGATACATGTGTGTGGTCCCTTAAGTTTCCAACATTAGGAGTACGTGTAGTGTGTCTTAGGCTACCACCACCACTAGCTTGGCTACATTATTAGAAAATTCTCCTATCCTTTTTGATTTGTTCAATTAAGTCCTTAGTCTAATAGTAAAATTCTATTTTTACCCTAATCATTTCTTCCTAACTTTCTTTACATTTATTTCTATTGTTTGTTTACTTGTCTATTTATTTATCATTATAATTACTATTATCATTTATTTATATTTGATTTCTCCTAACTGATTATTTTACTTTCTTAAAATTCTTCTTTTCATAATAATCCTTTTAAGTACTAAAATTTTACTTCACAATAATTATTTAGTGAGGATATTATAGAGGAGGTAGCTTTAACTAGGTGTGACTTTCTAGATAGCAAGGTTAACCAACCTGACTTGTTCTTTGACAACCTTGGTGTTAGGGTTGAGAACAAGGTGAATAAATGAATATCACACATTGTGGGTGCATACCAACCATTACTGACACTAAGGTTATACCCATTGTCGATGGGGTTAATGGGATGGAGATGCTTAGTTAGAGTATGACGATAGTGACGAGTTAAAGAGCTTGGACGGGTCATCTGATGAAGATCAAGTTAAGAGGCCTAAATACAAGACTTTTAATGAGAAGATTGACTTTAATAGGCCTATAGATCTTTATGTTGGCCTAAAGTTTGGGAACTTTAGAGTTTATAGAGCACACTTAAGCAGTATGCAATTGAAAATGAGATTGATTTTAAGTACATAAAGAATGAAGCAAAGATCATCACAGTTGCGTGCAAACATAAATGTTGTTGGAAGATCCATGCTTCTAGAATACAAAATGGTAAAGCTTTTCAAATTAAATCATTTTATGAAAAAGACCATAATTGCGGATGGGTTAGAAAGAATAAAAAAATGACTGCAAAATAGTTATGCATATTGTAACTGATATATATATATATATCATATTTATTAATGTGCTAATATTTGTGTAGACGAGCCAACCACCACCTACTCAGAGCACTCAAGCATCCATGCAAGGAGATGGTTATTTTGATTGATTAAGTTAGATATAGTGTATGATGCTTTTTTTTTTTTGGTTATAAGTTAGATGTAATGTGTGATACCTTCTTTCTATTTATAAACTGACATTGGGTACTTTTGCCTGTAACGTAGCCCTTGTGTACCTTAAGCCAAAAACGTTGGTTACTTTGATTTTTGGTTATAAGTCAGTCTTTTTTTTTTTAATCATTGAGACATTGGTTACATCATTGATTACATACCTAATTGTGCTTACAAGTACAGAATAGGTCCAATCAAACAAGTCTCACATGTTCATTACATAACATATTGCATTACACAAGTCTCACTTATTCATTACATAACATATTGCATTACACAAGTGTCACTTGTTCATGACATGGAGGAACAACATAATTCCAAATATAATCAAATTTGTTACAACAATCAATTTTAGCTCCTGAACAAACCCATCCAATGTAGCCACAAATCAATTTTAGCATGCCTTAGATATGCAGCATCGGAATTCAGTGCATTGATGTCATTTTGTATGTTGAGAGTTTCCATTATAACACAAATAGACTGAATAATGTCTTGTCATCGGAGCGAGTACGCATTAACCTTTCAAAGTAATTCTATCGTTGATTCTCGCACTTAGCATACAGCTTGTCAATATGTGTATATGTGTATGTGTAACAATTGTTAATACTGAAAATATGCATTAACATCTCCAGGCCATATTGATGTCCAAACTCCAGACCATGTCTGAACAATATTAATAGTATAACGTAAAATAACATTCAATATGCAGTAGTTCATGTGAGTATGATCTCAACTTAATTAATCAACTTAGTTTGCGTGAGTATGATTTCAGCATAAAATTTTAACTGAATTAGAAGTGACATGGTGATTGAGCTTATAAACTAAATCTGTGACTCTGTGCTTCTGGGTCATCTGCAATTGTTTTGGTGAAGATGTGGGACAAGTGTGTAGACCACTATTAGGAGTTGCTAAAGCAATTGACCCTGAGATCCTGTCATGAAGTTAAATGCTATCTTGCCTACCACTTTTTTGCCTATACATCTTAGTACTGACAGGGGGCGCATCAATTTGTAATTTCCAGAGAAATGAATAGGGGATGAGCCACAATGAGTTTTGGTTGGTGTACATAGCAGCTTGGAATGAGCTTGACATCGTATATTAATTTTAAAACTTTCAACCCTGATGAGTAAAGAATAGAAGTAGAACAATCTAAAACAATCAAATATCTAGTCCACAAATTTATTTTTAATTTCTTACTTCCTTTCTTGATGAGTTAAATTTTTAATTAGATTAGATTCATATATTAGATTTAAAAAAGGATACGGAAGAATTGTACCAGATTGAAGAGGAGAGGGTCTGAAAAAGGGGAAAGGGATTTCATCCAGAAATTATAATAGACAAAGATTTATTATTAACCTTGTTTATGAAGAAAAAGAAATAAACTATAAAAAAATCACCATTGAAAGAGAAAGCCCATAAAAAAACAGAGGAGAATTCCTTCAAGTAAAAGAGAAGAATGATTGATACATTCTAAGGACTTCTCTACTTATAATGTGACGTAAGTTCTCATATTTGCTAGTAGAAAAAGAGAATTGTGGCTGTCTTAAAAAAAGAGAATGCTGCTAACTTCCACAGAAAGTTGGACTTGTGTGAATGTTAAAATCATATCCTTACGTGAAGAGGAAGAAAATAACATACTGAAAACCAGCTAGTCATTTCATAGAATGCTTACAATAATTTTTCTTGTGGCAGACGGTGTAAACTGACTTTTCCATTTTCAATTAGCTTTCTGTTAAATACAAATTCTGCAGTCAGCATCATGCAAAATTGACAATGAGTGAAACTGTAGTATCAGCAAAGATAGAACGAAACCACATCTAAATAGATAAGAAAAGAAAGAAGGTAACTGATGGCAGTTTGGGATAGCGAGAAGAAGACAAAATGAGAAAAATAGCACAAAACCAAAGCTAAATTTAAAGAGATAAATTCTAGGAAAAGCAAGAAGAAGAACAATTAAGAAAATCATAGTTAAATTCTAAGAAAATCAAGAACACGAAGCATGAAACACAAACACAGAAAAAAACTCTTCGAACCCTAAATCACAAAAACATAATGATTCTATTCAACCTCTATAGCAATTCAGTGTATCTCTAATGTAAGTTAAATTCATATTGACCTGGAAGATTTTATTTCTCATTTGGCTAGAGATGCTCGATGAATGATGATAGTCGCACAAGTAGTTTGAGGCAGAAGAAAATGTTATGGGTTGGGTTGGAGGATAAGACACCACAAGTGAGTTAAGTTTGTTGTTAAAAATGAATTAAAGATAACATGACATTACTTTTTATCATGTTATTAGATCACGTGTCAAATTTTAGTTGATGTGATAGTTCATAAAATTTAATCAGTATTAATTATTAGTTTAACTAATGGTCAATTGCATAAAATTCTTCTTACACAATAAAAAGTTGATGGAAATCTTTTGTATATTGATGAAAGATAATAGCATTTTTTGCATTTTTTCCCAAAATTTATTACTAATACTCTTTATTTTTTAATAATATAAAATGTTTTTATTCACTAATAATGTAATTTGTTTCATTTTTATCTTAAAACACATTTATTGTATACAATGATTTGCAGACGTAGCATTGGTGGAGAGCGCTTACCCCAACCTTTGATCTTGAAAGTATAACTTTACCACGCAAATCTACAAAGATTGTAGCGTAAATTGGTTT
The DNA here is from genome assembly GCA_037074585.1 of Biancaea sappan. Taxonomy (NCBI): domain Eukaryota; kingdom Viridiplantae; phylum Streptophyta; class Magnoliopsida; order Fabales; family Fabaceae; genus Biancaea; species Biancaea sappan. The sequence goes on from CM073496.1 coordinate 38,399,832, forward strand.
CAGACGACTTGAACGGTGGTTTAATAATGCATTTTTTAATTATAAAATTACATGATTTTCTCATAAACTATATTTGAAAAAAATATTTTAATATGGAGATTCTTTTTGAGTAAATTAATAGTTTAAACTTTAATCTTTGAGAGGTTATTTTTCTTTTCATTTATTTTTTATTTTAATTTTTTAAGATAAAGTGATTTAATTTAATTCATCAAATATTTTTAATCAATATAATTCATCTAAAATTTATTTGTAGATTTTGTGATGTAAAAATTATGTTGAGCAAACTTGAAGAAATCGATATAGCAGTTATTGTTTATCTGAAATTTTATTTTTGTCTAATAGAAAGAAAGTATTTTGATTAAAAATGTAATTGGTCAAATTGATCGACTAAATTTAAAAAAAATATTTTTTAAAATATTAATTGAAATACTTTATCTTAAAAGAATGACATTGTAAAAAAAAATTAATATTGTTAAAATTTTTATTTTAACTTTATTTATATTATGAAAAAGTTTTTGAACTTAATTTATTATAACATTAGATTATAATTATAATAATATTTTTGCTTATTAATATATGTGTATTTATATATATATATATATATATATATGTATATATAGTTGAAAATTGAAATTAAATATTATCAGAATAATTTTAATTAATAAATAAATCTAACAAGTATTTTCCGAAATATATTTTTAATTAATAATCTAACATTTTATTAAATATGGAAAATGTCAAAAATTAATAAAAAATAGATATAAGAATATTTATGATAAAATTGGATGTAGTGATGACTTTTGACGTACTGCGAGTTCGCATCGAAAGAATGCAGAGGGGGTTGACAGTAAACGCTTCCAACTCCAAAGGTAAGATTTGAGAGGGAAGACCTGTTACTACGCAAGGATATTAATAGCTTTTACTTGTTTAATTCACTCTTGTCCCTTGTAGTTCGTCCATGATGCTTCTCAGGTCAGATTTCAGTTTTTTCATATATATTTCTTTCTCTCGATTTTTCATTCCTTCTACAAGAATATAGTCCTTATACCAACTCATGCGTTGCTCAATGGCAATAAAGCTCCCATCTGTAGCATTTTCTAGTGGAATCCCTAAGTGGTTTTATCTTAGTGCTTGGATTTCTTCAAGTTCCTGCCCTAGTCATATTGAGGATTTATCGGAAAGCATTCGGAATCCGAACGATTCTTCTGAATTCGAACAAAATATTAAATTCTTGAGTAATAAACTTGTGCCGGAGAACTTAATCCGTGTTTTGAACCGCACTAGCGATTTGAATTCAGCAGTGAAGATATTCAATTGGGCTGGTCTCCAGAGGAGTTTCAGCCACACCGCCAATACTTATTACCAGATCATTTTGAAACTGGGTATGGCTGGGAATGTTCTGGAGATGGGGGCTCTTTGTCAAGATATGGTGAAGGACAGATGCCCAGGAGCTGAAGAAGCTCTTGTAGCATTAATTCACACATTTGTCGGACGTTCTAGGCTTAAGGAAGCCATGGCAGTTTTTATGAACATGAATTTGGGTAGCCATCAGCCCCCGGTACATGTATTTAATGTTCTTTTGGGTGCTCTTGTGCAAGAAAATGGAGATGTTCAAAACTCTTTGTTTGTTTATAAGGAGATGGTGAAAGCAGGAATCTTACCGACAATTGACACTTTGAATTATTTGTTGGAGGTATTGCTTTCAGCCAATCGAGTTGACTTGGCTCTGGATCAATTTAGAAGGATGCACAAAAAAGGATGCAGTCCGGATAGTAGGACCTTTGAGATTCTTCTAAAGGGTCTTTTTGCAAGAAATCGAGTGGATGAAGCTATTTCTATTTTAGAGCAAATGCTTGAACTCCGGTGTGTGCCAGATTTGAGGTTTTATAACTGCTCCATACCTCTCTTTTGCAGGGAAAACAAAGTAGAGGAGGGGATAAAGTTGTTTGAAATGATGAAAGCTTCTGATTTTAGGCCTGATCCTCTCATTTATGGGGTTCTAGTACAGTGTTTGTGCGAGAATCTCCAGGTGGAGTCTGCAGTATCCCTCATAAATGAGATGATAGAGAGTGGTATAGCACCAGCTCATAATGTTTTTGTTGATCTGGTGAAATGCTTTTGTGAATTAGGGAAATTGGATGAGGCTATACTATTTTTGGAAGATAAACAAGTAGTTGAAGCACCTCCTTACAATGCATTGCTCGAAGGTTGCTGCAATGCTGGTAAAATTAGAGTAGCTAATGTTCTGCTGCAGACAATGTCTGAGAGAAACATTGCTGACTGTTATTCTTGGAGTATTGTTATCAGATGGCTGTGTGAGAACGCAGAGACTAGGAAAGCATATGAACTTCTTGGCAGAATGATTGTATCCTCAGTAATTCCTGACTGTGTCACATATTCCGCTCTTATCGTTGGCAACTGTAGATTGAACATGTATGAAGATGCAGTGCAACTATTTAGTCAAGTTTGTGCCAAATACTGGCTTTTGGATTTTACATCTTACTCTGAATTAGTTGGAGGCCTATGTGACATAAACAAAACTCAAGAGGCTGCTGAAATCTTTTATTACATGTCTATGAAGCAATGCTCTCTTGATTCCTTCTCCTTCTGTAAGTTGATTAAATGTATATGTGACTCAGGAAAGGTAAATGAAGCCATCAGGCTATGGCAGTTAGCGTACTATTCTGGTACTTTTTGTCCGCTTGCTGCCCACATTACTATGATGCATGAGTTGTCTAAATCAGGGAAGGCAAAATATCTGCTAGTGGTCCTCTCTCGAATGTTTATAGAGGGCTGCAACCTTGATATGGAAGCATATTGCATCCTTATTCAAAGCATGAGTCAACAAAATGGAGCAAGGGAATGTGTTTGGTTTTTTAATATGATGGTAAATGAAGGTCTGGTTCCTGATCCAGATAGACTATATGATCAACTTGCATTATTAGCTAACCATTCTCAGTTATGTATGATTTCTGGTGCCATTGATAAACTTTCCAGTGGTGAAATTTTGAATTCAGCAATGTATAGCTTACTGATAAATAGCCTGTGGAAAGAGGGTAAGAAACATGAGGCGCATCGGTTACTGGATTCTATGTTAGAAAAGGGTTGGCTTCCTGATGCTACTACTCATAAATTGTTGATTGGATCTGATGTCAGAGAAGAAGGGAGTGAAGGACAGTTGGTGTCCAATAACTCCTCGCAAGATTCTGTTAGCAACATACTCCTGAAGAACTTGGTGGTACCTGAAACATCACTATTCTATGAAAAGAATCTTGATTGCCCAACATTGCAGTTCCATCATGGGTGCTGCTTTGCCTAGTAATAATTAATTTCTTTTGACACCTTATAATTCTGGTCAAGGACTGTTTATTCCTCACCTAGTCTTGCAGCAATGGTGTCAATTGCTTACTGACAAATCTTTCAGGAGATGCTGCTGGTCGGATGTCAACTTAGTCAACTTTAATATTAGCCCATGGTCTAATTGGGTAAGATATGAAAATGACCCTTGTAATTTTGATATAACTCCAATTGCAGTATAGATTTCCCATTATTTACATTGTATATTACTATGCTTTGTCTGAGATGGGGATTCTCTCCACAGAAGAAATTGGCTCTGTAAATTTCTCCCAATCTCAACTGTCCAACCTTGTAAAGGTTACATCAATGGTTAATTTTATGACACGTCATCTTTCTTTTTTTAACTCAGGAAAAAAATGTTTAATCTGGTTTCTCTTTCACTTCCTCGCACTCTGGTTGCCAGCCAACAGGGAGAAAGCTGTCAAGGAACCGGTTTCTCTGCATTTCTCTCTCAATGCCTTATTTTTTTTATCTTCTTGGCACTTGTTTTCAGGGAATTATTTGGAAGAAAAAATTTCAGATAGGTCTCAACTTTTTTTTTCTCTTTGAGCTTGCTTTCAGGGATCTATTTAAAGGAAAATTTTTTAGATAGGTCATAGTATTTTTTTTTTTGTACCTGGTTTCAGTGACCTATTTGAAAGAAAAAAAAAAAGAGAGCATTGGTCCCTAAAGTTTTTTTTTCTTCAAATAAGTCCTGCACAGAAAAAAATATATTGGTACCTATCTGAAACTTTTTCTTTCAAATAAGTCCCTAAAAGTAGGGGCAAAAAAAAATATTGATAGCTGTTGGATCCAACGGCAAAGAAGATAGAAGCTGGGAGAGAAAAGAAGAGAAACTGGTTCCAATCTGAGTTTTATAGAGAAAATGCAGCAATTGCTCAAGTTAGTGTTGCTGAACTGTATTCCGTAGAAGTTTAGATCGATGTTGAGATCCATGGAACTATCCGTGTAAATAAAATCATGATTCTCAGATGGTTCATGCTTGGGTTTAAGTTAACCTTCATTGTGCCAGTTTAGCAGTAGAGCTGTTGAACTTACGCTTCCAGAAGTTCATTCTAAAAATCACCATATCCTTAATCTTGTTTTTACTAGGGGAATTGTTTTAACATTAAGTCTTCAATCCAATTATTTCAAATCAAGATTGGTTGCAATCTTGTTTATATTAGACCTTACCCTTCGTTCAACCGTTTATCAGCTTTATAAAATTGTGATGGTTCACATTCCATCGCCTGGTCAAAGGCCGAAAATCTAAACACTTCAGGGATTTTTATGCCCCCGTCTATATTTATGTTATGCTGAGGGATAGTATGGGGTTTAGGTACCAGTGACTGGAATTGTAATTAGCCTGTAAGTTAAATGTTGTATTTGATTTAAAAGTATAAGTTTAAATTATTTGATTTTTAAATTTTAAGTTTACATAATTGAGTTTATTTAAAAAAGTTTACTTGTTATTTGTTAATTTGTCGTGTATTAAGGACATTAAAAAATAAAATTAATATACATGTATGACTAATTAGTAATTTTTTTTTAGAAAGCATTTGTCATATACATTTAGTAGTGAAAATTAAATAATTAAAGTGAATGTATATTTGGACTAAGGTCTAAACTAATAGATTGCAAAAGGCAAACTTTTAATTTGTATACAAATTAAAGACGCAGCTCTCTACCCCAAGAAAAAAAAAAAAGGCCGTAGTTTTCAAGCTCTGCTCCTCTCTGTTGTCTGTACTGCAAGTCTTAAAATCCAAAAAAAAAAAGAAACAAAAACAAAAACAAAAACAAAAAACAGAAATAAGTTAGAATTTTTATCAGGTGCCATGCCCTAGTCGCGGACAGGAGCCTTCTCCTTCCAGCAACTCCGACAAGCCTCCGATGAGCCTACGTGATGGAGCCATCGAACTGAAGGACCCGTGTTCCCACTGCGTCTCCTCCAACCGGCCAACCCACGCCTTCTCCTCCGTCGCCTCTGCACCTCTGGCGTCCTCCGTCTGCACCCCTCTTCCTTCTGCTCCTTCTGCTTCCAATTCTTCGACCATCCCTCCCGGTTCGCCTCTCCTTCTTCCCCTCCCTTTTTGTCTCCTGCAAGCGTTGGTCCACCCCCGCTCACGGAGAGGATAGGGCTTAGCGAGGGCGGAGCACCGCTTGCAGGAGACGAAGAAGGAGAGGGACAGCCGAATAGGGATCTCTCCATTTGGGAAGATTGTCTCCTTAAATACCCCCAAGCCAGAGCAGTCTAAACTTTGTACAGTTTTAATTTAGGGTTTGTACAGTTTTAATTTAGGGTTAACGTCATGACACGTCACCACTCTTGATTTTAACTTAAAAATTTTTTAAAAGAAATAATAAAATAAAATAAAAAAAATAAAAAAAACACGCTTTTTCACGCTAAGGCTTGTCTGCGGAATATGACGAGAAAGCTGAAACAGAGATAGTGATTAGGGAGGGCGGAGAGGGAAGTTGAAGATTGAGCCAGTTTAATTCCAAAAATGTATGAATATTGCCAAGGGGGCTCTCATCTATTCAGCCAATTTCCACCTACTACATCTTCTCCCAAATGGCTACAATGTTCTGCCTGTAAATTAGATTGAATAAACTATTGGAACAATATATTTTTGCAAGCTTAGATTAGAAAGGTTAATAAATTAAGGTTGTCTTTCTTAATATATTTAGAATATGTTTTATATTTTTTATTCCTTAATTATTCTTATATGTTTTTTATTTATTTTCCTGTAATTCCAAGAATTAATTTTCCTAATTATTCTTATATCTTTCTTACTTAGAGAAATTATTGAACGGGATCTTTTAGTAAATGAGATATCTAAAGAGTTGGTCATTGATAGAGCTCAATGGCGTCGTGCGATCCATGTAGCCGACCCCACTTAGTGGGATAAGGCTATGTTGTTGTTGTTGTTGTTGTATTCTTATATCTTTCTTAATATATTTAGAATTTTTTTATTACAGAATTTTTTTATTCCTTATTTATTCTTATATCTTTACTAATTATTATATGTAGTAGTCATTCACTTAACCAAACATAGGAGGCTTGCTGTTCTTTCGATTTCTGAGGGGAAGCAAATACTCTGCTTGGCCTCCAAAAAACAGCAGCATGCTAGGCTTTTAAAGACCACGTTTTATAGTTTTAGTAGCTTGTCGTTTTTTTTTTTTTGGTTAATTTTCTTTGGCCAAATAAAATTTGAAGCCTCCTTAAAAACAGGTATTTGAATTCTCTCCAGCACATAAAATGGTTAAATTTTTTTTTATAATTATTTAGTGGAATCAGATCCCAAAAGCAGAAGGAATCCTCTGCTGGATTCCGTGGGGTACCAAAACTATTTTTGCAAGCAACTGAACCATTGCTGTTATTCATCAGAAAGATTCGTTGAAACCTTTCCACTGCGGAACAACACAATGTCATTCTTCAAAGTATTGACAATTGATAATATAATAACATAACAAGAAGAAGAAAATAACATGAACAAAAGAAATTTTAAAAAAAAGGGTATTGTCAGGTTAGACGTGAATATGGCAAAACTTTTCAGTTGTAGGACAGTTTATAGTCTCCATATTTACAGGGTGTAATTTGAGATTCAACTACATATGGCTCACTTTACAATCAGTATGGAAACAAAGGATGCTTGATGGTAAGCAACCTTTTTCAAGGATGCTTCACCATTTGGGTCTTAAATAATATTACTTGCGAACAGTGGCGAATCTAGGAACCCTTGGTCATGGGGGCAAAATATAAATTTTAAAATATTGTAAGGGTTAAAATTTAAAAAAAAGTTTAAAATTTAGGACCAAAATATAAATCTTTAAAATATTATATTTAAAATTGTAATTTTAGCCAAAAAAATAGGGGCTAAAGTGAAAAGGAAGTTTAAAATTTAGGACTAAAATATAAATATTCAAAATATTATACTTATAAATATAACTTTTGCAAAAACTTAAAGTGCACAACATGAGTCTCCTCTAAAAATATAAGGTTCAAAAAATTTTGGGGGTCAAAAATAAAAATTAAAGGGGGGCAAAAAGTAAAAATATAATTTTTTGTATGGAGTTTTTGAAATTTCAGGGGGTGCAGATGCACCCCCTCACCAAAACGTGGCTCCTGCTTGCGAATGGATCTCCCTGTTTTTCGGTCAAGAAAAATAGGTGCTTTTTGAATTAGCAACGGTTTAAACAACCGTTGCTAAACTAAAATTGTGATTAAATTTTCACAATAATTTTTATCTTTTGCAACACTTTAATTTTAACAACAATTTTTTATTTTTAGCAACGATTGTAACCGTTGCTAAATATTAAATTGCTAATCCAAAAAGCACTCATTTTTTTTGATCGAAAAGTAGGGACTCATTACTTCTGTGAACACATAATTTTGTCCCTCAAAATAAAATAAAAATTAGAAAAAAAGGTTTTTTTAGAAATAGGATACTTTAATTTCAAAATTGAGAAAAATTAAAAAAGAAAGAAAGAGAGAGGCCGTAGAGTAAAACAGAGGTCCTGTATATAGTATGTGTGTGTGTGTGTGTGTATATATATATATAGACGCATCAGAGCTAAAAACGCAGGAAGGAGTCTGCATTTCGTTTATCCTTTTCAGCATGTGCGTCGTTCGAGCCCACAATTAGAGCAGATTATGAAATCGATATGGGGAGTACGCCAAAAATCGAGGAAGGGATAACCACGTCGACTCTAGCCACCTCTGACCCCTTCGGCACTTTATGGCAAATCCTCGCATGATCGAAACTGGATCGTCATCTTGGTGCATTATAAAAGGAGGTTGACTGAGAGAACAGGGACCAAGAAAAACCAACTGAAAAACAGAGCACACAGGAAAAAATCTAACTGAGAAACAAAGCACACCGGAAAAACCGACTAAGAGAAATAGAACGACGGAGAAACCAACTGAAAAGCAGAGCATAGGCACTGGAAAAAGCTGATTGAGAAACAAAAGACGACGGAGAAAGAGAGAGGCGAGTACGGACCGAATTGAGCAGCAGAGCACCTGAGAATAAAAACAGAGTGCAGAGCAAGAGAGAAAGTTGTGGGAAGAACGATTTGGGAAAAGCCCAATTTGCAGATTTCTCGGCTTCAAGAGGTAAGGTTGCTTGATCCTTCGTCTCCATAAGGCCTGAATTCCGATTTGTTTTGCCCTATTTCTGCACTTTGGTTTCTATGTTTGAAATAATTTTGAAGTTCTGTGATAAATTATGAGTTATGACCTGAGTTCAGTATTGTGAGTGACACTAAAATTCTCTTGGTGCTCTGATTCTGATATGCTTCTTTCTAAATAACAATTCTGAAATTCACTCTTGTTTATGGCTTTCATTTAGCTATTCTGATATTGGACCATGACTGGAATTGTGATAGAATCCCAAATGACAATTAAGATTGAAACTAAAAATGGACAGATAGAAGAATGACAATGGAGGAATTAGTATCAATTTCCTATAGCAGTGAGAAATTATACAGTAAGAAGCCCTTTTCTAGCAAGGGTAGCTCCAGACCAAATATCACAATTTTTTATGCCTTCTTCGGATAATGTTCCCTTATTTATGTCACTGTCTAAAACTGAAGGAAAACAAAAAAAAAAAACAACATAAAGCAATAAAGCAAGATCATAACAGAAAAGTGGTCCCATTCTCTACTGAAATTGCCAACGTAACAGCCCTCCTTGCCTAAGCTCTTAGCCCATGTGATAGTCACGAGCCCACCCAGGCTTAACTCTTGCTCTTTTTCCTTTTTGGGCTTCCATTGTTGACTTGTGGCCGAATTCCTCATTTCCCCCATAATTCTCCTTCATTGTCTCAGCTAGCCCAGCAATTTCATTTGACCCAATACTCTTTCCCGCCATGCGTCCATCTGATTTTCGTGATTGATTCTCTACCCATTTTCCTTGCTTGACACTACTGGCATTCACTTTATCAATAGTTTCCCCTTTACCTTTATCAATAGTGTTTGGGTTTATATCAATACCCAAGGGTTCGAAAATCACGTTATCCTCAAGGTGGATAAAAGGGAAAGCCATGCTCAGTACCTCCCATTGTTTCCAGGTTGCTTGATCTCTTGGTACATTGTCCCACTCAACTAGCACTTCCACCTTCCCTATGTCTGAGTTTAAGCGTTGGTCAACTAGAGCTTTTGGAACCACTTCAGTAACTACATCTACTTCAGGTAAGGATACCGTAGCAACATGTATGTCTCCATGGTAATCTTTCAATAATGCTACATGAAAAAATAGGATGTATTTTACTATCTTGAGGTAATTGCAATCTATAAACCACTGCTCCAATTTTCTCCAATATTTTAAAGGGGCCATAATAACGCTTTGACAGTTTAAAGTTTAGCCTTTTTTCTACCGATTTCTGTCTATAATGGTGAAGTTTCAACCATACCCATTCCCCTTCCTTATAATCCTTTTCTCTCTTCTTCATGTCTACATATTCTTTCATTTTCTTCTGGGTCTTGTGAAGATTCACCTTTAATCTCTGCCGAACTTCCTCTCTCATCTGTAGTAAATCATCCAAGCTCTTTACTCTTGAGTCTCCCGGCCGATAAGCCGATAAGCAGGAAGTATTGCAGGTTCTACCCCATATAGTGCCATATATTGTGACATCTTGATGCTACTGTGGTAAGAAGTATTGTACTAGAATTTAGCCCAACTCAAAAAATTATACCATTGATGAGGGTATGAATGAGCAAAGATTCAAAGATACTGCTCCAGTGTTCTGTTTACTACTTCGGTCTGCCCATCTCATTGTGGATGATATGTCGTGGTATGTAGTATTTTACTTCCACTGTATTCCATTAATTGTTTCCAAAATTTGTTGAGGAAAATTGGGTCTCTGTTAGTTAGTAAACTTTTATGGAATCCATGAAGTTTAACAACTTGTTGTATGAACACATCTGTCACGTTGCTAGCTGTAAAACCAAATTTGAGTCCACCAAAGTGTGCACTTTTAGTAAATCTATCCACTACCACCATAATACCCATAAAACCTTTAGAACTAGGTAACCCAATAATAAAGTCCATTGTAACATCCTCCCATGGCCCTGCCGGTATAGGTAAATGCTGTAAAGTGCCTTGTGGTTTTGCTATAGGATACTTAACTTGTTGATAAACAGTGCAACAATTCACAAAATCCTGAACTTCACTTTTCATATTCTTCCAGTAGAATATCTCTGAAATAGCCCTGTATGTTTTCTGTACTCCCCCATGTCCAACCATTGGCACCTCATGATACAGCTTAAAATTTTCCTTTTTTAAGTTTGGTAGTTTTGGTACTAGAATTCGACCTAGAAATAACATCATTCCCTCTCGAACGGTAGTCATTTGGCAAGTCATTCTGTTTAAACAGCTTATGTAGCTGTTGCATTTCTTCTAACTTTTCATTGGCCTTCTGAATCACTCCGATAATAGGGTTCTATAATATAGTAAGTGAATGGAGTTGAACCTCTATTTCTCCTTGCCGAGACAAAGCGTCTGCCACTTTGTTAGTATGTCCAGTTCTATAGACTATTTCATATTGGAACCCCATTAATTTAGTTAAATAGAATTGCTGCTCTTGTGTCTGTATTACCTGTGTCATCAAGTCTTTTAAACTCTTGTGATCTGTCTTTATCATAAATTCTCTCCCTAGAAGGTAATGTCTCCATTTTTGCACAGCTTGTGTTATGGCATACAATTCCCTTACATAAGCCGAAGCCATTGTCAGTCGAGGAGTAAGCTTCTTACTAAAATAAGTAATGAGATGTCCTTCTTGAGAAAGAACAGCACCCACACCTATACCCGAGGCATCAGTTTCTACTACAAATTTCTTATGAAAATTAGGTAGCTTAAGTACCGGTGTAGTAGTCATTCTTGATTTCAACTCTTCAAATGCTGTCTGTGCTTTTTCATTCCAAGTAAACTGATTTTTCTTTAAAAGCTCAGTGAGAGCATGAGCTATATTGGCATATCCTTTTACAAATTTTTGATAATACCTCATTAGTCCCAAGAAACCACGCAACTGTTTCAAATTCTTTGGTATAGGCCAGTTAAGCATTGTTTTTATTTTCTTCTCATCCACCCTCACTCCATCTTCTCCAACTATGTGCCCTAAGTACTCAACGGTGTTCTGAGCAAAAGTGCATTTGTTCATCTTTGCAAATAATTCATTATTTTTTAGCACTTCCAACACTGTTTTCAAATGATCAATATACTCTTCCAATGTTTTGCTATAGATCAATATGTCATCAAAAAATACAGCTACGAATTTTCTAAGGTGGGGACTAAATACCTTGTTCATGGTAGCTTGAAACGTTGACGGAACATTAGTCAAGCCGAATGGCATAACAAAAAATTCATAATGTCCCATGTGAGTCCTAAATGCCGTTTTATGAATGTCAAGTTCCCACATGCATATTTGATGGTACCCAGATCGCAAATTCGACTTAGAAAAATAGGAAGCTCCTTGTCGCTCATCCAAGATCTCATCTATAGTTGGAATGGGAAATTTATCTTTAACAGTTATGGCATTTAATCCTTTGTAATCTACACAGAACCGCCAACTTGCATCCTTTTTCTTGACCAACAACACAGGTGACGAATAAGGACTTCTACTATCCCTAATAATTTCAGCAGACAGCATTTCTGACACCAATCTTTCCATCTCAACTTTATGAAAATAGGGATAACGGTATGGCCTAATACTGATCGATTTAGCTCCCTGTTCTAGTGGTATCCTGTGATCTATCTCACGAACCAGTGGTAATTCAATGGGTTTTTCAAACACTCTACTGTATTGCATTATCAGTTCTCTTATTACTTCTGGTTGTTTCGAAAGCTCCTTCTCCCCTTCATCCTTTACTGTTTGCAATAGAAAGAATCCAGAAATAGCTTCAGTACCTATCATTTTAACTAATTTCTTCCTTTTCAATGGTACTGACGACATTATATCTTCTCCCTGAAGAATTACATCTATGTTCCCATACTTAAATTGCATAGTTAACTCACCAAAATCTGTGATAATTAGACCCAACTCAATTAACCATTGCACACCTAATACCACATCAGCCCCTTTAATCTTAAGCACAAACAAATCAACTTTGAACTCATTTCCCTGAATATTAATTTTAACATTCAGACACTTGCTATTGCACAGTAAATATGCACAGCTTTCAGTTTTCACCTTAAATTCCTTTGTAGGAGATTGCTTTAATTGTAGTTTACTGGCGGTGAGGGGATTTATAAAATTGTTGTTGCTACCATTGTCAATTAGCACTTTCACCTCTTTCTTACCACAACGTCTGTTACCTTGAATGTGCTAGGACAAAATTGTCCTGCTAATGCGCTCAAGCTTATCTCTAGATTAAATTCCATTATCTGTAAATTACTCTCCTCTTCTCTCACTTCGGCGTCATCCCCTGTCTCATTATCATGTAGGATTTCTTCAATCTCTTCTTGCCCCACCAGCAAATAACATGTAGACTTGCATCGATGCTGAGCATGATACTTCTCATCGCAATAATAGCATAGTCCTTTTTCCCTTCTTGCCTTTAATTTTGCCCCACTGAACCTTTTGTAAGGAGGATTGTTACTCGTGCCATTATTCGATCCTGTGCTTGCCGAGCTTTGCCCTTTGTTCTGATTTTGCTGGTTTACCGTCACACTCTTAGTGGAATTGTTCGCTGGTAAAGATTTGGTATTAGATAAGAAGTAAGTGTTATTTCCACTGTAGGTTCTCTAACGTATTCTGGAATTGACTATTATCATTCCTCATGGTGTTCTGCAGAGTCCGCGTCTTCTGCTCATGTAATTTTGCCAGCGATACTGTTTGATAGTATGTTGTGGGCTATGCGAGTAGTAGTTCGCACTTTAAATGTTCCTGTAATCCAGCCACAAAGAAGCTGATTAGCCATTGTTCACTTAAGCTCGTCACCCTCGTTGAAATCTCTTCAAACTTCGTTTGATATTCAGCTACCGAATCCTTCTGTTTCAATTCCTTTAGAGCTGCTTTTAAGTCATCATACAATGAGGTCCCAAAGCGTAAGAGTAAAGCAGTTAAGAATTCGTTCCAGTTTTGAACTAATCCATTTTTGACCACCCATTTGTACCACGCATAAGCCGGTCTTTTCATATGAAACGATCCTATTTTAATTCTTTGATCCATGGGCACTCCATAAATTTCGAAGAATTCCTTAATCTTAAACACCCAATCTTCCGCCTCATTCCCATTGAATCGAGGTACTTCTACTTTCAAACCTTTTCCCCCAAAAATTCCAATCTCATTGTTGAAAGAATCTTGTTGATTCAGTATTGTTGATCCCGATGCTGAATCCATGGTTTTGGACTGTATATAATTTCGCATCATTGTTACCAAATTATCAAACGAGTCCTTATAGCTATTAATGGTCGCCTCCAGATTAACCATTTTGGTATCCAACATTCCTTGTGATTTCTGCAATTCCATTGTAATCGCCTCCAGCTTTGCAAATCGAGTTCCTTCTGCCATTGCTGAGGCTCTGAATGAAAACACCAATTGATAGAATCCCAAATTACAATTAAGATTGAAAATGAAAATGGACAGATAGAAGAATGACAATGGAGGAATTAGTGTCAATTTCCTATAGCAGTGAGAAATTATACAGTAAGAAGCCCTTTTCTAGCAAGGGTAGCTCCAGACCAAATATCACAATTTTTTATGCCTTCTTCGGATAATCCTCCCTTATTTATGTCACTGTCTAAAACTGAAGGAAAAAAAAAACAACGTAAAGCAATAAAGCAAGATCATAACAGAAAAGTAGTCCCCTTCCTGGCTAAAATGGCGAACATAACAGCCCTCCTTGCCTAAGCTCTCAGCCCATGTGATAGTCACGAGCCCACCCAGGCTTAACTCTTGCTCTTTTTCTTTTTTGGGCTTCCATTGTTGACTTGTGGCCCAATTCCTCATTTCCCCCATAATTCTCTTTTATTGTCTCAGCTGGCCCAACAATTTCATTTGACCCAATACCTTTTCCCGCCATGCGTCCATCAGATTTTCGTGATTGATTCTCTGTCCATTTTCCTTACTTGACACTATTGGCATTCACTTTATCAATAATTTCCCCTTTACGTTTGGGTTCATATCAAATTGTGTTGAATAGGTGTTATTAGTGCTTATGGCTCATTTAGCTATTCTGATATTGGACATGACTAGAATTGTGTTGAATAGGTGTTATTAGTGCTTCTGACCATTTGATTCTTTGTGCTGTGCTAGTCTAAAACTAAGTTGATGAAATCCCAAATATGACACATGTTGCCTCGTTGTACTGGATTGTGAGGGATTTATCTATACACGAATCAGATATTTAGGAAAGTGCTTGAAATATTGTAATGAAATCAAAATGTTTATTTGAATATTATAATCATTAATTCAATGTCTATGTATTATTTCTAACCTAAAGTTATTTGTTGCCATGTTGCCGTTCTGAGATGCATGAAAAAAATTTGGGGCCGTGGGTTACTCGGCCGCCATCAAAATAGAAGACACCGATTGGAGTAGTTTTATCTGTTTGATATGATTTACTTGTTACGTTGATTGTTGTGCATTTTATTGTTTTTCTAATTTTTTGTTTTAAATATACTAGGGGTGAAAACGGGTCAGATTGAGAGAAAATTTTAACCAAATCCAATCAAATTTAATTAGATTGGGTTGGGTAGGGTTATTGATTTTTTGATGATAAACTCGAAACAACCCAACCTGCACTTTGGCGGGTTGAGTTGAGTTGGGTTGGTGGGTGACTTTTTTTGTTTTTGTTTTTGTTTTTTTTTTAATTTTTAATTTTTATTTATTTATTTTTTGCTTTCTTCTTCTCTTTTTTTTTTCTTTCTTTATTCACAATAAATAGAGGACAAATAAATTAATAAAGACATACATTTTTTTTATTCCATTTGACAAGATAATAATAGTCAACAGGCTATACTACTATAGGCAAATTAATTCAATCTAAAATTCAATATTATATAATTCAAATTTTAATAAATACATAACACATAAATATTTATTTATAAATAATGAGTATAACAAAAAATCCCAAGTGACTAATTCCCTAAAAAATCTTTAAAAAAAAATATTGTGCGGGTTAAAAAATTTTAACTCAACTCAATCCGCCAACCCAACCCAATCCAACCCAAACGTGCGGGTTAAGTTGGGTTGGGCGGGTTGGACAGGTTGGTGCTCACTCCTAAAATATACTGTAACCTATCTATAATTTATACATAAATACTAAAGTAAATTTATTATTGTTGATAATGAATTGAGAAATGACCAATTCTCTTATAGTAGCGCATTAGTCCCTAAACAGGCAAATTTTTCTTATTCTATCGAACTACTGTTAATCAATGCCAATCAATGCCATAAGAAAATAAATTTAGGAATAAAAAAATTTTAAGGAAAAAGGGGACCAATTCCCTTGGAGTGAATTTTCCTTTCTTTTATACAAAGTACTCATTGTACTACTGTCGATTAGTGCCAGCCAAAAATGGGTGACAAAGATTATTGCATAGTTGTGCGACCGTTTAATGGTGCCAATGAAAAAATGATTTGAAATATTATTACATGACATATTTGATTGATATTTAACCGAGTTCTAGTGACCCATGTTTTAAAAAAGTTAGGAAATTGAACTTGGTTTTTTTCTTTGTTCTTATTTCTTTTTCTTAGGAATTTTAAAAAAAAACCATTCCTACTTAAAATTTCTTTCTCCTTTCTTTTAGAATACTTTGGAGTCTTTCAAACCTTTAAAAATTTAGATTTCATTTAGAATAAATTATTCTTTCAACCGAAAATCAAAAACAGAAGGAAAATTTAGAGAGTAAGAGATAAGGCTTAATAGATTTCAAAATTAGAAGTTCTTCAGGCAATCTGTTGAGGCCATTATTTCTTTCTTTTAAATTAATTAGGGTCTGTTTGGTTTGTGAAAACATTTTTTTTTTCATTTTCAACCTTCATTTCCTAAAACACTGAAAACATCTTTTTTGTGTTTTCAGATTTAGGCTTATTTTAAGAAATATTTTCAAAAAAATATTTTCAGTTAACTCAACCAAACGCATTTTCAAGTTCATTTTCTGTTTTCAGTGAAAATAAAAACAAGAAATGCTCAAACCAAACAAGCCCTTAGTTTTCAATTGTTAAATTTTTTTTTTCACTTTATTATTATTATTTTTTCAAAAAACCGTCGACGCCTCGCAGGTGTGACAACTTCTAACGGCTAGAGTTAGATATGTGAGGATCAAGGTTTATAAACTACATCTGTTTCAAGTCAAGAAGGAGAAAACACAAGGATTAAAAAGGCAATCAATCCGTTAAATTAAAAAAAAAAAAACCAAACACATATCTCGATCTTAATTATTAAAGTAGGGAATATTAGCTTAGCTTGTGTTGAATGTTAACTGATGCTAAAACAAACATTTTATTGAAGTAACATCCTTAATACACAAATGTAGAATGAAACAGATGCTAAGTATCACCAGGCTGGAAAATTCCAAGGGTGCATGATCACCAGGATAATAACAATGACAAATATCCAATAAAAGAGAAAAAAAGGGAATTCAAACCTTTAAATATACACGGTAAGTTTCTTCTTTCTTTTTCTTTTGGGAGGAATAAGCCGAGGAGGAGGATTTTCATCTACTGCCAAAAAACTAAAAAAGAATGAAGAAGTAAGAGATAAGTAGAAACTAAGGATGCCTTTAAAATATAGTGTATATGGCGAAAAAGTTAAAAATTTAAGACTGTTTGAGAAATTCAAAGATATAGACGGGCACAACTCCTAACAAGACAGAATAGTGATTCCACTCTATAGACTTGTAATTTTTCAAGTATTCATAGAAAATACTAGGAAATCATTTGCTTATTTTTGCTCGAGCAGTAGATGAAGAACTTTAAAAATAAAGGAAATACCCAAATTGATGCAAACATATTTCAGACAAAAAAATGATTCTAAACGAGTCAAGCCATATATGACTCGAATTTCAGCATCTGCCAATGTCACATACTTGCGCGCTCACAATGAGTTCTTCTTTTGACTTGGCACCGACTATAGGGCCAATCTCAAGCTTCAATGTCGACTAATATCCAATGAAAACTCCATATATATTTGCAAATATTTATTAGGAAATAAGTAACTACCTCATACAAAGCGGTTAACTACCTCAATTAGAAAGACGGGCACAAGTAAACTCATCACGTACAAGTTGGTTAACTGCATCCCTGAACTTGTGATAATCATCAACTTTGTTGTAGACTTGATAAGAAATTCGGGCATATCCAGTTACCGGTCCACTTTCCCCATCTCTTGGTGGTCGATAATATATTGGCACTTCAACGCCAGATTCATCCCTCAAATATGTTCTCAACTTCAGAGCATCAGAATCACTCGTTATCCCCAAGCAAGCGGGTAACCCTACCATGAGCATGCTACCACACATATCTCGAGGACTCCCAAGATGGGTTCCCCATGCTGCGGCCAACATCCGTCCCATCTCCACAACAGCATCATGATTCCTCCTCTTGATTCCTTCAATGCCACCTTCAAATCTACTGATGAATTCCAAAGCTGCGGGAACCACCAATTGGGCACTATAATCTCTCGTGCCAATCCAAGCACTTTCAATAGCCAAGCCTTTACCATACTCATCGGACACCACAGGATGATGCATTTCAGAACATATGGGCGACTTCCTACTGTACAAAAAGGCAACAGAAGGTGGGCAAAAGAACCACTTATGCAAATTGCTGGTGTAAAAGTCTGCCCCAATCTCTTTCATATCAACATCGGTACACCCAATAGCATGAGCTGCGTCCACAAAAACTTGGTCAACCCCTTCTTCCCTACAAATCTTAACTAAATCCCTTACAGGAGTCACCACACTCGGCATTGAAGTGACGTGATCAATCACAGCTAACCTAACCCTGTTACCGTCAGCCCTTCCTCTCTCCAGTGCCTTCCTAAACTGGCTAATAATCTCATCATTAGAACTCACAGGAAAAGGTAGTTGAACTTCAATAACTTTACCTCCGGCACGTGCGACATGGGCTTCGATTGATTTCTTCACGGCACCATAAGCGTAATGAAGCATAAGGACGACATCCCCTTTCTGGAATTTTCCTTCTCGAAAGGCCCAGGCGGTGTGCTGAAGGACGATAGCAGCAGCCGTGGTGGCGTTATCAACGATAGAAATCTCATCAACATGGTCGGCATTAACAAGTTCCTTGATTATGTTCCTGGTTTGAAGAATGCCCTTCTTGAGCTCGTTGAAGTAGAAATGGTCGGGTTGGCGGAGATACTTGAGCTGCCATTGTTGCTGAGCGGCAATTACTGAGGCAGGGCAGCAACCGAAACTACCGTTGTTAATCCGAGCAACAGTGGGGTCATGGTGGGAGAATTCGGATTGAATTTCGGAGTCAGTGATGAAGGACGAGAGTTTAGGTTTTTTCGGTGTGTGGGACTGGGAAATGGAATTGTGGCCGTTGAGGTGGTTCTGGTCGTGGTTGTGAGAAGCCATTGGAAGAGAAATAGGGGCTAGGGTTTTAAAGGGCTTAGCGATGAACACGGGATAAGGAGCGAGGCCATAGGCAAAACCCACTTATGATCACACTCCACACTTCACGGACAAGTGGTGCCTTAAAAGCTTCCAATCACATTCTGGGAGTGTGAGCTGTGGAATGAAAACCAAATGGAACCATATTATACGTTCCTTTCCTCTGTTTCAGAATTCAGAATTCAGACTGTGGAATGTGATGTTTTATGGGGCTTTTTGCTACGAATAAATATTTCTTCTTCATTTATGAGTACGAGTCCATATGCATTCTATACCTATTTGTTTGAGGCAATGGTGTAATAATTAAAAATGGTTAAATTTATTTTATTTTTATAATGAAATAATTACAAAAAATATATAATTGAAATTATAATAAAGAAAGTGAATTTCTTGCTTAGCTATTATCCTGCTTGGTTAAACAATATAAATCTCATTTATCAATTTTCATCATTCGATGTTACTTAACTAAATAATAAAATGTTAGCAACATAGGAGAGCTGGACTCACTGAAAGATAGAAAGGGTTGTACAAGTTTTTTTTTTGGGCCCTAATGATAAGTTTGAATGGTACAAGATATAAATACCCTGCTTATTTTATTCACTTATTTACTATTGAATAGTTTAATATTATTTTTATTACATAATTTATTATAAATTTTAATAGAGTTCACATATTTTAATTTTAAATTATAGTTGAATTGGATCTACCTATCTAATTGTCATATTTTTCTTGGTTGAGCATGGTGCATGTCGGTAAAGTTTCAAATAGTTTATTTTAGTCCCTCTCAATGACCCATATGCATTAATGATCCTTCCTTAGAGAAGAAATTTTTTTTTTCATGGGCTAGAAATAAACTCTATATCTAGTTATACAGTGACTCGGATATTACATTAAAGGAAAATTTGCACTTTACCTCCATAAATATTTTTTTATGTGCAAAAAATTCCTCTAAAGTTTCAAACTCAGCAAAAGACTTCCCTCAACTTTTATTTTGTGTAGAAAACCTTCTAAAGTTAGTTGACCGTTATTTAAATGCTAATGTGTAGCGAAATTCTTGTCATATCATCTTTTTTTATAGCTCAACTTTTCTAATTAGTCATCTTTTTACTAATCACTTGTCACATCATCCGCTATGTCAACTTTCTTTTATTTCCCTACCAAAATTTATTTAAATGTTGACAAGTGATAAGTAAAAAGATGGTTGATTAGAAAAGTTGAGCTGTAAAAAAAAGATTACATAACAGGAGTTTCAGTCTACATCAGCATTTAAATAACGATCAATTGAAGGTCAATTAACTTTAAGGGGTTTTTTGCACAAAATGAAAGTTAAGGGGTGTCTTTTATTGAGTTTAAAACTTTAGGAGAATTTTCTACACATAGAAAAAAATTTAGTGGGATAAAGTGTAATTTTCCCTACATTAAAAGACAAACTAGGAGTGTGTTTAAGATCCCCTTGTTTGAAGGGGGGTGTTAGACAATATAATTATTTATGTTTGGTAGAGTGTACACCAGCTACTACGGTTCTAGCCGTATATTAGAGCTACAAGAGTTTTTCAATTTTGTCTGCTTGTGTTAGCTGTCGTTTGTGTATATTCAATTTGATATTTTCTCTCGGACACAGGCATTATTGATGTATAACTGAATAGTCTATATAAGCCTGTGATGTAATGAAGATTATACACACAGTAATCCACAGTTCTATTGCCTTTTATTATCTGTCTTGTTCTAATTTTTAGATAAACACTGCTATAATAAAGAGGTGCTTCAGTATCGATGGTCCTACTCTTCAGGGAGAAAAATATTTACATAATCTGAGAATTAATCCACTGCGCATTGCATTGTGATTGTGAAATGAACACTTTTTTTTTCTGTTTCTATGTGGGAGAGAAAAAGGAGGGGTGTAACCATCTTGGTGCTACATTTTCTTGTCATAAGCAGCTATGCTTTGGGGCTCACATTCAGAACTAAATAGACGAACCAGCAGAGCAATGATTGAGCTTATAGTCACAGGTCCACAAGCTGCCCAACGAAGACTCCTAGGAACTGTAATTCGAGGACCTGCATGACCAATAAATCAGAAATTTCGAGTAAATTATTGTGTTAAGATTGCAAAAATAAGCTTGTTACATGTTAAAGATACCGAAGACAGATTTATATTATAATCTTATAACATGTCCATTGTATAGAATGGAGGTAGTCTGAAGAAAGAGTAAGAAAAAGTGCCAAGAGCCACTTAAAATCTCATGAAAGTATTGTAAAGGGAAACCCCATCATATTTCAAATACATATATATCTTCTTCTTATTAATTTTCATCAGAATCGAGCCATATAATAGCGAACTGTTAATCACCAGGAGTCTACCACTTGACACAAGGGAGGAAGAAAAGAGCAATAGCTAGTCACTCAATCACACAGAATTATTCAGTAAAACCTAAGACAGAAAAGATGCAATGATCCCGCATACAGTTGATTTCGATTTGTTAAATTGACAAGAGAAGCTCTAGTGCTCTACTAATGCTTGATTTACTTTTAATATTTTATCATCATCAATAGCAGAATCATGCCATCACCAATGAAATGAAAAAAATTAGGTTTGAGTGATAAAAAATGTGGCCAAAAAATCAAGTGGTGGTTAAGGAAATGACAGTATCAACAAAGCATGCATTTAGGTATAAGACGAAGCAATGACAGTGCAACTCATGTACAAGATGCATTGATTGGTAGAGGGATCTGTGGTCAGAGGTTAAAAATAAGCACATAATATGATTGGAACATGCATCTAGAAAACAACGATCCAAAACCAAAAGCAAAATGTACAACAAACCTAGTGCAGCTGGCAAAGGACCCAAAATGCTAGGCCTCCACCAGTGAAAATTCCAGCTGTCTGTCTCATTAGTCTAGAAGAGGGTTTTGCATTAGACCACAGGAGGTCGCCATCGGAAAACCCAAAGAAACGCCTCAACGACATTATATAAGTTACCTGCTAGGCAACTACAATTCATAGCTACGGTCAAAATTCCAGACCGATAACGCCATAGCGCACGAAAGAAAATAACGATTGTTTGATATAAGAACTCCTAAATTATACCAATCATCAATTTATTGGACATCACAAAGCCACTGACATCAATATATTCGTCATAACAGCCATTCATATCTCCAGTTCTCAGATAACTTCCCATATTCAAAGAAGCCTCGAAACAAGAACAGATTAGACCCCAGGAACTCAAAAAAAGGATTTGTTCCAATTTTACAAATATAGGCAATTTACTCGAGTACTTGAACGGTAGGTCAGGAAGGCCTACTCTTAACCCAGATAAGCATAATGCACAGGGAAAATCAAACACAAATTGAAGTGAAATGCATGAAATTATAAATTTCATACAACGCTTGCCTTAAAGATAAGATGAATTATAGTTTCAGAAGGGCAGAAAGATGCAGGTAACCAGAACTCGACAATGTCTTGTACTTTTCTTTGTAAAATGGCTGCACAATTTTTTTTGGGGTCACGATTATAGACTGATAGTGAACACCAAATATGGTTAATTGGTTATGGACTGGGTCTGGGCTATTGGACCAAAAATCCAACCTTCCGACCCCACTTAAGATTATAACAGTAGGCTTGCGTTATCACCGTTGACCATTATTATTATTATTTTAATTATGAAGACATTTTATTCATTTAAACATATATATAATAATGAAACTAAATAGACATACTTTTATCAAAAAAAATATATTGGAAAAAAATTCTTTTCTTTGGGAGGTGGGGAACTATTGGAATAAAATGACTTTTTAAATTTTCTCATATTTCAGCGTAATAATTTAGATTGCTTCGTGATCAAACAAAAAATTAATACCCATACATTCCCGTGGGGTTCAAATTCTCTGCTCAGAATTTTTCTGCTTGGAGTTTTACCAACGGTTTTAATACGCATATTCTATAGTGAATCATTTCTAGGATTGAATTCTGTTCTCCATTTTAATTGTACGAAAAGCTTCTTTAGTTAAGACGATTGAAAGCTATAGAAGGAAAGGGAGAAGGAACATTGATGCCAATTTTGCCCTTGCTCCTGTGCGCATTTTCCATGCTTGTCTGTGCTTAAGCCCTAGCATTTAAACTGCGGTTGTCTCATCTGTGTTGGTATCTCTGTTGTGTTGAGTTAATCCAGATATCTCCTATGAAGAGGATGACGAGGAGAAAGAGAGAGCACGTCAAAGGCAGCATTAAGGTGGGGGAACAGAAAAGGAAAACAGAGAGATTGTGAAGAGAGAGGATGATAGAGGAGAAATTAGAGAGAGGAAAATCGATTGAGGCAATGATAGAAAAGAAAAACAAAGAGACTGTGACGGGAATGACAAAGGACAACAGAGAGAAAGATAGAGGACAATAGAGGCAACATAAGGTGGGGGAACAGAAAGGAAAAACAGAGTGATCATGAAGAGAGAGTACAACTGATAGAAAGAGAGAGGATGACAAAGGAAAAATTAGAGAGAATCGATTGAGGCGATGATAGAAAAGAAAAACAGAGAGATCGTGAATAGAATGACAGAGGATGATGAAGAGAAAGACAGAGGATAACAGAGAAAAAGGGAGAGAACGATTGAGGCAACATTAAGTGAAGGCAACATTCTAAAGCTAATTATATTTTGTTTTTTGTTTTAAAAAAAGTTTTAATTGAAGGGTAATTTTGTAAAATTATCCTATATTTTCATTACTCCTTTCTATTCCATACCAAACAATTTTTTTTTTCCTTTTTCCTTTCCTTTCCTTTTCTATTTACCAAAAGCGTTGAGAGAATAAAAGGTCGAAAAAATAGAAGAAAATTGACTCAGTCATGACTCATGAAGAGGTATGTGTTTGGTATATAACAGAGGAATTCTAAAAGACAAGAGTGGCTTAAACTTAGCAGTCCATTTGTTTAAACTTTGAATTAAGAGGCTTTTCATTTTGACCCTGTTATGTGAATGTAGTATAATCTCTGGATAGATTCATTTCTATACGTGTAATGAAATCGATACACAAAATTTTCTCCTTCAAATAAACCATACATTTAAGGTTGAATCGTATTCTTTTATTGCGTCAGTCGTTTAAGAAGCAATACACGTGGCACAAATATTTTCTTCTTCTTCCTCGATGGTGCGGTGGCATTCAGGTCGTACATGGTGATGCCAACGACCTTGAATCACAGGTTGTAGGGGCAGTAGGTGAGCCAAAGGACAAGGTGGTTGATGCTAGCGAGGAGGAGGAAAACCTAGTGTGTGTGAGTGTGAGGAACCCCAACTGCAGACGAATCTATAAAAGACAGTCGATGGGAGATTCGAAGAAGGAAAATGGAGGGTGAGGCCGAAGAAGAAAATGAATATATTTGTTGTTGTTTTATTTTTTGAAAAAAAAAATGTCCCTGTACAATGGTCATATAAGATTTCATGTGGTAGTTATTTTGTGGAGTTGGTGTTTCACTGCTAGTAAAATTAATAGTTGGAAAAATGCGCCTTGCAAATTAAAAATGCGTTTTGCTAAATTTTCAAATTGATGGGGGTAAAGTGCATATACCTTAAGTTTATAGAGGTTTTGTGCATTTTAACCTTATTTATACATATATAAGTGTTAGAATGCTCTACCTACCCTCACTAACATAAAAAATATATTAAAAATAAATTACTTTTACTTGACCCATTAACATGAAATATAATAATTTTATATTGCTCCTATTTATCCCCGTACATTACTTCTATCATATCTCTCTTAAATATAAACTTTCATTCATTCATCTCCTCTCACTTTATGCTCCTTTCTGAAATTAGAGAGAGAAAGATCATAACATGAGAGAGAAAGAGACTCCATTGTTGAAGAAGAAAAGAGTTTGCAGGTCCACTTTTCTTTCTTTAGATGCTTAGATGATTAAAGAAATACATGTAAATCTTCTAAGAAATCTATTGATGTGATTTGAAGTTAGTTAGTGTAAGTTTGTCTGTAGACAGAGAAAGGCTCCATAGATGAAGAAGGGACTTTACATGTCCACTTTGGATTCCTAGATTGTAAGAAACCTATTGATATAAATTTGAAGTTAATTGGTGAAAGTCTATCTATATAGAGAAGAAGTGTGTGTTTGGTTGCACGTTCTGTTGGCTTTTTCTGCGTTTACTGTAGCTAGGCAGCGTGGTTTTGGAATTTCAACATATTTGGGAGCAACTCAATGGAATTCGCGTTTACTGTTGTAACCTAGTTTGAAGCATACAAACCTCGTTAACCCCACAGCACAAATTTGTTGCTTCTCTAGAAAACTTAACGTGGTCAGTGTATATCAGTATATAAATTCTACCCATTGCCTTGCTTCTTGTGTGTTTGGTGTATATTACAGTAAATGCAAAACAAGCAGAAAAATCGTGAAGGAACTCTGTTTTCGTGCATGAAAACAGAGCAAGTCTTGGTTGCTATTTAAGAACCCAAAAATTTCCAAATTTTATGGTTGAAACTGCTGTTCGGTTTCTCTCTTTTAACTGGAAAAGTATCCTCTGTTTTTGGTTCAGAAAACAAAGTCATCTCTCTCTCTGGGACTGATAGGGACTAAAATGAAAAGTTTACAGGGGTTGATTTAATTTTTGAAAAAAATATATTCTAGATCTATGGACTTATATGAAGGTAAATATGATCTTAAATCATGCACAAGACAAAAGAAAAATTTTGACTAAGGAACTAAGTAAATAAACAGAAAGGTTTTTGGCAAATGTTGAAATTAAATCAAAATTTAGTTTAAATGAAATTTATGGACTGGACAAAGAAGGACTGAACTGAAATTTAATTTAAAACATATATACCAAGTGAAAACTAATAATATGCATAACAGGGACTAAAGTGAAAGCAATGAAAAGTTTGCAGGGGTTGATTTAATTTTAGAAAAAATTATATTCTGGGACTAGGGACCTACATGAAACTAAATATGATTTGGGATCATGTAAAAGACAAAGGAAAAATATTAGCCAAGGACCTAAGTGAATAAAATAAAAAGTTATAGGTTAGAAGTAACATACTTGAAAATAAACAGAATTGTTACAGTAGGGATTTCAATTAAGATTAAAAAGAGTTTGCTAAATTTTGAGTGTTGTTGTATGGTTAAATAATGAGCTTAAATTATCAAATTTAAATAATGGATAGTTCATTTTGTTAAAACTTAATTTTAATGAATATCTAGTTTATTTTGTTTAAAATTTAATTATTAATAAAAAAAATTTGTCAATAATTCATTTGTAATTAACATTATAAGTATAAAATTCAGAATATACATTCAAAATATTATGAGATTATGTGTGTATCATGAAGTTACATACTGTGTGGATGAGTTCTTGTGCGGAATTTGAGCAATGTTGTGTGACATGAGAAACACTTATTGTAGGTATGAGACTACAATCAAGTGATATTTACATCTTGCGTGGATGAGTTCCTGTGTGAGACATAGTTCTTAAAAACTAGTTCCTACTGGTATATATTACACTTCATTTTTGAGTTT
Source organism: Biancaea sappan (assembly GCA_037074585.1). Lineage (NCBI taxonomy): Eukaryota > Viridiplantae > Streptophyta > Magnoliopsida > Fabales > Fabaceae > Biancaea > Biancaea sappan. Next base: position 38,426,259 of record CM073496.1, read on the forward strand.
GAAAGTGCAATATCATGTTTTTGAAGTTATTCTATTTTTAATGATCATGGAAGCACTCATACTTATATACGATTGTTCTATAAACCCTGCTGAGATTATATATCTATTTGTGTTTTTAAATAACTTCAAGATTCTAACTACTAGGAGGTAGGAAGAAGAAACTATGCTTAGTGATCTAATTGCTTTCTGATTGATATTTGTTGTTGTAGACATTTAGTTATGTAATTGATGTTATGTATTAAGAAAATGTCGGGTGTGTAACTAAATTATACTTATGAACATACTATATATTTTAGGTATTAAAATACAGAAGATAATTAAATGGACTAGTGTTATGTTAGAAAGGCTAGTTAACTTTATTGAATAGACTAATTATTAAGTAAAATTTAACATTACATTTAGTTTGGAACCAAATCAATAAGCCCTCTTAAACTATGACAGCTGGGTAGCAAATAAGTCAGATTAAGTGTCAAGTGTTACACGCCAAATACTCACAGCTATGATATAGAAATCTTAAAATCAAGACTACGATCTTTCCTATACATTTTTACTTAACTCGCACTAGATACTAGAGGCATGTAGAGTATTGTAGGATGTAATGTACTAATATCAATATATAATTGGGACTTTTAGCTATCGTGGATTAAGTAAACCTAAACCATGAGTCAATTTTGTAAAATCCGACCTTTTTTTCTTCTATAATAAAGGTCAATCAAAGCAATAAAAGAAACAAATAAATCACAAATTCTACTCAAATTAGGCTAATAAGTGTTGAATTGACATAGATAGCGAAGTTTATGGTAAGGTGTTATACCAACACGAAATTTTTCGAACTGAATGGTTACAAACTCATAATGAACAACACATATAAAACAAAATAACAAAACCACACAGCAAATTTTACATGGCTAATCCTCCGTTGCAACAGTAACTTGCCACTATTCTTCATCAGTATCACTGCCGAATACAGAGGACATCGCAACTTTTTGCTTTTTTGCAGATCCACCACCAAATGAATTCTGCAGGAATTTATTTAGGAGAATAAAAAGAAAATGGCGTTAGCCAGATATATTAATCATAATCCTGGTCTAGGAGGAGATGCAACAGTAACATCAATATTGAATAGAGTTGAAGGTGCTTAGACTCGAACAAGACGGACTCATCAATACTACCAACGCATGACATACATAGTAAATAAGTTTCACAAACCAGTGTGTAGGGACAAGAGGCTATATATGATGTGAGCATGAACAAGCACCATGAGGTTCATGACTGGCTTCTTCCCAAAATCTTGATGCAATTAATTACGGAAAAAAAAAAAAGAAGAAAATAGCATAAACATAATCAAAACTTCAGTTGGGCGTACCTTGGGGGCACTGCCTTTAGACGAAAACCCAAACTTCAGTGTCTTCCGCTGATCTTGATCAGCAAGTGCTGTAGCAGTTCTAGAGTCTGAGGAAACTGGAGGAGACGCATATTCTACTTGTTGCTGTTGAAGCTGTTGTTGCTTTTGCGCATCAGCACTGATTGACATTGAAGAATCCAAATACTAGAAAATTCATTCCCTCATCAACAACCCATCCATAACCCCCAAAAAAAAAAAAAAGAAAGGTGGACAGAAGAAAATAGCATGAAACTTGACCAAAAAGAAAACACTATCATTTATAAGAGAAAAAGGATACATTTGAGCAAACTTAGCCATTTCTCTCTCTTGACGTTGCTGTTCTCGCTTTTGCCTATCATCTCGGCTACTACTACCGTGCATTTCCTTCATTTGTTTGAAGCGCTGTAATCCCCATCAACGAATTGCATTAAGAGAGAGAGAGAAATTTAACTGACTTTGGCATTAAGACAACAAAAGCTAGATTGAGTTGCCCAAATCTCTACCTTTTTGTGATTATGATCATACGAGCTCAGGTGTGCTTCAAATTCCATTGCTAATTTGTATTGCTTGTTGCAGAGATCACAATAAAACACTTTTCGTATTTCTTTAACCTCGGTTTGGATTTTTTGCTCTCGTTCTGCTAACACCTGGATTTTCATAATGTGCACGAAGCAGGCAGAAGAAGCCACCAGGTAATAAAAACTGCAGGAAATTCTCAAGACCTTCGAAAGTTGATGGTTCCCTATGACATTCCCATCCCGTCAGAAGACATGCATATAAAATATATGCTGCCTTCTGCTATTAGGTGCAGGTTTCAGAAAATTTAGAACATCAACTTCAATGCTACTATATGATTTTGCACAAGAGCAACTAATAAGAATCTCTATCATACCTCCCGCTTCCTTGCATTTTCCTCTGTCTCCTCTAACTCAATGTCAAGTTTTTTCCGCTGAATATTTTCTTCTGCAGTGAAAAAATCATCTTCTTCTTGTTTACCTACTCCCAATCGTGGATCTCTGATCCCAGATTTTATTGGTTCAATAATTCCTGCACAGGTAGCATTCTAACAGTGAAAAAGGGGGACAGAAGAGAACTAGCTGTGAAAAGGCCCAGTTATGATGAAAGTCAAGCACACATTCAGGTATCTAATAAGATGGAATAATCAAGTATAAGAAAAGAGAAAAAGATAGCAACTTATAATATGCAGATCATCAACATTAACAAAGATCAGATATGGCCTATCCTTATTGTTTACAAATATAGAGACAATAAAAATATTGGAACCAGACATATAAGAAAAATAATTTTACAGTGCAATAAATATCGCCATTGCTTTTAACAAACACTTTTAAGTGTAAATCTATAGCAGCACTAAGGACCAACAACCGCAGACTCTGATAAGTTTTTGCCTGTTTATACTAGTAATCAAATGTCAAAGGAATACCCCAAAAAAAAAAAAGGAAAAAGGCAGCTTATAAGCCAACAGAAAAAACATTGGCAATATTAAATAGATTTTCTTTATTTAACCCCTATTTAGCAATGGCGGAGAGGAGAGGGGTACAAAAGAAAAAGGGGGGCTGAAAATAGCAGTCAAGGTCAAGTTAAGCAGCATACCAGAAAAATACATAATATAATATACTATTAACTTAAACAACAGCAACCATAACAGACATTCACTTGTGTTCTAAGAAGTGACAAACCTTGCTCATCCTTCCCAAGACCCTTCCCTTTCCAACCCATCTTTTGGAGAAGCTTGAATCCAATATTGGATGATGTTAACTGAGTGTCAAGGGATGCTTGTTCCACATTATCCAGATCAACATTTTCAGTTGGCCTTTGGTTGATTGGCAATCGGAAATCCTCCGAGATATCCTCAATAAGGGAGTCTTGATATGTCTGTAAAGGTAATTTCAGCTCAATACATAGAAGAAAATCACAATAATAGCTGAGCATTTAAAATACAAGCCAGTTGATTCATTACATTCCACCAATTTTTTTTAACAGTATTAAAGAATGATTTTCTTTTTTTTCCTTTTAAGGCTTTAAACTACACAACGTCCAGAGAATAGCACAGCCAGAAATGTAGTCCGGTTGATTTGAAAGATTATCAATTACCTGCTCCTTTCCAAATTGCCTCCTGTCACGGGCAACAGTTTCCTGCCTACCCTTGGTCCACCGATATTCCATTTTTGTATCTACCCAGGTCTTGAGAAAACAAATATATGACACACAGATTATTTATAATGAGGATACATAGATTAAGATTAACTACCTCATGAGAAATCAAAAGATAGACATAAAACTGAAACTCAACACCATGTGGTATTGGACTTTGTCAAACAGTCAGAGACAATGGTCAGCTCACAATCATAGACTATGAAACAAAGTAAGTCAAGGGGTTGAAACTATAGTTTCATTTACAGTCAATAAGCATCTATACAAGAGAATGAGTTTGTGTTTTCAGCTCCCAAAATAAGAAAGCCACGCTCATAGAATCCAGATAAATATAAAGGATGGATTCAATTCAATTAATCGAGTGAGTCAACTTTACGTTAACACCACCATGATAATACAATAATTCATAATAACAATGCACCCAGCAAAGGAATTTACCTACGACAGCAGTTTTTATCCGCAGTATTAAAGGTTCTAAGAAGTCATATTCTCAACTAGAAAGAAGGTGTTAGGACAATATATATTCAATCCTACAAAGAAACTAATTAGAAGTCAAATTTTTAGTTGGAACTCCATTAACTGAGCAACACACTTCGAAGGAGAGAATTTTTCCCTATCCTTACAAAATAATCAAACAGAACCCAGAATAGGAATCGTTTTGGGAGACAATCAGAGGGAGGATTAGATTCAGAAAAGCCCTAATTTAGATCTTCCGCCCGAAACGCCGAAGAATTTATAGCAGTGATAGAAAATAAATAAATCGAAGACAACAAAATAATCTATGAAAGTGAATACCTCGATATAGATAAGCAGCAAGGTTCTCGCTGAGGAGCAGTGATAGGATCTCGTCCTCGTTGCAATCTAGTCTGCCGAGATGAAATAAATCGGTTGTTGAACCTGACAACAAATCTATTTTCATTTTCTTTTTTGGGTCTGTGAAACATATTTCTATTAAAAAATAGCATTTTAGTCAAAAGGACTGGGCCCAACATTCATTCATTGATAGGAAAGTCTAGACCATGGCACCAGCTAAAAAGTAAAAAGGAATTCATGAATTCACAGCTTGATCATCTGGCAACATAACAACACGACAGGATGAGAACCAAAATGCAAGTAAAGAATATGATTGGCAGATGGCAGACCTGGGCCATGTTATTGGGCTTGTCAGCCTTTCAGTTTCTTGGACCGACGGATTTTAAATTTGTTAGCCTGTTAAGGAAAAAAAGGGTTGCTTTAAACTTGTGCAGCAAAAAAATCCCAATATTTGAAAATAATTCGTGCATATATTACCCCGTTTAGCGAGTTGTTTTATAACGGCGTGAATATTTTTATTTTTATTTTTAGTTTTTATTTTTTAAAATATATTTTTTGAAATACTGACAATATTTTTTTGTGTTTTCAGATTTAAATTTTTTTAAAAAATATTTTTAATTAATTTAATCAAACGCATTTTTAAACTCATTTTTTTATTTTTAGTAAAAATAAAAACAAAAAAAAATTTAAACCAAACATACCATAATATTTTCTAACTGTTTTCTAAGATTTTTTGAGACTCCAAAGATAATAGGGGATGGGGACTACCTCCTGCCCAGCAATATCCCTTTCCTTGATAAATTACATTAACATAATTTATTTTAGTTATATATGTATCAATTAAAAGCTCTTCTTTTAGTAATTTTTAAATTTATTTCAGTTTAAAAATTAAAAACAAAAATAATAAATTCTTGACTTTCAACCTTGATACAAATTCTAAAACTTTACATTATCTTCACAAAACTTGAAAAAAATTTCATTGTCATTGCCCATGTTACTTTGCTTGTGAAAAAAATCAAGGTTCAAAAAATCGGACTGGTTATTGAATCGGTTAAACTACTGGTCAAAGGGTTAATGGTCGAATTGTAGTCAAACCGATGATATTTAAAAAATATTAAAATATTAAATATTAAAATATTCAAGACATGTTATAAATATATTTATATCAGTACTAATTTTTTCTTAATAATTTAACTTTTTAGAGTTTTTTTTAAAAAGACATAATAATATTTAGTAAAATATTAAAATATATATTATATATATAAAAAAGTAAAACCAATTTTATAATTTTACAATTTGATCCATTTCTCCTTCTACAAATTACAATTTTTAAGTTCTAACTTTATTGATATGTGTCTCGTGTTCTTACTTTCTCCATTTACCTTCCTCACTTATCACTTTACTCACTCTCCAATGCCCAATCCATCAAACACTTTTCTAATTTCTCACTGCCCCATGCCCTATCTATCCATCAAGACTCAAGAGTCACAATACCCTATGCCTTATCTATCCATCAGACTAGGAATGACAACGGGGTTCAGGGTTTTGGGGATCCCCACAGGGATGGGGATAGGGAAAAATCCCCTCGTCAAGTTTTCAGGGACCGGGGTGGGGATCACCCTCCCGGCCCCGCAGATCCCCGATCCCCCATCCTCGAGGGCATTTTAGTAATTTAACATAAAATTACAAAAATGCCCTCATATAGACTTTTTATATTAAAATAATTTAATTTAGTTTAAAAAAGAAAACCCTAAAACTAAATCCCCAATCCTCCATTCCAGTTCCTTCCCAGATGCGTAGTGAGCCCCCTTTCTCAGTTGCTCTCTTATCCCATTCAGCCATTCTCGCCTAGTCGCCTGCCATCTGCAATTGCTTGTGTGTTCAAGCAGTCCGGCTTCACCTCAACTTCTCACCGTGTAGTCTTTTCTCGCCGTCGTCTGCAACTACAATCGCGTATGTGTGCTGGCTTTATCTCGACTTCTCGCCCGTGCTCTCTTCTTGCCATCGTCTGTAATTGCCATCGTGTGTGTGTGAGTCGGCTTCATCTCGACTTCATGAATGTGCTCTCTTTTGGAAGTAGTGATTTTGCTCTTTTGGCAGTTGTCGTTTCGCCTTAGATCTCTCTTCTCTACCTCATCGTGACGTTGTCCTCTCTTGCATTTCAAGTGTGGAGATTTTTGAACTGCATCTAATTTCTGGTTCTTTTGATTTCCTACTTATATATATATATACTGGTGTTGAAATGTACGAAATTTTGGGAGAATTTTTTTTCTGTGAGTGTATCTGTTATGAGAAAGAGAAGAAAAAGAAATATGAAACTAAGAAAAAGGATTCTGGGTAGTGTAGTCTGAGGTTGAAATGGATGAAATTTTAGGATATTTATTTAGAGAAGAGAAATAAGAAAGAATGTTGTTTTTGTCATGTTCAAGCCTTGAAACCTTTTGCCAATGAGGCTGAAATGCATGAAATTTTTTTTAATTACTGTGGGCTCCCTGCCTCTCTGCAGGTAACAAGGATGGGGGAACTTTTCCTCCCCTATCGGGGATCGGAGATGGGGATGGGGGCAAGTTTAGGGGGGATGGGGATGGGTGAGGCACTCCCAGCCATAGCCCCGCCTCATTACCATTCCTGCATCAGACACTCAAGAGTCACAAGACCCATTTGGCATTTTTTGATTTCATCTTCTCGACTTCTCCATGCTTGACTTCAAGTTCAACATTTCTTCTTCATCTTCTTGGCTTCTCCATGATTTTAGATCTGTGTTTTTCGCGGGAAGGAGAAGAAGAAGAACTATTCTGAACCTTGTTCTTCTCCTTCTTCCTCACCCAACTCTTCTTCTTAAATTTTTTCTTATGGTTTTTTTTTTTGGCTTGACAAGAACCGGCCAACCACGATACTCGACCAGTTTTCAATTCTAGACCGGTTTGACATGTTTAAAACCTCCCCGATTTTCAGTCATATTTCGGATCGAATGACTGGCCGGTTCGCTGATTTTTCAGTCAAATCAATTGTCTAGTCTGATTTTCTTAACAATGGAAAAAATTTCTTAAATATCTTTCTAAACTTTTTTTTCTTTTAAAGAAATAACCTAATCAATATTTTATTATCTTTGTATGACCAAATATTTTTATCAATGTTTTTTTTTTAATTTTATGATTTTCTTTTATTTTTTGTAATTTTATTTGCTAGATTTTACAATCCCTGCATATAGTAATGCCAAAACAGGCCAAGCTCGCTGGCCGGCTCATGATCGAGTTTAAATAGGCCTGTCTTGGGCATGCTATTTTAGTCTTGTTAAAAAAAAAGGCCTAAACAGGCTAGGTTGTTTAGCCTGTATGATTAAAGCCAGCTGGCTGGTCCGTTTAAATTTTTTTATTTTTTATTTACAAAAAACTGTATCATTTAATATAAATAACCCTGCTTAATCATATATTTATATTTTATAACATTATATTCAACAAATATAGTAATTTTAGATATCAAAACTTTTGTAATTTTTTAAAAATATATATACTTGTTTAAATTTAAATATAATATATTTAATTTAAAAAGAAAATATGAAAAATTAAAGGTATTGGTTATTTAAAAACATTAAAGAAGTAGTGTTTTACATATATAAATTGTATTTTAATAAAAAATTATTGAATTCTTTTACTAAATTTTTTTTAAAATTATATCTTTTAAATACTAAAAAAAGTAGCTTGCGGGCAGGCCCCTTTAGGCTCACAGTCTAAGGCAAACAATCTTGGACATCTAATTTGAGGCCTGTTATTCGGCCTGCGACATTTGGCATTACAACGATGGGATACATTAGCAACATGCTTGTCCTTAAGAGACAAGGGACAAGCATGATCCTAGCCATCCAATCTGCGGATCAAATGGCCAGGAATGATGGGCAAGCACAAGATCATGGCTGTTAGATCGAAGCGATCCAATGGCCACAATCAATTGTCACCAAAGCGCACCATATCACTATGTTCTTTTTTCATTTCACTTAGTCTTCTAAGCAGAGCCTGCCACATGGCCTACCCATTAGCCCATCTACGTGCTTGCCACCAGTACAATTGTCACGACCCTTATCTGGGTACATGACAGGCACAGTAGAGGCACCACACCTCTCCGTAAGCCTAGCTTGAAAACATAAAGACCAAACTTAGGGGACACACGATAAAGATATATTCATTCCACAATCCTTCAATTACATCATCATAATAAATAAGAGTTTCTATAGCATATACAAAAAAAAAAGGGTTATCACATATCTATTTGTTTGCATTCTGTAGTTACAAAGCAAGAATACAACAAATAGATCTACATCAAGAGACCAATCATGAAAAATAACATCCTTTAACAATATTACACCCCATTCCTCACCTACCCAATTTACAGAGCACTAATAGAGTTTTATAAAAATAATGGTGAGAAATCAAAACACATAATACCCCAAACGATGGGTTGTAGACACTGTCACACTGATCACGTCTCACGAGGAATGTCTTCTTTAGGAGTTTCTAAATTTGAAATGTTAGGAAAACAAAGGGTGAGAATGAAAATCTCAGTGAGGGTAACATTCAGCAACACCTATATAAAAAGAAGAAAAAAGCATTTGTAGGCACAATTACATCATACAGGGAGTATGGAGGCTAGTCAGCTCGCAAGTAGCTCACGACCGTAGCGCACGGACCCATACTGTGCATGTAGCAATGTGAGACTAGGGACACCGAAACCAACTGTATCTAATCAATACCATTCATTGTTAATAACAGTTGGAAGCCAGTCGATTCCTAAGCAACTCAAGATCGCAACGCACAGGCCCATATTGTGCGTGCAGCAATGTGAGACCGGGGATACCAAAGCCCAACACATTTCATCAACCATATATATATATATATACATGTATAGAATTACTTAAGAATCAATGAACATAAATTCCTATAATCCATATCACATGACTTTGTTATATTCTTAACTCACTCACTAAGTCATAGCCATTCAATGTCAATCAATCAATATTTATCAACATCTGAAATAAAAGCAATTATCACTATACTAACTAAGGTTCCCAACATTTCAAAATAATGGAATTTCATTATCTCAATCAATGAAAATTTAATTACCCTCACCTTGGCCAAGCTTTTCTTACCAAATTCCCTTAATCAAGACGATTCACAGGCCACAAAGTGGAGAGAACAGCTTCTATAACTCGCCAATGTACACTGATTGAAGGGTAGGAGAAAAAGGGTCAAATTGACTTTTTTTTTTGGCAAGCACAGAAGATGGCATCCTGGACGCCTAACTTGGCATCCAGCGACACCAAGTGTTAAGTGCTAGATTTAGTACCATTTGGTGCTAAATATTTGATCCATTTTATCGCCTACTTGTGTTTGCTTGTATGTCTTTTCTGTTGTTTTTGTTTGATTTAGTTTAGTTTAGGATTTTTTAGAGTTTAGTCTGCTTAATGTGATTCCTTGACTAAGAATGCCACTAATCATCATTTTATTCTCTCTGACGTAGGGCGAGCTGGACGAAGCTGAAGCGAACGACCGAACTGATTCGAGCTGCTGTGAGGGAGTTTCTGTATACCACCGCTATAGCGATGGACTCTCATAGCGGTGATCCCTGGAGCTAAACATAGCTGGAAGTTGGTTCTGTCCATTACCGCTATAGCGGTAGATCCTCACTGCTATAGCGCCTGTCCCTGGAGCTGAAGAACCAGAAGGCCCAGTATCTATCTAGCACTGCTATAGCGGTGAGCCCTGCACCAAATTTGCTGGAGAATTCTATACTGTCTTCTATCGCTATAGCGGTGGAAAGTTACCGCTATAGCGGTACGTCGTGATACTGAGCTAGTTTAAAAGGCATCAGATGAAATTTTTAGGCGAATTCTGAATTGGAGACTGAAGGGAGGTGCCGACTTTTGCTAGAGGGGAATGAGGGATCCGTCCTTGGAGCGAATCAAGCCTGAATTCTGTCAACCCAACCCCGGATTCATGAAGCTTATTCATTCTTCTACTGTTTTCTATAGTCTTAGAGCCATGAGTGGCTAAATTTTCTGTTCTAGGGTTCCTATGAACCTACTTTCAGACTAGGAATTGTGTTTTCTTAAAACTTATGATTATTGTCAATTTATGCATACCTATCATTCATTACTTCCTGAACTTATTATAAAATTGGCCATTTTATGATATGTATGTTGCCTTCATTGAACTTGGGAGAGGGAGATGTTGGTAAAACACTGAATGATTAGGGCGAGTGATAGAACCTAGGGGTTTTTCTTGTTAATTAATAGGGATATCAATTGACCTCGTGTAATCAATTTAGCTTAGCTTTAATTAGATTCAATTTACATAAGGGATTGTGTAGAGTTGGGTAGCTTCATCTAGATTCGGGAGAATTACTTTAAGCCATTAGAAAACCTGAGATTATTGTGCATAATTGATGTTAATTACAAGTGTAGGGAGAATTAACAATTCCTAAGATGAAAGAGGGGGATTAGTAACCCTAGGCTTTCATTTTTGATCATTTTCATTAGTCTTTGCATTGTTTACTGTCATTAAAAGAAAATTTATAAAAATTTACTGTCATAGCTTGCTTTAATTGTCAGTTCTTCATTAGAGCTGTCTTCAATCCAATTGCTTCGTTTAAATAATTCAATTAAATTTCTTGGGTACTTAGTCTCTTAGTCCTCGTGGGAATGATACTTTTACTCTTAATTCACTATATTACTTGAGCGATTGGTACACTTGCCAAATCGACTAACACCAAGTAGCCAACTCATAGGTTAGCTAGCACCCTAGGCGCCCATGGTGACACCTAGGGGCTCTAGGTGGCTAATTCTCAAGTTGGTCGGTGCCTTGGGCGCTCGAGGTGGCACCTTGGGCACCAGCCTTCCCAAGCCACTCATAGCTATTGAGCCGAGGTGCCTTGGGCGCCAAGAATGGCACCCAGGCTCCCTTGGCTAGGCAGCCATGGGTGCTTTAGCCAAAGTCCGCCAAGGCCAGAAAAGCTTTTTAAAAAATACAACAGAACATATAGTAAACTAAGTGGGGGAAAATGGAGTGTCCAAGAATCTATTTATGGTCTCAGTACCCACCAAAGTACTAGGGCAACAATCAAACCAAATACTGACAATTCTTCTTCTTACAAGGAGACTTTGACCCCTCCTCAACCTTTAAAACAAAAACTTCACATTTTTAATAGAAATTTGCCTTTGGAGACAGTATATCAAGGTTAAGGAGGTTCAAAGCACCAATTAGTTCCAATCTATAAAGCCATTTCTCAAGGAAAAGTTCCCAATTTCCCTCTAGGGTTTCAAGATCGAAAAAACAAGAAGAAATGGGGGAAGAACATACCTCAAATGGAAAGTTATTAGTAAACACACAAAAGGACTTGGAGATGGAAGCTTGGTAAAAAAAAAAAACTGAAGGTGTGTGTGTATTGTCGTGATTGAAGAGAGACAAGAAGTCAAGAGAGAGAGATGAGGTGAGGAGGGAGAAAAGGGATGACTTGATAATGAATGGATCCCTCTAGAAAGTAAAGTACACCACAATAGATATACCCCTATGTCTCTTCTAAAAAAAATAATGGTACCTAAATAAGTAAAAGAAGTAAAAAAAATGAAAAGTATCTTAGACTTCCACTTGATCATAAATACATGAAAATAAATTGCCTACACAATTTCTACACTTGGTCAAATTCTAATTGCTTTTGAAGCCACATTCACATTTACTAAGTTCATTGAGTCCATTTTAAAATTCTAGTAAGCAATACATTTTACACATACATTATGCCATACCAAGCACATCGTCACAGTACTAATTCACCTGTAAAAATTAAAAAAAAAGAAATTCAAGATTAAACAACTACTAAAATTTCTTATAGAACCAAAGGACCGGGGTATCACAATAATTCACCCGACCTAGCTTCTTACCTTTTTCTCTTGCACATCAATGAATCTTATGCTTCTTTGCTCTTCTTTGTTACGGACTGATTCTTGAGCCAAGATCGTGATAGAATAACTAAAAAGTGAGAAATAAGAGAATAGAGACAAGTAAAAGAGATGATAGGAAGAAGAACTCAAGATAGATTAAAGGAGAATGAAATCAGAGAGATAATTAGAGAAGAGAGAAAATGACTATACTTTTAAATTATCCTACAGAGAATGCCACACAAGCCTTAAATACGCCCACAATGGGTTACATGAAAAAAACTCAAATGGCTTTAATATTTATCATTACAAACTAAAATATCCCTCTCTTACATTTTAATCCTTATCACTTCCCCCCTTTGACTACACCCTTGTCCTTAAGGGTGATGGTCCTTTGTGAAAATAGGGTACTTAGACTGCATCTCCTACCATTCCTCCCAAGAAGTGTCATCCTTGTTACCATCATTCTAGCGAACCAGAACAGCAGTGACTACTTTCCCTCTCTTACTACCAACCTTTGACTAAAATAGCTGTCGATTCTTTCCTTACACTATCTCTGTTAACTCCTTTGGTGGGTGCATAGGGGTGATGGATGGATTCAGAAAACAACATAAAAGTGACACATGGAGGGTGGGGTGCTTTTTTGTCACGACCCCACTTCGAGAATGTGATGGGTACATTGACGATCCTTTACACCATTATAAGATGAAACTATTCTCCTATATTTTCCTTATTTAAACGTGATTTCGTTAGCTTAATTCATTATGTTTGCTTAGTGTAAAACTTATTGGAAAATTCAAATTATCCTTTATAGCTTGAATGTTATCCTTGAAAATTTAGTTACTAGAAATATGTGAAATAATGTAAGTAGTATACTAAGTAGGTTTCAAGGAAAGCGAGGTGGGTCATAATAGATAGAGCTGTTAAAACAAGCTGGCGGGCCGAGTTCGGGCTGGCCCACAATGGGTTAAACATTTCAAGGGCCGGGCCGGGCTGGCTTGTTTATAAATGGGCTGATAATTTGACAGCCCAACCCACCTAAGCGCTGGGTGGTGGGCTCAATGGGCCAACCCACCAGCCCGCGCCCTTTTTTTTGGGGGTCAAATCAGCCTTTAATTTTTTTTTTGTTCTTTTTCATTCAAAATATTCATTCATTCAATTTTTTTGTTGTTGCTTCATTCAAAACGCTTTTCCTTCTTCCAAAGGTCATTCATTTATATATTAATATATTTCCACCTTTTTATCATTATAACACATTTCTATCATTATAACAAAAAAATAATATCCTGTTTCACTTCCAAATGGTAATAAAATAAGTGTCATTAAAATATAAAAAATGCAACAATATAACAATTTATAACTCCAAGGACCAAGAGTCAAGACCAACATAGCTATAAACTTTAACCTAATTCCACATCACAAAGTAAAAATAATTAAATAAATAAAAAAAAACACCTATACTCCATTCTATACAGGCACCCATACCATAATAAAATCCAAGAAACCTAACAATTAACATAACTATAGTCTATATAATATAAATACATAACCACTAAACTATAATCAATCAACAAAAGTACTTAGTAACATAATAAATCCAATACTGAGTAAGCAACGTTCAACATCAAAGTATTACTGAAGAAACCCATCAACTTACAATCTTAAGTCCTTAAGACCTTAACAATTAACATCAACATTCAACATCAAAGTATTACTGAAGAAACCCATCAACTTACAATCTTAAGTCCTTAAGACCTTAACAATTAACATCAATGTTCAACATCCAAGTTCAAATTTAAAAAGCATAAGAAACAAACATTCTATTGTTCACAAATCACAACTTAAGTACTTAACATTAACAATCAACATAATAATAAATCTAGTAACGAGTGGGAAGACCATCACACTCCAAAAGAGACAATTATCTTTAATCAAACTGCAAAGCAAAAAACGAAAAGAATATTAGTAATTAAATCAAACAAACCACCAAAAATTTCCACTAAATCATCAAGTAAATTTAAAACTAAAATCATTACCATGAACATCAACATCCACAGTAGTATTTGAACCATTGTCATAATCACCTTTAGCATTAACATCTTCATCTACATCTCATAATAAGAATAATAAGGAAAATTAAAATCAAATCATTAAAATTAATACTATAAACTAATTTGAGTATATTAATATATTATTACCTTTACTTTCAGAATTGAATCCATGTAACCAATTTCGGGCACATATAATTGCCTGAACATTGTCTGGAAGAAGGGAACATCTATATTTGCTAAGAACTTGATATCCAATACTAAAAGTTGATTCACTGGCTACTGTGGTGATTGGAATGCTTAGAACATCACATGCCATTCTAGAAAGGCATGAATATTTAACATGATAGCTCTTCCGAAAGTCTAAAATATCCAATGATCTATGAAATTTAGCTTCAAGTTTCGGTTCCTCTAAATATTGATCTAATTCAGACTTCTCATTGTTATTAGGACCTTGATTCACATAATCAACAAAATCCTGTACATTCAAAATAATAAAAAAAATTTAAAAGAAAGCACAAGTTTTGATATAATTTAAAAATATAAAAGAATGCTTAGTCACTTACAGCCAGTCCAAAGGCATCAAAGCTTGAATTTGATTGGGAAGAACCACTTGCTATTACATTGTATTGGGAAGAACCAATTACTGAAGATTCTCTTGGGCCACTATATGAAGCTTTTTTCTTTTCATAGTGAGAAAAAAGATCATACACTTCATTCTTAATACGATTGATCTTTTCATTCATGTAAAAAATATCAAGCGTCCTGTAGCAATATTGCAAGAAGTCAAATTTACATCTCGGATCAAACACACATGTTATGGAAAGGATGACACTATATTCACTCCATTATTTGTCAAATTTGCCTATCATTCTTGAAGTCATGTCTCGAATTGTTGAATCATCACTATTTATGCTATCCTTCAACAAACATTCAATCTTCCAAATTTGCATGAAATACACATTGCAAGTAGGATAAGAAGAGCTAGAAAATAAGTTAGTGATGACATAAAAAGGATTCAAGAAATCGCAAATCAATTTTCGTCTTCTCCACTCCTCTTATAATGGGCAAGTCACAAAATTTTTATCATGCAGAGCCAAGCTTCCAAATGAACGTCTATATTTCAGTGCACTATCTAACATCATAAATGTTGAATTCCACCTAGTGGGGACATCTAACTTCAAACCCACACTAGTATCAATATGATGAATCCTCAGCATTCATATATATTCTATGGAGATTTCTGTCATTTTGGCACACTTTTGGCTGTCATTAGGGTTTTAACACCTAATTTATGGATAGTTGCATACATACCTCACTCTTAGGTTTGAAATGCAATTTTTGGACTTCTAATCACTTTCTTTTTGGGTTACTTTTGTAACTATGTTGGTGATTTTGCTTTTGCAGATATTTCAGCTAGGAAAATGTTGTTGAAAGATGAGAAATCCATTAGCTAAGATTTAATTGAGGTGAAGAGGAACCTTGGAGAAGAAAAAGAGGCTCAAAATGAAGACTTTGCTGTCACATGCACTCCTAAGCGGGGTCATCATGCGCCTAAGCGCATAAGGCTCAACAAAGGGTCCTTCTCTGCCACATGCACGCTTAAGCGGGACATATTCACGCTTAAGCGTGAAGCTTGCTACATTGGAGGCTTAATTCTGTCCAAAACACGCTTAAGCATGAATTCTGTGCGCTTAAGCATGTGACACCTTGCTGATGAATCGCGCTTAAGCGGGAAACCATGCTCTTAAGCGCACAAGCCAAATTACTGTCACGTGCAGCAGGCTTTAAAAGGCAATTTGGACTGAAATTTTAGGGTATTCTGGGCTGGAACCGAAGGAGGAGCGCCGAATTCACCTCTAGAAGCTAGGGCAACCAACTTTTGGAGAAGATTGAAGCCATTTTTCTTCCACCCAACTTGGAATCATGGAGTTTTCTCTTCTCTTCTCTCATTTTCTGTATTTTGTGATGATGTGTAGCTAAATTTCTGTACTAGGATTGCTATGAACCCTAGTTTGGATTAAGTTTTGTTAATCTCCTGACTCTTGTGATTGTTTGACCATTAATACATGTTTATTCATTCTCATTTTCTTGCTTTCATTAAACTTGATCAATTTAATGGAATGTTTGGTGGTTTTGCTGTACTTGGGAGAGGAATGTAAAACCTAGACCATAGAATGGATAATATGAGTTCTTGAACCACAAAGGAGAGGGGATAGATTCGTTAATATCATAGGAATATAGATATTAGCCTCATATAGTCAGATTAGGGTTTGTGCATTTTCGGAACTTAAGAATACATAAGGAATTATGATATTTCGGGTTGAGTTTTAGTTGGCATTCGGGAGAATCATTCTAAACATATTCGTATCCTAGATTAGCATGTATGGCCGGTGAGAACAAGAGGGAGAGGGATCAAAACTTATAAAGAACGACGGGGGATTGGCAATCCTAGGCTGTGTTCTTCTTGTGAAATTAATTGCATTTGTCTTGTGATTTTTATTGTGCTTGTTTAAAATTCATACAACATACAATTCACTACTAACTCAACTTTACATTTTCACTTTCCTTCTGTCATGAACCATTGAAATTTGCATTGTCTAACTAATATAACTTAATTTCTCGAGTAATTAGCAAGTTAATCCTCGTGGGAACGATTCTCTTACTTAATTTTCACTATATTACTTGTACGATTGGTACGCTTGCCAAGCCGTCAACACAATACCACCAACTTGTTCAACACAATCATTAAACATTATTTTCCTTGCCTGAGAAGCTCTAACATACTTAATACTTTCTCTTATTTTCTGTAAAGCCTCATTAGTAACTTTCAACCCCTCATTAACAATTAGATTCAAAATGTGAGCACAACACCTAACATGAAAGAACCTTTCATCACACAACAAACTATTTTGCAAAGACAAAAGCTCTTTTAATATATTTTGCATACTATCATTAGCAGAAGCATTGTCCAAAGTAAGAGAAAAAATTTTCTTGTCAATTCCCCATTCCTTAAGACAGGCTAAAATCTTTATAGCCAACTCCTAGCTAGTATTTGGTGGCACCATTTTACAATAATGAAAGAATCTTACTATTTAGCTTCCAAGTGTTATCGACAAAATGGGCTATTAAACAAATATAACCTTCAACAGTATATGTAGTCCAACAATTAGAAGTCAAATAAATTCTAGCTGGATTATTCATCGTACTATGTTTCAACTTTTCCTTTTGCTCTAGATAAAAGTTTCAAACATTAGAGACTGCAGTATTCCTAATGATATGCTTCACTTCGGGATTCAAGTTCTCATGTGTCTCCCTAACCCATCTATACTCAACATAAGAATATGGGAGATCATGCTCAATTATAGACTTTGCCACACAATTCCTATGGCGTTTGTGGTCATATCTCCTAGCCCTCAATCTTCCTTGTTGATCTAACATCATTACCCCAACATCGTGGTACCTAGGAAGAGCTACACACTTAGGAATATGACGCAACAATGTTGAAGTACCATATTTGTTACTCCCTATGATATACTATTTCCTACAACTATTACATTTTGCCTTTTCTTTACCATCAACAATCCCTAATTTCGTAAAAGACTTCTATACATCAGAAGTAGAAGTTCTTGCCCTTTTAGGTAATGGTGGTTTCTCAGAAGTACAATAAGCATCAGATTCAATTCATCAATATTGGCATTGGAAGGGGTTTTAACCTCAATATCATTACTAACACTGCTTTCATTTAAAGATGCCATATAAATTAATACTGCATTTAATGATTAAATAAAAGAATTAAAACACTTATTATCTGTAATACCCATGAAAAATAAAATATAAATGCATGTTTGCAAACTACGGTTATTATTTCAATATACGGTACTGTTAACCTATATAATACTATTTATGTATACGATACTGTTCACTTATACAATCGAAATGTCAAGTACTAGATGTGGTTTGATCATTAGAGAAAACTAGAAAGAAGTTCATAGGAGAAAATGACGTTTTATGTGTGAAAATACCCTCAGGGACTAAAGTGAAAGGACTGAATTGAAAAGAAACTTAAAGGTTTAAGGTGAAAGGATAATTTTCCCTTTAAGTTCCAATAGTAACCAATAATTCAAGCCGCCTCAGCGTTTTGCACAGTAACGTGTGAAATATTTTATTAGAAATGTCATTTCATAAATAGTAAATTGAATATTTTATTAACGCATAGTGACAAATAGTACCATTGACTTTTCCTATAAATAGGCCCTTTCATTTCACTTCTAAACTCACACCTTCAACTTCTCTTCTTCTCTCCTTAAGTTTCTCTTGCTCCAATGCTAGGCTTCTGAGATTTTGGGCCTTTCCTTTTCAGCTTAGGTAAGGATACTATGCCCTTTCTATGTCTTTCAAATTTTAGAAGTTATTTTCTTAAGTATGCTCTGTGGTTGCGGCTTTGGCTGATCTTTCACATCAGAAAAATTGTCCTTAGCTACTTACATATTATTTTGATTCTCTGATTACCAAAATAGAATGTAAACTGTGAAGAATACATGTCTAGGAAAGTTCTGGCTAAAGAAAGACCTGGTTTTTAAGTGTGTTCATTACGACCCTCCACTCTTTCCTGAGAACTTACCTAGTATACTCTTTTACAGATTGTATTCTCTATTTCTGGTATAAACAGTCTCCGTATATATGAATAGTGCCATATGTATGAACAGTATCTATATGTATGAATAATATCTGTACATATAAATAGTATCCATACATATGAATAGTATCCGTATGTATAAATAGTAATCGTACGTATGAATAGTACCATATGTATGAATAGTAACCATATGTATGAACAGTAACCATACGAAAAACAATCCTAACGTATTTTCTCTAATCTTTCATGAAAATCTCCGTAGCGGAACACTGAAATTCACCTGAGTACTCTTGTCTGTAACGACTTAGAAAAGCGATACTTGTACGGAATCCAAGTGAGTGAAACGACCCCGTTTTAATAGAGTTTTAGCATTATTGGTGATAAAAAGTATATCGTAGGACACTCCCAAGATTCATAGGGGTAAATTGGATTCAGAATGACGAATTTAAGGAGATAATTAATCCAGAAGTATGGATAAGATGAAACAAGTACTTCATGATGATGTGAAGTTTGAATCTTTTCAAAAATAGATTAATTGTTATCTTGATTTGTGGTTTATAAATCTATAATATAGTTATATACCATACATGTTATATGGATGAATATTATATTGTGCTTCTGATTATGATATGAAATATTGTACTATTGATTGTGATTGAGCGGGACAGTAGCCACTCTCAAGGCAAGGCGGAAAACCCGGTTGAAAGGGTGTCTTGACCAATGAGTGTGGAGACAACGATTCCCTCAGTAGGGATATAGCCTGGATTGGTGATAAATCCATGAGGTGCCCTAGCTAAGAGGATGAGGTTGTGTGTCATGGTGAAAATATACAAAATTGGTGAGCCGGCCTGTGTGCGCTCTCCGGGATATATTGCCATTGATGAGTACTAGTAACGTTTGTTGAATTGGATGAATTTTTATCTTCTTGTATGTAATTTCTAACTATGTCTATTGGTTGAGTATGAGCCTTCGGATATACTTGCATGACTAGTAATGTATTTGAATTTTATTAACGCGAGGCCAACTCGCTCACGGAGTTTAAAAGCTCACACTCTCTATAAAAATTTTTTTTTGTTCATATCAGGTTGTCAGCGAAGAATATCTGCTAGAGGAGTAGATCACTTTGGACCTTTCCGCTGTCGGGTAGACCCCTCTATTGTGATAGATTATGCTACTCTGTAATCATCTAGGACATCTAGGTCAGGGGTTTGGCATTTGGCTTGTATGCCATTATAATAATGTATTTTAAATTGATAATCAATTATTACATGAAAATCTTCTCTATGATTTTCAGATAAGAAAATTTGATATATTTTCTTCATATTTATTAAGGAATTGTTATTTTGATAACATAGATAATTTAAACTCATGGGTAGAATTTATCGAAAGGCTTACAGTGATGAAAGATTCATCATTGTGCCGGTCATGTTCCCAGAAAATGGATCGTGACATTATCAATCTAATAGAGTAAAAACTTACAGTCAAGCTTCAAGAAGACATACAAAAAATAAGCAAATTAAGGAAATTATGCTCATTGCTCACTGAAAATATTTAGTATAATGACTAATGTATGAATAGAAACTAGGTAAAGAAGATTTAATTACAAATACAACTATTCAGTATACTAATTATATTATACGTTCTTCATCTACATATCTCTAACGCAACTCAAAATTCCCTCCTACCAGCATAACAATGGATAATGTGAAATCAACACAAAAAGCAATGAGCATACAACTTAACTATATCTCGAGGTCTAAGTAACTAATGAACAATTAACTCATAAGCAATGGGAAAATCGAAAACACTATACAACCAATGAACCAAAACATGATAGTAAAAATATTTCTCAATTAAAATTTTATATAAGCTTATAGATAAAAAATTACAAGAGCTAAAATAAACACTTAAACAGCCACCAACCAAATTCACGCCTTCACAAATTAGTAATCACGATCACGGCCCTCAGTCAGTCAGTCCTCATAAAGCAAGATGAAGATTCGAACTCAAGACTAGAGAGTACTAAGTGAATGGATTCGCAGTCGCAGAGCAGAGTATTAGATTCGAACACAAAAATGCAATCAAGAAAAAGAAGAATCATGAAATAAAAGAGACAAAAACTAATGTACCTACCAGATCCGTGCTTTAAAGACGACGCAGAGGCAACCAGAGAAGGAGGACGAAGGCCACGCATCAACGGCCGGAATCAAAGTCGACGACCAAAGTGTAGATCGGCCACTGCAGCAGAGTCTAGAGACGAAAAGAGGCAGGACAGCAGAAGCTAGGGCTTGGCTCAGACGCTCAGTGGCTCACACATAGACACAGTGCTCGCGATTTGGGATTTAAGAAGAAGTGAAATGAAGAGTAAAGTTAAAGACTTAAAAGTATCTAAAATTCTAAATGAAATTTAAATAAAATATAAAAAATAAGTGAATAATATATTCAGTATAAATTTTAAAAAAATATTTATGTGGGTTAAAAGGGTAACCCGTGGGTTATCCGGGCCTGTTTAACCCAAATAACCCACGGGTTAGTAGCTCGGGCCACATAAGCCTGGATTTATATGGGTTGATATTCTCCAAAACCCAACCCTCCTTCTTAGTGGGTTAAACGGGCTCGGCTCGGTGACAGCTTTAATAATAGATATACTTAAATATCAAGTCTTTCCTAGCCAGAACTTTTTCAAGATATGCACTCTTATATTATTACATATTTTAATTTAAATACCAAGTCTGCATTTATCATAATTTAAATAAAATCATCTATTTATATTTTAATTTCGAAACAAGTTCATGTACAGAAATTTAGTTTAGATATAAATGAGTTCCAAACCCTCAAAGTTTTAAAAATGAATCAACATCCATAAATATGGACCAGAAAATTGTCTAACCAGTAAATCCAACATATTCATCAAAAAGAAAGTTTAAACCAGATCTCTTAGATGACCTACGACACTACAGAGCATCCTAGAAGAATGTATTTAAATAAAAGACATAGAAAACAAAACATAGCCTAACCTCACAACGGGAAAGGTAACAATGTTCTCTGCTACTCCTCGAATGGGAGCTCCTCGATAACTAGATAATATGTACAAGAAAATATATATGAAGGATATAAATTCTAAACTCAGTGAGTGGCATGGTGATACCATAGCTGAACCTAAATACTCTACAATTCAAACAACATGTCCAATAGCCACAGTTATACATGAGACAATACAACATAACAACTATCACAAAATTAACATTTCAAATCTCAATCATCATCATAAATACACATGTGGTACTCATCTAGTGGCAGGGTGCCCCTCGAAGTCATGCTCAACCTGAGCATCCTCCTCTTCCCACACATTAATACACAAATCATCTTAATAGTAAGGTGAACCTCGGGAGTCTCTACTTAACCCAATCCCATCCATCCTACTATAAGATGTGTCCATCACTCATACTTCAACAAGGAGACCCTTGGGAGTCTCTGCTTAACCTGATTCGATCCCTACTCTTTACCATTTCAGTGGAGGGTACCAATAGCACAAACCATAAACAATAATCATAATCAATGTACATATATTACCATCATAATGCATGCAAGATCCCTTTACAGGAAATTTATACCTGGAATCCTGCCATCCCAGCAATCAAAATATGATGCAATGCCACATTAACTCATGATCATGTATCATCCTACATGTCATCATACTATTCAAATCCATGCAAACATCAAACCAATGTCCGTTCCTATGTTGTCACTATGTTCTTAATCAACTTAATCTAATTGCAAGTTTTCTAACTTATGAAGCTAAAATAAGGCTAGGGAATCATCAAATCCACTTACCCGTATTCCTTGCTAATCTTTAACATGTTCTACCATAGTCCTTTGAGTAAAGAATGTTGTGAGTAAAAGGGTGAAAACTTAAAACAGAAAACTGACTTAAATTCAATTCTGACCTTCACTAACTTTTTAGTCATCTCCCAAATGGTATGAAATTTTTTGATCAATTTGGTTCAATTTAAAACTAGACGAAAAGAGCTTTCCGTTAATAAGTAGTTTGTTAAAATTGGAATTTTCGTGAGGGAGGTATGGCTGATTCAATGTATAGGAAGATTTATGGATTTGGATTCAAAATTAACTTATCTTACCTTGTTTGTAACTTTCCTCTTGAAGTATTTTCTTGAAGCTCTTGATTAGGGTTTCAAATTTGCAAAACCTAAGATGTGTTTGGGTGCTTTTGATGGTGTAGGGGATAGGGTTTGGTGTGGTAGGGTGTTCTTGCTTTGGTAGAGAGAGAGATATGTGTGGGAGAGGAAGAGATGGGAGAGAGAGTGAGTGAGGAATTTGTGAAGGCTTAAAGGTCTATTTATAGTTGAGGGTTTAGGCTTAGTTAGGAGGGAAAAATTTAAATTCAATTAGAATTCTATAGATTTGTGTTCATATTAGGTTTATTTATATTTAATCTCTTATCTGTTCATATTAGGTTTATTTATATTTAATCTCTTATCTTAGTTATCTTATTTTATTTTATTTATCTTGTTTCTAGAAGGTTTAATCCTATTATGTGTATTTATTTATTATTATTATTTCTTTTGTTTAATTTCAAAATAGGATATCTTACTTATTAATATTTATCTTATGTTATGTTATTTTTTTATTTTTCAAAACTAGGTAGATTCACTCCCAGCTAAATTAGGTTTTCTATAAATTATTATTATTTCTATTGTCTAATCTTAATCTCATTAAATTGTGTCATGATATTTTAACTTGGTTAATATTATTTACTTTATCATTCTAGAAGTTAGGTTAATATATCATCTTTTAATATATGCTTATCTAATATCTAACCATTTGGTTATTTTATATTAGATTTCGGATATCCTTATCCTAATCTTATTTAAAGCCTTCTAGAACTTTAGGTTGATTATTAATCAAATACTTTCTCTCTTATTTATCCTATTTTTCTCATTTGTTTGTCCTTTATATATCATTTATATTGTTTTATATATATAATATTATTTATACCAACTCCCTTTTGGATAATTATTTTATTTCTTTCTTTGATATATGGTTTATTATTATTATTATATTACGTATATGCATTCTAGATGCCATATGTATACATATGTATATAGGGTTTTCGTGTATTTTTCGTTGCTTTTCTTTTAATATATGGTTTATTCATTATTCTTGTTATCTTATTTATTATATCTATTCCTTATATTTGTATCTAATTATATTAATCCTAAGTCAATTATGATCTTGTTTTTAAACTAACACTATTATTTAATAGGTTTTACTTACCTGATTGTTTATTTATTTTGGCTTATCCCTCATCTTATTGTTACTACTATTTATTATTATATAAATTATTTGTTTTATGTCTACCAAATTTTGGCGCCACCTATCCCTATTTTACATTATAATTATTCTTATTTAATTTATATATTCTCCCCTTTTTCTTAATTGTATTTTTTCTTAATTGTATTTTTTCTTTTTTACTATTATTATACATTCTTTTAGGCCTATTTCCTATTTGGGCTTTCCCACATTACTACTATATTCATTTATTTTTATCTTTTTGAAAGACTAAGTCCATTATGCATTTCTTTTCCCTTTTAATTCCTACAGGCTTCACTCCCTAAAGCTCAAGAACATGAGATTGCATAAAATACATTACATGAAAACAAGATAGCAAGAAAATTAGAATTTTCACTGTAATACTCGTAATTCTTAGGTATTAATTTAATTTGATTTTAAGGAATAATACGGGTGCAAAAAAAAATTCTGTTACTTAATAGAGGAATGTGAGATAGAAATGATAAGATGTGTAATTAATTAGTGACTATAGACTGGGGAGGGGTACATGTGGCATTGAGGGAGCCAGATGATTACTAAGTCCAATGAAGGACTAAAATGTAGCAAGAAAAATTATGTGGTACTAAGGATGTAAGAAATATCCAAGTTGGAGAAATTATGGAATTGCCCTGAGTAACATTGACCATGGTTTGACTAGAAGAAAAATTTGTAATACCCCTAAAATTTTGTATATGTAAAATATTGAAATACTCGTGGAAAAAGAACAAAAAAATTGTTCTCCTATATAGTACTATTCACCAATGACATTATTCACATATACGACACTGTTCACATATACAATTATCATGTCAAGTACTAAATGTGGATTGGGCATAAGAGGAAACTAGAAAGGAATTTGTAGGGAAAAATGGCGTTTTATGCGAAAAAACCACTTAAGGACTAAAATGAAAAGGACTAAAGTGAAAAGAAATTTAAAACTTTAGGAGAAATGATAATTTTTCCTTTAGTTTCTAAATAGTTTAGACGCCCTCATTTTGCATGTGAATGTATAGAAAATTGTTATTTTAATGCATAGTAAATTGATATTTTAACGTATAGTAAATTGATATTTTATTAAAGTGCATAGTAAAATATTATTATTTTATTAACGCATAGGGTCAAATAGTATTCTTGACTTTTCTTATAAATAGGCACTTGTATTTCATTTCTAAACACGCACCTTTAGCTTCTTTTTCTTCCTCTCCTCAAATCTCTCATGCTCTAGTGCTAGGTCTCTAGTTCTAGGCTTTTCCTCCGTTCTTTTCTTATAAGTGCTTGAGTAATAAATTCTTAGTATACTATGTGGTTGCGAGCTTAGCTGATCTTCCACATTAGAAAGGAATTATTCTCAGTTGCTTGAGAATTATTTTGTTTAAATAGTTGTGAAATAGTTTATAAAATTATGAAGAATACATGTCTAAGAAAGGTTCTGGATAGGAAAGACTTGGTACATAAAAATATCCATTGTGACCCATATCTCTTTTCTGAGAACTTACTTAATGTACTTTTTTACAGTTTGTATTTACTATTCTTAGTATGAATAATAACAGTATATATGAATAGTATACATATGTATGAATAGTATTTGTACATATAAGTAAAGTAATTGTACGTATGAATAGTATCTATACATATAAATAGTACTCATATGTATTTTTGAATAGTACAAGGGATGGAGGAAAAGGAGAGAACAGAGTGTCCTGATGAAGGTGCGTGCTGAGTCTTGGGCGTTTAGTGGGATTTTGGACATCCTTTATTCGACATGAAGTGTAGAATCTAGCTCGGACCTGAGGTGAGGGACCTAGCCTTACCTTGTTTGCTTACTTTTCTAGGATTATTTTCCTAGCTACTATTGCATTTTGTAAGTATATTATGAGTTGATAAGAAGCTTGTTGTGCATAAGTTCTCATATAATTGAGGATGTAATAAATATTCTCGTGTGTGTTTGTTGATTAAAGATGCATGATTGTCATGAGTCATGCATGGAAAAGATTGATTATAAATTTTTCTTTTGTATGCCAAGTGATAATTTATGAAGTAATCTTGTTGAGAATGGTGGCTAGTGTGAAATTATGTATGGTGAGTGAAACATGTATTTATGCATATACATAAGCAATATTGTGAATGTTATGTGTGTATGTGATTATGCCTTGTGGTTAACGCCTATAGGCAGGATGACGCCGATGGGCGAGATGATGCCTATGGGCGGGATGACACCTTCAGGCAGGGCGCATATGATCATTTATGAACTTTCTCATGATTGATTCCTCTTGACACATATTTACTTCATGAATTATTAATATCATAAGTATGAGTACTCATATATTCATGCATTAATCATATGTTTTTAGCATGCATAATTTTGTATATGTGTGGTAGGGTTATTTTTCATGGTGAAGCAAGTGGACCGGACTCACCCCCTCACAGTTTCAGGTATAGAAAACTCTCTAGTTCAATGATGTGTACGCCAAGAATACCTCCCCTTTGTTTGGGGTATGGTAATGATTTTATTTATGTATTTTGGTGATCTTACAAAGCTCTGTAATCAGGTAGATCACGTACTATTGTATAGAATAGTCAAGAGTATTGTGTGGAAAAACACTAGTAATTGTGGTTAAATTCGATAATTTAAATTGTACGAAGTCTTATTCATACTTTCTTATGTGATTATGAGAAGAGAATATTTTTTTGTTTTATTTCTTCATTGTGTAATTGAAATTAATTACATTTAAAGGGAAAACTAAGCTAAGGAAAAAGTAACCAGTTTGAGGGAAGGTTAGACTTGTGGTGGTGTATGTTTTGGACACCATTCGCATCAGTCACGAGCTTGGATTTGAGGCGTGAAAAAATTAGTAATTTTATTATAGAGGGGTATATATAGGTGACCTTACCCTATTTCCTCATTTTTTCACTTCTCTCTTTCTTTCCTCACTCTCTTTTCTCTTTACCTTCTCTCTACTTTCCCCACCCAAGCTCAAGACCAAGCTTTCAGTAACCATTCTTCGGTAAAGGTGTGGGTCTCTGGTGACCAACCACCATTGAAAAAGCAACGAGATAAAGTAAGCATTCATTCCCCCTATTTTATCACTATTTTCAGATTTAAGACTATTTGTGTAGGAATTGGGATTATTGGAGGGTTTTGAAGCTTAGGCAGTGTTTTAAAACATTCCTTGAGGCTTGATAATGCAATTAGATCCAAGAATTGGTAGGAAAAACAAGATTAAAAATGAGATTTGGGGATTGAAACATGAAATAGGAAAGTTAGGGTGTTAAGAAGAATTTTGATGACTGAGACTTGGATTGTTGGAATTAATTAGGGGTGTTGGTGTCAAAACACTCCCTAAACATCTAGAATGAAAACTCATGAAAAGAATTAGGCTAAAAGGGGAAAAATTGGCTCAAGTCCATAAAGAACTTGGGGTTATTAGGGTCTAGTGCCCAAGCGACATCGAGAT
The DNA here is from genome assembly GCA_037074585.1 of Biancaea sappan. Taxonomy (NCBI): domain Eukaryota; kingdom Viridiplantae; phylum Streptophyta; class Magnoliopsida; order Fabales; family Fabaceae; genus Biancaea; species Biancaea sappan. The sequence goes on from CM073496.1 coordinate 38,454,049, forward strand.
AGTGGCTTCAAGGTGCTGGCATCCTAGGTGCCACCCCCTTGATGCCTTGGTGGTGAGAGAGAGACAGGTTGAGCTCCTACATCTAAAACCAAAAGGAAAGGGAGGGAAAGGTTGGTGGTCGAGGCGCTACATCCTAAACATGGTCTTTTTCCATGTTTGTGTGTGCTAATCAGTGTAGGTTGTGTCCTGTAGGTTGAGCTATGGCTTGAGCCTTTGCCGAGGTATATTATGAAGGCCGAAGAGCTTCAAATCTAGATGAGGGATCTAGCTCTTATCTATATGTTTACATATATAATGATTTTATAATTGTCTTGCTAAATGTAATGTAAATACATTTATATGATTGGCTTATATTATGTTTGGCATACATATTACAAGCGATCATGAGTCTTAGGGTGCAAATGGAATTTGTATAAGTGCTACCATTCTCCATTTAGTGCCTAAGGTAAAGTGCCGATACATATTGTAATATGTATTTATGCAAAGGAAATAGTAGGAACTAGCACAATGGAGTTGAAATTGTTTTTATTTGTGCGCTAACTTATATATATTGATTGATAATGTGTTTGACATGCATGGCATGATTGATTGGGATCTAGGAGGCATGAATGGAGATGGTATAAGTACTATCACTTTATTCAGATGTCAACTATAAATTATTGATAAATTATGCATGTGAAAATTTTATTTATTTAATAATGAATATTATTGTTGCTAGTGATGCGTTTGTGTTTGGATGAAGCTCGATGGTGTAATCCTAAGGTCAAAGACCAGTAGTTGCTAAGGTGGAGCATATGGGCCAGGACCAAGAGGAATGCACTTGGAAGTTAGAGGACAAGGCCCGGTGGTACACTCTTAGGGTTCAATGGTGTTTGCTGGGTTAGAGCATGAGCCTGGACCCAGAATGTGCATAGGGTCAATAGACGTGGCGTCCACAGGTTGTTTCATAGAAATATAGATTCATGGGACGATATCTCGATGACTAATCCATGGGAGTGTAGACTCACATTGATGAAGCCTTGAGAAATAGAAATATAGGGATGCATACCAATATAATGAAAGTCTTGAGTAGAATGTCTAGGGGAAATATAGACCCTTGATATCGTGGCAGTTGAGTAAGTCCTCGTAGGAACATAAAACTACGTAGGGGAGGATGAGTTATGTTCATTGTATCATGTATGTTGTGTGTTGTGATGTATGTATATGTGTGACGTGTTGCATGAGGATGAAAACTTGCCGTCAGGATGTAGACCCATGGTAAAACCAAATAATGAATCCTTGGATGGGTGAATCCTTGTTGGTAATTCTCGGGGGACCAACCCTAGGGGAACATAGATCCCTAGCAAAAGCTATTAAATAGTGACAAATCGGGAGGTAAGTCTCATGGTTAGTGCTCAATGAGGCATTCGTAAGAACGTAGACTCACGAGTGGCATTCATGAGAATGTAGATTCATGATAGGGAACATGTATTTTTTTTTAATGCATGACATACTGCATATATATTTATATTGCTTATCTATATAGGGAAGGGCTAGTTTGGGTGAGTTCGTAGATTAGATTCACCCTCTCACAGTTGTCGGTACGGAAGAATAAGTAGACTGAGGACACACAGATTAAGGATGCCAGGTAAGGTAATTTATATTTCTTTTAAGTTAATTACTCTAATATGCTTTGTGATCAGATAGACCACCTAAGATATAGTGTATGTGGTTAGGGTCGATAGGAAAAGGATTTAGGCTTACGGCAGTGTGAGTATCACATTAACCCGTCGATCATGACCATGTTTCTGGGAAATGATGAAAGCTCTAGCCCCTGATTTTGAGTCGTGACATTCACCTACAATATTACATAATTACTCGCTTTAGAAAATTCAGTCCTCTGAATTTACGTTACCTTTAATATTAAACAAGTATGGATAACTAGTATGCATGTCCGCCTTGAGCTCCCATATGGCCTATTAAACTAACATTTAAAATGATGGTTGCGGTAAAAATTCCCACGTTGTCTATCTATTCATGAAAGACTTTTTGCAATCCCGAACTTGTGCTTTCCTATGACGTTGTAATACTTGGGGTATTACATCTTTGCACCCTTCAAGAAGCTTCAATGTGTATGCTACAGGTCCTATTTCGGCAATAACCTTATACAGAGTAAAATTGGTGATAACTTCTCTGATTTCCTCCTCTCTACCGATTGCTATCTGTAAGCCTGAAGCTTTAAAAAGACCTAATCCCTAACTTGAAACTCTCACTCACTCCTACCTTGTCTGATTGCTACTTCATTCTATTAATGGATTTTCGTAAATTATCATTCATCTCTCTTGCCGTGAAACTCTAGCCTATGGCCTTAATCTGTGAATCCTGAGGCAAATATAGTAGATGGAATGGCGGTGGCTGCCTATACACAAATTCATATGGTGTTGTGCCAATGGTACTGTGATAGGTGGTGTTATACCATTACTCAGCTAGTGGCAGCCACTTGCCCCACTCATGAGGATATTACCATGTAAACATGTGAAGTTAGTTCTCTAAGCACCAGTTCAATACCTCACTGTGGCCGTCACTCTGTGGATGATACGAAGACAATAGGCTGTGTCACACCAAGCTGCCTTATAAACTCCTTCCAAAACTTACTAAAAAATAGGGCATCCTGGTCACTGACCACGTTATTGGTGCCCCATACAATTTGTAAATTTGGTCTATAAAGACCTGTACCAAATAGATGCTGTTAAGGGGTGTGCCAATGCCATAAAGTGCTCGTACTTGCTTAGTGAGTATTTGGAAACTCACTGGGTAAACCTAGGTTTGAGTAGAATTAATTTTTAGAATTGATTTTGAATAGAATTGATTTTGCATAAACGTGATTTATATCTGAAAACTGTTATCAAAAAAATAATTTTGAAAAATTAATTTCATTTGGATATTGGTTAGTAGAAGCACTTTTGAATATGTAATTACCAGAAAGGATTTGAATTTTATATTATTTTAATTTATTTACCTTTATTTAATTTCTCTCCTATCAAATAATTTAATAATAATTAAAAAATTGTAGAAAATTCAAAAATTTGAGATCATTAAATGAACTAATAAGTATAATAATTGTGCTTAGCTCTTAATTTGATTTTAATTAATTGTTATTTTATTATACAAAAAAATTAGTTAATAACTCATAATATTTCCCCATCCCCTCGTCTTCAATCACACTTATGGGTTTCGGAGAACAAGCTAAATTTCTCTACCCTTAATCTTTCATAACAAGCAATGATTTGTAATTATCTCTAAGCCAAGATAAAGGAAGACGAATGTCGACGAGGAAAAACGAGGAGGATGGGTTACCAATGGGGATTGCTATGCATTTGAACGGCAAGTAGAATGGGTTTCGGAGATGGGTTGTCGGTGGAGATTCCACAGGCAAGTTGTTATATCTCCTTCTCTTTTCCTTCTTGATCTTCCATTTCGTTTACCCTAGATTTCTCTCTTCCAACTCTATATCTAAACATATGTTGTTGTTAATACTGTATTTGAATATATGTTAATTTCCTTCACCTCAGATCTCTTCATCTCTATCTTCGAGCATAGGTAGCAAGGGAAATTCACAACCAATAATCGATTATGCTTCACCCAAAAGCTTGAAAAGTAGAGTTGGCTAAAACCTAGGTTTTATTAGCAAAATCGATTTTGCCAAGTCTTTCACCATGTAACCAAATGTCTTCAGTTTTGAGCCACTGTGCATTGGATAGGAGAAAAGCTTGATTACCTGCTCTCACTGCACAACCAGACACCCACTTAATCTATCGATTACAACCCAAATTGCATTTTTCCCTCTCGACCTTGACAATCCTTCTATGAAGTGCATGGCCATGTTGTGCCATACACCCTGGGGAACCAGTAATGGCTATAGTAACCCCGGTGAAACCATGTTTTTGTTCTTACACCAAGGTAGGGCCCACAATGTAATATAAACACCTTGATGTTCCTCAACATGCCCTTCCAATAAAACAATGATTTTATTCTTTTTTTTTGTTGCCCTTATCCCAGAGTGACCACTTACAGGGGACAAGGGTAACCATTCCAAAATTAAAAATATGGTTTGCAAAGCTGATCCTATCATAAGCTTCCCTTTTCTCGTTAGTAGGCCATCTGCCCACCTGAACTTTGGATACTTATATGGCTGTTGTTCTATTTAGTGAACTAATTCTGACATCTTAGGATCTTGTATCTATTCCTACTTGATCAATCCCCATAACTAAGATGAAAGGTTTGAAACAAACAACTATAACAATTCATCATGCATGGCCCCGAAGAGAGTGTTAGCTATAATAATCTCTATACCCTTCTTGTACTAAATCTCAAAGCTCATTCCCATTAATTTAGTCAACCAACTAAATTGGCTTAGAGTTGCTAACTATGTTCTAACAAGTACCGAAGGCTCTTTTTGTTTGTTTTAATAAAAAAAGGGTTGGATTGAGAGGTATGGGTACCATTTCTCCATGGCATGTACTAAGGCCAGTAGTTCTTTGTCGTAGACAGACAATAGCTAATTCTTGGGTGACAATGTTTTGCTAATGAATGCTACACGATGACGTTCTTGCATTTAAATGACTGCAATGTCGTATTGTGAGGTATTAGTTTCTACTGTAAATGGCTTACTAAGATCAGGGAGAATTAACACCAGGGCTATGCTCAAAGCCTCATTCAATCGCTGAAAGGCATTCTCAGATTCTTGCTCCTATTTGAACCTTCCACTTTTTGACAATTCCATAAGAGGCCTTGCGATGCTCCGATACCCCTTTATGAAATGTTTGTAATACCCAGCCAAGCCCAAAAAACTCCTCATCTGCTTGCCACTTTTAGGCACATGCCATTCTACAATTGCCTTCACCTTTTTTGGGTCTTTAAACACCCCCTGCAGAGATATAGTAGCGAGGTACTCAATTTGCTTAGCCGCTAGCATACATTTCCCTTTGTTAACTACATACTGGTAAAGCTTCAGTATTTTGAATACTTCCCTTAAATGCCTCAGATGCTCCTCGCCACTCCTACTATACATGAGAATGTCATCAAAGAATACAAGGACAAACCAAATGGCATAACCACAAACTCAAAATGTCCCAAATGAGTTTGGAATGTCGTTTTGTACCTATCTTAGTCCCATACCCTGATATGATGGTAGCCTACCTTTAAGTCCAGTTTAGAGAACATTTTTGTCTTCCTAAGTTCATCAAGTAAATCTTCGATAAGGGGAAGAAGGTACTTGTTTTTAATGGTGAGTTTATTAAGGGCTCTGTAATTAATACACAGCCTCTACTCGCCATCTTTCTTCTTCACCAAGACTACTAGAGAGGCAAAGGAAGAAGAGCTGGTTTTAATTACTCCTTTACGTAGCATTTCATTGATCAATTCCTCTATTATTGACTTTTGCATGGCTGGGTACCTATATGGCTGGATTCTAATCGGATTAGCTCCTTCTTGAAGTAGTATCAAATGGTCAAACCTAGGTCTATGTGGGGGTAATTCTTCGAGTTCTTGTAATAGTTTTGGATAATCTTTCATCATTGATAGAGCTTTGCCATTGGTTTCCATTTCTTCCATTAAATTCAAGGCATAGCAATATGCATTGCTCGACCATGGAGCTATTTGAATACAATAGGTATGTAACCCTTCAACTATGATTGCTTCTCATAGTCCCCTGTCAATTGATTCTTTGCTTCTATATATGCTGCCAACCTAACCCTTTACTCATTTCTCACAAAATCCATGGTCAAGTTCGAGCAATCCCAAGTAATTACCTTTAAAGTTTTGAGCCACTCAATTTCCAAGATTAATTCATATGTTATCAGTGGGAACAAGATAAATTTAGTGGAAAATGTTTGCCCTTGCATTACCTAAGTAAATCCTTATTCTTGTCCCCTGCACCCTTCCACTGTCTGCTACTGTCACTTGTAAGGGTCACGTTTTTGTGATATGGATCACCAGTGTTTTACCAAACCTATCACTAATGAAGTTGAGAGCAACCCATGTTGATTAAGATGTTTAGGCTCTTATTACCCAATATCCCTTTGATCTTCGTGGTATTGGCTCCACTGTACATGTTGCCCAGCACTAAGTTTAATGATACTATAACTTGTGGCTATTGAACCTCTGCGTCTTCTACATGATTTGTCTCAGCTTCTTCACCATGGGTTACCATCATGTCATCGGTCTCCATAAAGAAAACCTACGCTCTGTCATTGTTGACAATTGAAGCTGGGAGAAAATTTATCATGGCAAAAGAAGTAAAGATTCTTGCTTCGATATTCTTTTAGCTCTGGCATCATCTTGAAACCTATACCCTGGTTTCCCAAGTATGCCTCTTTAGTTCTAAGTGGTTCCCAGCCCTCTTGCTATAATGCCCATAGCCTTTCTTGGTTCTAGACTCACTGTACTTTACTTGGGGCTACTTCAAATGCTCAACTCCTTAATCTTAGCTAAACATGCTGCCTTAAGAACGGAACTTAGGTTGAACAGCCTTGCTTCCCATGCCAATTCTTCCTTCAAGCATCCAAGGTAGCAATCCAACTTTCTTTTTTCTATGAGACTGCTTCTACACAAGATTCTTCCCAAATTTTCTTGGTAATCGTTCAAGCTACCTAATTGCTTCAACTGAACGAGTTCTTCCAAGGGCCCCTGGAGAGTGGCACCAAACCGAATGCAAATGCTGTATGAAAATGCTTGCCACGTGACGAGGTTTAGTGAGCTTTTTTTGAAGCCATTATACCATTGATAACCCAACTCATCCAGCACCAGGCTCACCATTGTTACCTTATTCTCTTCTAGAAGTTTATCTAAGTCGAAGTAGCTTTTGCATTTTGACACCCAACCAGTCATGTCCTCTTTCAGAAAGATATCCAGAGAAGAGAGAAATGAGTTTGCATTCAAATCATCCTATACAGAGAATGCAACGCAAGCCTTAAATACGCCCATGTGTCAACAGTTTCTAGTTTACATGAAAAGACTCAAATGCCCTTAATATTTATCATTATAGACTAAAATACCCTTCTCTCACATTTTAATCCGTATCATTCTTCTTCTCCAATGGTTCATCCTCTTCCTCTTCATCATAGTTGCTCCTCGCCATCACCTTACTAGAGGGTCACCCTCAACGACTTTAGTGATGGGCAATCTATCGAGAGACACACCCACTAAGAGCTCCAGAGCTTGGAACTAGAGACTTGGAGAATAGGAGCAAACACGCACGCACGTGCAACGACCATTACATTGTCCAGAGCATGTGTCACTTCCTTTGCCAAGCATTGCCTCGCTATGCTAACCAACGTCAGCATTGCCGACGAGCATATATATATATATATACCCTTTTTGTATATGTATGTGTGTATATATACTATCCTGTCACTCCAGGTATGCAGAGAAGTAGTTGGGCCATCGAAGAGAAGAAGATCAAAGAAACAGAAAAGCCTTCGACGTGCAAGAAAAAAGGGTGGGAAGTCGGGTTCGATGAATTAGGCCAATGGTGGGCAAGTGGATGGGCTAATGGGTAGGCCATGTGGCTGGCTTTGATGGGAGGATTAAGTGAAACAAAAAACAAAAAACATAATGATATGATGCGTTTTGGTGATAGCTAGACTGCTTCAATCCAACGGCCATGATCTTATGCTTACTCATCATTCCTGTTGTCCAATCTGTAGATTAGACGGTTATGAATGGGACAAGTACACTGCTTGTCCCTTAAGGATAAGCAGCAGATTCCATCACCCTGTTGCAACCTTACAAGGGTTAAGGATTGGTGTGGAGACGAGAAGCAAGCATTACTTTTTGTACCTACTTATTGCCATTCCTACTTAGGCTCGATTTGGATAACATAACTTATAATTTATTAAAGCTTCTTTATTAGTATAAGTGCGTTCTGCAAAAAAAAAATGAATAAGCTTAAATAAGTAACTTATTAATCTCCAAAAAATTATGTTTAGCTTATTTTATGAAACTAATTTTTTAAGATTCTTAAAAAAGTCTAGTGCAAAATAAGCTATTTTGTACTTTTACATGATAAATATATAATTAAACTCTACCAAATACTCTTAAATACATATAAAAAAAATCTATAACTAATTTAGTTATTTGGTAGTTGAAAATATGAATCTATATCACATCAGAGTTTATAGAATTAAAGGAAAATTTTGATGACAACACATTAATGAGGGATTCCCATCAAACTCTAACCTAATTGATGCCAATGCTTTGCTTTGTAGGTAACTTAATGGATCAATTGTCTAATGTTCCCGTGATCTCTAATTTTCTTTATTTTTTAAGATTCAAGTGCTTTAAATGCGGAAACTCGATACCTACTATTCTCTTACTTTTGTTACGTTTGATTTTTCCAATAAACAAGAGTTAGTTATTTTTTTACGAGATATTAATAATTTAATATTATATAATATCATTTTTATTAAAAAATTATATATAATAACTAAACTATTCTAAAAAATAATAGCAATTTCTTTGATTAGTAATTCAAATATAAAAAAAATTATATCAGTTAAATACATATTTAATATTTATATTACATTAGTAATAATTATAGAGATATTTTGATTAAAATAAGTATTATATTAACTTTTTTTAATACTAAAAAAGTCAGTATAACGTATTGTTAAGTGTATACATTTTTTTAATAAAAAAGGGGTCATTTGCAATTTGATTGGAATAGAAAGAATGGGTACACTTAATAGTTAATAAAATAAAAAAAATCAAAATTCTTTAACTCTTTTTTTTTTTTCCTAAAGGCGAGTACTTCGCAGTCCCAAGCCTTTTAAAACAAAGAGCCGATCCTTTCAACTTGATCGTATAGAATTTTTTTTTTTAAACGATATGTATACTTGAAAAGTTAGATCACAAAATCCCTATAACGATTTTTATTTTTTTCATTTTCGGTGGAAAGGTCCCTGCAGTTTTCATGTTGGATATATGCGATAGGGATTTCGAAAAGGGTAAGAATAATTTGAAGGCATCTAAACGACCTTTATCCAATACATTTGCTTGAACTTTTCTTTTCCTTTTATGTTATTTATTCCCTTCTTTATTAATTATTAGCAACAGTTTCCCTGCCCAAGTGTAACTCTCAGAAGTAGATTGGTTTGGATTAAAAGTAACACTTGGACAGCGATGTGTGCTATAGATCCATCCTATTTTCTCTCAAATCTTAATCATTTAAATTAGGGTTTTATTATAGAACTTTTTAACATTTAAGGTTTAAGATTTAAGATTTAAGGCTCAAGTTCTCATTAGTCCTTTTTACAATAGGCCAATTAATTACTATATGCAAGAATTGACCTATGATACATATTTTTTATGTTAAAAAAAATCAATGACAACTCGAGTTCACAGTAGCAAAACCCTTCAAATCATAGCATTCCTATCAGTTCTACAATACTGCGTTGATCAAGATGAAAATCAGAAATTTCAATTTTTGTCTAATTTTTCAAACATCTTTGTTTTCTGAGATTAAGATGTGAAATACCAGAATAATTGAAAGAAGGTTTGCAGGCTTTTTAAATTGTTTGCTTGGGTTTTCGCACGTTTTAAGTGAGATTTATTCATACATCTTTTTTGGCAGAAATATCACGAAAAGTAGAATAATTACTATTGCTTTCAAAGAGTGTGAATAATTAGAAGACATATTGCTTTCACAGAATCTTGCCTTCATGACTATTGGCTGCTAGCACATTAACAAAACATAACTCAACACCTACTTTCTTCATTTATATGCAGATTCCACCTAACTCTATTTAGATGAAACTGATTGGCCAAACAACTAAAGCTTCTGTGCCCATTTATGGAGACTAATTAATTTCATTTGATATATAATGTTCTAGAATTATGCAAAGCGAGGGAATTAAGTACCCACCATAACATACTCCCATTGATATTATTCTGTTCAGTGAAATTACAATACTTAAATGTGATTACAGCAAGGAAACATCACCTCAATGACTTTAAAAAAATATCAAAGCTTAAAAAAGCAAGAATATATAACATAAAGAATTAGAGATATGCAAGTTGGGTACGCCAAACTTTGGCCCTTACAGATATTTTACTCTCAGATATTTTTCAGATTCCTCTAATTAAGCTTGACAGCCTGTAGGCAATTATCACAACAACAACAACAACATCATAGCCTTATCCCACTAAGTGGGGTCGGAGCCTGTAGGCAATTATATATAAAAGAAAAAGAAAAAGCAAAAGCAAAAGCTTAATTTCCCTTAAATTTCATAACATTTTTTTTTACTGTTTGAGGTCACATGGTTTATAATACACCGTAAGCTGTAAATAACATGTAGTGGAGAGTTTTGCCAATTTAGTATTATTAGCGTGAAGCATTGTGTTTTGTAATGCAGCTGGCTCCCACAGGCCACTGAGGACTTTCTAGGGTTGAAGAAGAGTGACTTAGAAGGAAACAAGAATCAGCTTTTTGTTTCTAAAAAAAAAAGTCTCAAAAACACCCAAACCTTAATGTATATCCATTGATGTTGTTGCGCATGAACCAAATCAGTAAAGCTATATGTTTTTTGAATACCTTTTCGTCATCGATCTTTACATGAATATATAGTAACTCATTATTCTAAAACATTTAATATGCCACATAGTGTCTAGCGACACGCAAAACATTAAAAAAAAAATGGTCTAGAACTGAAATCTTTGACTCAAATAGAAAAAGTGACCACTTGGAAGATTAATCGAGAGTAGATCTTACCAGAAAACGTGGATTAGGTTAAGTGGGTATCACGGAGGTGGATGATTAAGTAAGTCTAGTAAAAACAAAATTACCAATTAGTGCAAAAGCAACCCATATATGTGTGTAGGTCAGTGTGTATGTGAAGCAGTAAAATCGAAAATGTCAAACCTTGAGAGGAGAAGTGGATTAAGCAATTATTATTGGAGGCTGAAAGAGGAAAAGAAGCAACATGAAGGGTCCATGCCATGAATGCTCAAGAAAGAAAGCAGCGGAGGAAAAGAAAAGGTGCCATTCTTGAATTCCATGTCAGCTTATTAGGACCATGAATAATGGTATAACGGGTCGTGTGAATCAGATTCTCCTGCCTAGTTTGCCTAGCTACTTCACTTATAAATTGGCACACCTACCTCTCCTAGTTGAAATCCAAACCAACACAACAGAATACATTCGTAACTCACTAGTGTTTTTCCAGAGAGAATTAGTTACAGTCATGGGAGGGAACAACAGGCAGAGGAAGTCCTCTTTCATGTCTGTGTTCAAGATATTCAAATCAAACAATAGGCACAGAGGAGGAGGAGGGTATTACGATGCATATGAAGAAGGAACAAGGGCTCGCAAGGTGTGGCCTAGTGATGAGGACAGAGGTCGGTGGGGTGTGGCTGAACCTGGCATTGACATGAAAGCTGCAGCTTTTATAGCCCAATACAAGAAGAGGGTTTCTGAGTCTGAAATTCACTGTCAAGCTCAACCTCAGTGATGACTTCATAAGACAGGATATAGAAATATCTTGTATTGCAATTAGAATTTACTCCCTCTGCAACATCATTGTTTGTGTCTCTGTTGTAATTAGATATTGTTTATCCTTTGTGAGTCGTAATAAACAATGTTTATTTGAATAACTTCGTCAGTTCTAAGGATTTGTCTTTGATAAGTTGTTGAGACTTGAGAGAGAGAGAGAGAGGTTAACATTCTCACTGTAACTGACTAAAGTCTTTTAAAATTTATGCTATATTCTCATCTTATGCTTTGAATAACATCTCAACTACAAGCCTCTACAATATTTTCTGTTATGTTACTCAGATAATAGCGTCAATAATGAGAAGCAGTGTCAACTAAGGCGTTTCACAGTTTCAAATTCAATAACAGCTTTTCACAGTTGTTGATTTGCTCAACAAATTAATTATTTGTTGTTACCATCGATAATCATTAAATAATTTTAATCATGAGAATCAATGGTGATTGGATCCTGCCACAGCTGCTGAGAATTAAGTTGGTCCACAATGGCTGCTACATATTGTCAACTTTCCAGCTACTAGCCATCTGCCACCCTCCAGCTACCACCCATGTGCTAGAAGACTTTTGTTTTGTTTTTCTTCCATTTTCAACTTTTGCATTCCAAGCCCATGTGATCATACTATCATTTTCCATTCTGTCCATGCTTCTTTGTCCCCTGAGAATTAGTATAAATAGGGTGCTAATATCAGTGTAAGCATCATCCAAGAGTTTAGAAATATATCTAAGTTTTTCAACTTAGCTTCTTTCCTTTGTTTTCTCTTTTCTTCTGACCCTTGTTGATCCCTGAGCCATATTTGGTATCAGAGCAAGGTTCCAGAGAGAGGGAACGCCTGAAAAGCTGCCTGAGATTCACTGTCGAAGTTTTCCGGCGACGTCGAAATCGGCCGACTTCGAAAGTCCCATCTCCGGCGCTCTTTCGAGAAAAATGACGTCGGAATCGTGATCGGAAGGGTCCAAAACCTTGGACTGGAGAAGATCAACGCCGCCTGACATTCGACGCGCCGTCACGCGCCACCGTCGGAAGATCACGCGCCGGCCATCAACTCCACGCGCCACACGCGCCTGCCAGAGGTTGAAGACGACCACGTCATCAGCCACGTCATCCAATCCAACCAATCATATATTGCCACGTGTCACCTCGGCCACGTGTCCTAGCTGATTCGGTTGCCACGTCATCACCACGTCATCCACTCCAATCAATCAGAGGTTGCCACGTGTCGGAACTGCCACGTGTCACAGCTGATTCAGTTACCGCGTCATCAGCCACGTCATCAGTCCACCAATCAAAGCTTGCCACGTGTCAAAACTGTCACCAATTATCAGTTGCCACGTGTAAAGTTGTGCCACGTCACCCTCAAATTCCAGATTTTCATATTGACCCCGGAAGTTTTGTGAAAACTCATTTTTACCCCCAAAACGTTCCGAAATTACAAATTGACCCCAGAACTTTCCAAAATTCAACTTTTGCCCCTGATTTTTTTGAAATTTCATTTTTGCCCCAGATATTTTTGAAAATTCCACTTTTGCCCCAGATCTTTCTGAAATTTCATTTTTTACCCCAGAACTTTCTGAAATTCTGATTTTGCCCCAGAACTTTCCGAAATTTTATTTTTACCCCAGAACTTTCTGATATTACACTTTTACCCTCACAACTTTCTAAAATTTTATTTTTGCCCACAGTCATTTTCAAAATTACACTTTCCTCAAATTTGCCCCAAATCCCTACGTCATCCAAAATTTAGCTTAATCTTCTTCAAAAAAAAAAAGGAGAGAGAAAATGCCTCCCAGACGCAGATCCGTTCAAGAACTTGAATTAGAAGAATTGAGGCAACAAATTCAACAGTTGCAGGAAATGGTGAATGCCCAACGAATTCAATTGGAGGAACGGAAGGAGCATCAAAGTGATGATTCAGACAATAGTACCTCGTCATCCACCAGTAACCGTCGACAACGCAGACCAGTCAACCGTACTGACGATATCAGAGTGGAAATTCCAGAGTTTGAAGGAAAACTCCAACCAGATGAATTTGTCGATTGGCTACAAACTGTTGAACGAATATTCGAGTATAAAGAGGTACCCGAGGAGAAGAAGGTGAAAATCATTGCTGTCAAGTTAAAGAAACACGCTTCCATATGGTGGGAAAATTTAAAGAAGAAGCGCGAGAGAGAAGGAAAAAGCAAAATACGGACATGGGAAAAGATGCGTAAGGAACTAACTCGTAAGTTTTTACCTCCGCAATTTTTTCAAGATAATTTTATTCAACTACAGAATCTTCGTCAAAAGAACCTGTCTGTGGAAGAATACACCAGAGAATTTGAACAGCTGATGATGAAGTGTGACATTCAAGAGAGGGATGAGCAATCAATCGCTCATATCAATCTTGGAGGATTAAACGTAGATATCGCCCACGTGGTCCAACTTCAACAATATTGGACTTTGGACGATGTTATTCGTTTATCTCTTCGAATTGAGAAACAGCTTCCCAAGAAGCCTTCATATCAATCTTCTTCCTCTTTTCCTTATAGGAACTCTGCAAATAACCGCAAACCTCAGACCCAACAAGCAAGTACTTCAAACAGCAATCCACCAAAGCCCAACAGAGAGGGTAATTCTAAAGTTGTCAAGTGTTTCAGGTGCCAAGGATTTGGACACATTGCTTCTAATTGTCCAAACCGCAAGATTATCACCATTATTGAAGGAGTAATCCATGAAGCTTCTGAAGAAGATGAAGGACCAGTATTTGATGATGGCCCAGTGTTTGATGAAGAACCAGTGCACATTGAAGAGGTCACCCCTGCTGATCAAGGAGAATCACTGGTAATTAGACGAAGCTTACATACTGCAACAGCCAAAGAAGAACCATGGCTGAGGCACAACATTTTCCACACCCGTTGCACTGCGCAAGGCAAGGTTTGTGATGTTATTATTGACAGTGGGAGTTGTGAGAACGTCGTGTCAAATTATATGGTGGAAAAGTTGAAATTGCCCATACAAGATCATCCGCATCCGTATAAGTTACAATGGCTCAATAAAGGCAACGAGGTAAGGGTCTCTAAACGTTGTCTTGTAAATTTTTTCATAGGTCAGAAATACCACGACAACACATGGTGCGATGTGATACCTATGGATGCGTGCCATCTTCTACTGGGGAGACCATGGCAATATGATCGTCGTGCAATATACAACGGCTATGCTAACACCTACTCTTTCGTCAAAGATGGAGTAAAAGTCAAGTTGACACCATTGCCACCAAGTGAACTGAACAAAGACAAGAAGGAAACAAAGCCCCTTGTGACTTTAGTTACAAAAACACAGTTCAAGATGACGGCAAAAGAAGCTCAGACCACAAATTTTGTCCTTTTGTTTGAAGCAAATAAAGAAACAACTCTTCCTTTGGAGATAGAAGAAATGCTTGCTGAATTTCTGGATGTTGTACCAGAAGAAATCCCTCAAGGATTACCACCAATGCGTGATATCCAGCATGCCATTGACTTTATTCCTGGAGCTGTCATTCCAAATAAGCCAGCATATAGGATGAGTCCTAAGGAACATAACGAAATTCAACGCCAAGTTGAAGAATTGCTGAAGAAAGGATTAATTCAAGAAAGTGTTAGCCCTTGTGCTGTACCTGTCCTTCTAGTGCCAAAGAAAGATGGAAGTTGGAGGATGTGCGTTGATAGTCGAGCTGTCAACAAAATCACTATCAAGTATCGATTCCCGATACCAAGGCTCGATGACCTGTTTGATCAACTACATGGAGCCACCATCTTCTCCAAAATTGATCTTCGCAGTGGCTACCATCAAATCAGAATCCGTCCAGGAGATGAATGGAAAACTGCTTTCAAAACCAGAGACGGCCTTATGAATATACTGTGATGCCTTTTGGATTATCCAATGCTCCCAATACATTCATGCGTCTGATGAATCAGGTACTTCGCCCCTTCATTGGTAAGTTTGTAGTCGTGTACTTTGACGATATTTTGATCTATAGTAAGGGAAAAGAAGAGCATCTAGAGCATATACGACAAGTGCTACAGACTTTACGAGAACAGAAACTCTATGCCAATCTCAAGAAATGTTCTTTTCTAACCAAGAAAGTAAATTTCCTGGGTTACATTATCACCGCTGAGGGTATTCGAGTAGATCCGAGTAAAGTCGAAGCCATCAACAGCTGGCCTATTCCAAGCTCCATCCATGATGTGAAGAGTTTCCATGGATTAGCTTCATTCTATAGAAGATTCATCAAAAATTTTAGCTCTATTGCTGCTCCACTCACAGACTGTACTAAAGGAGACAAATTTCAATGGACCGAACAAGCTCAGAAAAGTTTTGAAGAACTAAAGAGATGTTTAACTGAAGCACCAGTGCTAGTACTTCCAAACTTTGACCAAGTATTTGAAGTTAGCTGTGATGCTTCAAATACCGGTATTGGAGCTGTTTTGAGTCAAGAAGGGCACCCTATAGCCTTTTTCAGTGAAAAACTCAACAACGGTAAACTCAAGTATTCGACTTATGACAAGGAATTCTATGCCGTTGTTCGTGCCCTGCATTACTGGAGCCACTATTTGTTGAATAAAGAATTTATTCTTTATTCTGATCATGAAGCCCTCAAACATTTGAACTCTCAGCAAAAGATCAACCGACGACATGCTGCTTGGAGTGAGTTCTTGCAACCATACCCATTCCTACTCAAGCACAAGGCAGGAGTCCAAAATATTGTGGCAGATGCCCTCAGCAGGCGCTATGCTTTACTCTCAACCTTCAAACAAAGATTGTCGGCTTTGAGGTTGTCAAGGAGTTATACCAAGATGACCCAGATTTTGGTAAAATTTGGGGTAATACTACAATGCAGTCCTTCCAAGACTACTACAGGCATGAAGGATTCTTATTCAAAAGAAAGACATTATGCATCCCTCAATGCTCATTGCGAGAAGCAATTATCTGGGAGACCCATAATGGAGGTCTAGCAGGTCACTTTGGACGAGACAAAACTGTAGCCCTAATCAAAGAGAATTTCTATTGGCCAAGACTGGAGAAAGATGCTACTAAACACATTCAAAGATGCAAGATTTGTCACTTGGCCAAGAGCAAAAGTCAAAATACAGGGTTATATTTGCCGCTTCCAATTCCAGAAGCACCTTGGGAAGACGTCAGTAAGGATTTTATCCTTGGATTGCCAAGAACTCAACGTCAAAAGGATTCCATAATGGTGGTAGTAGATAGATTTTCAAAAATGGCACATTTTATTCCATGCCAGAAGACCAATGATGCTGTTCAAGTTGCAGACCTTTATTTTAAAGAAATTGTTCGTCTTCATGGTATTCCAAAATCTATCACCTCTGACCGAGACGTTAAGTTCCTAAGCCACTTTTGGCAAACCCTGTGGAAAAAGTTGGGTACAGGCTCCAATTCAGCAGTGCTAGTCATCCTCAAACGGATGGTCAAACGGAAGCCGTCAATAGGGTTTTGGGAAACCTTCTCTGGAGTTTTGTAGGAAAGAATTTGAAACAATGGGATCTTATCCTTGCCCAAATTGAATTTTCCTATAATAACTCCTCTAATCAAGCAACTGGAAGGTGTCCGTTTGAAGTAGTTTATGGTACTCGACCGCTTAGCCCCTTGGATTTGATCCCGTCTACTGATAAACAGCATTATAGTGCCAATGCAGACCAGCGAGCTAAAGAAATTAAGAAGCTGCATGAGCAAGTTCGAGACAAGATCCAAAGGCAAAACATGAGGTATAAGACTCAACGTGACAAGCATAGGAAAGCACAAACCTTCAAAGTAGGTGACTTGGTTTGGATTCATTTGCGCAAAGAACGTTTTCCGAATCAACCCAATGCCAAATTATCACCAAGAGCTGATGGTCCGTTCAGGATTGTACAACGGATTAATAGCAATGCATACAAGGTCGAACTACCAGGAACCTATGGAGTCTCAGCTACTTTTAATGTTGCTGATTTATCTCCATACATTGATGATGACATTGAACTAGACTCGAGGACCAGTCCTGTTCAACCCAGGGAGAATGCCACAGCTGCTGAGAATTAAGTTGGTCCACAATGGCTGCTACATATTGTCAACTTTCCAGCTACTAGCCATCTGCCACCCTCCAGCTACCACCCATGTGCTAGAAGACTTTTGTTTTGTTTTTCTTCCATTTTCAACTTTTGCATTCCAAGCCCATGTGATCATACTATCATTTTCCATTCTGTCCATGCTTCTTTGTCCCCTGAGAATTAGTATAAATAGGGTGCTAATATCAGTGTAAGCATCATCCAAGAGTTTAGAAATATATCTAAGTTTTTCAACTTAGCTTCTTTCCTTTGTTTTCTCTTTTCTTCTGACCCTTGTTGATCCCTGAGCCAGATCCCCTCCAAATTTTGGAGGGATTGGAGGGGATTCAACCCGTTAGATCTAATGATCCAACAGTTTACCAAGGTAGCTATGTGTTTACGGGAAGAAAATCTTGAGGGAGTTATTTGGAAAGGATTCAATCATGAATCACTGGGCTAGGAGCAGTGACAGATTTTGAACAAAATTATTACGGGGGCTTAAACATTTTATTATTTTATTTGAGGGGGCTATATTAATTTATAAAAGAAAATTGAATTGATAAATATTTCTTCAAGAAAATTAATTAAGAATTTTTTTTTTGGTTTTTTTGGGGGGGGGGGGGGATGGGTTATGCCTGCATTTGAATAAAGATCTGCCACTGGCTAAGCGTATCAAAATTGTTATTTTTAAGCATGCATGGTCTCATTTATGATCACTGTTTCAAAGAAAGTAATGGTTGAAGGTTTCTCAGAGAGTTAGCATGAGATAGTTCAACCCATGGCTTGTGTCGCGTTATAATTATAATATCTATGATATGACCAATGACACTTTGATACATATAACCTGTGACTTGAAATGTCTTCAATTATTGTGTGACAAGAACATTATTGGTGAAGAATTTAAGTGAAAGCCAGGTCTTGGAATCCCGCAGAGTTCCAGGAAGTGGGGTTGTGGTTTCTCTGAGAAACAGTATCGTACGTTGTACATTTTTCCTTGTCAACCTCTTTTAGGCTTCAGTTTTCAAGCTCTCATTTCCTCTCCTTTCTTTCTAGCCCTCCCTTTATTCCTTCCTCAATTACCACGCACTACCCTTTACTACCAACTCCAATACTTGGGTCGAACAAATAACAACCGCTGTTAATCCACATGGTTCATGCGTATAAAAAGTTTATTACCATTGGGTTAAACTTAAAACTGAAAGTGAAAGTGTGTTGAAATAGAGGGTTATATATGAAAAAGGCGAAAGATATGTAAAGTGGGTTGATTATTGGTTGTACAGCATGTACCAAGTTATCCAGATCCAGTAAATAGGGGAATTAAAGTGAAAAGAGAAAAAAGTGGGAATAAAGTATAAGTGAATCTTTCATGGGGTGGAGAAGTACAAACTATAAAGGCAGGAGAGCCAACAATAGTGCATTATTTGGAAAGAAGTAGGGGACTCCGAGACCTCTCGCCCCCACGAAGCCTGTTTAGGTCTTAGTCTAAGCACCAACCAGCGGACCACATCGATTGTGCTTTTAAAGGTACCAAGTACCAACCAAAATTGTCGTTCATTATACCCGCCATGTCAGCTTCTTTTCAACCATTTACATCGCTTTAACCCTTCCTTTTTCAGATTCTTCACTGTTCACCAGTCTTACAGAGCAAGCCAGGACTCTTATAAATCACATCCCACATTGCCAATTCTCAATTCAAGACCAACAAAAATCCTGGAGTTCTTTCTCATACATACATAGTCGGAGTTAGCCAAAAGAAAACAAGAGTGCAAAGAGAGTAATGGGAGGTAACAACAGGCAGAAGAAGTCATCTTCAAGCTTCCTCTCTGTGTTCAGCGTCTTTAAATCCAAGAAGAGCAAAGGAGGGCACTGCGAGGCCTTTGACGACGGGACGAAGGCGCGTAAGGTGTGGCCGAGTGATGAAGACAAGGGTCGTTGGGGGGTGGCTGAGCCTGGCATTGACAGGAAAGCTGAAGCTTTCATAGCTCAGTATTACAAGAATCGTGTTTCTGAGTCTGAACGCTTTCAACTTGATCCCACTGCAGCAAACTAAAGGAGGATATAATAATACAATTGTTCGTGTGTGGGATGGGTGTGGATGCATGCATATATATCTATTTTTTTTTTGTTCCTTCAGATTGTCATTTATATGGCCTGTACTTGCCAAAATAATTAATTTTCAATAAAAATAGTTTAATAAGTTCAAGGACTTTGTATTCTTGTCCATATCTCTTGCATCTATCTGCTTTAATTTGCGTAAGTTTAGGCCCTTTTGATGGCTTTACTTGTTGAATCTATGATGAAAATGTTAGGTGACATGACTTATAATTTGTATAATTAATTTAGAAGTTATTCTTAGTTGCTAGTATAGCAAGACAGATGATTAATGGGGAAAAAGTAAGTGAAAGCCAGATCCAGGATTCCCACATGAGGAGGGGTTTTGTTTTTATAAGACAATATCGTACGTTGGACATGTTTCTTTCTCAAAAGCCCTTCGTAATTTGTGTCACAAAAGGCCTTTTTTCTCTCTTTTCTGGCTTTATTATTCCTTCTATATATACCATCTCTTTGTATTGCATGCCTGTTGGTAAGTAAAGTATTAAGCAGTAGAAATTAATGAAAGTGAATATATATAACCAAATGCCAAAGAAGGAAAACAAAGTAGTTTCCTATTCTCAGACCTTAATTATATTTGCAGAACTTGGAGATAATATTGTTGGGAACAATGAACTCTTGTGAATAATAATTTGGGAAAGTAATCTACTGTTACTATCTTTTACTATATATGACATCCTACCCAATTGACGTTTGTCCAATAAAACTTTTAATACTTCTCTTGCTTTATGTATATATTTGGATATCTAACATTTTGATACATATTATAAAACTTTCATTGAATTTATTTTCCATAAAATAAATTAATTTTTTACACATGAGAGTGTAATTTTTATATTTGTTATAATAATAACAACAAATTAATCAATGTTGAATTATAACATAAAAATTTGATTTGATTTTTAATGTGATAGTAAAGATTGTTGAGTAATTTTATTATTGAAAGGAATGCATATTGTGCAAAAAGTTAACTTCAATTACAAAAAATATATATATATAAAAGTGGAGTCGAGTATAATTTCTATCATAAGAAAAGTATATAATATAATTTAACCAAAATTTAAAAGAAGTAATAATAATTTATTCTTATTATTATTAGTTAACACCATAAGTTCAATTTGTAGGATCTTTATTTTCTTCTCAAATTGCTTTTCAACCAAATTCTTAAACTGTACAAAGATATTAGGCTTCACTCTTGTTATTAAATGGATAAGTCCAATTGTGTCGTGAATGATCATCTAGAAACTGTATATAGTGCTTGAATCCAGAGGTGGATTGTATCGGAGAAGTCCCCCACACATCAGTGTGAATCAATTCAAGTGGTGTGTTTTGCAAGTGAGTTTGACAAATTAAAAGGTAATGCATATATTTACCAAACTGACAGGATTCACAAAAGAACTTTTCATTGGCATTCAATTCAACTTTACAAACATTCAATTTAACTTTACAAAGCTGTAGGACTTGGTACACGACTCTATTAGAAGGATGACCAAGTTTAACATGCCATTTTTCTTTCTAAGACTTCAAACCAGACTTAAAAGCTGTATCAAAAGTATTTAAACCAATAACAAACTAAAAAATAGTAGCATTAGAATGCTAAAAAACAACAACAGTAGAATTACTAGACTCAAAAATATCAACGATAGAATACTTAAGACAGCAGTAGCAAGATTATTAGAAGCACCAGAAGAAACTGAACTAGTACTAGTGGCAGCAAATCAACTGGATTTTTGCTTCTTGAATTCATACAAGCCTTCTTTCATCTGTCCCTCCAGTAACAGTTCCCCCGTGAGCTTGTCCTTAACATAGCATCTAGAAGGGTCAAATTTAATTAAAATATTGTTGTCACTACGAAAAAAGAAGACCGTTGGAAGCGCCAGTTAGGAGAGTGGAGCAGATGGTTTGGAGCCCTACGAAAAAAGGTCGAGAAAGACCAAAAAGGACACTTAGAGAAATTATTGAACGAGACCTTTTAGTAAATGAGATATCTAAAAAATTGGTTATTGATAGAGCTCAATTAGTGGGATAAGGCTATGTTGTTGTTGTTGTTGTTGTATTTTGTCACTAGCTAATTTTGACACACTAACAAGATTTTTAGTAACCATAGGGGCATGCAATACTTTTCTCAACTTGAGTTTCTGATTTTTGCAAGGAAAAGAAGATATACCAGTTTGGCTAACACTCAACTTGTCTCACCATTACCAACTATGATTTGCTCCTTATAATACGGATAAGTTCTCTGCTCAAGATTAGTTGAGTCATTGGTGACATGGCTACTTGCTTCACTCTCCTTGTACCAACATGGATCAGAAACTGTGCTGGCAATGGCTAAATAGGCTAGATGGCTCATTGGATATCTTGATTTTTGAGGAACTAGAATCTATGCTAACTCAAGGTGGAGTTGTTCCCATATAATTTTGATCATGTCTAAAATAGTAGTGGGCATCATTGTGACCAGTCTTTCCACAAACTTAACACACACGTCGACTGTTGTTTGATCTACCACGTCCTCTATTCATTCTTCCACCTCTCTAAGACTCAGTCTGATTTCTCCAAGCAAGATTGGCTATGACTTCATCACTGTTGGTGGCTTTGTTTTTAGCAGAACCATGTGCAGCAATATTAGCCTGTAACTGAAGAGAGTTAGTCATATTAGCTGCTCTAGTCTATTTTCATAAGTCAGCAAGGCATCTTGCACCTCAACTCAAGAAAGGTCTGTTTTATAAAAAAGTTGGACTATAATGGGATTATATGTTATATTTAGCCCAGCCATAGTTTGTGTGATTAAGTCACTATTGGAAATAAGACAACCATCAAGAAGCAAGTTGTCATCAACATATTTCATTTTAGCTAGGTACTATGCCATTTTTAGGGTTCCTTTCCTGGTCTTGTGTAATTCCCCTTTAAGAAGAGTAACTCTCGAATGCATGTGTGCTCCAAACAGGTCTTTAATTGCCTTCTAGAGCTCTTGAGAGGTCTTGTATCCAATGACTTGAGATGCTATCTCTACTGTCAATGTGTTATAAATCCACTCGAGTAAGAGTTGATAAATGGCAGTCTACTCCTCAAATGCAGGATTCACTTTCACCTCTGCTTCTTCAGTGATGAATTGCTGCAGACAAGGCTTTGACCCTGAGAATGAATCCTTCTAGTCTATGGCCTTTGATGATAGGCAAAATGCTAGACTCCCACAGAAGAAAATTGTTTATTTGGGAATGATGTAGGATTCTAAATGGACTGGGTAGTTGTTGAAATTGGTAGAGGTCAAAGAGCTCATGGTGACTCTAAGAGTTTCTAGCTTCGATACCAAGATAGAAAATATATACGAAATAGAGTACATAGAAGGAAATGCAGAAGAAATTGATGATCTGTATTACTATAGAAATCAATGATCTTTTTCATCATTAACTTTTATATAATGTTTCAATTTCATCCCCAATTTTTTTTTTGGGTCTAATTTTATCCCTAATCTTTTATTTTTTGTTTCAATTTTGTCCTTTTAGCTAATAACATTAACAAAATGGACAAAAATATGTTGGCTTGGACTCTTCCATGTAACACATCATTGCCAACACGTGGCAACATGGCAAACACATCATATGCAAGCTAAAATGACAAAATTTCCCTAATTTGTGGGGCCAAAAGTGTAATTTACCTCCAAATAGAGAAAAAACTTGATTTTTTATTCAGACTGAGCCTTTCTCTCTCAGTCTCTCTCTCTATCTTTGCCAACACGTGGCAACATGGCAAACACATCATATGCAAGCTAAAATGACAAAATTTCCCTAATTTGTGGGCCCAAAAGTGTAATATGTTTGTCTTTTTCTTAGCCTATGGTGTGGTGGTGCCTGGAACAAGGTGTGTGTGTGTATTGTGTACCCCGACACCACTATTTTCATGGTAACAAACAAAGCGCACACACATATAGTGAAGCATGAGAGGGGAGGCAAGAAAGAGATGACTGAGTTAAAAGAGAGATAAACAAGAGAGAGACAAAAACGCGAGAGAGAGAGAAAGCTCTGGTGCAGGAGAGAATAAGGAAGTGTGAGAGAGATATGAATGGAGAGCATGAGAGATTTTTGTTTTGTCATTTTTTTTCTTTCCTTGTTTGCTGTGACAGAGATGATGTATATTGGTTCTTTTATTGTCGTCATTATAAATGTCTAGTATATATGAAAAATGAAAAATTCAACTGACTAGTAGTGAGGACGATGACGATGAACTATCATAAAGATTCATTTGTAATAGGTAACAAACTCAATATTGAAGAATTCATTTAGGAATTTAGTTTGATGTTATTAATCATAAATCTTTTTTTTAAAACATTTATATGAAAAGATAATTAAATGAATAAATTACCATATATTGATTTCTAAAGATATGAAAACATAAATTTAATTCTTGAAGCATTATTGCTAGTATTTAATTTAGTCTTAATTAGATTGAAATGTTAAACCATATTTAGATGTAACAGAGGGAGGTGAGTAAATGATGGAACTAAATTACCTCTAGCGCACTGGAGGCTCTGGTTCCTTTTTTTTTTAATTTTTAATTGTGTTTTTATTATATTTTTAAAATAACAAAAAAATCTAGATTAATTTTTTTTTTGTTATTTTAGGGTTTAGAGTTTAGAGTTTAGGGTTTGTTTAATCTTGTTCTCTAATTTATAAAAAATTAAAATAACAAAAAAAATTAGAATTTAATTTTTTTTTGGTTATTTTAGGGTTTAAGATTAAGGGTTTAGGATTTAGGGTTCTCAATTTTTTTGTTATTTTAAATTTTTTTGTAAATTAAATTCTCCTTAGATTTGATTACCAATGGCTCGAATAGGATAAAAATTATAAAAATAGATTAAATAAACCCTAAATCCTAAAATAGCGAAAAATGTAAATTCTATTTTTTTGTTATTTTAAATTTTTATAAATTAAATTTTAGTTGGATCTGTTTACCAATGACTCAGATAGGAAAAAAATTAAAGAACAAGATTAAATAAACCCTAAACCCTAAACCCTAAAATAACAAAAAAAAACTAAATTCTATTTTTTTTGTCAATTTAATTTTTTATAAATAAAATTCTAGTTGAATTTGATTATCAATGACTTAGATAGGAACAAGATTAAATAAACCCTAAACTCTTAACACTAAAATAATAAAAAAATTTAATTAAAAAATATAATAAAAACAATTAAAATATTTAAAAAAAAGGAACCGGAGCCTTTAGCACGCTGGAGGTGATCCAGTTTTGTAAGTGAAAGACCGAGAAAGAGCATTTTTCATTAACCTTTGTTTTAATTTGGTTTGCTATAATAGAGAAGTTGTGTGTGTGTGTGTGTGTGTGTGTGTGTGTGAGAGAGAGAGAGAGAGAGAGAGAGAGAGAGAGAGAGAGAGTTATAACCATTTAAAGTAAACATGAAAATTGTAAGTCGACTGGTAGGAACCCAAAAGTCAACTGCTTCTGACTTTGGTCATGAATCATATCTCCTAAAAGGCAAAGAATATTCAAACAAAACTTATCTTATTTGAAACTAGACTCAAAGAGATTTTCAAAAATAGGTCATTTGCTTAAAACAAAGTTTAAATGAGAAAGTTATGACTATTTAAAGTGAACCTGCATGAGACCTACAAGTTGATTGGTAGTTTCCAGAGAGTAAGAGGTCGATTGCTAGACTCTCGATGGTCGACTCGGTCACCATATGAACAACTTTTTTTTTAAGTGCATAATGGCTCTTTTTGGTCTCTAATGACTATATGTCAAGGATCCTTATATATATGACCTCAAAAACACATTTTTATGATATACCCAAGTGTTAACGTGATCTTTCACTTGTTTTATTATCTTTAAGAGAGATACAAGCATTATTGAGCCAACATTTGTATAATCTCTATCATTTGAATTGTTATAGTTTTTATCTTGTATATCTACTCTTAGATAGAGCTTTTTTGGAAAATACATTTCTTCCAAAAGCTTTGTAAGACAATGGTAGTCCATTCCTTGAGAGAGAAACCAAGAGTGAGGAATCTGTTGGAGTGATTTACTCTTGGAAGAGAGAAGTGCTCTTTTTCAGAGTGAGAATCAACTCTAGTTTGAGATGGGAATTGTAGAGGCTCACAAGTACCCAATTAAACTTGTGGTATTAATGAAAAAATCTCAAGGGGAAGTCTTGAAGACTAGATGTAAGCTTGGGATTGAAGCCGAACCAGGGTAAATCTTTGAGTTTGCTTTTTCTATTCCTACAATCTTTACATTTCAAGTTGAATATTTGATGCTATATTTTTAATTTGATTTTTACCTCAAGAATTGATCAATTATTACTTGATTTACTTCTTTAAACCTATTTCAAGTGAGTTAATTGTTGTTTTCTCTATCTCCCTTTTAAACTTATCTTCACTACAAAGATTTTTGAAATAACTTAAGTTTTTGATAGCCCTCAATTGACCCCCTCTTGGGTATGGTTGACTTCTCTAACATTCCTCATAAATTTTAAGTCTGAATAAACCCCGTGCCATTTGTGAATGCAAGGGTCTATTTCAAGGTTCAAACCCTACTTGAAGTTTCTTGGTGTATTTATTGTTTTAAGTTTCTCTATGAATCTCAAGAGTTCTTTCTTCACTTCTTCATCCACTTATGCTACTAGTTAGAATAGCAATGCCACAATGAAGAGTACCCACATCCACATGGGATTTTGGTTTTGACCCATTTAGTTGTACATTGAAAGTTTCTTTCTTGATAGTGGGATTTGGGTGAGGAGAGTTGTGGAAGAAGGAGGCTGTAAAGTACCTAAATCAAATAATCCTAATACCATCATATCCTAGCCTCTAATCCTTCTTGTCCTTGTGTCTCCCCATTGTTCTACTACTTCATTAGCTCTAGCGACCTATTCACTATAATCACCCGTCGATGGCCTTCCAAGTATTGTTTTATTGATTATTGCACACATGTATAGAAATTGACCAATGCTAAGCTTCTCGGTGTTACTTGAGACGTCGTTGATGGCATCTCTATTCTTTAGCAGGTATAGTTGTAGTTTCTCTTCTACTAAGAAATTTAAATATTTGTCTCTTA
Source organism: Biancaea sappan (assembly GCA_037074585.1). Taxonomy (NCBI): domain Eukaryota; kingdom Viridiplantae; phylum Streptophyta; class Magnoliopsida; order Fabales; family Fabaceae; genus Biancaea; species Biancaea sappan. Next base: position 38,480,805 of record CM073496.1, read on the forward strand.
CAACCTTTATTCCTCCATAAAAAAAAAAAGAAGCTTGAAACAAATATTCTCAAATAATTAGAAAGGAATTAGGAGTCAATTTTTTTATTATATTTGATTTTCTCTTATTGTGCTCTAGATTGTCAAGGAGGGATGAAAAATATGGGTGAGATTAATGGGAAGAAGAGAAGGATAAGGGAGGTTAATAGGTAGGCTATGGAGTAACACTACAAAAAAACCTAACATCAGAGACAGAATTCTGAGATGGAAATATTCTGTCTCAGAATTTGTCCTTGATATGTTGCAAATTCCGTGTTTGATTTCAAATTAAGCATGAATTAGAGATGGATTCTAGCACTGAAAGTTTTCGTCTCTAATTAAATTTCTGTCCATAATATTAGACACTGACTTTTTGTGTCAAAATGCCGTCCCTAATATTTTTTCACATTTTTTTAGATTTTTAAAAAAATCAGAGAGAAAATTTTTCCATTTGAAAATTTTGTCCTTAATGTAGTAGATACAAAACAATGTCATCTTGGATTAGAGACAGATTTTTCTGTTTCAAAAATTTGTCTCAAATCCAAACGACACTGTTTTGCTATTTGTTTTAACCTAATCCCCTTTTTTCTGATTTCAATATCCATTTTCACTCTGAACCGTCGAGTCCCTCTACGTTTTCTCTGCCGCCCTGACTTGACTGCTTCTGACGTGCTCCACCACCATGGGCTTTGAGTACCACCACCCTCTTTGCCTCTCTCTCCCTCTCATGGTACTCTCTCTCTACTATCTCTGTCTCTCGATACTTCTCTGGCTACTCTCTCTCTCTTCCCTCCATTGCTGATTACCATACTACTCTTCAATGTAGTGCATAATTGAAGGTTTGCTCCTCCAGTGGGCTGCTATCTCTAGTTTGCAGAATCGAAGATTGGTTTTTCTCACTATATTCATGTTTTAAAGTTTTTAAATTTTTGGTATCTAGATTCTGCTATATATCTTGTTGAAAGTTAAATAAATTGCAATGGTGATTGAAATATGTATGTACTGTTGATCAGTTTCTTTTGAAATCTACACAAGTTTTTTATTTTTAGGGAAAAGGCTAATTTTCTGCATTTAGGGAAAAATTTAGGTAGTAGAATTAGACCATGTTTGGATAAAGATTTAGGTAGTAGAATTAGACCACGTTTGTATATGCTATATGGTACAAGAAAAGAAACCAAAATCATGACAATCAGAACAATGACTTGGTGGGTTTTTAAGGACAATGGCTTCCCTATGTGTTATAGGATCTAAATACCAAGAGACCTAATGGAATTTTTCTAAGAAATTAGTATCATAGAAAAATGAAAAGGCCCTCCCCTTTTAGAATCAAACTATAAGAAATGAAAAGGCCAAAAAGAAATCAGTATCACAGAAAAATAAACTAGAAAAAAGGGAAGAAAATATAAGAAGTATACATATCTAGCAAAGTGATTAAGTCAAAGTAACCATGGCTTGTGTATAGGGAAAAAATTTAATTTATAATCTTTATTGTCTAATAAGTGTGTGTATTGAGGAATGAAAGAAAAATATGCTATGCTTGAGTTTGCTCAGTGTGTGTATTGAGTTGAATATTCTCCCTTTGTGTTAGTCTCTCCCTCTATTTCCCTATTCTCATTCTCCTTTATATGTCTCTGTTATCTCCTACTTGTTACTCTTATACTATATGAATTATAATTAATGAATATAGTTATAGCATGCCTTGACGTTTCTCCTAGTATGGATTGTTTTATTCTGCATTGTTTTGTACTATTTAATTGTTTGTTTTATTTTTTCTAGTCAGCACTTGTGTGTGTGCTGAAGTGCTGACCATGGGGTTAATGTTGTTTGTTATGTTTTATTAGTTTTTGATCAGCACTTGTGTGTGCGCTGAAGTGATGACCACTGGGTTGATATCGTTTATTCTGTTTTATTAGTTTCTTTGATAATAGTTAAATGGAGCTAAACTGTTTGTAACCACTAAAGAATTAAAACTTAAGTTATTTATCTTAGATTGCCTTGACGTAAAGTTCGATAAAATTTAAGCGACAAGGCCTAGAGTTGTTTCCTATTCAATATAAAATGGCAATGTTTTGAAAACCAGACCGATCATTAAATCACTGAAGGTACTGATTCAACAGTCAATGGTCGGACCATTTTGAATCGTAATTAAATCGGTCTACTTTAAAATATTAATATATATATATATATATAAAATTTAAAACTATATATATAATATAATAAGTATTAATATTATATATATACTTATATCCAAAAATTGAAAACACAGTACACTTCCTTAGGTCCATCATCATCATTTATTACACTATACTTTCTGACCATATCTCTATATTGGCATACGCAACCTCCAACCTCTCTCTTTGGTCTTTCAGTCACACACAACCTCCAACCTCTATCTTTTGTCTTTTAGTCTTTGTTCAGTCTTTAGTTCACCACATCACTGGCATGGCAATCTGAAAATCTCTTCATCTTCTCGGGGAGCTTCATCATCACTACACGGCAGTCACCTTCGTTGATCGTGTTTCATCATTGTTGCCATCATCATCATCATCTTCTTCTTCTTTTTCTTCTTCAACCACCACCACTAGCCGCTTCCTCTCTTTTTTTTTCAACCAATGAAACTAGTAAACCACCTTATTTAACTAGTTTGACCAGGTTTCGACCAGTTTGACTGATTTTACACTGGTCCAACTGCTCACCAATTTTTTGGTTTTTTTCAGACCAGACCTAGGGCCAGTTCCCAGTTTGGCTAGTTGAACCGGTTAGTCTGGTTCTGTTTTCAGAACAATGGAAAATGGTAATCATTTATCACTAAGTGATTCTTAAAGGGCATACTATTAATTTCTTAATTATTTAGGTGGTTAGCCATTGTGTGTATGCTACAATGTTTACCATTGGGCCAGTTTTCTTTGTTTTGTTTGATTATTTTTTTGGATATTAGTATTATGGAACAAAACCGTTAGTGGATGCATGACCCATATACTTAATCAATGGGTACAAATTTCACACTAAGGAGTGGGGCTATCATAAATTCACATACAATAATAGGGTATGCATGAAGGGGTCAAACTACAAGGATGTAAAGAATGATTATTACTATACAATCCAAGAGGTTTATGAGTTGCTCTTCACAGGTCACTGCCAAAATGGTTGGTGTTGTTTAAATGTGAGTGGTTTGATCTGACACCCGATCGTGGCATATGAATTGACGCCGAAGCTGGAATTGTTGAAGTTCACAAGTCAAGAAGGCTCAAGACGTATGACTTATTTGTGTTTGGCCAACAAGCCATATAGGTATATTACACCCCTTATTTCGTATGTTGAAATAAAAATGATTAGTTGGCAGTGATGAAGGTTAAGTCTAGGAGGATTATTGACGCACCCAATGCTGAAACCATAGCGGATCATTCCAAGAAGAGGATATGAGTCGTGTTATAACTGTAACGGTCCAAAATGATACTGAACTTCAAACTTTACGGGATGATGGATAATATGAAGAGGTTGACAGAGATTTATTTGATTGACCCTTCATTGATGAGGAGGAAGAAGAGGAAAAGGGGGAATATGAGACTGATGAGGGAAAAAGTGCTTCAGACTTAGATGAGGAGACTAAAGAAAAGGAGAACGTAGTCGAATAAGACCCATTTACTTGTTTATATTAATTTCGAGGTTCTATTTTGAATTTTTCATTTGAAGAGGATTTTTTTTTCGTATGTTGTTAGCATGTTATTAACATTGTGGGTGGACAATTTCATTGATATGAATGTTGAGTTCTGGTAGTGGTGGAGGTGGAGGTCACAATGGAGGTCATTTAACCGTCTGCTTGCATCACCCAGTAGCATCTGCATCACCTGCGAGATTCCCACCTTTGCTAGATGGGGGATACAGGACCCCTTCGTCATCCTGTACCCCATCTGTGGAGGTTCCGTCCATATATCCTCCATCAATACAGAATGATCTAGTCACTTCTGGTGCACTACAATAATAATGTTTCATGCTGAACAATTTTCCTATGGAATGTTATTGAATCAATTTCTCACTATTTTTCCTATTGAATTGGTGTAGGAACATGTAAGTTTGCATTGTATCATCCTTTCCTACTGAAATACCAACTGAAATTCAATAGAAAAAAAGTTTCTACTACACACATACTGATATTTAGTTGATAAGAAAGAGTACTGTGCGTAGTATAATATATGTGTGCATACGGAATAATATATGTGGGACCTCAAAAACTTGTTAGTCGATTTGGAAAGTGTACCAATCGCTCAAGTAATATAGTGAATTAAGAGTAAAAGTATCATTCCCACGAGGACTAAGTGACTAAGTACCCAAGAAATTTAAATGAATTATTTAGACGAAGCAATTAGATTGAAGACAGCTCTACTGAAAAAATGACAATTAAAGCAAGCTATGACAGTAAATTTTTATAAATTTTCTTTTAATGACAGTAAACACAGCAAAGACTGAAGAAATTGATCTAAAATGAAAGCCTAGGGTTACTAATCCCTCTCCCCCATCATAGAAATCATAAATCCACTCTCACGCATTTGCAACTTAATCAACCAAATAAGTTAATCTTAAGTTATTCTAATAACTTAATTGAATTCTCCCGAGTTTCAATTAAGATGCTAAACATCTACGCAACTCCTTGCGTGGGTTAAGCCTAACACAACCAACCTAGCTTGATTAAACGAGGTCAGCTAATATTCCTATTAGCTAACAAGTGAAATACTTAAGTTAAGATTCGCACACTCGTCTTCCCTACTCAGTGTTCTACTCTCACCTCCTTCTCCCGAAAAATTGATAAGAGCAACAAGCATATAAATAGACTAATCAATTCCATCATATGCAGCGATAAAATGAATAAGAAAACATATATTGATTGAATTAGAGTTGCAATTACATGAGAGGAAACAAAATCTACTCTAGGGTTGAGTTCATAGTAACCCTAGATAAAAAAATTGGCTACTCATGGAAAATAAAGAAGAACAATTAGAAATAAGAGTGAAGAAAGTCATGAATATGATTTCAGAAGGATGATTTGAGCCCCCTCAGCCTTCAAAGTTGAGTTCCCTCTTCTATGCTTAGCAAGACGACGTTCCTCCTCCTCTCCCCGATAAAAAAAAACTCCTTGAAACATTCCTTATCTGCTATTTAAATAAGTCGAGTGGCCAACAGAGGCTCCACCGCTGCAGCGGTGCGTCCTCACCGCTGCAGCGGTGCGTCCTCACCGCTGCAGCGGTGGAAGACAGAAAATGAGGCCAATAAATTGATGCAGCAGACTGCTACAGAGAGCAGAGGAGGCACTCACGCTGCAGCGGTGCTAATTCACCACTGCAGCGGTAGAAGACAGAAACTCCCAGCTAAAAATTCACTCCAGCGCCCAGCGCTGGGTGACTGGCGTTGGGCGCCTACGCTGCAGCGGAAATCAATTGGCGCTGCAGCGGTAAGGGCCAGAGGAGCTTCCCATGCTGTTTTGCTGCTTCATCTTTCCCCCAAAGTGTATTCTTTTGTGCTCTGCAATGCAAGGTCAAATGTCCATTACTAGCATGCAATTGAAGATGAAAATATAGATAATTGCAAGAGCTTAGGAAAAATCAATATCAGCATATCTTGAGGCCAGAAGGTCATAATTCAGTACAAATCAAGCAGCAATAAGGTTCATTTGCGAAGAAAAAGGTACACCAATCATGTTAATTTGGCAATTAACACCTGCATGGAGAAATATGTATTATTTTATGTAATCTTTAAAAGAAACTTTATGTATATTTAATTATATATATCATTTATTCTTTTATATATATATAATTATATATTATATATTTATAATAAAAACCAAATTAATTTTATAACAATTTTCAATAAAAAACTTAAAAATAAATAAAATAAAAACCCAATTCATTAAAAATGTAATATATTCATTAATTTACATAAATTAAAACACAAAATATTATTTAATTCACATAAATATCAGTGTCATCTCATACACTAGCCATTTATGTCAATATCAACTTTATCTCTTATACTAGCCATCTCAATATTAGTTTTTCAAAAAAGAAGAAAGGTATTAAGAGCTGAAGAAAAAGTGAAAAAAAAAGTATTTATAAAGAGTTTGGGAGAAAACAGACAAAAAAAATATTGTAGACATGTGACTAATTCTCACTGTGATATTTACATTTTCATACTAAAACATTGTAGGAAACATTCTGTATATTAAAAAAAAAATTGCACTATCTTTTACTGAAACATTGTAGGGAACATTCTGTATATTAAAAAAAATTACACTATCTTTCATAAATAAAAAAATTTTAAGAATTTTTTTACATTAAAAAAATTTAATGGCGTAGGGGACACATTAGCGCGGGGGGACCTCCCCTGTGCTAGTATGAATCAAACTGGCGTAGGGGGCCTCCCTTACGCCAATGGGCATCACACTGGCGTAGCCCTCTGCCAATATATGTGAGCTTAACACACACGTGTATACATATATATTAAATAATATATATACATATATATATATATATATATATATATATATATGCTAATTTTATATATTATGAATATTTACTAATCTTATATATTTGTATATATGTATGCTAATCTTATATATTTATATACTAATTTTATATATCATATATACAATATAAATATTATATTAATATAATATATATACATTATATTAATAATATATATATATATATATATATACTTAATACATATATAAATATTATTTATTCTATATATACATATGTAGATATAAAAATATATAAGATCCAAAACAAAGCAAAATAAAAAAATAGAGAGATGAGTGTTTAATATAAGAATAAAGAAATAGAGCAAAATATAAAGTGAGAAAAAAAGTAATTTTTTTATAATATTAGTCATAAATATTTAAAATATGCCTACGAAGAGATAAATAGAGAAAAAAACTAATAATTTGAATTTCTGAATTTGAGAAGTAAATTAATCATAAATATTAATATATATATATATATATATATATATATTATTTAATATATATATATACACACACACACTCATATGTGATATGGCCCCTGCGCACATAGCACTGTGTGTGCACCGGGCATATCCCCTGTGTGCGCACACCATTTGTGTGCATATATATATATATGTGTGTGTGTGTGTGTGTGTGTGTGTGTGTGTGTGTATAGCACTGCTTAATAGGGAAGACGAGCCTGTCACAAGCTGGCCTGTCACGGGCTGAAGGTAAAAAGGTTGGTCGTAGGCCGGCCTGTTTACAAGCGGCCTTTCTTTTGAAAGACCAAGACTGCCCGCGGGCTGGATTGCGGATAAACGGTCCTGCCCGCGATATATTTTTTTTCTTCAATCCTTCCCTCCCAATCTCCCACACGGCTACACTCAGTCACCCACATTGTATTGTCCAGAGACCAGAGATGGGGAAAAAGATGAAGATTAGAGAGATTAGAGAGATCAAAGAGATTTTGACTCAGAGATTATGCCGTCGACCATCGTGCCGAGCCGAGATACAAGAATGAGAGGTAGAGCTTCTAAGAAGAGAGACGACACCGAGATTTGAGACCACAAACCAGAGACGAGGATGATGTAGAGATATAAGATGAGAGATGGAGAAAGGCAGAGCTTCTGAGCTTTGATGACTTCACTAAGAGAGATAAGGATGACGGTCGAAGACGCGACAACCGACGAGGATGAGAGAGGCAGAACTTTCGATTCCAATGACAAGAGATAGAGAGGATCTTTGATGATGAATGATGATTTCGCTGCCTAAGAGTAAGAAAGATTGAATAGTCAAAGATGAAGAGTCAGGACTCAGGAGGACTAGATAGTGGACACAAGACACTAGTAGAGTGATGACTGACGAGTGAGACTGACTAAGGTGAGGGCGGGCATGTGGTGCTGGCTAGACTGTGTTTGTGGATTGGGAATGGTATTTACAAAAAAAAATTAAAAAAAAGGTCGGCCCGTTTAACCTGCTAGACCGTTTAGGCCCGTTTTTTAAATGAGCCTAAATCTCCATACTCAAGATCGCCTATATACGGGCGGTCCTGCTCTTATCCGCGGGCCACAGTCTTTTTAAACGGTGCTATGTGTGTGTATATATGTGCACATTGTATATATATATATATATAATATAAGACATATATATAATAACACATATATTATATTATATATTTATTTATATAATATATATACATATATATATAAATATTTATATTTATATAAATAAAAATATATTAAATAATATATATATATATATATATGTAACATATATATAAGTATATATTTATATATGCTATATTATACTCTCTCTCTCTCTCTCTATATATATATATATATAAAAGATATATAATATTAATATATATGAATATATAAATATGAGAGGAAAAACAGAGAGATGAATGTTTTTTATAAGAAAGAAGAAACAGAGCAAAACAAAGAGTGAAAGAAAAAAGATGTTCCTGAAACACTAAGTTCTGAAAATTTTTTTTATAAAATTAGCCATAAATATTGAAGATATGCCTACTAGAGATAAATATAGAAGAAACTAATAATTTTGGTTTTTGAATCAGAAATTGATTGGTAGGAATAGAGAGAAAATAG